>JARGYO010005578.1:0-599045 GCA_029206835.1 Rana muscosa | reverse complement strand
GCCCAGAAGCATGAAGGTATGTTAATACATGAGCTGCCTGCTGGGGAGGGAGCAGAGTTACTGTATGCAGAGAGCTGACTGAGTCTGCTGTACTAGTAAGACGTCACATCTGACAAGAGCTGGGGGGAGATGGGGGGATTCCTGTTGGTCCGTGGAGTAGGAGGAGGAAGCATTTCAAGGCTGGTTGCTGCTGACTTTTCTGAGCTGCTGCTGAGTGAGCCTGGAGAGGGGGAGGGGGTAGTGAGACTCTACTTTGCAGTCCTCAGTCTCATTTGATCTATGTCAGCAGCAGGCAGCCTAATCTGGAGTCTGGAGTAAGAGGAATCCTGCCCTGTGAACTATTCTTGGCATTCAGATTTTCCCTGGGCACTGGCACTGCAATCATTAGAATACCCCCCCCCCCCCCCCAGATCAGTACAGTCAGTACCCAAATGATGATCAGGTGTTCCCATTAGAGTGCACCATTACACTGTAACGGGTCACTGTCCTGTGGGCACAGTTCAGTGAACTGGTGTGTGTGTAAATAAAAAAACACACACACGCACACTCACACTGTGTGTGTGTGTGTTTTTTTCTATTTATTTTTTAAAGCGGAGTTCCACCCAAATTTGGAACTTCCGCTTTATCCACTGCTCATCCCCTTACATTTGGCATGTAATTTTTTTTTTGGGGGGGTGGGGGCTTCAGTAGGAGTGGGACTTCCTGTCCCACTACCTCCTTCCGCCCTGGGGTCGCCTAAGTGATACGTCATATCGCCTTATGGCGGCCCCTCCCTGTAGGCGATCACCTGGGACGTGACAGGTCCCAGGCGATTGCCTGTCCACTCAGAGAGCGCTGCGCCGTTCGCGCGTGCGCAGTGAGTGCCCACACAATCAATGGAGGCGCCGGTGGAGAAGGGGGGGAGAGGAGCGGAGCTCCGGGCGGCGCAGCGCTGGACAGTGGAACAGGTAAGTGTATGTTTATTAAAAGCCAGCAGCTACACTTTTTGTAGCTGCTGACTTATAATAAACATAAAAAAAGGCTGGAACTCCTCTTTAAATAAGACTTGAATTGAATATTACTTTAACCACTTCAGCTCTGGAAGGTTTACCCCCTTTCTGACCAGGCTTTTTTTGCAATACGTCCTTCCCCCCCCCCCCCCCCCCCCACAAATAGCTGTCTTTTGGTGGTATTTGATCACCTCTGTGGTTTTTATTTTTTGCGCTATAAACAAAAAGAAAATTTTGAAAAAAACCAAATATTTTCCTTTTTGCTATAAAGCATTCAATAAGAAAATGTTAAATCAAATGCCTTCATTAATTTATACTTTTGATAAAAAAAATCCCAATAAGCGTATATTGGTTGGTTTGCACAAAAGTTATAGCGTCTACAAACTTATATATATATATATATATATATATATAGTTTTACACAATTTTTTTTTCTTCTTTTTACTAGTAATGGCGGCGATCAGCGACTTATAGCGGAACTGCGATACTGCAGTGAGCATATTGGACACTGACACCTTTGTGAACCAGTCACATTATTACAGTGATCAATGCTAAAAATATGCACTGTTATTGTACTAATGACACTGGCAGGGAAGGGGTTAACTGTTAACTGTGTGGCAATGGCAAATGGTTTACATAGATCACGGGTCAGGTAGAGGGCCCCTTAGCAGAATTTTGCTTAGGGCCCCAGGGAGGTCAGGATCGGCATTGCCCACACTCCCTTCACTAGTTATAATCACAGCGCAGCCACCATCACCCTTCTTTCATATATTCACTTCTGTCTGCTTGGATCAGACTCCCTGGTGACTGCTGCAGTGTCCCCAGCCCTTTTCCTTCCCTTCGATCCCCATCCCCCGATCACTAGTTAAACGCCCAGCTAGCGCGGGGGTTCTTTCTTTTTATATTTCAGCTTGCATATAAGCCTTTAGAATTAGCACTTCAGATTTCTAACGTTCGAGTCCGTTGTATTTAATAGGGTTCTAAAGTTCACACGAACATTCTGTCTGTTCGCAGGTTCTGGTGCGAACCGAACAGGGGAGTGTTCGGCTCATCCCTGATCACGAGCAATAAGGGGTAGCTTCAGGTGTATACTGTGCAGGAGGCACCTACACCCAAGGTAACTGCTTGCAGATGCCTGTTAGTGTTACACAACAGAACAACAACACAAGCAATAAGGGGTAGCTTCAGGTGTATACTGTGCAGGAGGCACCTACACCCACTGTAACTGCTTGCAGATGCCTGTTAGTGTTACACAACAGAACAACACCATGAGCAATAAGGGGTAGCTTCAAGTGTATACTGTGCAGGAGGCACCTACACCCACTGTAACTGCTTGCAGATGCCTGTGTGTTACACAACAGAACAACACCACGAGCAATAAGGGGTAGCTTTAGGTGTATACTGTGCAGGAGGCACCTACACCCACTGTAACTGCTTGCAGATGCCTGTTAGTGTTACTCAAAAGAGGAAACCCAACACAAGTAATAAGGGGTAGCTTCAGGTGTATACTGTGCAGGAGGCACGTACACCCACTGTAACCGCTTGCAGATGCCTGGTAGTGTTACACAACAGAACAACAGCACGAGCAATCAGGGGTAGCTTCAGGTGTACACTGTGCAGGAGGCACCTACACCCACTGTAACTGTTTGCAGATGCCTGTTAGTGTTATATAGGGATGAGCTCGGTGTTCGAGTCGAACATAGGTTCGACTCGAACATCGGCTGTTCGCGCGTTCGCCGAACAACGAACGATTTGGGCCGTTCGCGCCAAATTCGAGTGACGCGAACGGCCCACAATACACTGCGCCATCGCAGTGTAATCCCGGCGCTGTGATTGAGCAAGCATGCACTGTGACCCTTCATGCTTGGCCAATCACAGCGCCGGCAGCGAGGAGAGCAATGATTGGCCACAGGCAGGATGCCTGTGGCCAATTATAGCTGAAGGGGTTTAGTACACGCCCCACACTATAAAAGGCCGCCAGCGTGGCGGCCTTGTGTAGTGTGTTCGGGAGCAGGGAAAGTGAAGGATAGGCAGGGACAGTGTCAAATCTTGTCAAATCTATTCTTTGCTAAACCTTGTGTGTAGGGACAGAGAAGGATAGGCAGGGAGAGTGTCAGTGTCATATTCTTTGCTAAACCTTGTGTGTAAGGAGAGAGAAGGATAGGCAGGGAGAGTGTCAGTGTCATATACTTTGATAAACCTTGTGTGCAGGGAGAGAGAAGGATAGGCAGGGGACAGTGTCAG
This sequence comes from Rana muscosa, assembly GCA_029206835.1. Taxonomy (NCBI): domain Eukaryota; kingdom Metazoa; phylum Chordata; class Amphibia; order Anura; family Ranidae; genus Rana; species Rana muscosa. The sequence continues at coordinate 595,812 of JARGYO010005578.1, read as the reverse complement.
TGTCATATTCTTTGCTAAACCTTGTGTGCAGGGAGAGAGAAGGATAGGCAGGGAGAGTGTCAGTGTCATATACTTTGATAAACCTTGTGTGCAGGGAGAGAGAAGGATAGGCAGGGGACAGTGTCAGTGTCATTGTTGCTAAGTCTCCTGCACATTATACACCTGAAGTTAGCCCGTATTGCTGCTTTTTCCTGGTGTATTACACCAACAGGATTTTGCGGCACTTACAGCGGGCGGAGTGTACCTCCTGACCATATTACACCTTAACTTAGCCTGTATTGCTGCTTTTTCCTGGTGTGTTACACCAACAGGATTTTGCGGCACTTACAGCGGGCGGAGTGTGCCTCCTGACCATATTACACCTTAACTTAGCCTGTATTGCTGCTTTTTCCTGGTGTGTTACACCAACAGGATTTTGCGGCACTTACAGCGGGCGGAGTGTACCTCCTGACCATATTACACCTTAACTTAGCCTGTATTGCTGCTTTTTCCTGGTGTGTTACACCAACAGGATTTTGCGGCACTTACAGCGGGCGGAGTGTGCCTCCTGACCATATTACACCTTAACTTAGCCTGTATTGCTGCTTTTTCCTGGTGTGTTACACCAACAGGATTTTGCGGCACTTACAGCGGGCGGAGTGTGCCTCCTGACCATATTACACCTTAACTTAGCCTGTATTGCTGCTTTTTCCTGGTGTGTTACACCAACAGGATTTTGCGGCACTTACAGCGGGCGGAGTGTGCCTCCTGACCATATTACACCTTAACTTAGCCTGTATTGCTGCTTTTTCCTGGTGTGTTACACCAACAGGATTTTGCGGCACTTACAGCGGGCGGAGTGTGCCTCCTGACCATATTACACCTTAACTTAGCCTGTATTGCTGCTTTTTCCTGGTGTGTTACACCAACAGGATTTTGCGGCACTTACAGCGGGCGGAGTGTGCCTCCTGACCATATTACACCTTAACTTAGCCTGTATTGCTGCTTTTTCCTGGTGTGTTACACCAACAGGATTTTGCGGCACTTACAGCAGGCGGAGTGTGCCTCCTGACCATATTACACCTTAACTTAGCCTGTATTGCTGCTTTTTCCTGGTGTGTTACACCAACAGGATTTTGCGTCACTTACAGCGGGCGGAGTGTGCCTCCTGACCATATTACACCTTAACTTAGCCTGTATTGCTGCTTTTACCATTTCCCTGCAGGCCATTAGAATGTCTGGAAGGCAAACAAGGAGAGGCAGACAGTAAGGAGCCAAAAAAAGAGGGCAAGCAGGCTCTGTGTCTAGAGACAACAGTGCTGGTCGTGGACGCGGTGCATCGCCATCATCACGTGGCCATGGGACACGCTTGTCCTTCTTTTCGGCAGCTGGACGTGTTGAGCGGCATCATGCCGAAGACTTGGTAGAGTGGATGACCAAGCCCTCCTCATCCTCCTCATCCTCTCTCACCCAGGCTCAGGGTACTGGCAAAGTAGCTGCCAAAGCGTCCTCTTCCCTGGTATCAATGTCATCATCAGTCACTCCTTCCCTAGACCAACCATGTCCTCCTGAGAAGTCCCCCGAACTGTTTGAGCACAATGTTGGGTACATGCTCCAGGAGGATTCCCAGCGTTTCGAAGGGTCTGATGATGATACCCAGCTAGAGGAAGGCAGTAGCGTGAGAGCAGAGAGAGGGGATGCTCAAGAAGGACACCAATCTGGCAGTCATGTTCCAGCAGCTGCAGCATACTGCCAGATTGGCTCCAGTGATGAGGAGGGAGGGGATGATGAGGTCACTGACTCCACGTGGGTGCCTAATAGGAGAGAGGAGGAGGCACATCTCCAACGAGGCAGGATGCCCTCGGGGGGCCAGCGTAAGGGCAGCACACCGACGGAATCACACCGCAGAGCTCCGCCTGTGCAGGGCGCTGCCTCTGCCCGTTATTCAAAAAGTTCTTTGGTGTGGGCCTTTTTTGAGTCGAGTGCATCAGATCGCACAGCTGCTGTTTGCAACATATGTCTCAAGCGTATATCGCGTGGCCAAAACATCACCCGCTTGGGCACCACTTGCTTGACCAGACATATGTTGACCTGCCATGCAGCTCGTTGGCAAGCCTACCTTAAAGACCCACACCAAAGAACAAAGCTGACCTCTTCTTGCACCGCATCAGCTGGGATCTCCAAACCCACTATACCTTCAGTCCTCTCTGAAACCTGCTCTGAGAGGAATGAAGGTGTAGAATTAGGTGTGTCACAGCCAAGTACTTGCGGGCACTCTGATAGCAGTACACCAACGTCCGATTCTAGCAGGCAAATTTCCCTGCCCCAGCTGCTGGACCGTCGAAAGAAGTTCACTCCCAGCCATCCACATGCCCAGCGGTTGAATGCTAGCTTGGCTAAATTGCTAGCGCTTCAACTGCTGCCTTTTCAGTTGGTAGACTCGTCCCCCTTCCGTGAGTTTGTGCAATGTGCGGTTCCTCAGTGGCAGGTTCCCAAACGCCACTTTTTCTCACGGAAGGCGATTCCGGCTCTCTACCGGCATGTGGAAGGCAATGTCTTGGCCTCGCTGGACAGGGCGGTCAGCGGTAAGGTGCATATTACCGCTGACTCATGGTCCAGCAGGCATGGACAGGGACGTTACCTTTCTTTCGCGGCCCATTGGGTCACTCTTTTGGCAGCTGGGAAGGATGCAGGACAAGGTGCATTAGTGTTGGAGGTTGTTCCACCGCCACGCCTCCAAAAGGCTACTACTGGTTGTGACACACCTCTGTCCTCCACCCCCTCCTCTTCTTCTTCCTCCGTGGCCTCTTCCTGTGCTTTGTCCTCGGAACCAGCGGTGCTCCGTAGGCGTTCAAGGGGCTACGCAAGTACGCAGGCAAAAAGATGCCATGCCGTGCTTGCGCTGGTGTGTTTGGGGGACAGGAGCCACACTGGGGCAGAGGTTCTGTCTGCTCTGCAGGGGCAGGCCGAGAGGTGGTTGACGCCACGCCAGCTTAAGCCAGGAATGGTAGTTTGCGACAATGGCACCAACCTCCTCTCCGCTCTCCGACAGGGACAACTGACCCATGTGCCCTGTGTGGCTCACGTCCTTAACCTGGTGGTGCAGCGGTTCTTGGGCAGGTACCCAGGCTTACAGGATGTCCTGAGGCAGGCCAGGAAAGTCTGTGTGCATTTCCGCAGATCTTATAATGCCAGTGCTCGCCTGGCTGAGCTGCAAAAGGAGTTGAACCTGCCCAAGAACCGCCTTATATGTGACATGCCCACCAGGTGGAACTCAACGTTGGCCATGCTGCAGCGGCTGCACATGCAGCAGAGGGCCATCAATGAGTATCTGTGCGACTACGGCACCAGGACAGGGTCAGGGGAGCTCTGTTTTTTTTCACCACGCCAGTGGGGCATGATCAGGGATGCATGCACTGTCCTGGCACCATTTGAGGAGGCCACGAGGATGGTGAGCGGTGACAGTGCATGCATCAGTGACACTGTACCTCTTGTCCACCTGTTGGAACATACGCTGCGTGGAATAATGGACAGGGCACTTGAGGCAGAACAGAGGCAGGAAGAGGAGGACTTTCTTGCCTCTCAAGGCCCCCTTTACCCAGACAGTGTTCCTTCTGTCCCACCCATCGCACAGGAAGAAGAGGAGGAGGAGGAGGAGAAGGAGGAGGAGGAGGATTGTGTCAGCATGGAGGTGGAGCCTGGCACTCAGCATCATCAGCAGCAGTCTTTTAGGGATGATTTACAGTCCCAAGAAACCAGTGGACTTGTACGTGGCTGGGAGGAGGTGGCTGCGGATCATGTCGTCCTTAGTGACCCAGAGGACTCCGGACTGAATGCCTCAGCTAACCTACGCTGCATGGCCTCCCTGATCCTGCAAAGTCTGCGGAAGGATCCTCGTATTCTTCGGATCATGGAGAGGGACCATTACTGGCTGGCCACTCTCCTTGATCCACGGTACAAGGGTAAGGTTGCGGACCTTATCTTACCGTCGCAGAGGGAGCAGAGGATGAGACAACTCCGGGAGGCCTTGCAGAAAGGTCTGTGCAACGCGTTCCCAGAGACTGGGAGGTTACAAACTCCTGGTCCTGGACAACGAGTTGCTGAGGCTTCGGGCAGTCAAAGAAGGAGCGGTGGGGAAGGTGGCCGTCTGACCGAAGCGTTCAGACAATTCTTTAGTCCGCAGCCCCAAGGTATGATCGGTTCCAGCAACCATCGCCAGCGTCTGATATACATGGTGCAGGAATACCTAGGGGCAAGGTCAGACTTGGACACCTTCCCCACCGAAAATCCTCTGGCTTACTGGGTCTTGAGGATGGATCACTGGCCAGAGCTTGCACAGTATGCAATTGAGCTACTGGCCTGTCCTGCATCCAGCGTTCTTTCAGAACGCACATTCAGTGCTGCTGGAGGATTTGTCACGGATCACAGGGTGCGCCTGTCCACTGACTCTGTTGATCGACTGACCTTGTTGTGGAAATTTTATTATATAAGATTTATGTGGACATTTTATTCTAGGATGTGCGTTTTATAGATTGTCATCTGTCTCCCTGTGTCTGATGTTTAATCGAGGAGCGCTCTAGCAGAGCGCACTTGGGTTGAATCGAGACCAGCGGTAAAAACGGTCAGTATGAAAACCTTCTTATGGGATTGAAACGTGTTCTCTGCGTGTGTGGGCGTTTGTTGGTTTGTAGATATCAAGCGCAATGCGCTGGACTGCATGCTTTCCAATGGCTATACACTTTAGAGAAGCGAAGTCCGCATAATGAGAGAAACCTATTAATTCTCTCTTGCGGACTTCGTTATCCGCTTTATGGATACATATCTGTATTTATAAGAGGACATTGATATCTGCCTTGTCGGTGTACTTGTACCGTATATTGACAACAGCAGTAGCAATGTCCCCGCAGATTGTCCCAAAACTATAAGAACAAGTAGAATGATCTCACTAGATACTGTTTACTTTGAACAGTATTGTGTGGGCTCCATGCTGATTAAGATGGGGGGTGTGCACTTCCTCCCCTTTCCCTCCTGTGAGTGCCCTCCCCTTTACTGTTTGTCATTTCCTGTGATGTCATTTTGTATTAAGGGAAGTGATTGGCTGTTGGGGCCATCACTTCCTGTTTTGTTATCCTTTTGTTTCCAATGAATAAAAGAATCCGGGTGGCTGAGCTCTGCCCAGACGCTTGAGACTCCAGCTTGAAGCAGCATCGTTTCTGATTCTACCTGGTGCCATTGAAGTACTTCATATTCCTTGTACCAAAGAGCTTGATACAAACGTGCTTTTAAGCACGAAGGAATTGTTTTGTGCTTTGTGTGCATTTAGACGCTGGAAGTCCACATTTAGGCGCGGTGTGGATTTGCGTACAAAGCCCAAGGGAATTCTTCCACGACATTTCGGCGAGCCAGCTTGGAGCCAACGTAGTTCCAGCGCAGCGATCCGAGAGGAGAGATTGGGTCCTCGGTTCTGGGACAGGAAAAGGCCGGCAAAGTTTGGTAAGACAGACTCCATTTCAACTTTTGAAATTTTTGTTGTTCTAGAACCGGAATCTGGTCTCTCTGCTCGCTGTTGCAGGTAACTCCGCTTAGCAAAAGAACAAATTTTTGCGGTTTCACTCTTTGTGTACAAGGACGGGGATTTATATTTGTACTGGGAGGGATAGCTGTATTGGCTTGGGATAGAAGTCTATATTACTGTCCTCTGTGTAGACCCCATAGTCAATACAGCCTAGAGGGTCTTTGTATGGGGTTTATGTTAAATGTAAAACCATTTCCTGTTGTACAACGTGACGGTATGCATGGAGTGTGTTAGTTGATGTTTTAAATGTGCGGCAGAGATTGAATGACATAGCATTGTGTGTCTGAGTTATTTCATAGTGCTGGTCACCGTGTGAAATAACTTTTGTAAAGTGTGTAGCTATTATAGTTCGTCTAACGTTTAGTATGAGTTAAGTAGCACAGTCTGTTTTGTGTTAAAACAGTGATTTTTGTTTGTAAGAGGCACGGTTTGGTCTTGTTTTGAAGACACCATTTTGTTTTCCTTTGTGTTTGTTCAGCCATGTGGTCTGAGTCACCATTTTTGTTTTTCTTTGTATGAATCCAATCTTCAGGTTTGGTTATTTTTGCATATTTTTTGTAAAACGATTGTGTTTTCTTTTGGTTTTAATTTCAGTTTAAAGTGAAAATTTTGCTTTACACTGAATTTCAATAGATAGTAAAACTAACTTTAACTGAGTTTTTGTACTCTTAACGGGGTGTGTTTTAATTTTTTTAATTTAATTTTTAATTGTTTGGGCATTTTCTTTGAGTTTCTCAGAAGGCAATTCATGCCCCACCCCCATTGTTTTTGGTTTTAGAGCTGCATCTTTTATTGTATAGCTTGCGGTAGGAAAGAAAGGCTTTGGTTTTAAAACTCGCTTTATATTCACTTTTATTGTTAGTTGAGTTACTTTTGCGCAGCAAGTAGTCAATTTTTTGTTCACGCTCAGACTGTTTATTAGTTTGATCGTGTAACTACTGAGACATCGTACAACTGCTTAAATAGACAACAGAAAGCTATCCCCATTTAATTTTTTTTATTTTATTTTTGTGATTATTTAGAGAAGCCACATTGCTCTGTAGCGAAAATAAACGGAAGTGTGCTGTGCAGTTTAATCTGACGACGCAGTGTACAGTCGTACAGAGGTATGTATGCATACACTGTAAGGGGTAGAGACATAATTTGGGGGGTGGTCTGTGGTTGTTGACTAATCATTGGGCATAGTTATTACGAGTATTGCGGTGTAAAAGAGTAGTACTCTGTAGTTCTGTGCCAAAAGTGTTGGGGCAACAAGCCATAGAGTTAATAACACCTCGGTTAGGTTTTCTAGTTGGGGGACTGGACCAGATATAGTGGTTGCAGTTCGTCAATCCACCGTAGAAGAAGGCACCTGACGGTGCTCTCCTAAATAGGTGCAGGGGTTTTTCCTGGACGCAGGAATAAGACTATAAGCCGATTCGAATCGCCATGGGCAATTTGAAGTCCATGCAAGGGAAGGAATGTGAGGCTTCCCAGAGTCAGACGGCTGCACAGTACATGAAATCTAGCTTTGGGGCAAAGGTCATGAAACCTCTAAAGGAATGGCATAGTTGGTCCAAGGATACTACTTGGGCTATTCCTCTAGAGGGGACATTTGATGCCTGGAGGTGGGAGAAATTCATAACTGAGTTTAAACCCAGGCTCTGGGCAGCAAAAACCTTAGATGTAGCTGAGCTGTGGCTTCAGAAGTCTATTATGGTAAGCAGGCAGGGTATACAGAAGGCAGTTTCAGTCCGGAAGAACCGCATTATGTACACCTGGCCTGAGGGGATAGCAGTGACTGGTGATCCAATGCTGGAAGCGGAAGAGGCTCTTTCTGGGCTAACTCTGCTGAGGCAGGCTGGATCCACCAACACTAGATCTGTTGTAGTTTCCTCTGATGCTTCTGCCATCACCAATCTAACCAACCCTACTCTGCACTCTCCAACTAACATCTCTCTCTCTCCCACGTCTCCATCTAACCATGTCACCTCTGACGCTAAGCCTCAAGCTAACCCTCTCTATCAGTCGCCTTTCCCCATATCTGGGGCATTTTCTCCGCCGATTGCGGCTGATTATGAATCATTTTCAACTGGTGATCTACAGATGCTATGTGAGTCTAAGGGAATTGAGACCAGACTAAGGAACCGTGGGGATTGCATAACTGCGCTGAGAGCTTTTGACTCAGTCATACCTACCATCTACCCTTCATTGGTTGGCTTCCAGACAGGGAACGTTGTGGGCAAGGTAGCACACATTAGCCAACCAATGAAGCCACAACCTCCAAAGTACACACCTAGCCCCACTTATGTCACTGAACCTGGTACTTACCCAGTCCGGGTGCAACAATATGAGGGTGTTCCAAATACCAACGGTGAAAGGACTTTGGGGGAAAGGGTGGTATGGCATGTCCCTTTTGCTTCCTCAGAAATCAGGACCATACTGGCCGAACTGCCTGACTATAGAACAAATCCACGAGGGTTCGCGAGAATGTTTTGTCAAAATCAATTTAGCTACGGCATGAGTGGAACAGATTGTGCCCAGGTTCTGAGGGCGAAAGTAGGAGAAGAACTGGCAGGGGTTATAATCTCCCGTTGCGGCATTGTCACCCACGAACAAGCCACTTCTGGAGGTAAGCAATTCTGTGTAGCCCTGCTAGCCAAACTTCCAGAGTTGTATGGTGCATCTTCTACCACAGATGTGATGAAACTCAGTCAAAACCCAGGCGAGGAATGTGCTTGTTTCTGGCGTCGCCTGAAACAAGCTGCATTGGATGCAGATCTGGAGGTTGGTCCGGATGTGCCAACCGACGGAGGTAAGTTATCCGCCATTCACCTTTTGCTAAGAGCCAAATTTTTAGAAGGCATCCATATGAAAATTCGAGACCGGCTATTATTAGCCAGACCCGAATTTAATGAAATGACAATACCTGCCATTCTATCCACTCTCTCCGCTATAGAGAGAGAGAGATGGATAGGAAGAAACAGGACAAAGCATCCAAAATCCTTGTGTCTCAAGCCCCTTCTGCAGGACAAACGGGCCAGGATGGTGGGAAAAAGACACAACGCTGGAAAGCCCGAACTTGTTACATCTGTGGAAAGGAAGGACATCTAAGGCGCGACTGCCCTAACAGACCCAAGGGTAAGTGGCAGTTCATCCCAGACGATCCGGTACCAGGCTCACGCGATCCAACAACTTCAGTTGTAGCGATGGCCAGCCACGACTATGATTCTTCATAGGACGTTGGCAAAGCGGTGTCAGGACATATCAACCTGTTTATCGAGGAATTAAAATATCCCCTCCCTTGCCTCATTGACACCGGTGCCGTTCGAACTGTTCTGAGATCCAAAGATCTCAGAGGCAAGGTTCCCCTTTCTGGGGAGACTATACCCACTGTGGGTCTAACAGGTCAGACAGTATCTCTACATACCACCAAACCACTCCATTGTAGGTTGGGCCAACACACAGAAGCCATTAAGTCGGTACTGGTATCGGATGATGTTCCCATCAACCTATTGGGAGCTGATATTTTATCTGAGATACAAGCGGTCATTGAGTACACTCCAACAGGTGTTGTGGTTAGCAGTGCATTGACAGATGAGCGCCTATGTGCAATGGTGGCTCTACCGTATATGATAGAACCTGGTTGTTTTCTGGGGTTGGATGTGCTAGCAGAAGTGGATCCCAAACTTTGGGCGTTTGATAAGTATGATGTGGGTCTTCTGCCGGTCCCGCCAACCACAGTAAACATCAGACCAGGGAGTATTTTGCCCCAATTACCACAATACCCTTTGAGTGTGGCTCAGATGGATAGCCTTAAAATCCAAATAGACCGGTACCTGCTGATAAAAGTTCTTACGCCAACCAAATCCCCCTGTAACACCCCTTTGTTTCCAGTGGCTAAAAAGTCTGTCAAGGGTCAGGAAACAACTTTCCGTTTAGTACATGATTTAAGGGCTATCAATAAAATCATTATCAGCGATGCCCCTTTGGTACCCAACCCACACACCTTGTTGACCTCTATACCACCTAACGCAATTTTCTTCAGTGTTATTGATCTGACTAATGCATTTTTTTCGGTACCACTGGACGCCCAGTGCCAGTACCTTTTTGCTTTTTCATTCCAGGGTCGACAACTGACTTGGACACGTCTCGTTCAGGGGTCTGTGACTAGTCCCTCGGAGTACAGTTGCAAACTTAAAATAGTGTTGGATCAATGGACCCCAACGAATCCAGAGGTGGTGCTGATCCAGTATGTTGATGACTTGCTGCTTTGTTGCCCTGCAAGGGATGTCTGTTATCAGCATACTGTCTCATTGCTTAACCATCTGGCGTCCACGGGGAATAAAGCTAGCAAGGAGAAATTGCAGTTTTGTAGGGAGAAGGTCACCTTTTTAGGACATTGTATATCTCAGGGTACTCGACACCTGACAACCCAGAGAATTCAGACACTGAAAGACTTCCCGAAACCCCGAAACGCACGACAAACGAGAGCCATTCTCGGTCTTATCAACTACTGTAGAGACTGGGTCCCGAACATCTCTTCGACTTTAGGACCCCTTTACGAAATCCTATCCCAAACTCCCTTTCAACTGACTGATGATAACTGGTCAACCCTACAGGACTTGATCCAAGAACTCTCCAAAGCACCTGCTTTAGGTTTGCCCAACTATGACCTCCCCTTCTACCTTTTCTGCTATGAAAGCAAAGGCCACGCCACTGGAGTACTGACCCAACTACATGGGTCCAGGTACCGACCCATCATGTATCTATCAACTGCCCTAGATCCAGTCATTCGAGGTTCACCAGGTTGTGTACGAGCCGTAGCCGCCTGCGCTGTATTGTTACAGAAGGTAGGTGACATAGTCTTGGACTCCCCACTGACCCACTATACTCCCCATTCAGTGCAGGAAATCCTAAATCAAGTTCAGACAAAACACCTCTCTGCTGCCAGATTGACTAAGTACGAAGTGGCTCTCCTAACCCCTACTAACCTGACTTTAAGACGATGCACCATTTTAAACCCAGCCTCTCTTCTTCCTACTGAGGAGGAAGAGAAGGGGGGAGATAATGGTGTTAAAAATGATACTCAAACCTTCCAGACTAACAATACCAACCTCTCTACCTCTAACCAACTTGTTAATTTAGAAGGACAACATGCTGATGATCACCACGACTGTGTTTCTCTGATGGAACTCGAGTCAACAACCATCAGCCCGGTGAAGGAGGACCCCCATCCCAAACGCTAAAAACCCTTTTGTCGATGGTTCCAGGTATTACACCCCAGATGGTAAGCCACACACAGGTTATGCAGTGACTACAGTCAGTGAAATTGTGGAAAGGGGTTCATTGAGTTCCAACATGTCTGCACAGGAAGCTGAGCTGTGGGCACTGGCAAGAGCCTGTGAGACCCAAGAGGGTCAAAGGATCAATATCTACACGGATTCTAGGTATGCTTTTGGGATAGCCCATGATTTTGGTCCTATCTGGAAAGCAAGAGGCTTTCTGACTAGTTCAGGGAAGCCTGTGAAACATGCGCAGTTAATCAACAGATTATTCGTTGCTTTCAACCTGCCGCGTGAGATAGCCATTCTAAACGTTAAGGCCCACACGACTGATAGGACTTTGGAGGCCGATGGCAATGCCTTGGCAGATAGAGCTGCCAAAGAAGGTGCTCTGCACCCTCCTGTGAAAACCCTGATGCTAGCCATCCCCTCTGATGTGTCTCTGGAAGAGTTTAAGAGACTACAGTCACAAGCAGAATTACATGAAAAGAGGAGATGGACAGCACTAGGGGCCATGAGAGGTCCAGATGACATCTGGGGTCTTGGTAAAAAATGGTGTCTGCCAAGATCGCTTTTTCCAATGATGGCCCATTCGGCTCATTATCCAGGGCATCAGTCAAAGATGGTTATGTGTGCGCAGGTGGATGAGCATTGGATCGCCCCTGGATTTACTACTGCAGCTGCTAATTTTGCAGCAGCCTGCCTGGTTTGCGCATTGCACAATCCAGGTAGGACGGTACCAGTACCCAAACGACATTCCCCCCGACCAGAATATCCATTTCAGCGCATCCAGATAGACTACATTACATTGCCAAGGAGTGGGCCGTACGAACACGTCTTAGTCTGTGTAGATATGTTTTCAGGTTGGCCAGAGGCATGGCCGGTTCAGAAAGCAAACGCCACAACCACAGCCAAAAAGATCCTGTCCGAAATAGTGTGTCGCTGGGGCCTACCTGAAACGATCGAGTCGGATCGAGGCTCCCACTTCACTGGTCAAATATTTGCAGAAGTGTGTAAAGCCCTCCATATCAATCAGGGATTACACACTCCTTATCACCCCCAAAGTAGTGGTAAGGTTGAAAGGTTAAACGGAACCCTTAAAAACAAAATCTCCAAAATAATAGCTGATACTGGGAAACCTTGGCCTGAATGTCTCCCCATAGCTCTCCACTCCATCAGAAATGCACCTAGACGACCTCACGGGTTATCTCCATATGAGGTTTTGTTCGGATGTCAACCAAAAACAGGGTTGTACTTTCCCCAGCAGCTGTCGTCTTTACATTCTCAGCTGACGGGGTATGTGCAGTCACTGCAACGTGAGCTAAAAAAAATCCACCACAGGGTTCATGAGTCCCTTCCAGACCCTGACTCAATAACCGGTTTACATTCTATCCAACCAGGTGACTGGGTCGTTGTAAAGAAATACCAGAGGACGGGACTAGAATCGAGATACGTCGGACCATTCCAGGTTCAGCTGACCACGCCGACCTCACTAAAGCTTGAAGAACGGGACAACTGGATCCACGCCAGCCACTGCAAGAAGCTGCTCAACTACATCAAAGAATGAGGAGTATCTTCTTTATTTATAGTTTTAGTTTAGTGTATTTTAGCAAGGGTAATGATGAAAAGCATCCCAATTTATTGTTTAAAATGCATCTCCAGCTGGCAAAAATGGCGAACAGGACCAACTGCTGGGTATGCTCCAAACCTCCACCAAGCCTTGATGCCCCGGCAATGGCAGCAGTACATGCGATATATGATGTCCGTATCGGTATGAGGAAACTAAAGACTCCAAACAGACACTTGTCAATAGAACTTAATGATACATTCCTAGAGGGTAAAATTAGTTATAGTTTTAACATTAGCTCTGGCTTTTGCCCCTCCCTCACAAAACCAGTATGGGTATCGGGACAACTAGGTAGCCCACAAGTGTGCTTCAACTTTAGTTTCGGTAGAGGGGATAACTTTGTTGGGTCCACCACCTGTAAAGAAGGTATAACAGTTAATCTAACCAACGAAACCCCCGTCTTCTTTAATAACACTAATAGACCAGATTACATCTGTTGGAAGGAAGGGTGTGACGTTCAGACCGAGGGAGCAATCCCCCAGTCTATCCTGTTACTACTCAATGCACGTAACTGTCAGAGTGGTTCCCCCTGTGCGACTCTGACTGGCCCCTACTACTTATGCGGTACCTCAGCTTATAAGGTAATCCCCCCTAATGCAAGAGGTTCATGTGTCCTGGTTAAACTAGTCCCAGCATCTTACATCGCGGATGATCGAGAGGATCTGATGGCACGAGAGAAGGTAAGAACATCAGGAAAAGCTAGAAGGGAATTGTTCACCAACTCTGACCAGGCCTGGGCATGGTTTCCTGCTTGGACGGGTTGGGGGATTGAACTTATGAAACGATTGAATAATTTCTCATCCATTGTGGATGGGATATTCAATGAAACCGTAGAGGCTGTAAGGGAAATCTCACAGGAACAACGGCAGATCAGGACCCTTCTTTTACAGGAAAAGATGGCCCTTGATTATCTGTTAGCATCCAAGGGGGGTTTCTGTGAATTCATAGGTGAAGATTGTTGTACCTGGATTGAGGATACCAATGACAAAGTTCAGGCCCATATGGATAAGGCTAGATCCCTGCAAGGCAAAGCCAGAGCTATAGCTAGTGAGGGTTGGAATCCTTTTAAGGGTTTGGGAAACTTTGGGGATTTTTTATTTTCCATTGGATCGTGGTTGAAGGAAGTAGGGGTGTATATACTCATGTCATTTTTGTTTCTGTTCCTTCTATATGTCGTGATGAGGTTCTCCTGTTGCCTGATTGGACGCGTGACCAGAGCCCGAGCAGATGACCACATTTTCCTCAATGAGATAAGACGCCCCGAAGCCCAACCAACGTATCAGATGCAGAGGATTCCAGACCGATCGGCGATTACTACAGCTCACCATTTCGTACCCTCCTTATAAGTCATGTCTCCTGAAGAACAGAATCTACATGTCAAGCCGCGTTTTCCTTTTTATGGATTGTAAGGACTGATTCATTTCCAGGTGTAAGAAGATCAAGTTTTGAGAGACACATGGGAGCATATGACAAAAAGGAGGGACTGTTGTGGAAATTTTATTATATAAGATTTATGTGAACATTTTATTCTAGGATGTGCGTTTTATAGATTGTCATCTGTCTCCCTGTGTCTGATGTTTAATCGAGGAGCGCTCTAGCAGAGCGCACTTGGGTTGAATCGAGACCAGCGGTAAAAACGGTCAGTATGAAAACCTTCTTATGGGATTGAAACGTGTTCTCTGCGTGTGTGGGCGTTTGTTGGTTTGTAGATATCAAGCGCAATGCGCTGGACTGCATGCTTTCCAATGGCTATACACTTTAGAGAAGCGAAGTCCGCATAATGAGAGAAACCTATTAATTCTCTCTTGCGGACTTCGTTATCCGCTTTATGGATACATATCTGTATTTATAAGAGGACATTGATATCTGCCTTGTCGGTGTACTTGTACCGTATATTGACAACAGCAGTAGCAATGTCCCCGCAGATTGTCCCAAAACTATAAGAACAAGTAGAATGATCTCACTAGATACTGTTTACTTTGAACAGTATTGTGTGGGCTCCATGCTGATTAAGATGGGGGGTGTGCACTTCCTCCCCTTTCCCTCCTGTGAGTGCCCTCCCCTTTACTGTTTGTCATTTCCTGTGATGTCATTTTGTATTAAGGGAAGTGATTGGCTGTTGGGGCCATCACTTCCTGTTTTGTTATCCTTTTGTTTCCAATGAATAAAAGAATCCGGGTGGCTGAGCTCTGCCCAGACGCTTGAGACTCCAGCTTGAAGCAGCATCGTTTCTGATTCTACCTGGTGCCATTGAAGTACTTCATATTCCTTGTACCAAAGAGCTTGATACAAACGTGCTTTTAAGCATGAAGGAATTGTTTTGTGCTTTGTGTGCATTTAGACGCTGGAAGTCCACATTTAGGCGCGGTGTGGATTTGCGTACAAAGCCCAAGGGAATTCTTCCACGACAACCTTCATAAAGATGAACCAGTCTTGGATCACCACCAGCTACCAAACACCTGAAGCTGATATAACAGACTAATTTATTTTCAAATGTCACATCCCTTCAAGACTGATGCTGATGCTGAGAGACTGTCCTGTTATGTTGACTGACTATCCTCCTCAATGATCCGATTGACGATGATAGCTTGGAAGAACATTTTTGTTTCTGGGTGCCGCCACCAGTGGCTAAGGCCCAATTTTTCAGCCCCTGTTTAACAGGGGTGTGTTATTACAATTTTTTATGCAATGCTTTGCAGCAGGGCTCATTCCTGCACTCCAACTAGAGTATCTGGGAGTGGTTGCAGTGTCGTGGCACCAGCACCAGTGGCTAAGGCCCAATTTTTCAGCCCCTGTTTAACAGGGGCGTGTAATTACAATTTTTGATGCAATACTTTGCAACAGGGCTCATTGCTGTGCTCCAAGTACAGTATCTGTGAGGGGTTGCAGTGTTGTGGCACCAGTGCCTAAGGCTCAATTTTTCTGCCCCTGTTTAACAGGGGCATGTAATTACAATTCTTGATCTAATAATTCACAGCAGGGCCCATTCCTGCGCCCACCAAGACTAACTGTGAGGCCTTACAGTGTTGTGTCAACACCACCACCACCACCAAAGGCCCAATTTTTCAGCCCCTGTTTAACAGGGGCGTGTAATTACAATTTTTGATGCAATACTTTGCAACAGGGCTCATTGCTGTGCTCCAAGTACAGTATCTGTGAGGGGTTGCAGTGTTGTGGCACCAGTGCCTAAGGCCCAATTTTTCTGCCCCTGTTTAACAGGGGCATGTAATTACAATTCTTGATCTAATAATTCACAGCAGGGCCCATTCCTGCGCCCACCAAGACTAATTGTGAGGCCTTACAGTGTTGTGTCAACACCACCACCACCACCACCACCACCACCAAAGGCCCAATTTTTCAGCCCCTGTTCAACAGGGGCATGCAATTACAATTCTTGATCTAATAATTCACAGCAGGGCCCATTCATGCGCCCACCAAGAGTAACTGTGAGGGCTCACAGTGTTGTGGCAACACCAACATGTAAGGGGCAAATTTCAGCTGAGTATATACAGCAGGCCCCTACTTTCAAACATCCAACTTACAAACGACTCCTCCTTGCAAACGGAAGGATACAACAGGAAGTGAGAGGAAATCTACCCCCAGGAAGGCAAATTCTCTCCTGTAATGCCCCATACACACGATCGTTTTTCATGTCGTTAAAAATGCCATTAAAAAAAATGGCCATTAAAAATGATCGTGTGTAAGCTCCAGAGCATTTTTAACGACGTGAAAAACGGCCATTAAAAATTTCGAACATGCTCTCTTTTTTCACGTCGTTTTTCATGTCCTTTTTTTTAACGACGTGAAAAACGATAGTGTGTATGCTTTAACGACGTGAAAAAAACGCGCATGCTCAGAATCAAGTATGAGACAGGAGCGCTCGTTCTGGTAAAACTAGCGTTCGTAATGGAGATAGCACATTCGTCACGCAGTCACGGACTGAAAAGCACGAGACTGAAAAGAGCGAATCGTCGCTCAACAAACTTTACTAACATGAAGGGTGGCGCCATTCGAACGGAACTTCCCCTTTATAGTGCCGTCGTACGTGTTGTACGTCACTGCGCTTTGCTTGATCGTTTTTTTAAATGATCGTGTGTACGCAAGACAGGCTTGAGAGGAAACATGAAAAAAAACGACGTGAAAAAACGGCAAGAAAAAAAATGGCAAGAAAAACGATCGTGTGTATGGGGCATAAGAGTTAATATGGGAAAAAAAGTGTCTCCTCTCCACTGATGCTTTATCACCAATTCTTGTTTCAATAAAAACCCCAAATTTTCAAAAAACATTTGTCATTAGGACGGAAAGTGAGGTGAACTGTTCTGAACAGGTGCACACTGCACAGACAGCAAAACAAATGTTACAGGGGTGATAACCCTTCCCTATGTTTTCCCAAAAGCTTAAAAATAGATTTTTTGGCTGGAGCTACACTTAAACAATGTACCTGTTCAAAATTACAAACAGATTCTACATAAGAACAAACCTACAGTCCCTGTCTTGCATGCACCGCCTGTATACGGCTGTTCAGAGTATATAGGGCCTTTTTTATTTTGTGTGCGGGGTTCCCCTTAATATCCATACAAGACCCAAAGGGGCTGGTAATGGGCTGGGGTAACAGGGGAGGGGACGTGTAATGGGGTAGCTATGCCATTTTTCTTAAAGATTTTCATCCATATTACCGGGACCAGACATTACATTAAAACCGCAAGCAGTTTTAAATGGCTTTTTTTCCTTTAGAAATTTAATTTTGTGCAGGGACAGTTCTAAACACGGGAAACACGTGGCACTTCACAGGCATACTTTAGACACCCCCCAGGTACGATATTTAAAGGAATATTTGACTTTTTTTTTTTCACTTTATGCATCATTAAAATGAATGCTCCAGAAAAACGGCCGTTTTAAAAACTTATTTTTGCATTGATACATGTCCCCTGGTGCAGAACCCGGGTTCCCAAACCCTTTTTAGGACAATAACATGCATAATAGTCGTTATAATTAGCACTTTAGATTTCGAACGTTCGCATCCATTGTATTTAATAGGGTTCTAAAGTTCGTGCGAACTTTCGGTCCGTTCGCGGGTTCTGGTGCGAACCGAACCCGGGGGTGTTCGGCTCATCACTAGTGTTATACAACAGAACAACACCACAAGCAATAAGGGGTAGCTTCAGGTGTATACTGTGCAGGAGGCACCTACACCCACTGTAACTGCTTGCAGATGCCTGTCTGTGTTACACAAAAGAACACCACGAGCAATAAGGGGTAGCTTTAGGTGTATACTGTGCAGGAGGCACACTACACCCACTGTAACTGCGCTAGGTTTAGCAAAAATGACACTGACACTGTCCTTGCCTATCCTGCTCTCTCCCTGCACGCCAACACACTGTAACTATGCTAGGTTTAGCAAAGATGACACTGACACTGTCCCTGCCTATCCTGCTCTCTCCCTGCATGCCAACACACTGTAACTGCGCTAGCTTTATCAAAGATGACACTGTCCCTGCCTATCCTGCTCTCTCCCTGCACGCCAACACACTACACAAGCCCGCCACGCTGGCAGCCTTATATAGTGTGGGGCATGTACTAAACCCCCCTGAGCTATAATTGGCCACAGGCGTCCTGCCTGTGGCCAATTATGGCTCTCCTCGCTGCCGGCTCTGTGATTGGCCAAGCATGCGGGGTCACAGTGCATGCTTGGCCAATCACAGCGCCGGCAATGCACTGCGATGGTGCAGTGCATTGTGGGCCGTTCGCGTCACACGAATTTGTCGCGAACGGCCCACAAAGTTCTGGTTTCGGCGAACAGCCGATGTTCGAGTCGAACATGCGTTCGACTCGAACACCGAGCTCATCTTTAGTTGTCGCCATTCCACAAGCAGCCGCAATTTCGAAGCGTGACTTGTTGGGTATCAATTTACTCGGCGTAACATTATCTTTCACAATATAAAAAAATGGGCTAACTTTACTGTTGTCTTATTTTTCAATTAAAAAAAATTATTTTTTCCTAAAAAAGTGCGCTTGTAAGACCGCTGCGCAAATACGGTGTGACAGAAAGTATTTTAATAACCGCCATTTTATTCTCTAGGGTGTTAGAAAAAAAAAAAACTATATATATATATATATATATATATATATATATATGTGTGTGTAGCGGGGTCTCCTTTAAGGCCCCAGGACTACGTTACCCAGAACCCCGTTCGGCACCCAGGGTGCAAATTGCCACCGCAGAGACTCATGGGAGGGGCTATTTAAGGAGGAGGCGAGGCGGAGCTCGGCCTCTTTGGGACACAGCGCTGCAAGCTACAGCTTCTTCCTGTGCGGATCTGCTGCAGTGCAAGGCCTGAAGCCTGGGGCCTTGCGCTACTTCCGAAGAGCCTTTCACCCCACTGCGAAGCCTGGGTGGCACCAGACTGGTCGAGTGAGGACATCAGTTGGATCGGGGACCCGGCCGTTGCAAACGCTGTGTGCGGAGACACAGCAGGTGGAAGTCCCGGACTGGGATCGCGTCCGGAGTGGTGAGCGAGCACTTGCTCAATCAAATAGACTTTACCGTTTTAGGCCTATAGACTGCCTTGGCCCACCGATCGTTAGTTTGTTGTTTTCCGATAGGAGACCAGTAGCAGGACAAAGTTGGAGGGTCTCCAGTATAGTGTTTCCTTGAGACTGCCTACTTGTGGATTACAAATACTGTTTCATCAAGTGCACCACCGAAAGTTTGCATGCGAAGAAATTCTAAGTGGAAAGACTGAGATTTCTTCTAAGTCAGGCCTGACTAGGGAGGGGTGATAGAGTATTGTTTAATGCACCATAGGGCGCGCACACCATAATAGCTGCGCGCGGTGGGTTACCGTGTGGGGCCATTGTTGTGTGCTACATTTATTGCTGCAGGGCTCTTTGAGCAAGTTGCATGTGTTCTGTTCTGCCTATGCCTATTTGATGAAAGTAAAACTGTTATGTTTAATCTCTCACCTCAGTGTGTTGTCTTACTATAAGGTGATTACCCCGTGCAATACTATTGCTTATGATATGAGTTTAACCCTAGACTAACTGTGCCAGAGTGGGTCAAGTAAGATTGCCGGGGGTCGAGGAATTAATAGTTAATTTCCACAGCCCTAATATATATATATATATATATTAGGGCTGTGGAAATTAACTATTAATTCCTCGATTAATCGATTAATCGATTAATGTTTCCCTTATCGTCTTTCAGGACAGCACATGAGAGTGGCTCCACCCACTAGGAAACAGGAAACACCATCTCCACCATAATTTAAAAGGAGGCGACTTCCCACATCTCGTCAGTTTTTGTGTTTCCTCCGGCAAGGGAACACCTAGTAGGAGTCAGGTCTCTTAAGGTTCTGTCCTGAGAGACCAAGGCTGCCTACCCCACCATACCTTTTTGTCCTCCAGAGAGTCCAATCCTCCCACACCACGCCAGTGGGCAGTTGGTAAGTGGGCTCCTTCTCCCTTTTCAGCTCAGTGGAGCAAGGACTGTTCCTGGAGCCGCTCCTTAGGCGGCGGCAGCCGTTCGCAGGGTTTTTTTGAACCGTATGTCGGCGGTACAGGCCGCCACCATCTTTTTGGTGGCTGAGTAGTGACTCAGCTAGCAGGAAGTGAGGTATCCTGCAAGGGGCGGCACCGGGATCAGGCGCAACGTCATTTCCGGCGGAACTCGCGCAGGGGGAGAGGGGAGGAGAGGTTCTGGTGCCTATAATTGCGGAACCGTCGCTTTTGAAGCCACAGAACAAGCGCTGATCCACGATGGAGAATGTGACAGCAGCGAGTGGGACAGGCACAGGCACCAGCAAGGCCCAGGTAAGGGGGTATGTGGGATCTACCCTGTTTACTGTAGGTGCCTCTCTCTATATGCATTTTTACCCCCCTGGTGGCTGGTGGCTGGGGCCTGTCTGGGCACAGGGTGTTGGCTGTTATACTAACTGTGCACCTGGGTGAGCTCGTTAGGAGGCAGGTTTGACTCACTAAAAAAGGGATGCTAGTGTTTTTTTCTCTTTTTGTCTTTTTTATGTGGCAGGCTAAGAGCTCTGACCCTCCTATCAAAAGGAGATGTCCCTCATGTAAAGCAAAGTTACCAGAGGGCTGGAAGAAAGCTTTATGCCAGATTTGTGTTGATTCCTTAGTGAAGGAAGAAGCTTCTTCTGCATGCAGTGATTTAATCGCATCAGTCAAGAAAGAGCTAGATGCTACCATCCAATCTTTTCGCTCTTCTCTTGTAACACCATCCCTGAGTCAGCCAACTACCTCAGGATCCTCTCGGGGCTCACAATTAATCCCAGGGTTAGAGGCTGAAGCTGGCCCTCCTACCCAAAGGGAACATTACCCCTCTCACTCCAGGGAAGATGAGGAGGAAGAGGAAGAAGAAGATGCAGGAGATGCACCTTCAAAATACAAACTGTCCTTAGAGCAAGTAGACAGTTTGTTGAAAGCAATATATGCAACATTGGGAATAGATGAAGAAAAGAAAGAATTATCGCTGCATGACCGAATGTATGCAGGGTAGGGATGAGCTTCGTGTTCGAGTCGAACATACGTTCGACTCGAACATCGGCTGTTCGATCGTTCGACAAAGATCGAACGATTTGGGCCGTTCGCGCCAAATTCGAGTGACGCGAACGGCCCACAATGCACTACGCCATCGCAGTGTCATCCAGGCGCTGTGATTGGCCAAGCATGCACTGTGACCCCGCATGCTTGGCCAATCACAGCGCCGGCAGCGAGGAGAGCAATGATTGGCCACAGGCAGGATGCCTGTGGCCAATTATTGCTGATGGGGTTTAGTACACGCCCCACACTATAAAAGGCCGCCAGCGCGGCGGCCTTGTGTAGTGTGTTCCGGAGCAGGGAAAGAGAAGCATAGGCAGGGACAGTGTCATTTTTTTTCCTTTACTAATCCTGGATTCCTTGTGTTTAGGGACAAATAAGGATAGGTAGGGAGAGTGTCAGTGACAGTGTGCTATTCTGTGCTAATCCTTGTTTGTAGGGACAGAGAGGTACAGTGAGGGAAAGTGTCAGTGTGCTATTCTGTTCTAAAACTATTTTGCTGAACCATATTTTCAATCCTTGAGTTTAGGGACAGAGAGGTACAGTGAGGGAAACTGACAGTGTGCTATTCTGTTCTAAACCAATTTTGCTGTTCCATATTTTCAATCCTTGAGTTGAGGGACAGAGAGGTACAGTGAGTGAAACTGACAGTGTGCTATTCTGTTCTAAACCAATTTTGCTGTTCCATATTTTCAATCCTTGAGTTGAGGGACAGAGAGGTACAGTGAGTGAAACTGACAGTGTGCTATTCTGTTCTAAACCAATTTTGCTGTTCCATATTTTCAATCCTTGAGTTGAGGGACAGAGAAGGACACTCGTAGAAATTATCAGTGTGCTATTCTGTGCTAAATCTTGTTTGTAGGGAGGGACAGAGTAGGACAGTGAGGGAAAGTGTCAGTGTGCTATTCTGTTCTAAAACTTTTTTGCTGAACCATATTTTCAATCCTTGTGTTTAGGGACAGAGAAGGATAGGCAGGGGACAGTGTCAGTGTCATTGTTGCTAAGCCTCCTGCACAATATACACCTGAAGGTAGCCCTTATTGCTGTTTTTCCCATCTCCCTGCAGGCCATCCATTAAAATGTCTGGAAGGCAACCAAGGAGAGGCAGACAGTCAGGAGGCAAAAAAAGAGGGCAAGCAGGCTCTGTGTCTGGGGGCAACAGTGCTGGTCGTGTACGCGGTGCATTGTCATCAGCACATGGCCATGGGACACGCTTGTCCTTGTTTTCGGCAGCTGGACATGTTGAGCCACATCATGCCGAAGACTTGGTAGAGTGGATGACCAAGCCCACCTCATCCTCCTCATCCTCTCTCACCCAGGCTCAGGGTACTGGCAAAGCAGCTGCCAAAGCATCCTCTTCTCTGGTATCATTATCTTCATTAGTCAATCCTTCCCTAGACCCACCATGCCCTCCTCCTGAGGAGTCCCCCAAACTGTTTGAGCACAGTGTTGGG
Organism: Rana muscosa; assembly: GCA_029206835.1. Lineage (NCBI taxonomy): Eukaryota > Metazoa > Chordata > Amphibia > Anura > Ranidae > Rana > Rana muscosa. The sequence goes on along the minus strand of JARGYO010005578.1, from coordinate 573,360 downwards.
TACATGCTCCAGGAGGATGCCCAGCGTTTGGAAGGATCTGATGATGATACCCAGCTAGAGGAAGGCAGCAGCGTGAGAGCAGAGAGAGGGGATGCTCAAGAAGGACACCAATCTGGCAGTCATGCTCCAGCAGCTGCAGCATACTGCCAGATTGGCTCCAGTGATGAGGAGGGAGGGGATGATGAGGTCACTGACTCCACGTGGGTGCCTAATAGGAGAGAGGAGGAGGAGGAGGAGGATGAGGAGGAGGCACATCTCCAAAGAGGCAGGGTGCCCTTGAGTGGCCAGCGTATGGGCAGCACACCGACGGAATCACACCGCAGAGCTCCGCCTGTGCAGGGCGCTGCCTCTGCCCATCATTCAAAAAGTTCTTTGGTGTGGGCCTTTATTGAGGCGAGTGCATCAGATCGCACAGCTGCTGTTTGCAACATATGTCTCAAGCGTATATCGCGTGGCCAAAACATCAGCCGCTTGGGCACCACATGCTTGATCAGACATATGTTGACCTGCCATGCAGCTCGTTGGCAAGCCTACCTTAAAGACCCACACCAAAGAACAAAGCTGACCTCTTCTTGCACCGCATCAGCTGGGATCTCCAACCCCAGTATACCTTCAGTCCTCTCTGAAACCTGCTCTGAGAGGAATGAAGGTGTAGAATTAGGTGTGTCACAGCCAAGTACTTGCGGGCACTCTGCTAGCAGTACACCGACGTCCGATTCTAGCAGGCAAATTTCCCTGCCCCAGCTGCTGGACCGTCGAAAGAAGTTCACTCCCAGCCATCCACATGCCCAGCGGTTGAATGCTAGCTTGGCTAAATTGCTAGCGCTTCAACTGCTGCCTTTTCAGTTGGTAGACTCGGCCCCCTTCCGTGAGTTTGTGCAATGTGCGGTTCCTCAGTGGCAGGTTCCCAAACGCCACTTTTTCGCGCGGAAGGCTATTCTGGCTCTCTACAGGCATGTGGAAGGCAATGTCTTGGCCTCGCTGGACAGGGCGGTCAGCGGTAGGGTGCATATTACCGCTGACTCATGGTCCAGCAGGCATGGACAGGGACGTTACCTTTCTTTCACGGCCCATTGGGTCACTCTTTTGGCAGCTGGGAAGGATGCAGGACAAGGTGCAGTAGTGTTGGAGGTTGTTCCACCGCCACACCTCCAAAATTCTACTACTGGTTGTGACACACCTCTCTCCTCCACCCCCTCCTCTTCTTCTTCCTCCATGGCCTCTTCCTGTGGTTTGTCCTCGGAACCAGCGGTGCTCCGTAGGCGTTCAAGGGGCTACGCAAGTACGCAGGCAAAAAGATGCCATGCCGTGCTTGCGCTGGTGTGTTTGGGGGACAGGAGCCACACTGGGGCAGAGGTCCTGTCTGCTCTGCAGGGGCAGGCCGAGAGGTGGTTGACGCCACACCAGCTTAAGCCAGGAATGGTGGTTTGCGACAATGGCACCAACCTCCTCTCCGCCCTCCGACAGGGACAACTGACCCATGTGCCCTGTATGGCTCACGTCCTTAACCTGGTGGTGCAGCGGTTCTTGGGCAGGTACCCGGGCTTACAGGATGTCCTGAGGCAGGCCAGGAAAGTCTGTGTGCATTTCCGCAGATCTTGTAATGCCAGTGCTCGCCTGGCTGAGCTTGAAAAGGAGTTGAACCTGCCCAAGAACCGCCTTATATGTGACATGCCCACCAGGTGGAACTCAACGTTGGCCATGCTGCAGCGGCTGCACACGCAGCAGAGGGCCATCAATGAGTACCTGTGCGACTACGGCACCAGGACAGGGTCAGGGGAGCTCGGTTTTTTTTCACCACGCCAGTGGGGCATGATCAGGGATGCATGCACTGTCCTGGCACCATTTGAGGAGGCCACGAGGATGGTGAGCAGTGACAGTGCATGCATCAGTGACACTGTACCTCTTGTCCACCTGTTGGAGCACACGCTGCGTGGAATAATGGACAGGGCACTTGAGGCAGAACAGAGGCAGGAAGAGGAGGACTTCCTTGCCTCTCAAGGCCCCCTTTACCCAGACAGTGTTCCTTCTGTCCCACCCATCGCACAGGAAGAGGAGGAGGAGGAGGAGGAGGAGAAGGATTGTGTCAGCATGGAGGTGGAGGCTGGCACTCAGCATCATCAGCAGCAGTCTTTTAGGGATGATTTACAGTCCCAAGAAACCATTGGACTTGTACGTGGCTGGGAGGAGGTGGCTGCGGATCATGTCGTCCTTAGTGACCCAGAGGACTCCGGACTGAATGCCTCAGCTAACCTACGCTGCATGGCCTCCCTGATCCTGCAAAGTCTGCGGAAGGATCCTCGTATTCTTCGGATCAAGGAGAGGGACCATTACTGGCTGGCCACTCTCCTTGATCCACGGTACAAGGGTTAGGTTGCGGACCTTATCGTACCGTCGCAGAGGGAGCAGAGGATGAGACAACTCCGGGAGGCCTTGCAGAAAGGTCTGTGCAACGCGTTCCCAGAGACTGTGAGGTTACAAACTCCTGGTCCTGGACAACGAGTTGCTGAGGCTTCGGGCAGTCAAAGAAGGAGCGGTGGGGAAGGTGGCCGTCTGACCGATGCGTTCAGACAATTCTTTAGTCCGCAGCCCCAAAGTATGATCGGTTCCAGCAACCATCGCCAGCGTCTGATATACATGGTCCAGGAATACCTAGGGGCAAGGTCAGACTTGGACACCTTCCCCACCGAAAATCCTCTGGCTTACTGGGTCTTGAGGATGGATCACTGGCCAGAGCTTGCACAGTATGCAATTGAGCTACTGGCCTGTCCTGCATCCAGCATTCTTTCAGAACGCACATTCAGTGCTGCTGGAGGATTTGTCACGGATCACAGGGTGCGCCTGTCCACCGACTCGGTTGATCGACTGACTTTCATCAAGATGAACCAGTCTTGGATCACCACCAGCTACCACACACCAGATGCTGATATAACAGACTAATTGATTTTAAAATGTCACATCCCTTCAAGACTGATGCTGATGCTGAGTGCCTGTGCTGTTATGTTGACTGGCTATCCTCCTCCTCCTCCTCAATGATACGATTAACGATGATAGCTTGGAAGATCATTTTGGTTTATGGGTGACGCCACCAGTGGCTAAGGCCCAATTTTTCAGCCCCTGTTTAACAGGGGCGTGTAATTAAAATTTTTGATGCAATACTTTGCAACAGGCCTCATTGCTGTGCTCCAAGTACAGTATCTGTGAGGGGTTGCAGTGTTGTGCCACCAGTGCCTAAGGCCAAATTTTTCAGCCCCTGTTCAACAGGGGCATGCAATTATAATTATTGATCTAATAATTCACAGCAGGGCCCATTGCTGCGCCCACCAAGAGTAACTGTCAGGCCTTACAGTGTTGTGGCACCAGCACCACCATCACCACCACCACCACCACCACCAAAGGCCCAATTTTTCAGCCCCTGTTCAACAGGGGCATGCAATTATAATTATTGATCTAATAATTCACAGCAGGGACCATTGCTGCACCCACCAAGAGTAACTGTCAGGCCTTACAGTGTTGTGGCACCAGCACCACCATCACCACCACCACCACCACCAAAGGCCCAATTTTTCAGCCCCTGTTCAACAGGGGCATGCAATTATAATTATTGATCTAATAATTCACAGCAGGGACCATTGCTGCGCCCACCAGGAGTAACTGTCAGGCCTTACAGTGTTGTGGCACCAGCACCACCATTAAAGGCCCAATTTTTACTACCACTGATCAACAATTATATGTTATTACAATTCCTGATATTATACTTGACAGCAGGGTGTTCCAGCACCCACCAAGAATAACTGTGAGTGCTTTCAGTGTTGTGCCAACACCAACACCTAAGGGGCCAATTTCTGCAGAGTATATACGGAAGGTCCCTACTTTCAAACATCCAACTTACAAACTACTACTACTTGCAAACGGAAGAAGACAACAGGAAGTGAGAGGAAATCTACCCCTTGGAAGGAAAATTCTCTCCTTTAAGAATTAATATGGGAGAAAGGTGTCTCCTCTCTACTGATGCTTTATCACCAATCCTTGTTTCAATAAAAACACCACATTTCAAAAACAGTTGTCATTGGGACGCAAAGTGAGGTGAAATGTTCTGAACAGGGGCACAGACATCAAAAAAAATGTGACAGGGGTGATAACCGTTCCCTATGTTTTACAAAAAGCTAAAAAAAAGGAATTTGCCATGGAGCTCCACTTAAACAATGCAGCTGTTCAAAATTATAAACAGATTCTACATAAGAACAAACCTACAGTCCCTGTCTTGTATGCACCGCCTGTATACGGCTGTTCAGAGTATATAGGTCCTTTTTTATTTTGTGTGCGGGGTTCCCCTTAATATCCATACAAGACCCAAAGGGGCTGGAAATGGGCTGGGGTGGGGGGGGGGGGGGGGGTTGATGGGGTAGCTATGCCATTTTTCCTAAAGATTTTCATCCATATTACCGGGACCAGACATTGCATTAAAGCCGCAAGCAGTTTTAAGTGACTTTTTTCCCTTTAGAAATGTTATTTTGTGCAGGGACAGTTCTAAACACGGGAAACACGTGGCACTTCACAGGCATACTTTAGACACCCCCCAGGTACAATATATAAAGGAATATTTGACTTTTTTTTTTCACTTTATGCATCATTAAAATGACTGCTCCCGGAAAACGTCCGTTTTTAAAACTTCTTTTTGCATTGATACATGTCCCCTGGTGCAGAAGCCGGGTTCCCAAACTCTGTTTCGGACAATAACATGGATAATAGTCGTTATAATTAGCACTTTAGAATCCGAATGTTCGCATCCATTGTATTTAATAGGGTTCTAATGTTCGTGCGAACTTTCGGTCCGTTCGCGGGTTCTGGTGCGAACCGAACCCGGGGGTGTTCGGCTCATCACTAATGCAGGGCTTAGTGAAACAAAAAGTCGCACTTTCCCTGTGCATTCAGTAATCTCGGAAGCCATTAAAAAGGAATGGGCTGATCCAGAGAAAAAAAACATTTTTCCCAAGATCGCATAGAAGACGCTTTCCGATCAATGAAGACCCAGATGCGCTTTGGAATAAAATTCCAAAATTAGACGCAGCGTTTTCACAAGTTTCCAGGTCAACCGACTTGGCATTTGAAGACATGGGTATACTCATGGACAAAAGGATGGATCAGCAGCTTAAAAAAGCTTGGCAATCCATTATGGGTAACCTTAAACCAGCTATGGCTACTACCTGTGTTTCTAGAAACATGGAGTACTAGCTTAATCAGCTTAAAGCTCATATTATAGCAGACTTACCTAAGCAGGAGATCCTTGATTCTTTTTCTACCCTAGCAGCATCTGTGGCTTATATTTCTGATGCTTCTGCAGAATCAATTAGGATGTCAGCCGAATCTGGGGCATTAACCAACTCGGCCAGGAGAGCTCTATGGCTTAAGACATTGCCAGGGGACGCAGCTTCCAAAAGTAGGTTATGTGGAATTCCTTTTTTTGGAGATCTTTTGTTCGGTCCTGATCTGGATTCTATTTTAGATAGGACAGCGGACAAAAAGAAGTCCTTTCCTGTTAAAAAGAAAAAACAACCTGTTAAGCGTTTTTTTTCGACCTCAAAAAAATCAGGATCAGGGAAGCAGGCCCCAAGAAAAAAGAAAGAATTGGTCGGCGCAAAAAGGTAAAGGCAGAGGGAATGTCCTCTTCAATCCTCCTGCGCCAACCAATAAAAAGCAATGACTTGTCATTGCCTGTGGGGGGAAGGCTTCAAAAATTCCTTCCTCTTTGGGCAAGCGTGACGGAAAACACATTTATTTTAGACACGCTGGCCCAGGGATACAAAATAGAACTTTCGGATCTTCCTCCAGAAAGATACTGTGTAACAAACCTGCCAAGGGACACAACAAAGGCCCTAGCCATGACAAACCTCTTGGAGGATCTGATGAGACAGGGTGTTGTGGTTCAGGTATCTCCAGAGGAACGTTACCAGGGTTTCTATTCCCAAATCTTCCTGATAAGGAAACCATCAGGAAGCTTAAGTATTATTCTCGATTTAAAACCGTTAAACAAGTCAGTCCAGGACAGGCGGTTCCGCATGGACTCCATTTTTTCGGTGAGAAATCTTAGTCAAGGGATGCTTCATGGCATCAATCGACTTAAGAGACGCATACCTGCATGTGCCCATAGCCCCTCAGTCTTAAAAATACCTAAGGTTGGCAATAAATATGGGGAAGGAGGTGCTTCATTTACAATTCAAGGCCCTCCCGTTTGGTCTTTCATCCGCCCCAAGATAATGGCGGAAGCTCTAGCTCCTCTCCGTCTTCAGGGAATCTCGGTCATCCCTTATCTGGATGACCTAATTTTTGCCCCTTCCAGAGAGAGGTTGCAGGTAGATCTAACCAAGGCCCGCAGTCATCTGGAAGCCTTGGGCTGGATTGTAAATACTCAAAAATCTAATTTCAATCCTGCTCGGAGTTCAGTTTCTAGGGTATCTGATAGATTCTGTAGAGCAAAGGATTTTTCTCCCAGAAGAAAAGAAAGACAAAGTCTTGAGTGTAGTAGCCAGTCTTCAGACAAACCAGGAGGTGTCAATCAGGAGGATTATGTCAGTCCTGGGTACCTTAACCACAACAATGCCGGCCATTCAATGGGCGAGGCTCCATTTCAGGCCCCTCCAGAGTTTTCTTCTACAGGTATGGGATCACAGCCCAGAAACCTTAGACGCAAAAGTAAAACTTCCCACCAGGGTCAAGAGGACTCTTTGGTGGTGGAGGAATCAGGCAGTTCTGTCAAGGGGCCTGCTTTGGTCCTTTCCGACAGAAGTAAGGGTCACGACAGATGCCAGCAGTTGGGGATGGGGAGCCCACTGGGATCAAAACATAGCACAGGGAGTTTGGTCCCAATCCGAAGCAGGAAGGTCCTCAAACTGGAGGGAGTTAAAAGCAGTTGCTCTAGCCTTAGCTGCCTTCTCTCCAAACCTCCAAGGGTCCCATGTGCAGATTGTTTCAGACAATATCACCACAGTGGCATACCTGAACAAACAAGGGGGCACAAGGAGCAAAGCTCTACTGTTGCTGTCATCAGAAATCCTAGAGTGGGCAGAGAAGCATTTACTCTCCCTGTCAGCAGTGCATCTCAAAGGCACACTAAACGAAGTAGAAGACTTCTTGAGCAGACAAAGAATTCAAGAGGCAGAGTGGAGCCTGAATCCGGAGATATTCTCACTGATCACCAAGATGTGGGAATGTCCTCAGGTGGATCTGTTTGCATCAAAAGACAACACCCTGCTCCCTCAATTTTTCTCTCTGCACCGAGACAGCCGATCAATAGGGATAGATGCCTTGGCACATCCCTGGAACTTCCATCTGGGTTATGCCTTCCCTCCTTTTCAGCTAATCCCTCTGGTATTGAGAAAAATACAGAAGGAAAAGGGATCAGTAATCCTGATCACTCCGTTCTGGCCGAAAAGAGCCTGGTTTTCCTCCATCCTACAAATGATGATCAAATCTTTCTGGCAGCTTCCTCTCAGACAGGACTTGCTACTTCAGGGCCCAGTGTACCACCCGGATGTAGCCAGACTAAGCCTCACGGCTTGGTATCTGAGGAGCAGTTATTGAGGAACAAGAGACTTTCAGAGCCTCTAGTATCTACTTTACTCGCCAGTAGAAAGAGAGTAACTAGAGATATCTACGCAAAGGTTTGGAAAGTCTACAACTGTTGGTGTCATTCATCAAACCGAACCCTAGAAGACATTGGGGCTGATTTACTAATAACAGAGCGCTGCGCTGGTTCTAACCTTAATTGCTGCGCCAGATAACTCCTTCACTGGGTGCAGGAAACAGCGGCGCACTGTTATAGTAAATAGAAATGTCAGCGGCGCTCTATTGAAAATGAATGGTTCCCTATGAGAGCCCATTGATTTGAATAGAGGTCGCCCGGGAAGTCGGATCCGACTTGCGGGGCGACTCGTGTGCCGGCTGACACAGGGACAGCGCGACTTTGCGAGGTGACCTGGACACGACCTGAGCGTGCAGCAGCCGCTCAAGTCGTGTCCTAGAGGCGACTAGCCGGCTGAGAATGTGTCCAGCGCAATGTCATCGCGCTGGTCCTCGGCAGCCTCGCTGTCCCATGTTTGGTATGAATCATGAAGGGGAACTCCAGGCCAAATTTTAATGAAAAAACCGGCATGGGTTCCCCTTCAGGAGCATACCAGGCCCTTAGGTCTGGTCTGGATTCTAAGGTGAACCCCCTAAGCCGAAAAACGGCGTGGGGGTCCCCCCAAAATCCAAACCAGACCCTTAGGTCTGGTCTGGATTTTAAGGTGAACCCCCTTAAGCCGAAAAAACGGCGTGGGGGTCCCCCCAAAATCCAAACCAGACCCTTATCCGAGCACGCAACCTGGCAGGCCGCAGGGGAAAAGGGGGGGACGAGAGCAGCCCCTCCTCCCTCCTGAACCGTACCAGGCCGCATGCACTCAACATGGGGGGTTTGGTGCTTCGGGGCAGGGGGGCGACCTGCGCCCCCCCCACCCCAAAGCACCCTGCCCCCATGTTGATGGGGACAAGGGCCTCTTCCCGACAACCCTGGCCGTTGGTTGTTGGGGTTTGCGGGCGGGGGCTTTTCGGAATAAGGGAGCCCCCTTTAAAAAGGGGGCCCCCAGATGCCGGCCCCCCACCCTATGTGAATGATTATGGGGTACATCGTACCCCTACCCATTCACCTGGTGGCAAAATAAGTCAATAAAAAAAGACAACACAGGTTTGAAAAGTAATTTATTGGGCAGCTCCGGGGGTCTTTCTGCCGAGCCCCCGCTATCTTCTGCTAGCTCTTTGTTTAATTAATTTTTATTGAGACAAAGAAATAATAAGAACAATACAGTTCAAGGTAAGATAAAATCAAGAAAAAGAAAATAAATAAAAAAGTATACAGATGGGGTGTGCGAAACATAGTGGGTTACAGAACATAAAACCGGCTAGATTCACCGACTAGTCTCATAGTAGGAGTTTCCCATCAGCTAGGGGTTGTGAAAAGTGGAAATGACAGAATACTCTCCGCTATGTCGTGCACCCAACATAAAAACTGTACTTATTAGGAGGGGAAAGGCAGAAAAAGAGAGAGAAGAGAAGAAATGGGGGGGGAAGGGAGGGAGTGAAGGAAGGGAGGGGGGGGGGGGGTCTGCCCATGTCAGGCATTGACAACATTCAGTATTGTTGCAATCAGACATTAAACAGTACTAGACATTAGTTCAGCGTAGTCAGTCGTATACTTAAAGGCAAACCAGCAGGACCAAATTTTTTTTGCCAAATCAGTTTTACCTCTGAGAGAGAGCGTGAGGTCTTCCATATGGTATATATGGTCGACCTCCAGCAGCCATTGGCGTAGGGTTGGGACTTTGGATTGTTTCCAATAACGTGGAATAAGCGCTTTTGCAGCATTAAGCAGGTGGGGTGTTAAAGATTTCTTGTATGCTCCCACTGATTTGCCCGTACAATGAAGCAAGACTACCCCAGGATCATCAGGGATGTCAAAACCTTGAATCACACTGGCCCAGTGTAGGATTGCCACCCAATAGGGGCGTATCAGGGGGCAGTGCCACCATATATGAGCATGTGTTGCTCGTTCTCCACAGCCTCGCCAGCATAAAGGTGACGTGTGCGGGAAAAAGTTGTGAAGTACCACTGGGGTGTAGTGCCACCTCGTCAACAGTTTATAATTTACTTCCGCCATCTTGGAGGCTATGGAGGTGGTGTGAGCTAGTAATAGAATGGAGTTTCGTTCAGCAGCTGAGAGTTCCTTGTGAAGGTCTTCCTCCCATTTACGGAGGAAGGCGGGGCCTTCCGAGGAGGCCAAGGCTTGCAGGGATTGGTAAAAATAGGAGATGGGTCTTTCCACAGGTTTGTCTTCGGCAAAAGCCATTTCGATGGGAGTCAAGTCCGAGATGGAACGTAGAGGTTTTGGTAGTGAACGGACGAATGCTGCAAGTTGGCGGTAGCGCCAGTGGTCCAGGGGTGTTGTAGTAGCAGGAGGTACTAACGTGTACAGGGGAGCAATACTCATGGAGGTAGTTACATGGTGCAAAAAAGTGGCAGAGCCGAGTTCCCAAATCTGAGTATTGGGACCCGTGTTCCCTGGTGGGAAGTAGTTGTGACCCCGTAAAGGCATAAGTGGTGAGTTATACTTCCAATCCTGCTTGAAGCATAAAGAGTCCCATGCCATTAGGGTAGAGCGAGTAAGCGGTGATGTGGTCGGGGCCAGAGTCCTATGCTTTCTGGGTATCCAGAGTTGTGAAAAGAGGTCTGTCCCACTGAGTGTTATTTCCAAAGTCACCCACAACTTAGTGGCTTTGTGATACTTCCAGTCAGAAATTCTATTCAACACAATTGCTAAGAAATACTTCTTAAGGTCTGGCAGTGCCAAACCACCTTCCCTTTTTGGTCTGGTAAGGAGGGACCTGGCAAGTCTGGGACGCCTTCTGTTCCATATATATCTGCCAATAAGAGACCTGACTAAGGTATAAAAACCTACAGGGATTTTAAAGGGGATCATTTGCAGCAAGAACAGTAACCTAGGCAGGACATTCATCTTAACAACACTGATTTTTCCCAACCAGGAATGGGCAACCGTAGACCACCTTTGTAAGTCTGATCTGATTGTGTTCAATAGGGGCAATAAGTTGGCGCGGAACAAGGAAGCCGGGTTGGTGGTGAGATAAATTCCTAGATATTTCATCTTGCGTGTCTGCCACGCAAAAGGAAAGGACCGTGTCAAATGAGACACGAGGGTACTCGGAACAGAGATATTTAGGATTTCGGATTTTGACATATTAATTTTAAAATTAGAGACGTCACTGAACGCAGAAAATGCCAACATAAGGATAGGAAGAGATATTAAAGGTTGCCGTATGTAGAACAGGATGTCATCTGCATATGCAGCATATTTATGTTCAAGACCACCCACCGTGATCCCATGAATAGAGGGATTGTTTCTAACTCTGGAGAGAAAGGGTTCTAAGGATAGGGCAAATAATATGGGCGACAAAGGGCAGCCTTGACGGGTGCCATTGTATAACGTGAAGGGGGCGCTCAAAGTACCATTGATGCGTAATTGGGCTGTGGGGGAGTTATAGAGGGCAGAGATTTGACTTCGGAAGGATTCGCTGATGCCGAGGTGGGTCAGCGTCTCCATTAGATACTCCCAGTCCACCCTATCGAACGCCTTTTCAGCGTCTGTCGACAGCAGGAGGGTGGGCTGGGAGGATCCACGTGCGTATGACATCAGGGACAGGGTATGGAGGGAGTTATCACGAGCTTCCCTACCGGGGATGAAGCCCGTCTGGTCACACGAGATCCACTGTGGGAGGAGGGGGAGGAGCCTATTTGCAATTGCTTTGGCATACAGTTTGGCGTCAATGTTTAGCAGGGAGATGGGGCGATAGCTCCCGCAAACACTGGGGTCCTTTCCAGGTTTGGGTATCACCGTAATGTGGGCATGAAGGGTCTCAGACCGGAAGGAACCACCATCAGGTATAGCATTGGCATAGCATGTTAGGTGCGGTAGTAGAACCTCAGCGAAGGAACGATAATAGGCTACCGTAAAGCCATCTGGGCCCGGCGCCTTACCATTGGCCATGGCCTTCAAGGCGATGCTTAACTCTGAGGTGGTGAACTCACCATCTAAAGTCGCGAGCGTCTCTGGGGGTAAGGCTGGTAAATTGGCTTGGGATAGGTAGTCTCTAATATGCTGTAACCTAGTGTCGCGATCAGCTATGGAGTGTTGAACATGATAAAGGTGTTGATAGAATGCCCGGAACTCTTTAGCTATGGCAGGGGTATCATGTACCAATTCAGAAGATGCTGTCTTAATCTTGGCTATAAAGGAAGCACTTTTCTTTTGCTGTAATGAGTGAGCCAAAAGCCGGCCCGGCTTGTTGCCCCATTCATGGAAGCGTTGGGATAGAAGACGGGCTTGTCGCTTCTGTTCAACATGAAGGAGTGCTTTCAGTTCCTCCCTTTTCAGGGTCAGGGTATGAAAGACCACTTGGGATTGCCTAGCCTTATGCTGTTGCTCAAGTTCCCGAATCTCCCTTACCAGTACTGACTGCTGGTGTGTTCGCTCTCGCTTTTTCCTAGATCCAAGTTCAATAAGTTTACCCCTGATATGGGCTTTATGCGCTTCCCAGAGCACACCCGGGGAAAGGTCTGGGCTCGTGTTGTCTGTAAAATAATGGGACAATTCTTCTCCCAGCATTTTCTTGTCTATGTCATCATTCAAGAGGTCATCGTTAAGCTTCCAGTTGGTTACCCTAGGGGGCATTGAAGGGATCTTAAGCGTAAGTAGGATCGGGGAATGGTCAGAGATGGGGGAGGTGCCAATGTCGGTGTCGACCGCTAGGGTGAGATGGTGGTGGCCAATAAAAGAGTAATCGATCCTAGAGTAGGATTGGTGGGTGTGGGAGTAATGAGTATAATCCTTTGCCCGCGGGTGCACAATTCTCCAGATATCAATCAGCTGTAACTCATGCAGCTGCTTGCGTATGTAGGATAAGCGTGCATGGGAGATACAGGATCGCCCCAGTGAGGTGTCCACGAGGGGTTCCATTGGGAAATTGAAATCACCCGCAAGGAGTATGCACCCATGGGCAAAGGTTCTCAGTTTCCCGAGGGTGGATGCTACGAATCCTATCTGGTTCCTATTAGGAGCGTACAGGTTGGCTAGAGTGCAGGGCATATTACCTAGCGTACCTTTTATGAACAGAAAGCGTCCCAGAGGGTCAGACAACATAGATTCCAATGTAAATGTGGAGACTCTGCGGAAGCCAATGGCCACCCCTTTAGCCCCATTCACATCAGATAGGCTATAGTACCAAGTAGGGAAACGCGGGGAAGATAATTTTACTGACGTAGTGTGGGTAAGGTGAGTCTCCTGCAGGAAAACAATGTCTCCCCGCAGGCGGCCCAGCTCCCTGTACAAATTGTGTCTCTTACCCGGGGTATGTAAGCCCCTCACATTAAAAGAAATCTAATTTACCTTAGCCATGACAGTCAGGAGGGGGGAGACGCAGATCATAGGATCCATTGGAGGCAGACCTGAGGCGGGAGACAAGAGAGGGGAGGGTGGGGAGGGAGGAAGGGGAGAGTGAGAGAAAAGAGAGCAGAAACGAGAGAAAGAAGAGAAAACATACAGTATCAAACAACAATACATACACAGACCACATTAGGGGGTGGTCAGCAAAGGCACGCAGAGTACTGCAGTGCGAGGGAGGGGTACACGAGAGTCCCAGCGCCCGCATACCGAGAACCCAAAAGCGGGCAAGGGCACACGAGCACAGGGTCCCCCGGCGCCCCACAGTACGGGGGCGGAAGGTCGTGGGCATCCGATCACGTACACCAAAGTTGGTGCAGGTGACATCCCGATGCTCCGACGTTGTCACAATAGTAACATGAGTATACATTTATATGGTAGCACTGAACTGGAAACCAAAAAACCCTAAAACCTAAAAAACTGGGGCCCATAGTTCTGAGCCGTGGAGTGGGTATCGTAGAATAGTGCCATTTGGCAAGAGTCAAGTATTTAGTAAAGTATGCAAAATAAGGCACGACGTGCAAACTGTGGGGTTGCAAAAAAAAAGAACACAACAAGGGGACAGAACATCAGATTCGCAGAAAGGAGGTACCATTATCCGTGGGCCCGGGTGATGAAAAAATAAAAGAGAAAGAAAGTGCCGCACGGCAGGGTGTTTTACCCCAGTTGAGGAGATGCTCCCGCGGTAGGAGAGTGACGTCTTCGGTCCACCTTGTGCCAACCCGGTTCTGAAGTGCCCGGGACAGGCGGGATGGCGTCTTGCCATCCGGGAAGCTCTGGAGGGGAGATGCCGACATCCAGGCAGAACTTTTCTAGGTCTTCTGGGAATCGGAGGATCGCAGTTTTGCCATCCCTTCTAGCGATTTGGGCCGCTGGAAAGCCCCAGCGATAATTAATGGAGGCCGCTCTCAACTTCTCTGTGAGGGGCCGCAGGGCCCTGCGGCGGTCCAAGGTTTCTCTGGCTAGATCAGGGAAGAGGGTTATCACTGCGCCATCAAAATCGAGCGAGGCGGACTCTTGGGCCTTCTTCATAATGCGCTCCTTTTCCTCATAATAATGGACTCGGCAAATCACATCTCGGGGGGTGTCCGAGGAAAGGTTGCGTGGACGCAGGGCCCTGTGGACCCGGTCTATTTTAAGGGGATTATCCACCGCAAGGCCTAACAGGCCGTTAAAAATACCCCGTATGGATGGGAGAAGGTCCTCATCCCCCGTTGCCTCTGGCAGGCCTCTGAGGCGGATGTTATTCCTCCTATTGCGGTTCTCCTGGTCCTCGATTTTCTACATGGCCATCCTATGGGCAATGGAGAGACCGCGAGTAGTGGACTGCAGGGATCTGATGGCGGTCGCGTGGCGATCTAGGCGCTGTTCGGTCTCCTCTACTCGTTGTAAGACCTGCGAGAGGTCCGAGCGCACAGCCGATAGTTCTTTTTTAATAGCTCGTTCCAAGCCTAGTAGCATGGAGGCTAACTCCGATTTAGTCAGGAGGTCACTCACCAGGGATGCGACCTCTGGGTGTCTGGACGTGCCGCTCTCTCCTCCCGATCCGACGGACGAGGCCGGGGAATGATGGCGTAGTGCTGGTTTGAGGCGGGAGGCGGAGCTAACGCCACGCGGAGAGCGGCCCAGGCCATCCGAGTCCGCTGTTTCGTCCGGATCTACAGCCAAGAAACGTTTGATGGAGCCCGAAGAGGTGCCCCTGGTGGATAGGGGTTTGCCCGTCCTCTTGCCCATGGTGTTCAGGGTAGAAGGCAGTGCCTTAATGATAATAAAAGTGCTACAGATTAGGTGCCAGCGCTGGAGCTCCAGAGACACACGTCCTCACCGCAGCATGTCCAGACCACGCCCCTTCTGCTAGCTCTTTTGCTAGCGGGGGTCCCGGGCTTCCTCGCCGTCTTCTTCCGACTTCGGGAGTCTCTTGTTCTGTTCTCCGGTTGTTCTCCCGCTCTCCGATGCCTTCTCCACGATCCCTGGTTCTTTTTGCCAGACGCCCCGCTATCTTGTGCCAGCTCTTTTGCTAGCGGGGGCCGGTCTTCTACGTCGCCTTCTTCCTTCTTCTCTTCGCCTGATGTTGCCTCGTCGCTGTCCACCGCCGCAATGATCTGTCCGAGCAGCGGTGCCACTTTTATTGGCATGGGGCGTGGTCACCGGATGATGCCACCGCTGACCCCGCCCCCGTTTCACATCACAGTCCCATCATTCCCCGGGACTGTGACATCATACGGGGGCGGGGTCAGCGGTGGCATAAGCTAGCAAAAGAGCTGGCACAAGATAGCGGGGCGTCCGGCAGAAAGAACCGGAGATCGTGGAGAAGGCATCGGAGAGCGGGAGAACAACCGGAGAACAGAACAAGAGACCCCAGAAGTCGGAAGAAGACGGCGAGGAAGCCCGGGACCCCCGCTAGCAAAAGAGCTAGCAGAAGATAGCAGGGGCCCGGCAGAAAGACCCCCGAAGTCGGAAGAAGATGGCGAGGAAGCCCGGGACCCCCGTTAGCAAAAGAGCTAGCAGAAGATAGCGGGGGCCCGGCAGAAAGACCCCCGGAGCTGCCCAATAAATTACTTTTCAAACCTGTGTTGTCTTTTTTTATTGACTTATTTTGCCACCAGGTGAATGGGTAGGGGTACGATGTACCCCATACTCATTCACATAGGGTGGGGGGCAGGTATCTGGGGTCCCCCTTTTTAAAGGGGGCTCCCGGATTCCGATAAGCCCCCCGCCCGCAGACCCCGACAACCAACGGCCAGGGTTGTCGGGAAGAGGCCCTTGTCCCCATCAACATGGGGGCAGGGTGCTTTGGGGTGGGGAGGGCCGCAGGTCGCCCCCCCTGCCCCGAAGCACCAAACCCCCCATGTTGAGGGCACGCGGCCTGGTACGGTTCAGGAGGGAGGGGGGCCGCTCTCTCATCCCCCCCTTTTCCCCTGCAGCCTGCCAGGTTGAGTGCTCGGATAAAGGGTCTGGTGTGTATTCTAAGGGGACCCCACGCAATTTTTTTTAGTTTTTGGCACGGGGTTCCCCTTAAAATACATGCCAGACCTGAAGGGCCTGGTATGGATTCTGGGGGGACCCCCACGCCATTTTTTTTTCATTTTTTTGGGGGGGTCCCCTTTGAATCCATACTAGACCCAAGGGCCTGGTATGGACCTGGGGGGGGACCCCACACTGTTTTTTTTTTTGGTTTTGTTTTTTGAACCGTTTTTTTTTTTTTTACATTTCCTTTAACAACCAGCTATAAACAGGTAAAACAAAAAATCACCGCAAAATTGCGGTACTTGAGCTTTGGATGCGGGTCCATTGAATTCTATTACATCCAAAACACTCTTTTTGTCCTGGCAAAAAAAATCTGCAGTTGCGTTTAAAATCGTTTTTCGCAAACCCTCAAAATGCCTTCAGACGCCAAAGATTTCCACGTTTCAGACGCGGTACCAGCGTTTAGCCGCATTTTAGTTTAGAAGCGTTTTTAAAGGTGACCTATTTTTTTACATTGATAAACTCCAAATTTATGGAAAATGAGGAAAAACCATAAAATATATATATATATATATATATATTGTGAGGGGGTTAGCTCGGCAGCGGGTGTGTGTGACCCCCGGGATGGGCTCACCACACAAAAACAGGCCCAGCAGACGGAGGTTGTGGTTTTCAAAATCAAAAAGGTGCGGTTTATTTTCTATTTACAGTGACAAAAACACAGCAAGGCAAAAGAAACATAAACAAAATAAATCCTGGTCAACTTGACCTCTGACTAAACATACAGGTTTCCTAACTAACAACTGGGATCAGCCTAGTGCTGTCCTAGTCCCTAAGTCCCTGGTTTTAAATGTCCAAGCAAATAGCCACACAGGCTTTCTCTCACCGCACAAGGGTTCACTCTCTCCAGGAAGTCCACACAGGTCTGCTTCCAGGCATGAGCTAACATCTAATGAAGCTGGGAGTTTTTATAGAGGCCTTAAACGAGCTGACAAGCCTCAGCTGGTCTCATCAACTCCCTGTCTGCACGACGCCCAGCACTCTCCCTAGAGGTATGAGTCATCCATGAGCCCACTAGCCTCAGCTGGGCTTCATCAACTCCCTAGTTGTATAAGTCGGCGTAAAGCCTGAATCTGGGCGAAATATATCTACCCCCCTGGATGCAACCAGGTGACTTTACCTTCCTGCTGTCACATACCCCCCCCCCTCTTGTTTTAACCTCGGGGTTGGAACACCAGCAATCAGGCATTCATGTACTCGAGACAAAGCATCCACATTCCCCATTTGAACGCCAGGGCGATGCTTTACTGTGAAGTTGAATTCCTGGAGGGCCAGGAACCACCTATTCACTCTTCTATTTGTTTCCTTGTTTTGAGCCATCCACTTTAACGGAGCGTGATCCGTAACCATGTCAAAGTGCCTACCTAGCAGGTAGTACCGAAGGGAATCTAGAGCCCACTTCACCGCTAAACACTCCTTTTCAACGGTGGCGTAATTTACCTCATGGGACTTCAACTTCCTGCTGAGGTAAATGACTGGGTGCTCTTCCCCGTTCCAGACCTGGGACAATACTGCTCCTAACCCCACATCTGACGCATCACTTTGTACGACAAAGTCTTTAGAGAAGTCGGGTGAGTACAACACTGGCTGGCTACATAAGGCTTGTTTCAAGAATTGGAATGCTGCCTCAGCCTCGGGGGTCCATTTAATCATGACCGACCCTTTCCCCTTCGTCAGGTTGGTTAGGGGCACAGCCTTAGAAGCAAAGTGGGGAATGAATCGCCGATAATACCCAGCGATTCCCAGAAAGGCTCGTACCTGCTTCTTGCTGTTGGGACGTGGCCAACTCTGGATGGCCTCGACTTTGTTGAGTTGGGGTTTTATTACTCCCCTCCCAATGGTGTACCCAAGATATTTGGCCTCCTCCTGCCCAATGGTACACTTCTTGGGGTTAGCCGTAAACCCTGCTTCCCGAACAGAGTCCAGGACTGCTTGCACTTTTGGCAGATGTGAGGCCCAATCTGTGCTATGGACAATTATGTCATCCAGGTAAGCCGCAGCATACTTCCGATGGGGCCTCAGCATCTGGTCCATTTTCCGCTGGAATGTGGCCGGCGCATTCTGTAACCCGAACGGCATTCTTTTATATTGGAACGCCCCGTCTGGGGTTACAAATGCGGTTTTCTCTTTGGCCGACTTGGCCAGGGGGATTTGCCAATACCCTTTTGTGAGGTCAAGAGTCGTCATGTATCGGGCTGTTCCCAGCCGGTCGATCAACTCATCTATACGTGGCATGGGGTAGGTGTCAAATTTTGTAACTTTGTTCAACTGACGAAAATCGTTACAAAATCGCCAGCTCCCATCCGGTTTAGGCACCAACACAATGGGACTAGACCAATCACTTTGGGACTCCTCTATCGCCCCTAAGTTCAGCATTTTCTGTACTTCCTCCCGTATTGCCTCCCGTCGGGCCTCTGGGATCCGATAGGGTTTTAACTTCACCCTTTCACCGGGCGGGGTAATAATGTCATGCTCTACCCCAGATGTTTGTCCCGGCAGCTCAGAGAATACCTCCTTGTTGCGAAGCACAAACTCCTTAACCTCCTGTTGTTGGGGTTGTGACAAGGTGGCTGCGATTCCAACCTCAGGAATCACGCAACCAGTTTGAGCTGGTGACCAAGTGTCTGCGACTAGGGACTCTCTATCCCTCCAGGCTTTCAACAGATTAACGTGATAGATCTGTTCGGGCTTTCGCCTTCCTGGTTGTCTGACCTTGTAATTCACTTCGCTCACTTTTTCCATTATCTCGTAGGGGCCTTGCCATTTGGCAAGGAATTTACTTTCAACCGTAGGGACAAGTACCAATATCCTATCCCCCGGGGAAAAGGTACGGGTCTTGGCTCCACGGTTGTACACTCTCTGCTGTGCCAACTGCGCTTGGGCCAAATGTTCCTTCACGATGGGCATTACCTGTGCAATTCGATCTTGCATCAGGGCGACATGCTCAATCACACTCCTGTGGGGAGAACTCTCACTTTCCCAAGTTTCCTTGGCAATATCCAACAGCCCTCTTGGGTGTCTCCCATACAGTAACTCAAAGGGGGAGAATCCCGTAGAGGATTGGGGCACCTCCCTAATAGCAAACATCAAATAAGGAAGTAGACAGTCCCAATCCCTTCCATCTCTATCCACCACTTTCTTCAACATTTGTTTTAGGGTTTTGTTGAATCTTTCAACCAGCCCATCGGTTTGGGGGTGATACACAGATGTACGCAATTGCGTCACTTTGAACAATTTACACAGCTCTTTCATAACCCGGGACATAAAGGGTGTACCTTGGTCCGTAAGCAGTTCTTTACAAATACCCACCCGGCTAAAAACAAGAGATAGCTCTTTGGCTATGGTTTTGGCCGAGGTATTTCTGAGAGGGATCGCTTCTGGATAACGGGTGGCATAGTCCATTATAACCAATATGTACTGGTGCCCCCTAGCGGACTTGATTATAGGACCTACCAAATCCATTGCGATTCTCTCAAACGGGACCTCAATGATGGGTAGAGGGACCAGCGGGCTACGGAAATGTGGCATCGGGGCCGACCTCTGACACACAGGGCAGGAGGAACAATAATTTTCTATGTCCTTCATCACCCCAGGCCAATAGAATCTCTGTAATACCCTCTCTCGGGTTTTCTCTGTCCCCAGATGACCTCCAAGAATGTGCCCATGGGCCAACTCCAACACCAACTTCCTGTAAGGTTTGGGCACCACAAGCTGCTCAACGGTTTCTTCTGCCCTTTTTGCCACCCGATACAGTAGGTCCTTCTCTACGCTGAAGTATGGGTAAGTGCAGGTATTATCTGGGTTCACTAACTCGCCATCTATTTTCACTACGTTTTCCCGTGCCTTTATTAGGGCGGGGTCTTTCAACTGTTCTGTGGCAAAGTTTTCCCTGTGAACCTCAAGATCAGAAAACTCCACAGACGGTAGGTTTTCGTCTGAGGAGGTGGGCTCCTCTCCAGTTTCTTGAGTCTCCCCTGCCAATACTGACAAGGGAAATTCCGGAGAGTCCTCACCACTCTCAGGGGAGTTCTGGCTATCACATTCCTGGTACATAGGGGCACCAGTGGGGGGCTCAGGATCATCCCACAGTTCCCAGAACTTCGGAAAATCCCTTCCCACAATGGCGTCATGCGGTAACTGAGATACTAAGCCCACTGGATGAGAGAGGGTACCTTTGGGGGTCTCGAAACACACTGTAGTCACTGGATACTCTCGGGTGTCCCCATGCACACAAATAACGGCTACCTTGCTATTCCCAGAGACCTCTGTTTTAACTAACTCAGCCTTTATCAGGGTCACAAGGCTACCTGAATCCAGCAATACCACAACATTTCTACCATTAACACACATTTTGCATAAATGTTTCTCAGTTCCTCGAATGGCAGTGCATGCGACTGTCGCACACAGCGACTGACGTCTGCCCGTCAGAAAGTCACACTGCATGGGTTCCTCCACAACCGGGCAATTGGCTGCAATATGTCCCGCTTGCCGGCAGCGGTAGCAAACGATCCTTCTTGCGGCCTCTTGAGCCGCTGATTTCCCAGGCTGTTCTCGCCAAACTTGGGGCAGAGCTCCCACCCTCTCACTCTCTCCACCCTCACCCCTTGGAATCCTCTTATCCGCCCCTGGGGATGGTCTGGTCTTAGGGTGGAAAGTCCGAGTGTCTCTGGAAGAGGCCGTCAGGTTCTCTGTAGCCAAGTATTTCTCCACACGATCCACAAGACCATCGGCCGTCTCTGGGTCTCCATGGCTTACCCACTTTTGGATGGCAGTAGGAAGAGCTCTCAAAAACCGATCCATTACAACACGTTCCACAATCTTTGGTGCGGACAAAGTCTCTGGCTGTAGCCACTTTCTGCTCAGGTGAATGAGATCATACATTTGAGACCTGGGGGGTTTTCCAAGCTGGAAAGTCCAGTTATGCACACGCTGAGCCCGGACAGCCTGGGTGACACCCAGCCTTGCCAATATTTCAGCTTTTAGCATCACATAGTCTTTTGCTTGGTTAGGCTCTAGGTCATAGTAAGCTTTCTGCGATTCACCAGTTAACAGAGGAGCCACTAGTCCAGCCCACTGCTCCTCAGGCCACTTTTCTCTTTCAGCGGTCCTTTCAAATGTGGTCAAAAATACCTCTGGATCATCCTCTCCAGTCATTTTTGTCAATAAACGACTCACCCCAAAGGACGCGGTATTAGTGGGACGGCTTTCCTCACTGGTCTGCGGACGTTGCTGCATTACTGCTTCCATCTGTTGTTGTAGTCTCTGCTCTTGCTTCTGCAACAGGTCTATGAAGCGGGCCTCAGATTGCTGCTGGGCTTGTTGCTGAGCCTCCAGACTCTGTTGTAAAGTTGCAAGGCTCTGTTGATGAGCTTGCTGCTGGGCTGCAAGGCTCCTTTGCAAACCTGCATTTGTCTGCTGTTGATTGGCATTTGCTAGAGCCAGCTGTTTCAGTATCTCCTCCATGCTGGCTTAAAAAAAACTGCCACTGGTTCTCCACCAACTGTGAGGGGGTTAGCTCGGCAGCGGGTGTGTGTGACCCCCGGGATGGGCTCCCCACACAAAAACAGGCCCAGCAGACGGAGGTTGTGGTTTTCAAAATCAAAAAGGTGCGGTTTATTTTCTATTTACAGTGACAAAAACACAGCAAGGCAAAAGAAACATAAACAAAATAAATCCTGGTCAACTTGACCTCTGACTAAACATACAGGTTTCCTAACTAACAACTGGGATCAGCCTAGTGCTGTCCTAGTCCCTAAGTCCCTGGTTTTAAATGTCCAAGCAAATAGCCACACAGGCTTTCTCTCACCGCACAAGGGTTCACTCTCTCCAGGAAGTCCACACAGGTCTGCTTCCAGGCATGAGCTAACATCTAATGAAGCTGGGAGTTTTTATAGAGGCCTTAAACGAGCTGACAAGCCTCAGCTGGTCTCATCAACTCCCTGTCTGCACGACGCCCAGCACTCTCCCTAGAGGTATGAGTCATCCATGAGCCCACTAGCCTCAGCTGGGCTTCATCAACTCCCTAGTTGTATAAGTCGGCGTAAAGCCTGAATCTGGGCGAAATATATCTACCCCCCTGGATGCAACCAGGTGACTTTACCTTCCTGCTGTCACAATATATATATATATATATAAATGAAATTGCTTCCATTGCATTGTGGACAATCCACAACTTGGGGCAGCTGACGTGGCAAGTGGACAATCCACAACTTGTGGCAAGTGATGTGGCAAGTGACACGCTAAATACAAGTACACTGCTGCTCTCAGCTTCTCATATTACTCTGGTCTCACTAAATAGCTAAAATCGTAAATAATACTGTTTTTGGAGCTTAGGGCGGCTCCTTATCATATACACGCAAATGTGGTAAAACACGGCATGCAAACGCCACAAAGCGCGCCTTTCTAAACGCCACTTTCAACCTTAGTTCAGAACACTTTGCAACAGCGTCCCATCTACATGGGGCCTAAAAACGCCTATGCCATTTACAGCTCCAAAACGCCATGGTGGCCATGAGGCCATAGGCTAACATGGAGAGATGTTTTTAAGCTGCAAAAAACGCTCAAACAAGCGGCTTGAAAAACGTCCGTGTGCATGTAGCCTTATATTAACCACTTGCGCACTGCCCAGACCAAGTTTCACATTTCAGCGCTGATGCACTTTTAACGACAATTGCGCGCTCATACAACACTGTAACCCAATGAAAATGTTTTATTTGTTGGCACACAAATAGAGCTTGCTTTTGGTGCTATTTGATCACCTTTGTGTTTTAGTTTTATTTTTTTTCTATAAATACAAAAGACCGAGTTTAAAAAAAAATAAATGGATATTTTACCCACTTCAGCACTGGGCCTATTCTGGCACTTCTCTCCTTCATGTAAAAATCATAAATTTATGGCTATAAAATTACTTCAAAACACCAAACATTATATATTTTTTTGAAGCAGACACCCTAGGGAATAAGATGGGGGTCATTGCAAATTTTTATCTCGCTCGGTATTTGCACAATAAATTTTCAAACGCCTTTTGTTTGCTAAAAATATTACAAAACAGTAAAGTTACGGCCAATTTTTTGGTATAATGTGAAAGATGTTGTTATGCTGAGTAAATAGATACCTAACACGTCACGCTTTAAAATTGCGCACACACATGGCATGACACCAAACTTCAGTAATTAAAAATCTCCCTAGGCGATGCTTAAATTTTTTTCCACGTTACTATTTTGGCATTACAGAGGAGGTCTAGTGCTAGAATTGTTGCACTCGTTCTAACGCACGCAGCAATAACTCACATGTGTGGTTTGAACGGCGTTTACATATGTGGGCGGGACTTACGTGTGTGTTCGCTTCTGAGCGCGAGCTACCGGGGACATGGGCGTTTTTTCTTATTTTATTTTTTTTGTTTTTTTACTTTTTTGTATTTCTTACTCTTTTTTTATTTTTTTACATTTTTTGGGATCACTTTTATTCCTATTACAAGGAATGTAAACATCCCTTGTAATAGGAATGTGTGTGACAGGTCCTCTTTATGGAGAGATGCAGGGTCAATAAGACCCCACATCTCTCCTCCAGGCTGGAAAGCATGATATTGTTCCAAAAAAATCACCAATCTCATGCTGACAGCCGAGATCACGGCTTGGTTAACATACGGGAACACGGCGTGATGTCATCACGTCGTGCCCGCGCCTCCGACGGTCATAGAGATGACTGATGACCATCTGGTCACCAGTCATCTCCAAATCGTTCTCCGAGCCCCAGATGGCACGGGAGAGCCCGGAGAAGCACCGGATGGCGGTGTCATGGAGATCCTGCCAGAAGCAGGCGTCCTGGTCTTCCTGATTCTCGGTTGCGCATGCTCCGCCCTGCAGGTGGCGCCAGAGGGGCTATTTAAACCTGTCAATCGCAGACAGTCCCTGCTGTCTGCTCTACAGCGTTGAGTACCTGATCTGAAGACTTACCTGTGTTTGACCCGGCCTGCCTGTGACTTCTCCAGTTTTCTGCCTGCATCCGACCCCTGGCTTGTTGTGACCTCTCCTCTGTCTGATCCCTCTGTACCTTGCTGCCAGCCAGTTAACCGACCCGGCTTGTCTGGCCAAGCTCACTGTTCCTAGTTCCGGTCCAGTCTGCTAAGCTGATCCAGTTTGCTGAGTTCCTGTGTTCCTGGTTCCGGTCCAGTCTGCTAAGCTGATCCAGTTTGCTGAGTTCCTGTGTTCCTGGTTCCGGTCCAGTCTGCTAAGCTGATCCAGTTTGCTGAGTTCCTGTGTTCCTGGTTCCGGTCCAGTCTGCAAATCTGATCCAGTTTGCTGAGTTCCTGTGTTCCTGGTTCCGGTCCAGTCTGCTGAACGATTCCAGTTTGCTGAGTGTTCCTGATTCCAGTTCGACCTGCTGTGTTCCAGTGTGCCTACCAAGTCTGCATAACTACCTTCACCTTGGTTGATCCTGCCAGGCACTCGTACCCCTCCTACCTCCGCGCCTGCTGTTACCTTACCAGGGGCCGCTGGTGGGAGCCGTAAGGGAGGCCTTCCTCTGCAGTCCGGGCTCATCACCGCTAGGTACGTAACAGTAGCAGACAGCCATGTCTGAGCCCGAGCAGGGAGCCTCACCTATGGAGGAACTATGTCGGCACCTGGCAGGATTGGCTGAAGCGGTCAAGAACCTCCAGCAAGGCTACACCCATCTGGAAGAACAAGTGCGGGTCCTCTCCAACCCCTCTGGAGCCCAAGGGGGATCCCATACCTCTACCTCCACTGCTGGGGCAGGATCCTCACCCACAGTTGTCATGCTTCCTCCGGAGCCCAGGGTCCCTACACCCGAAAAATTCTCCGGGGATCGAAGCAAGTTTAGGGCTTTTCATAATTCCTGCGAACTCTACTTCGCCCTGCAGCCTCGCACCTTCTCCTTGGAAGCCACCAAGGTGGGCTTTGTGATGTCCCTGCTTTCCGGAGACCCTCAGAGCTGGGTCCACCGTCTCTTGGAACGGAAGGATATGGTGTTAAACAACCTTACTGCCTTCTTCGACGCCATGGCTCAGCTATATGAAGATTCCCAGCTCTCAGAAACCGCAGAGACCGCCTTGCGCACCCTTCAGCAGGGGCGCAGAGCAGCAGAGGACTACGTAGCGGAATTTAGATGGTGGAGCGCAGATAGCAGTTGGAATGACGCCGCCCTCCGCCATCAGTTCCGCATAGGTCTGTCCGACCCTCTGAAGGACGAGCTCGCTAGGGTTGGCATACCACCAACCCTGAATTCACTAATTGACCTAACAATCCAGATCGACCGACGTCTCAGGGAACAAAGGGCTGAGAGGTCCACGGGCTTCTTCCGCCCGACCTGGATGCTTCCCCGGGCTCCCAGCCATCTGCACCCAGCACCTCCAGCCGCTACATCTGACATACCCGAGCCCATGCAGCTCGGAGTGC
Organism: Rana muscosa; assembly: GCA_029206835.1. Lineage (NCBI taxonomy): Eukaryota > Metazoa > Chordata > Amphibia > Anura > Ranidae > Rana > Rana muscosa. The sequence goes on along the minus strand of JARGYO010005578.1, from coordinate 547,872 downwards.
TTCGTCCTTCCCTCTCCCAACAGGAACGCCAACGTCGCCGAGTGAACAATTTGTGCCTGTACTGCGGGGAACCCGGACACTTCGTTATAAATTGTCCCCTGAATCTTCGTAAGTGTCTTTCAGTATCTTCTGACACTACCAACCCACAGGCCAAGTCCACATCTCACCTTGCTCTCTCTGTCTCATTACAGCTCCCAGGAAGGACTCTGCAAGTGCCCGCCATTATTGATTCCGGGGCTTGCAGCTGCTTTATGGACTCAGCCTTTGCCATCAAGCACCAGATCCCTCTTGTCACCAAGACCCATGGACTATGTGTGCATTTGGCTGATGGGTCAATCATTAAGTCTGGACCAGTGGTCCAAGAGACCGCCCCTTTACCCGCTACCATCTCCACCATCTCCGGAACACACCAAGAATACTTACACCTGGACATTATCTCTTCCCCACTGTTCCCTGTGATCCTTGGTATACCTTGGCTACAGGTCCACAACCCTACCATCAACTGGGCCACGGGGTTGGTGACCTTTTCTTCTCCTTACTGCCAGCAATCCTGCGGGACACTCAAAACCCCTGGGCCGGCCACCCTCTTATGTATCAATACGGAGGCTGGAATACGGCAATCCATCCCTGAGGTCTACCATGACTTTCTTGATGTGTTTAGCAAACACGGGGCAGAGACTCTACCACCTCATCGGGCCTATGATTTCCCCATTGACCTACTTCCCGGAGCGGCAAATCCGTTTGGCAGGATCTTCCCGTTAACAGAGGTAGAACAGGGGGCACTAAAAGACTATATCGATGAAAACCTACAGAAAGGGTTCATTCGTCCGTCTACATCTCTAGCCGGTGCAGGCATCTTTTTCGTAGAGAAGAAGGATCATACCCTTCGACCCTGTGTGGACTATCGTGAATTAAATAAAATCACAGTAAAAAACCGCTACCCTCTCCCCTTGGTACCGGAACTATTTCAGAGACTGGGAACAGCCATCATTTTTACCAAACTTGATCTCCGCGGAGCCTACAATTTGGTCCGCATCAAGGAGGGGGATGAGTGGAAGACCGCTTTCGGCACCCGATTCGGACATTTCGAGTACCGGGTAATGCCCTTCGGGTTGTGCAACGCCCCTGCCACTTTCCAGTATTTCATTAACGATGTACTCCGGGACTTCCTAGTTCTCTTTGTCATTGTCTACCTGGATGATATACTAATTTTTTCTTCCTCCCTTGATTCCCACCGCAGGCACGTCAGAAGTGTGTTGGCTCGGCTTCGCCAGCACGGCCTGTATGCGAAGGCCGAGAAGTGTGAATTTGAGATGGAAAGTATATCGTTCTTGGGACTAATTATCTCCAGCAAGGGCATCAAAATGGACCCTCAAAAGAATGATGCAATCCTGGACTGGCCAGTCCCGGCGGACAAGAAGGGGATCCAACGTTTCGTTGGATTCGCCAACTTCTACCGCAAATTCATCAGAGGGTTTTCAGCCATCATCGCACCCATCACCCAGCTGACCAAACAAGGGATCCGTTTCCACTGGTCCCCTGAGGCCCAAAAGGCCTTTGAGGCCCTGAAGGGTCTCTTTACCTCTGCCTCTATCTTGAAGCACCCAGATTCCTCATTACCGTTCGTTCTGGAGGTAGACGCCTCGGAAATTGCGGTAGGAGCAATTCTGTCCCAAAGACAGGGGACCAGAGCCTTGCTCCACCCAGTAGCTTTTTTCTCTCGCAAGTTATCTGCGGCAGAGAGGAACTACGACGTGGGGGATCGGGAATTGCTGGCGATCAAGTCCGCATTAGAGGAGTGGCGTTATCTGTTGGAGGGGGCTGCCCACCCGATTCTGATATTCACCGACCACAAGAACCTGGAGTACCTGAAGGCAGCGAAAAGGCTAAAACCACGACAAGCCAGGTGGGCGCTTTTCTTCTCCCGGTTCTCCTTCCATGTCACTTACCGTCCCGGTTCCAAGAACATTAAGCCTGATGCCCTCTCTCGGATGTTCCATAAGTCTAAGGAAACCTCTCCTCCAGACACCATTCTTGCTCCTGGAAACTTCCTTCTGCTTCAGGAAGACCTACTCTCCCGGATCAAGCAAGCCTCCACTGGGCAGAGACCCCCCTCCGAACCGGAATTGCAGGCCAAAGATGGGCTGTTTTGGTACCAGAACAGGATCTACGTACCTGAAGAGCTGAGAATAACCGTACTGGAACTCTGCCGTGACCATGCCCTTGCCGGGCACTTTGGCGTTGCCAAGACCACCGAGTTGGTACAGCGTACCTTTTGGTGGCCTCGGCTCCGCGAGAACTGTAGGAAGTTTGTGGAGTCTTGCATAGTTTGTACCCGAAACAAGGGTTACAAATCCAAGGCCTGGGGACTACTGAGACCCCTACCCGTCCCAGACAGACCCTGGAAAATGCTGTCCATCGACTTTATCGTCGAGTTGCCTCCAGCTGAGAGTCACATCACTATCTTCGTGATAGTAGACCGTCTATCCAAGATGGCACATTTCATTCCCATGAAGGGGACTCCCTCAGCTCCCAAAACTGCACAGGTGTTCATCAGAGAGGTCGTCAGACTCCACGGGGTACCAGCCAATATTGTCTCCGACCGAGGGGTACAATTTACCTCCCGGTTTTGGAGATCCCTCTGCAAGGCTCTGGAGATAGAATTGTCACTTTCCTCCGCTTACCATCCTCAGACCAACGGACAGACTGAGAGGACAACCAGACCCTTGAGCAGTACCGGCGCTGCTTCTCTTCATTCACTCAGAATGACTGGGTTTCCCTGCTCCCATTGGCTGAGTTTGCCTATAACAACTCTACGCATTCCGCTACCAAGCAGTCCCCATTCTTCGCAAATTACGGTTTCCATCCTACATTCCTGCCCAATTCCCTTCCTGAATGTACGGTGCCCGCAGTCCAGGAAAAGTTGAACTTCTTTTCATCCAACAACCAACTTCTGCAGGAAACCATGACCAAGACTCAGGAACACAACAAGACAATTTTTGACAGGAAGAGACGGGGTGAATTAATGCTGGCACCCGGCGACCAAGTATGGTTATCCACTTTAAACTTGAGGATGGCATGCCCCTCTAAGAAACTGGGCCCCAAATTCTTAGGGCCGTTTCCTGTCAAAAGGAAAATCAATGAAGTGGCTTATGAACTGGAGCTCCCTGACTCCCTCAAGATCCATCCGGTCTTCCATGTATCTCTGCTGAAGCCTTCGGTTCCCAACCCATTTCCAGGCCGAAGTCCGGCTCTCCCTGATCCTGTCATCGTAGACGGGGTGGAGGAATTTGAAGTGGAAGCCATTATGGATTTTAGAAGAAGGAATAACCAGAAACAATTCCTGATTAAGTGGAAGGGCTATGGACCCGAAGAAAACTCTTGGGAGCCTGAGGAGAACATCCATGCTAGAAGCCTGGTGCAGTCCTTCAAGAGATCTCACCCTGAGAAGTTTGCCCGGATGGGCATCCGGAGGCTGCCCCTTGGGGGGGGCAATGTCATGGAGATCCTGCCCGAAGCAGGAGTCCTGGTCTTCCTGATTCTCGGTTGCGCATGCTCCGCCCTGCAGGTGGCGCCAGAGGGGCTATTTAAACCTGTCAATCGCAGACAGTCCCTGCTGTCTGCTCTACAGGGTTGAGTACCTGAAAACCTGATCTGAAGACTTACCTGTGTTTGACCCGGCCTGCCTGTGACTTCTCCAGTTTTCTGCCTGCATCCGACCCCTGGCTTGTTGTGACCTCTCCTCTGTCTGATCCCTCTGGACCTTGCTGCCAGCCAGTTAACCGACCCGGCTTGTCTGACCAAGCTCACTGTTCCTAGTTCCGGTCCAGTCTGCTAAGCTGATCCAGTTTGCTGAGTTCCTGTGTTCCTGGTTCCGGTCCAGTCTGCTAAGCTGATCCAGTTTGCTGAGTTCCTGTGTTCCTGGTTCCGGTCCAGTCTGCTAAGCTAATCCAGTTTGCTGAGTTCCTGTGTTCCTGGTTCCGGTCCAGTCTGATGAATGATTCCAGTTTGCTGAGTGTTCCTAAATCCAGTTCGACCTGCTGTGTTCCAGTGTGCCTACCAAGTCTGCATAACTACTGTGACAGCAGGAAGGTAAAGTCACCTGGTTGCATCCAGGGGGGTAGATATATTTCGCCCAGATTCAGGCTTTACGCCGACTTATACAACTAGGTGGAGAGTTGTATAAGCCCAGCTGAGGCTAGTGGGCTCATGGATGACTCATACCTCTAGGGAGAGTGTGGGGCGTCGTGCAGACAGGGAGTTGATGAGACCAGCTGAAGCTTGTCAGCTCATTTAGGCCTCTATAAGAACTCCCAGCTTCATTAGATGTTAGCTCATGCCTGGACCCAGACCTGTGTGGACTGTCTAGGGAGAGTGAACCCCTGTGCGGTGAGACAAAGCCTGTGTGGCTATTTGCTTGGACATTTAAAACCAGGGACTTAGGGACTAGGACAGCACTAGGCTGATCCCAGTTGTTAGTTAGGAAACCTGTATGTTTAGTCAGAGGTCAAGTTGACCAGGATTTATTTTGTTTATGTTTCTTTTGCTTTGCTGTGTTTTGTCACTGTAAATAGAAAATAAACCGCACCTTTTTGATTTTGAAAACCACAACCTCCGTTTGCTGGGCCTGTTTTTGTGTGGGGAGCCCATCTCGGGGGTCACACACACCCGCTGCCGAGCTAACCCCCTCACAGTTGGTGGAGAACCAGTGGCAGTTTTTTTTTAAGCCAGCATGGAGGAGATACTGAAGCAGCTGGCTCTAGCAAATGCCAATCAACAGCAGACAAATGCAGGTTTGCAAAAGAGCCTTGCAGCTCATCAACAGAGCCTTGCAGCTCAACAACAGAACTTCGCAGCCCAGCAGCAAGCTCATCAACAGAGCCTTGCAGCCCAGCAGCAGACAAACGCAACTTTGCAACAGAGTCTGGAGGCTCAGCAACAAGCCCAGCAGCAATCTGAGGCCCGCTTCATAGACCTGTTGCAGAAGCAAGAGCAGAGACTACAACAACAGATGGAAGCAGTAATGCAGCAACGTCCGCAGACCAGTGAGGAAAGCCGTCCCACTAATACCGCGTCCTTTGGGGTGAGTCGTTTATTGACAAAAATGACTGGAGAGGATGATCCAGAGGTATTTTTGACCACATTTGAAAGGACCGCTGAAAGAGAAAAGTGGCCTGAGGAGCAGTGGGCTGGACTGGTGGCTCCTCTGTTAACTGGTGAATCGCAGAAAGCTTACTATGACCTAGAGCCTAACCAAGCAAAAGACTATGTGATGCTAAAAGCTGAAATATTGGCAAGGCTGGGTGTCACCCAGGCTGTCCGGGCTCAGCGTGTGCATAACTGGACTTTCCAGCTTGGAAAACCCCCCAGGTCTCAAATGTATGATCTCATTCACCTGAGCAGAAAGTGGCTACAGCCAGAGACTTTGTCCGCACCAAAGATTGTGGAACGTGTTGTAATGGATCGGTTTTTGAGAGCTCTTCCTACTGCCATCCAAAAGTGGGTAAGCCATGGAGACCCAGAGACGGCCGATGGTCTTGTGGATCGTGTGGAGAAATACTTGGCTACAGAGAACCTGACGGCCTCTTCCAGAGACACTCGGACTTTCCACCCTAAGACCAGACCATCCCCAGGGGCGGATAAGAGGATTCCAAGGGGTGAGGGTGGAGAGAGTGAGAGGGTGGGAGCTCTACCCCAAGTTTGGCGAGAACAGCCTGGGAAATCAGCGGCTCAAGAGGCCGCAAGAAGGATCGTTTGCTACCGCTGCCGGCAAGCGGGACATATTGCAGCCAATTGCCCGGTTGTGGAGGAACCCATGCAGTGTGACTTTCTGACGGGCAGACGTCAGTCGCTGTGTGCGACAGTCGCATGCACTGCCATTCGAGGAACTGAGAAACATTTATGCAAAATGTGTGTTAATGGTAGAAATGTTGTGGTATTGCTGGATTCAGGTAGCCTTGTGACCCTGATAAAGGCTGAGTTAGTTAAAACAGAGGTCTCTGGGAATAGCAAGGTAGCTGTTATTTGTGTGCATGGGGACACCCGAGAGTATCCAGTGACTACAGTGTGTTTCGAGACCCCCAAAGGTACCCTCTCTCATCCAGTGGGGTTAGTATCTCAATTACCGCATGACGCCATTGTGGGAAGGGATTTTCCGAAGTTCTGGGAACTGTGGGATGATCCTGAGCCCCCCACTGGTGCCCCTATGTACCAGGAATGTGATAGCCAGAACTCCCCTGAGAGTGGTGAGGACTCTCCGGAATTTCCCTTATCAGTATTGGCAGGGGAGACTCAAGAAACTGGAGAGGAGCCCACCTCCTCAGACGAAAACCTACCGTCTGTGGAGTTTTCTGATCTTGAGGTTCACAGGGAAAACTTTGCCACAGAACAGTTGAAAGACCCCGCCCTAATAAAGGCACGGGAAAACGTAGTGAAAATAGATGGCGAGTTAGTGAACCCAGATAATACCGGCACTTACCCATACTTCAGCGTAGAGAAGGACCTACTGTATCGGGTGGCAAAAAGGGCTGAAGAAACCGTTGAGCAGCTTGTGGTGCCCAAACCTTACAGGAAGTTGGTGTTGGAGTTGGCCCATGGGCACATTCTTGGAGGTCATCTGGGGACAGAGAAAACCCGAGAGAGGGTATTACAGAGATTCTATTGGCCGGGGGTGATGAAGGACATAGAAAATTATTGTTCCTCCTGCCCTGTGTGTCAGAGGTCGGCCCCGATGCCACATTTCCGTAGCCCGCTGGTCCCTCTACCCATCATTGAGGTCCCGTTTGAGAGGATCGCCATGGATTTGGTAGGTCCTATAATCAAGTCCGCTAGGGGGCACCAGTACATATTAGTTATAATGGACTATGCCACCCGTTATCCAGAAGCGATCCCTCTCCGAAATACCTCGGCCAAAACCATAGCCAAAGAGCTATCTCTTGTGTTTAGCCGGGTGGGTATTTGTAAAGAACTGCTTACGGACCAAGGTACACCCTTTATGTCCCGGGTTATGAAGGAGCTGTGTAAATTGTTCAAAGTGACGCAATTACGTACATCTGTGTATCACCCCCAAACCGATGGGCTGGTTGAAAGATTCAACAAAACCCTAAAACAAATGTTGAAGAAAGTGGTGGATAGAGATGGAAAGGATTGGGACTGTCTACTTCCTTATCTGATGTTTGCTATTAGGGAGGTGCCCCAATCCTCTACGGGATTCTCCCCCTTTGAGTTACTGTATGGGAGACACCCAAGAGGGCTGTTGGATATTGCCAAGGAAACTTGGGAAAGTGAGAGTTCTCCCCACAGGAGTGTGATTGAGCATGTCGCCCTGATGCAAGACCGAATTGCACAGGTAATGCCCATCGTGAAGGAACATTTGGCCCAAGCGCAGTTAGCACAGCAGAGAGTGTACAACCGTGGAGCCAAGACCCGTACCTTTTCCCCGGGGGATAGGATACTGGTACTTGTCCCTACGGTTGAAAGTAAATTCCTTGCCAAATGGCAAGGCCCCTACGAGATAATGGAAAAAGTGAGCGAAGTGAATTACAAGGTCAGACAACCAGGAAGGCGAAAGCCCGAACAGATCTATCACGTTAATCTGTTGAAAGCCTGGAGGGATAGAGAGTCCCTAGTCGCAGACACTTGGTCACCAGCTCAAACTGGTTGCGTGATTCCTGAGGTTGGAAAAGCAGCCACCTTGTCACAACCCCAACAACAGGAGGTTAAGGAGTTTGTGCTTCGCAACAAGGAGGTATTCTCTGAGCTGCCGGGACAAACATCTGGGGTAGAGCATGACATCATTACCCCGCCCGGTGAAAGGGTGAAGTTAAAACCCTATCGGATCCCAGAGGCCCGACGGGAGGCAATACGGGAGGAAGTACAGAAAATGCTGAACTTAGGGGTGATAGAGGAGTCCCAAAGTGATTGATCTAGTCCCATTGTGTTGGTGCCTAAACCGGATGGGAGCTGGCGATTTTGTAACGATTTTCGTCAGTTGAACAAAGTTACAAAATTTGACACCTACCCCATGCCACGTATAGATGAGTTGATCGACCGGCTGGGAACAGCCCGATACATGACGACTCTTGACCTCACAAAAGGGTATTGGCAAATCCCCCTGGCCAAGTCGGCCAAAGAGAAAACCGCATTTGTAACCCCAGACGGGGCGTTCCAATATAAAAGAATGCCGTTCGGGTTACAGAATGCGCCGGCCACATTCCAGCGGAAAATGGACCAGATGCTGAGGCCCCATCGGAAGTATGCTGCGGCTTACCTGGATGACGTAATTGTCCATAGCACAGATTGGGCCTCACATCTGCCAAAAGTGCAAGCAGTCCTGGACTCTGTTCGGGAAGCGGGGTTTACGGCTAACCCCAAGAAGTGTACCATTGGGCAGGAGGAGGCCAAATATCTTGGGTACACCATTGGGAGGGGAGTAATAAAACCCCAACTCAACAAAGTCGAGGCCATCCAGAGTTGGCCACGTCCCAACAGCAAGAAGCAGGTACGAGCCTTTCTGGGAATCGCTGGGTATTATCGGCGATTCATTCCCCACTTTGCTTCTAAGGCTGTGCCCCTAACCAACCTGACGAAGGGGAAAGGGTCGGTCATGATTAAATGGACCCCCGAGGCTGAGGCAGCATTCCAATTCTTGAAACAAGCCTTATGTAGCCAGCCAGTGTTGTACTCACCCGACTTCTCTAAAGACTTTGTCGTACAAAGTGATGCGTCAGATGTGGGGTTAGGAGCAGTATTGTCCCAGGTCTGGAACGGGGAAGAGCACCCAGTCATTTACCTCAGCAGGAAGTTGAAGTCCCATGAGGTAAATTACGCCACCGTTGAAAAGGAGTGTTTAGCGGTGAAGTGGGCTCTAGATTCCCTTCGGTACTACCTGCTAGGTAGGCACTTTGACATGGTTACGGATCACGCTCCGTTAAAGTGGATGGCTCAAAACAAGGAAACAAATAGAAGAGTGAATAGGTGGTTCCTGGCCCTCCAGGAATTCAACTTCACAGTAAAGCATCGCCCTGGCGTTCAAATGGGGAATGTGGATGCTTTGTCTCGAGTACATGAATGCCTGATTGCTGGTGTTCCAACCCCGAGGTTAAAACAAGAGGGGGGGGGTATGTGACAGCAGGAAGGTAAAGTCACCTGGTTGCATTCAGGGGGGTAGATATATTTCGCCCAGATTCAGGCTTTACGCCGACTTATACAACTAGGTGGAGAGTTGTATAAGCCCAGCTGAGGCTAGTGGGCTCATGGATGACTCATACCTCTAGGGAGAGTGTGGGGCGTCGTGCAGACAGGGAGTTGATGAGACCAGCTGAAGCTTGTCAGCTCATTTAGGCCTCTATAAGAACTCCCAGCTTCATTAGATGTTAGCTCATGCCTGGACCCAGACCTGTGTGGACTGTCTAGGGAGAGTGAACCCCTGTGCGGTGAGACAAAGCCTGTGTGGCTATTTGCTTGGACATTTAAAACCAGGGACTTAGGGACTAGGACAGCACTAGGCTGATCCCAGTTGTTAGTTAGGAAACCTGTATGTTTAGTCAGAGGTCAAGTTGACCAGGATTTATTTTGTTTATGTTTCTTTTGCTTTGCTGTGTTTTGTCACTGTAAATAGAAAATAAACCGCACCTTTTTGATTTTGAAAACCACAACCTCCGTTTGCTGGGCCTGTTTTTGTGTGGGGAGCCCATCTCGGGGGTCACACACACCCGCTGCCGAGCTAACCCCCTCACACTACCTTCACCTTGGTTGATCCTGCCAGGCACTCGTACCCCTCCTACCTCCGCGCCTGCTGTTACCTTACCAGGGGCCGCTGGTGGGAGCCGTAAGGGAGGCCTTCCTTTGCAGTCCGGGCTCATCACCGCTAGGTACGTGACAGGCGGCAAGAGGGGGGGGGGCGTCCCCTCCCCCCGCCTATAAGAACGATCAAGCGGCGGAACTGCCACTATGATCGTTTTTATTGTGCACAGAATCGCCGGCTGAAAAGAATGATATCTGAATGATGCCTGCAACTGCAGGCATCATTCAGATGTCACCGCTCAAAGCCAAGGATGTCATTTGACGGTGGGCGGTAGGAAACTGGTTAATATTTTAAAAAAAGGTAATTTTTCTTCTTCATTGATGTACACTGATGAGACTGCACTGATGGGCACCGATAAGGTGGCAAGGATGGGCACTGAGAGGTGGCATTGCTATTTGGCACTGGTGGGCAGTGAGAAGTGGCACTGCTAGGTGGCAATGATAGTTGGCAGTGATGGGCACTGATAGGCAGCACTGCTAGGTGCCACTGATTGGCACCAGTGGTGGGCATTGATAGGTGGCACTGGCAGGGGCTACTAATTGTCACAGATGATGCAGAATTGCCTCTTCCTCTTCGGGCCCCATGTCCCTTGCACATAAGCCGGTGATTGCCTTTTTTTTATGCTCACGCTGTCAGCACAAGGAGAAAACAAAAACCATTACCCAGCTTTTGTTTACATCATGTGATCAGCTGTCATTTGCTGACAGCTGATCACATGGTAAAGGGCAGGGATCGGCCCCTTACTCGGATCTGTCATCACCCGAGTCTCAGTGACTCTGTGACCACAGCGCACGCAAAGGGGAGGACGTTTATTGACGGACTCCCGGCAATTGAGGACCATGCTGTGGCCGTCGATCACTTATAGCGCTGATCTCAAGTGATTAAAGAGGGTCTAAATGGGCCATTGACATGCATCACAATTCAACTTAGGAATGAGTCTTTGAAAAGTTAAACTAAATAATTTGGCCACTTTATCCTTCCAAATAATTCACTTCCTGTCACATAGCCACACAGGAAGTGAGGGAAAATCCCTAACAATGTCTTTCCTTGGGGACACACAGGTCAGTCTAAATACTTTCCCCATTATGCACATTGCACTCCAGCATATTGCAAGGTACACCACAATTTATTAGGTAGTTTGGACTGTGGGGTTTATTTACTAAAGGCAAATCTACTTTGCACTACAAGTGCACTTGCTGTATATCTGAGGGGGACATGCAAGCCAAAAAAAAACATCTTTGCTTTTACATGATTGTAACATCCAATCACCAGTACTTTCCCTCAGATTTTCAGCAGCTACACTTTTACTGCAGAGTGGATTTGTCTTTACTAAACCCCAAACTACCCAATGATTTGGGGTGTACACAACAAAGTGCTAGAGTGCAATTTGCTTAATGGGGACACTAGTTAGATTGATCTGTGTGTCCCCAAGAAAAGCCATTGTTTGGGTTTTACCTTCACTTCCTGTTTAGCTGTGTGACAGGAAGTGAAGCCAATGTTAAGAAAAGGAGACAAAGGCCAAACTACAAAAAAAAAATTCTAAAAAAAAAAAAAAAAAAAAAACACACGCAGGGGTTCTAACACTTACTTAGTTTCCCTCAAAATGCCCACAATTAGAATTGTATGGCCTTGAGCTATTTTTAAGTGCAGTGCTCTAAATCAGTGCTTCTCAAGTACCCCCAACAGGCCATGTTTGCAGGTTTTCCTTCATCTTGCACATGTGCTTTAAATCGCAGTCAATGGTTTTGATTTTTGGACAGCAATTCTCGATAAGATAAATTCACAAAACATGTCCTGTTGGGGGTACTTGAGGACTGAGGCTGAGAACCACTGCAGTAAAAAAAAAGGAAAATTGAATACTTACCGCTCTGTATTTTTAATTTCCTGGTGACGCTCCATGGCAGCACACAATACAATACATGCATATGCTAGCATGAAGGCACCAGATTAGACAAATCACACCTGTTTTGTTTTGACATGCCAATCAGCTGTCACATTTGTTGCAAAGAAAACACAAAACAAACATCAAAACTTTGCATCCAATTTTATTGTTCAACAAAACAAAAGGGAAGGCAAAATAAAAAACATGGTCAATTTGAAACAGTTACAAACTCAACATCTTGAGCAATTTTTGGCCAAAAAAATGCAGCAGACAGTTAAATCAAAGTGAACAAACAACACACATTAACAACATCAGAATTATTTCAGGGGAACATATCTCCCTCACACCAAAAATATACAATCCACAAAAGTTAACCAATTACCTGTTTTGCAAAGACATAACAAATAAAATACATGTGTTACAAACTCGATAAGGACACCAACATGTACATTTTGCCCCCCACACACTTGCCTCTTCTCAAGGCAAGCGACCGAATGCTCAGTGAGCTTTATATAACATATGTTTGTGTGCTAATGAGGCAATTGAAAACACATGCACAGTCCATGAAACACCCAAAATGCAAGTTCTCCCAATGTAGAGACTGAAATTCAAAGTGGGTACACCTGTTAAGGATGTCCTTCAATTTTGAACCCATAAAAACACTCTCTGAGTGAGCATGCTCAGAAATATCCAAGCGCTGTTCACACACAAAAAGCACACCAAAAAAAAAAAAAAAACTGGCTGGGCATGTGCAGAACAACACCAATGCAGCTAGCAAAAAATAACCCCATCCCCCCGTCCAAAATTAAGCACATTATCCAGCATGCTACAAAATTAGAGATGGGACAATCACCCCTCCCCCCACCAACAAATCCCATTGCAGTCTATGGGAACTGACTTGTTAATATTGCTAGTCCCCACTTGGCTGGCTTATCTTCTAGTTATTGGCCTTAAAATGGGGGCCCAGGTCCCACCCTAAGGGACATATATCAATGTCACCAATTTGGAAAACACCAAAAACAAAACAAGGAGAAGTGCCTTTAAATATGCCAAATTGCTTAAGGGCCATTTCACACCACATGCAGTGCAGTGTTTTTTATGCATCCAAAATGCATGGAAAGTTGGTTATATGGTTCTAAATGGCAGTGTTTGTTCCAGTGCATTCCAGTTCCACCAAAAAAGTAGAACATGCTGCATTTTACCTGCACTGGACTGTACTGGAACGCATCAAAACGCATCATAAACGCACTGGAACGCACAGGAACACACCTAAATGCACCAAAAACGCACTGGAACACACTTGTCCTTATCTATGGTTAATAAAAAAGAGGGGTGAAAAAAAAGCACTGGACTGCATCAAAAACTTACCAAAAATGCACTGGAACGCATGAAAAACGTGCATGCAGAAAAGCACCTGGAACGCATCCGGATTGTGTTTCTATGGTGTGAACTGGCCCTAGTTCACACTATAGAAAGTCTGGTGCGTTCCAGGTGCTTTTCTGCATGCGCGTTTTTGACACATTCCAGTGCATTTTTGAGGCGTTTTTGATGCAGTCCAGTGTTTTTTCCCCCTCTTTTCACTTAGGACAAGTGTGTTGCAGTGCATCTTTGGTGCATTTAGGTGCGTTGTGGTGCATTCCAGTGCATTTTTGGTACGTTCCGTTGCGTTTTTGATGTGTTTTACTGGGGTCCAGTACAGTTTTGTACCTAAAAAATGCAGCATGACCAATTATTTTTTGGCTTTCTGAAATGCACTGGAACGGACTGCAGTGGTGTGAACTATGCCATTGGTATTAATGTGATCAACTTTCTTTGCGTTTTTCAGGCATCAAAAAAACGCACTGCACTGCATCCGGTGTGAACTGGCCCTAAATATCATCCCCGGGGGGTGTCTATAGTATGCCTGTAAAGTAGCACATGTTTTCCATGTTTAAAAAAGTTGGAGAGCAAAAATGACATTTCTAAAGTAAAATAATACTCATTTAAGAGTCCTTGCGGCTGTACAAATGTACCCCAACATTTCACAAGGAAAGTGTAAAAAATGTAAAAAATGACAAGAGCCGGTTTTTGACAATTCCTTTAATAATGTCTTCTCTTTTCTTCCATCTTCTTCTTCCATCTTCTTCTTCCATCTTCTTCTTTTCTCCATTCGGGTTTCTTCCTCCATCTTCATCTTCCTCTTCATCTTTATCTTCATCTTCATCTTCCTTCTTCCTTCGGTGTTCTCGTCCGCATCTTGCCCCGGCGTCTTCCCTTCTTCTTTCTTCTCCGCCGCTCCGTTTGAATTGGAGGTTCCCGCTGTGCGACGCTTCAGTTCGCCTCTGGGTCCGCTTACACCCGGTGACCCCGCCCCCCTCTGACGCACATGGATTTCACGGGGACTTTTCCCGTGGTGACAGAGGGGGCGGAGCCACCGGGTGGTAGCGGACCAAGTGGAGAACTGAAGCGTCGCACAGAGGGAACCTCCAATTCAAACGGAGCGGCCGGAGAAGAAAGAAGAAGGGAAGACGCCGGGGCAAGATGCGGACGAGAACACCGAAGGAAGAAGGAAGATGAAGATGAAGATAAAGATGAAGAGGAAGATGAAGATGGAGGAAGAAACCCGAATGGAGAAAAGAAGAAGATGGAAGAAGAAGATGGAAGAAGAAGGAAGAAGATGGAAGAAAAGAGAAGACATTAATAAAGGAATTGTCAAAAACCGGCTCTTGTCATTTTTTACACTTTCTTTGTGAAATGGTAGGGGTACATTTGTACCCCATTACAATTTCACACAGGGGGGGGGCGGGATCTGGGGGTCCCCTTTGTTAAAGGGGTCTTCCAGATTCCGATAAGCCCCCCGCCCGCAGACCCCCACAACCACCGGGCAAGGGTTGTGGGGATGAGGCCCTTGTCCCCATCAACATGGGGACATCCTCCCCATGTTGAGGGCATGTGGCCTGGTACGGTTCAGGAGGGAGGGGGGGCGCTTTCGTCCCCCCCTCTTCCCCTGCGGCCGGCCAGGTTGTGTGCTCGGATAAGGGTCTGGTGTGGATTTTTGGGGGAACTCCACGCCATTTTTTTAATAAAATTTGGGGTGGAGTTCCCCTTAAAATCCATGCCAGATCTGAAGGGCCTGGTTTGGATATTTGGGGGGAACCTGCACGTCATTTTTTAAAAAAATTAGCAGCGGGGTTCCCCTTAATATCCATTCCAGACCTGAAGGGCCTGGTTATGGAATTTGGGGGAACCCCCACGCTTTTTTTTTTTGGTTAGCAAACACTTTCAATGACTTTTCTCTATATTGCCGGGAGCCGACAATTCATTACAGCCGCGGCTGCTTTTAAATGCTTTTTTTTTCCTTTAGAAATGTCATTTTGCAGGCGCAATGGAAAGTCCAGAGCTGCGCCGGTTTAACTTATGAAAATTGACTTAGGTGACTTGACATTTACTAAGATTTTGCCGGCGCAGTGTCCCGGCACATTTAAACCATTGAAATTCCCGCGCTGAGCTAAAAAAAAACTCCCGCAGCTCGAATCGTACTTGTCGGCGCAGCGGGCTGGTTTTGAAAAAGTTACTTTCCCACTCTATTTTGGGCATATTAGTTATTTGGGCAGGTGTCCCTACACTTCCTCACGCCACCCCCAATATTTTCTCACTTCCAGCTTCTATTTAGATTTTAACATGCCCTGCGCCAGGTCCATAGTGGCGCACTGAGCGCCTCTTCCCGTCCACCGACAACACTATAGTAAATGGGAAATAGGGCTGCGATACTGGTGCTAGGGATGAGCTTCGTGTTCGAGTCGAACATACGTTCGACTCGAACATCGGCTGTTCGATCGTTCGACGAAGATCGAACGATTTGGGCCGTTTGCGCCAAATTCGAGTGACGCGAACGGCCCACAATGCACTACGCCATCGCAGTGTCATCCAGGCGCTGTGATTGGCCAAGCATGCACTGTGACCCCGCATGCTTGGCCAATCACAGCGCCGGCAGCGAGGAGAGCAATGATTGGCCACAGGCAGGATGCCTGTGGCCAATTATTGCTGAGGGTGTTTAGTACACGCCCCACACTATAAAAGGCCGCCAGCACGGCGGCCTAGTGTAGTGTGTTCCGGAGCAGGGAAAGAGCAGCATAGGCAGGGACAGTGACTTTTATTTCTTTCTTGCTTAACCTGGATTCCTTTAGTTTAGGGAAAGAGAAGGATAGGTAGGGAGAGTGTCAGTGTGTTTTGTGCTTGTGCTATAGTGTGCTTTAAAAAAACATTTTTTCTAGGGACAGAAAACTCTAGGTAGGGAGAGTGTCAGTTTCTTTCACTGTGCAAGTCCTTGTTTCTAGGGACAGGGAAGGACATTGAGTGAATTCTCCTTGTGCTATAGTGTGCTTAAAAAAAACATTTTTTCTAGGGACAGAAAACTCTAGGTAGGGAGAGTGTCAGTTTCTTTCACTGTGCAAGTCCTTGTTTCTAGGGACAGGGAAGGACATTGAGTGAATTCTCCTTGTGCTATAGTGTGCTTAAAAAAAACATTTTTTCTAGGGACAGAAAACTCTAGGTAGGGAGAGTGTCAGTTTCTTTCACTGTGCAAGTCCTTGTTTCCAGGGACAGGGAAGGACAGTGAGTGAATTCTCCTTGTGCTATAGTGTGCTTAAAAAAAACATTTTTTCTAGGGACAGAAAACTCTAGGTAGGGAGAGTGTCAGTTTCTTTCACTGTGCAAGTCCTTGTTTCTAGGGACCTGGAAGGACAGTGAGTGAATTCTCCTTGTGCTATAGTGTGCTTAAAAAAAACATTTTTTCTAGGGACAGAAAACTCTAGGTAGGGAGAGTGTCAGTTTCTTTCACTGTGCAAGTCCTTGTTTCCAGGGACAGGGAAGGACAGTGAGTGAATTCTCCTTGTGCTATAGTGTGCTTAAAAAAAACATTTTTTCTAGGGACAGAAAACTCTAGGTAGGGAGAGTGTCAGTTTCTTTCACTGTGCAAGTCCTTGTTTCTAGGGACCTGGAAGGACAGTGAGTGAATTCTCCTTGTGCTATAGTGTGCTTAAAAAAAACATTTTTTCTAGGGACAGAAAACTCTAGGTAGGGAGAGTGTCAGTTTCTTTCACTGTGCAAGTCCTTGTTTCTAGGGACCTGGAAGGACAGTGAGTGAATTCTCCTTGTGCTATAGTGTGCTTAAAAAAAACATTTTTTCTAGGGACAGAAAACTCTAGGTAGGGAGAGTGTCAGTTTCTTTCACTGTGCAAGTCCTTGTTTCCAGGGACAGGGAAGGACAGTGAGTGAATTCTCCTTGTGCTATAGTGTGCTTAAAAAAAACATTTTTTCTAGGGACAGAACACTCTAGGTATGGAGAGTGTCAGTTTCTTTCACTGTGCAAGTCCTTGTTTCCAGGGACAGGGAAGGACAGTGAGTGAATTCTCCTTGTGCTATAGTGTGCTTAAAAAAAACATTTTTTCTAGGGACAGAAAACTCTAGGTAGGGAGAGTGTCAGTTTCTTTCACTGTGCAAGTCCTTGTTTCTAGGGACCTGGAAGGACAGTGAGTGAATTCTCCTTGTGCTATAGTGTGCTTAAAAAAAACATTTTTTCTAGGGACAGAAAACTCTAGGTAGGGAGAGTGTCAGTTTCTTTCACTGTGCAAGTCCTTGTTTCCAGGGACAGGGAAGGACAGTGAGTGAATTCTCCTTGTGCTATAGTGTGCTTAAAAAAAACATTTTTTCTAGGGACAGAAAACTCTAGGTAGGGAGAGTGTCAGTTTCTTTCACTGTGCAAGTCCTTGTTTCTAGGGACCTGGAAGGACAGTGAGTGAATTCTCCTTGTGCTATAGTGTGCTTAAAAAAAACATTTTTTCTAGGGACAGAAAACTCTAGGTAGGGAGAGTGTCAGTTTCTTTCACTGTGCAAGTCCTTGTTTCTAGGGACCTGGAAGGACAGTGAGTGAATTCTCCTTGTGCTATAGTGTGCTTAAAAAAAAACATTTTTTCTAGGGACAGAAAACTCTAGGTAGGGAGAGTGTCAGTTTCTTTCACTGTGCAAGTCCTTGTTTCCAGGGACAGGGAAGGACAGTGAGTGAATTCTCCTTGTGCTATAGTGTGCTTAAAAAAAACATTTTTTCTAGGGACAGAAAACTCTAGGTAGGGAGAGTGTCAGTTTCTTTCACTGTGCAAGTCCTTGTTTCCAGGGACAGGGAAGGACAGTGAGTGAATTCTCCTTGTGCTATAGTGTGCTTAAAAAAAACATTTTTTCTAGGGACAGAAAACTCTAGGTAGGGAGAGTGTCAGTTTCTTTCACTGTGCAAGTCCTTGTTTCTAGGGACCTGGAAGGACAGTGAGTGAATTCTCCTTGTGCTATAGTGTGCTTAAAAAAAACATTTTTTCTAGGGACAGAAAACTCTAGGTAGGGAGAGTGTCAGTTTCTTTCACTGTGCAAGTCCTTGTTTCTAGGGACCTGGAAGGACAGTGAGTGAATTCTCCTTGTGCTATAGTGTGCTTAAAAAAAACATTTTTTCTAGGGACAGAAAACTCTAGGTAGGGAGAGTGTCAGTTTCTTTCACTGTGCAAGTCCTTGTTTCCAGGGACAGGGTAGGACAGTGAGTGAATTCTCCTTGTGCTATAGTGTGCTTAAAAAAACATTTTTTCTAGGGACAGAAAACTCTAGGTAGGGAGAGTGTCAGTTTCTTTCACTGTGCAAGTCCTTGTTTCCAGGGACAGGGAAGGACAGTGAGTGAATTCTCCTTGTGCTATAGTGTGCTTAAAAAAAACATTTTTTTCTAGGGACAGAAAACTCTAGGTAGGGAGAGTGTCAGTTTCTTTCACTGTGCAAGTCCTTGTTTCCAGGGACAGGGAAGGACAGTGAGTGAATTCTCCTTGTGCTATAGTGTGCTTAAAAAAAACATTTTTTCTAGGGACAGAAAACTCTAGGTAGGGAGAGTGTCAGTTTCTTTCACTGTGCAAGTCCTTGTTTCTAGGGACCTGGAAGGACAGTGAGTGAATTCTCCTTGTGCTATAGTGTGCTTAAAAAAAACATTTTTTCTAGGGACAGAAAACTCTAGGTAGGGAGAGTGTCAGTTTCTTTCACTGTGCAAGTCCTTGTTTCCAGGGACAGGGAAGGACAGTGAGTGAATTCTCCTTGTGCTATAGTGTGCTTAAAAAAAACATTTTTTCTAGGGACAGAAAACTCTAGGTAGGGAGAGTGTCAGTTTCTTTCACTGTGCAAGTCCTTGTTTCTAGGGACCTGGAAGGACAGTGAGTGAATTCTCCTTGTGCTATAGTGTGCTTAAAAAAAACATTTTTTCTAGGGACAGAAAACTCTAGGTAGGGAGAGTGTCAGTTTCTTTCACTGTGCAAGTCCTTGTTTCTAGGGACCTGGAAGGACAGTGAGTGAATTCTCCTTGTGCTATAGTGTGCTTAAAAAAAACATTTTTTCTAGGGACAGAAAACTCTAGGTAGGGAGAGTGTCAGTTTCTTTCACTGTGCAAGTCCTTGTTTCTAGGGACCTGGAAGGACAGTGAGTGAATTCTCCTTGTGCTATAGTGTGCTTAAAAAAAACATTTTTTCTAGGGACAGAAAACTCTAGGTAGGGAGAGTGTCAGTTTCTTTCACTGTGCAAGTCCTTGTTTCCAGGGACAGGGAAGGACAGTGAGTGAATTCTCCTTGTGCTATAGTGTGCTTAAAAAAAACATTTTTTCTAGGGACAGAAAACTCTAGGTAGGGAGAGTGTCAGTTTCTTTCACTGTGCAAGTCCTTGTTTCTAGGGACCTGGAAGGACAGTGAGTGAATTCTCCTTGTGCTATAGTGTGCTTAAAAAAAACATTTTTTCTAGGGACAGAAAACTCTAGGTAGGGAGAGTGTCAGTTTCTTTCACTGTGCAAGTCCTTGTTTCTAGGGACCTGGAAGGACAGTGAGTGAATTCTCCTTGTGCTATAGTGTGCTTAAAAAAAACATTTTTTCTAGGGACAGAAAACTCTAGGTAGGGAGAGTGTCAGTTTCTTTCACTGTGCAAGTCCTTGTTTCCAGGGACAGGGAAGGACAGTGAGTGAATTCTCCTTGTGCTATAGTGTGCTTAAAAAAAACATTTTTTCTAGGGACAGAAAACTCTAGGTAGGGAGAGTGTCAGTTTCTTTCACTGTGCAAGTCCTTGTTTCCAGGGACAGGGAAGGACAGTGAGTGAATTCTCCTTGTGCTATAGTGTGCTTAAAAAAAACATTTTTTCTAGGGACAGAAAACTCTAGGTAGGGAGAGTGTCAGTTTCTTTCACTGTGCAAGTCCTTGTTTCTAGGGACCTGGAAGGACAGTGAGTGAATTCTCCTTGTGCTATAGTGTGCTTAAAAAAAACATTTTTTCTAGGGACAGAAAACTCTAGGTAGGGAGAGTGTCAGTTTCTTTCACTGTGCAAGTCCTTGTTTCTAGGGACCTGGAAGGACAGTGAGTGAATTCTCCTTGTGCTATAGTGTGCTTAAAAAAAACATTTTTTCTAGGGACAGAAAACTCTAGGTAGGGAGAGTGTCAGTTTCTTTCACTGTGCAAGTCCTTGTTTCTAGGGACCTGGAAGGACAGTGAGTGAATTCTCCTTGTGCTATAGTGTGCTTAAAAAAAACATTTTTTCTAGGGACAGAAAACTCTAGGTAGGGAGAGTGTCAGTTTCTTTCACTGTGCAAGTCCTTGTTTCCAGGGACAGGGAAGGACAGTGAGTGAATTCTCCTTGTGCTATAGTGTGCTTAAAAAAAACATTTTTTCTAGGGACAGAAAACTCTAGGTAGGGAGAGTGTCAGTTTCTTTCACTGTGCAAGTCCTTGTTTCTAGGGACCTGGAAGGACAGTGAGTGAATTCTCCTTGTGCTATAGTGTGCTTAAAAAAAACATTTTTTCTAGGGACAGAAAACTCTAGGTAGGGAGAGTGTCAGTTTCTTTCACTGTGCAAGTCCTTGTTTCTAGGGACCTGGAAGGACAGTGAGTGAATTCTCCTTGTGCTATAGTGTGCTTAAAAAAAACATTTTTTCTAGGGACAGAAAACTCTAGGTAGGGAGAGTGTCAGTTTCTTTCACTGTGCAAGTCCTTGTTTCCAGGGACAGGGAAGGACAGTGAGTGAATTCTCCTTGTGCTATAGTGTGCTTAAAAAAAACATTTTTTCTAGGGACAGAAAACTCTAGGTAGGGAGAGTGTCAGTTTCTTTCACTGTGCAAGTCCTTGTTTCCAGGGACAGGGAAGGACAGTGAGTGAATTCTCCTTGTGCTATAGTGTGCTTAAAAAAAACATTTTTTCTAGGGACAGAAAACTCTAGGTAGGGAGAGTGTCAGTTTCTTTCACTGTGCAAGTCCTTGTTTCTAGGGACCTGGAAGGACAGTGAGTGAATTCTCCTTGTGCTATAGTGTGCTTAAAAAAAACATTTTTTCTAGGGACAGAAAACTCTAGGTAGGGAGAGTGTCAGTTTCTTTCACTGTGCAAGTCCTTGTTTCTAGGGACCTGGAAGGACAGTGAGTGAATTCTCCTTGTGCTATAGTGTGCTTAAAAAAAACATTTTTTCTAGGGACAGAAAACTCTAGGTAGGGAGAGTGTCAGTTTCTTTCACTGTGCAAGTCCTTGTTTCCAGGGACAGGGTAGGACAGTGAGTGAATTCTCCTTGTGCTATAGTGTGCTTAAAAAAAACATTTTTTCTAGGGACAGAAAACTCTAGGTAGGGAGAGTGTCAGTTTCTTTCACTGTGCAAGTCCTTGTTTCCAGGGACAGGGAAGGACAGTGAGTGAATTCTCCTTGTGCTATAGTGTGCTTAAAAAAAACATTTTTTTCCAGGGACAGAAAACTCTAGGTAGGGAGAGTGTCAGTTTCTTTCACTGTGCAAGTCCTTGTTTCCAGGGACAGGGAAGGACAGTGAGTGAATTCTCCTTGTGCTATAGTGTGCTTAAAAAAAACATTTTTTCTAGGGACAGAAAACTCTAGGTAGGGAGAGTGTCAGTTTCTTTCACTGTGCAAGTCCTTGTTTCTAGGGACCTGGAAGGACAGTGAGTGAATTCTCCTTGTGCTATAGTGTGCTTAAAAAAAACATTTTTTCTAGGGACAGAAAACTCTAGGTAGGGAGAGTGTCAGTTTCTTTCACTGTGCAAGTCCTTGTTTCCAGGGACAGGGAAGGACAGTGAGTGAATTCTCCTTGTGCCATAGTGTGCTTAAAAAAAACATTTTTTCTAGGGACAGAAAACTCTAGGTAGGGAGAGTGTCAGTTTCTTTCACTGTGCAAGTCCTTGTTTCTAGGGACCTGGAAGGACAGTGAGTGAATTCTCCTTGTGCTATAGTGTGCTTAAAAAAACATTTTTTCTAGGGACAGAAAACTCTAGGTAGGGAGAGTGTCAGTTTCTTTCACTGTGCAAGTCCTTGTTTCCAGGGACAGGGAAGGACAGTGAGTGAATTCTCCTTGTGCTATAGTGTGCTTAAAAAAAACATTTTTTCTAGGGACAGAAAACTCTAGGTAGGGAGAGTGTCAGTTTCTTTCACTGTGCGAGTCCTTGTTTCTAGGGACAAAGAAGGAAAGTGAGGGGAATTCTCCTTGTGCTATAGTGTGCTAAAGCATTCCTCATCAACCATCTTTGAAATCCTTGATTTTTGGACAGTCAGGGAAATTGTCGTTGTACTATTCTGTGCAAAAGCAATCATCCTCAACCATATTTAGAAATCCTTAAGTAAAGGGACAGAGAAGGACACCTGAAGGTAGCCCTTATTGCTTTTTTCCCATCTCCCTGCAGGCCATCTATTAGAATGTCTGGAAGGCAAACAAGGAGAGGCAGACAGTCAGGAGGCAATAAAAGAGGGCAAGCAGGCTCTGTGTCTGGGGGCAACAGTGCTGGTCGTGGACGCGGTGCATTGTCATCAGCACATGGCCATGGGACACGCTTGTCCTTCTTTTCGGCAGCTGGACATGTTGAGCCACATCATGCCGAAGACTTGGTAGAGTGGATGACCAAGCCCTCCTCCTCCTCCTCATCCTCTCTCACCCAGGCTCAGGGTACTGGCAAAGCAGCTGCCAAAGCGTCCTCTTCCCTGGTATCAATGTCAGACTCATCATCAGTCACTCCTTCCCTAGACCCACCATGTCCTCCTCCTGAGGAGTCCCCCGAACTGTTTGAGCACAGTGTTGGGTACATGCTCCAGGAGGATGCCCAGCGTTTCGAAGGGTCTGATGATGAAACCCAGCTACAGGAAGGCAGTAGGGTGAGAGCAGACAGAGGGGATGCTCAAGAAGGACACCAATCTGGCAGTCATGTTCCAGCAGCTGCAGCATACTGCCAGATTGGCTCCAGTGATGAGGAGGGAGGGGATGATGAGGTCACTGACTCCACGTGGGTGCCTAATAGGAGAGAGGAGGAGGAGGATGAGGAGGAGGCACATCTCCAACGAGACAGGATGCCCTTTGGTGGCCAGCGTAAGGGCAGTACACCGACGGAATCACACCGCAGAGCTCCGCCTGTGCAGGGCGCTGCCTCTGCCCGTCATTCAAAAAGTTCCTTGGTGTGGGCCTTTTTTGAGGCTAGTGCATCAGATCGCACAGCTGCTGTTTGCAACATATGTCTCAAGCGTATATCGCGTGGCCAAAACATCAGCCGCTTGGGTACCACATGCCTGACCAGACATATGTTGACCTGCCATGCAGCTCGTTGGCAAGCCTACCTCAAAGACCCACACCAAAGAACAAAGCGGACCTCTCCTTGCACCGCATCAGCTGGGATCTCCAACCCCACTATAACTTCAGTCCTCTCTGAAACATGCACTGAGAGGAATGAAGGTGTAGAATTAGGTGTGTCACAGCCAAGTACTGGCGGCCACTCTGCTAGCAGTACACCGACGTCCGATTCTAGCAGGCAAATTTCCCTGCCCCAGCTGCTGGACCGTCGAAAGAAGTTCACTCCCAGCCATCCACATGCCCAGCGGTTGAATGCTAGCTTGGCTAAATTGCTAGCGCTTCAACTGCTGCCTTTTCAGTTGGTAGACTCAGCCCCCTTCCGTGAGTTTGTGCAATGTGCGGTTCCTCAGTGGCAGGTTCCCAAACGCCACTTTTTCTCACGGAAGGCTATTCCGGCTCTCTACCGGCATGTGGAAGGCAATGTCTTGGCCTCGCTGGACAGGGCGGTCAGCGGTAAGGTGCATATTACCGCTGACTCATGGTCCAGCAGGCATGGACAGGGACGTTACCTTTCTTTCACGGCCCATTGGGTCACTCTTTTGGCAGCTGGGAAGGATGCAGGACAAGGTGCAGTAGTGTTGGAGGTTGTCCCACCGCCACGCCTCCAAAATGCTACTACTGGTTGTGACACACCTCTCTCCTCCACCCCCTCCTCTTCTTCTTCCTCCATGGCCTCTTCCTGTGGTTTGTCCTATGAACCAGCGGTGCTCCGTAGCCGTTCACGGGGCTACGCAAGTACGCAGGCAAAATGATGCCATGCCGTGCTTGCGCTGGTGTGTTTGGGGGACAGAAGCCACACTGGGGCAGAGGTCCTTTCTGCTCTGCAGGGCCAGGCCGAGAGGTGGTTGACGCCACGCCAGCTTAAGCCAGGAATGGTGGTTTGCGACAATGGCACCAACCTCCTCTCCGCCCTTCGACAGGGACAACTGACCCATGTGCCCTGTGTGGCTCACGTCCTTAACCTGGTGGTGCAGCGGTTCTTGGGCAGGTACCCGGGCTTACAGGATGTCCTGAGGCAGGCCAGGAAAGTCTGTGTGCATTTCCGCAGATCTTATAATGCCAGTGCTCGCCTGGCTGAGCTGCAAAAGGAGTTGAACCTGCCCAAGAACCGCCTTATATGTGACATGCCCACCAGGTGGAACTCAACGTTGGCCATGCTGCAGCGGCTGCACACGCAGCAGAGGGCCATCAATGAGTACCTGTGCGACTACGGCACCAGGACAGGGTCAGTGGAGCTTGGTTTTTTTCTCCACGCCAGTGGGGCATGATCAGGGATGCATGCACTGTCCTGGCACCATTTGAGGAGGCCACGAGGATGGTGAGCAGTGACAGTGCATGCATCAGTGACACTGTACCTCTTGTCCACCTGTTGGAGCACACGCTGCGTGGAATAATGGACAGGGCACTTGAGGCAGAACAGAGGCAGGAAGAGGAGGACTTCCTTGCCTCTCAAGGCCCCCTTTACCCAGACAGTGTTCCTTCTGTCCCACCCATCGCACAGGAAGAGGAAGAGGAGGAGGAGGAGGAGGAGGAGGAGGATTGTGTCAGCATGGAGGTGGAGGCTGGCACTCAGCATCATCAGCAGCAGTCTTTTAGGGATGATTTACAGTCCCAAGAAACCAGTGGACTTGTACGTGGCTGGGAGGAGGTGACTGTGGATCATGTCGTCCTTAGTGACCCAGAGGACTCCGGAGCGAATGCCTCAGCAAACCTACGCTGCATGGCCTCCCTGATCCTGCAAAGTCTGCGGAAGGATCCTCGTATTCTTCGGATCAAGGAGAGGGACCATTACTGGCTGGCCACTCTCCTTGATCCACGGTACAAGGGTAAGGTTGCGGACCTTATGTTACCGTCGCAGAGGGAGCAGAGGATGAGACAACTCCGGGAGGCCTTGCAGAAAGGTCTGTGCAACGCGTTCCCAGAGACTGGGAGGTTACAAACTCCTGGTCCTGGACAACGAGTTGCTGAGGCTTCGGCCAGTCAAAGAAGGAGCGGTGGGGAAGGTGGCCGTCTGACCGATGCGTTCAGACAATTCTTTAGTCCGCAGCCCCAAAGTATGATCGGTTCCAGCAACCATCGCCAGCGTCTGATAAACATGGTGCAGGAATATCTAGGGGCAAGGTCAGACTTGGACACCTTCCCCACCGAAAATCCTCTGGCTTACTGGGTCTTGAGGATGGATCACTGGCCAGAGCTTGCACAGTATGCAATTGAGCTACTGGCCTGTCCTGCATCCAGCGTTCTTTCGGAACGCACATTCAGTGCTGCTGGAGGATTTGTCACGGATCACAGGGTGCGCCTGTCCACCGACTCGGTTGATCGACTGACTTTCATCAAGATGAACCAGTCTTGGATCACCACCAGCTACCACACACCTGATGCTGATATAACAGACTAATTGATTTTAACATGTCACATCCCTTCAAGACTGATGCTGATGCTGAGTGCCTGTGCTGTTATGTTGACTGGCTATCCTCCTCCTCCGAGTCCTCAATGATACGATTGATGATGATAGCTTGGAAGATCATTTTTGTTTATGGGTGCCGCCACCAGTGGCTAAGGCCCAATTTTTCAGCCCCTGTTTTACAGGGGCGTGTACTTACAATTTTTTTAGCAATAATTTGCCATAGGGCTCATTGCTGTGCTCCAAGTACAGTATCTGTGAGGGGTTGTAGTGTTGTGCCACCAGTGCCTAAGGCCCAATTTTTCAGGCCCTGTTTAACAGGGGCGTGTCATTACAATTTTTGAAGCAATACTTTGCAACAGGGCTCATTGCTGTGCTCCAAGTACAGTATCTGTGAGGGGTTGTAGTGTTGTGCCACCAGTGCCTAAGGCCCAATTTTTCAGCCCCTGTTTAACAGGGGCGTGTCATTACAATTTTTGAAGCAATACTTTGCAACAGGGCTCATTGCTGTGCTCCAAGTACAGTATCTGTGAGGGGTTGTAGTGTTGTGCCACCAGTGCCTAAGGCCCAATTTTTCAGCCCCTGTTCAACAGGGGCATGCAATTATAATTCTTGATGTAATAATTCACAGCAGGGCCCATTCCTGCACCCACCAAGAGTAAGTCTGAGGGCTTACAGTGTTGTGGCAACGCCACCACCACCACCACCACCACGAAAGGCCCAATTTTTCAGCCCCTGTTCAAAAGGGGCATGTAATTACAATTCTTGATCTAATAATTCACAGCAGGGCCCATTCCTGCACCCACCAAGAGTAAGTCTGAGGGCTTACAGTGTTGTGGCAACGCCACCACCACCACCACCACGAAAGGCCCAATTTTTCAGCCCCTGTTCAAAAGGGGCATGTAATTACAATTCTTGATCTAATAATTCACAGCAGGGCCCATTCCTGCACCCACCAAGAGTAACTCTGAGGGCTTACAGTGTTGTGGCAACACCACCACCACCACCACCACCACGAAAGGCCCAATTTTTCAGCCCCTGTTCAACAGGGGCATGCAATTACAATTCTTGATCTAATAATTCACAGCAGGGCCCATTGCTGCACCCACCAAGAGTAACTGTCAGGGCTTATAGTGTTGTGGCACCAGCACCACCATCAAAGCCCCAATTTTTACTACCACTGTTCAACAATTATATGTAATTAAAATTCCTGATATAATAGTTGACAGCAGGGCGTTCCAGCACCAACCAAGAGTAACTGTGAGTGCTTACAGTGTTGTGCCAACACCAACAACTAAGGGGCCTATTTCTGCAGAGTATATACGGCAGGTCCCTACTTTCAAACATCCAACTTACAAACGACTCCTACTTGCAAACGCAAGAAGACAACAGGAAGTGAGAGGAAATCTACCCCTAGGAAGGAAAATTCTCTCCTGTAAGAATAAATATGGGAGAAAGGTGTCTCCTCTGTACTGATGCTTTATCAGCAATCCTTGTTTCAAGAAAAACACCACATTTCAAAAACAGTTGTCATTGGGACGGAAAGTGAGGTGAAATGTTCTGAACAGGGGCACAGACAGCAAAACAAATGTTACAGGGGTGATAACCCTTACCTATGTTTTCCAAAAAGTTTAAAAATAGATTTTTGGGCTGGAGCTACACTTCAACAATGTACCTGTTCAAAATTACAAACACATTCTACATAAGAACAAACCTACAGTCCCTGTCTTGTATGCACCGCCTGTATACGGCTGTTCAGAGTATATAGGGCCTTTTTTATTTTATGTGCGGGGTTCCCCTTAATATCCATACAAGACCCAAAGGGGCTGGTAATGGGCTGGGGTAGGGGGGGGGGGGGGTCATGGGGTAGCTATGCCATTTTTCTTAAAGATTTTCATCCATATTACCGGGACCAGACATTACATTAAAGCCGCAAGCAGTTTTAAATGGCTTTTTTTTCCTTTAGAAGTGTCATTTTGTGCAGGGACAGTTCTAAACACGGGAAACACGTGGCACTTCACAGGCATACTTTAGACACCCCCCAGGTACGATATTTAAAGGAATATTTGACTTTTTTTTTTTCACTTTATGCATCATTAAAATGACTGCTCCCGAAAAACGACCGTTTTTAAAACTTCTTTTTGCATTGATACATGTCCCCTGGTGCAGAACCCGGGTTCCCAAACCCTTTTTAGGACAATAACATGCATAATAGTTGTTATAATTAGCACTTTAGAATTCGAACGTTCGCATCCATTGTATTTAATAGGGTTCTAATGTTCGTACGAACTTTCGGTCCGTTCGCGGGTTCTGGTGCGAACCGAACCCGGGGGTGTTCGGCTCATCACTAACTGGCGCTAATGTTTTGTAAATACCAAAACAGCCATTGCGCACGCAGATGCGCCAATACTCATGGCGCAAACGTTTGGTAAATCAGCCCCATTTTGTCGATTCTGGAGTTTCTACAAAATGGTGTGGACAAAGGTCTTGCAATTAGCACTCTCAAAGTGCAAGTGGCTGCCCTGGGAGTATACCTGGAAAAAACAATTTCCTCAGTTCCTTTGATCACAAGATTCTTTAGGTCACTTACTAGAGCCAGGCCAGTGCCTACTAAACATTTTCCTAAATGGGACCTGTCAGTAGTTTTGCAAGCCTTCACGAAAGAACCTTTCAAACCATTACAGACAATCTTGTTGAAAGATTTGACTCTTAAAACGGTATTCTTAGTTGCAGTTACTACTGCGAGATGAATCAGTGAACTACAGGCTCTTTCAATAAAAGAACCTTTTATGTTAATTTACCCAGACAGGATTGTGCTTAAAACAGATCCGGGGTTTTTGCCAAAGGTGGCATCAGTTCATAACAGATCGCAGGAAATTATCCTGCCGACTTTTTGTTCAAATCCTTCAGGAAGAAGGGAGACTTTATTCCATAACTTAGATGTAAGAAGAATCTTATTACACTACTTGGAAATAACAAAGGACTTTAGGTCTTCGGACTCTTTATTTGTTCTTTTTTCTGGTAACAGAAAGGGACGCCAAGCATCGAAGGGGTCAATTGCTAGATGGCTAAAACTGGCTATTTCTGAAGCTTATTCCCAGACGGGTTTGTCTCCTCCACAGGGATTACGTGCACACTCTACTCGAGCTCTAGCCACTACATGGGCAGAAAAAGCTGGTGCCACCCCACATCAGATCTGTAAGGCGGCTACATGGTCAAGCTATTTGACATTTGTCCATCATTACAGACTGGACCTGCTGTCAGCCGATGATCAGGCATTTGGCAGAAAGGTCCTGCAGGCTGTTGTCCCTCCCTAGTTGGTAAGTCTCGATTATCCTCTCATGTGCTGTCCTGAAAGACGATAAGGGAAAATTCAAGTTAGACTTACCGGTAACTTGTTTTCCAAGAGTCTTTAAGGACAGCAAGCTACCCGTCCTTCTTGGTTTGTATATATTGATGATATATATATAAATGTACATACATGCTGTGATTAACCATATTCTGATTATGTGTTCCAGCTTGGGCCGGAGGTACTCTACTACAACTGACGAGATGTGGGGAGTCGTCTCCTTTTAAATTATGGTGGAGATTGTGTTTCCTGTTTCCTAGTGGGTGGAGCCACTCTCATGTGCTGTCCTGAAAGACTCTTGGAATAGTTACCGGTAAGTCTAACTTGAATTTTTTGATCGATCAAAATTCTTTTGATCGGTACTCACCTCTCCACCGGCTTCCGGGTCTTCAGGGAGTTCCGTCGGAGATCCAGTGACGTCACGGACACCAGCGGGGCTTGCCGTGTCCATCTGAAGGGCTCCTTTGCTGTGCCTTCATATCTGCATGCTGGCGGGACCTTACTATCTGCCACACGCAAGGGCTGTTACACTTCCCTCTATCACTTCCCTCTATCAACCTGGGATTCTACAGCCATCCACTGGGAGTTGTGATAGTTCCCTTCACGGGACATCTACATGCCGATGGACTGATGTTAACCCCTCCTCATCTGGATTCAGCAGTGGTATCGTTGTACACATTTTTATACCAGTATCATACTTAGCTACATGTTTTTATGACTGCTTTTGCTACCGTTAGGTATTACTTGCACCATTTTTACAGTTTATGTAGCTACATCAATTTTATCTCCAGTGCAATATTTATTTTGTTACCTACTTGAAGACTATAAAAGTGTAGCGGGGTCTCCGTTGAGGCCCCATGGACTACGTTACCCAGAACCCCGCTTGGCACCCAGGGTGCATTGGGCTGCCGCAGAGACTCATGGGTGGGGTATAAAAGGGGAGGGCGAGGCTAGGCCTGGCCTCTTTGGACACTGCACGGCTGGCAAGAGGACTTCCTGTGTGGACCTGCTGCGAGTGCAAGGCCCGAGGCCTGGGCCTTGCGCACTACCAGAGAGCCTTCCACCTCGCTGCAGAGCCTGCGCGGCTGCAGACATTACCTGCTTCGCCGACGTAAGTTTGACCGGAGATCCGACGGTGGCAGATCCTGTGTGTGTGTGTGGACACAGCGGTGGGAGTCCCGGACTAGGATCGAGTCCAGGGGGTGAGAGAGCACCTGCTCACAGTTATAACCGAGTACTTTATTAGGTCTATTGACTGCCTTGGCCCATCGTGTTATACTTGCTTTCCTGTCAGGAGACTAGTTGCAGAAGTTATATAGTCTCCGGGGAGTTGCTTCCATTGCCTTAGACCCTTATTGATGTAGCGGGGGTCTAAAATATAGGGGGAGTGTATGGGTGTTAGTATGACCCAATGCACCCTGATTGCTAGGGAATTAGAGACCATTTACAGTCTTGGAGGACTCTGGTGGTGTGAGGTTCCCTGTGGCCTGCAGGTGGCATTGTCGCACTGGGCTGGGGTTGAACCCACACTGTAAGACTGTGCCTTTTTGCCCTTTCCTGGTGCTTGTACAGCGGGGCGGGGAACCCGCTGTGACGCAAGAAGAGAGGGGATAAAAGGGGCAGACGCTCTGACCTTGGGGTTCGGAGTCGGAGAACGCGGCCGCACTCAGGCACCCTCAACCTGGGTGCTGGCATTCCGGAGTTCCGGGCCCAGGTGCCCTTGACCTGGCCGGAGATGGAGTCCATCTCAGGCACCTTTAGCCTGGGGTGAGGTACTATGGCGGAAGCCTGGAGCTCAGTACCTTCGACTGAGTTCCGCGAGGGTGGAGGAATCCAAGGGGGCCCTAACTCCTTGGTTGCCCGTGTCTGAAACAAGGAGGCCGGTGAACGGAACTTCTCCGGAGAGTCCAGTGCAGCATTGCTGGTGACGGAGAGGCCTCCGGTAACTGTCTTGGATGGATGTCTTCCCCCTGATATGGGCTACGTTAGCGAAGGTAATCCATGTTCCTGTTCTATATAGTCAGTGGCAGTGACTATGCGCCACTGGTGACACCACAGTGGTTGGCTCTACAGTAAAGGATTGTGACTCAACCTACTCCCCACAAATATTGAACTGTTCGTTGGGTCCCAACTGTTGTAATATGTTGGCTGATTTATTAGATATGTGTATATGTTGTGACAGCAGGAAGGTAAAGTCACCTGGTTGCATCCAGGGGGGTAGATATATTTCTCCCAGATTCAGGCTTTATGCCGACTTATACAACTAGGGAGAGAGTTGATGAAGCCCAGCTGAGGCTAGTGGGCTCATGGATGAGTCATACCTCTAGGGAGAGGGCTGGGCGTCGTGCAGGCAGGGAGTTGATGAGACCAGCTGAAGCTTGTCAGCCCGTTTAAGGCCTCTATAAAAACTCCCAGGTTCATTAGGTGTTTGCTCATGCCTGGACCCAGACCTGTGTGGACTGTCTAGGGAGAGTGAACCCCTGTGCGGTGAGACAAAGCCTGTGTGGCTATTTGTTTGGACATTTACTAAACCAGGGACTTAGGGACTAGGACAGCACCAGGCTGATCCCAGTTGTTAGTTAGGGAAACCTGCATGTTTAGTCAGAGGTCAAGCTGACCAGGATTTATTTTGTTTATGTTTCTTTTTGCTTTGCTGTGTTTTTGTCACTGTAAATAGAGAAATAAACCGCACCTTTTGATCTTGAAAACCACAACCTCCGTCTGCTGGGCCTGTTTTTGTGTGGGGAGCCCATCCAGGGGGTCACACACACCCGCTACCGAGCGAACCCCCTCACAATGTATAGACATATATATGTATATATATATATATATATATATATATATAATGTGTTTATATGTGAATACATTATTGACCAGGCCAGCAGTTGTCAGTCAACTGGATTACACATGTGAGGGAGGCCAGAAGACAGCTTTGATGTGTTAATCTTATCAAGGGGACTTGTTTCCAGGACGAGTCTATCTTTACATATCAAGGCGGTATTCAGGTCACCTTCCGTCTCCGTAATCTAATTGCATATGTACGGTCATCGATATCAGTCTTTACATATCAAGGCGGTATTCAGGTCACCTTCCGTCTCCGTAATCTAATTGCATATGTCAAAAGACAGCATGTTGATGCTATTATGCAAGAATGCAAATGATGGCTGTGGTCGTCTCCGGCTAGGTTGGGGGTCATTCTCTGTCATCCTGAATGACAGAGTGTGGATCAAAGACAGCCAATCAAATTGCTCAGTCATTCAATAGATAAGATATATAAAGCTAATATTCAGGCTAGTCAGATATATTCCTGCATGATCATGAAGGCACAGGTATATTCTGTAGGAATATGGAGGCACAGGATATATTCTGTAGGAATATGAAAGCACAGGTCTAGAATATACTCTGTTGGGTTCGTTGTCATCAGTATTGGACTTTGTTCTGTATTGAAAGTCAATAAAGCGCAATCTCTGGAGAACGTGGGTGTATGCTGCGGAACACAACTTATATACATCATCTTAATAACCTAAGTATTGGGTCATCGGTGGACTATATATATGAGATCACTACATTGGTGCCGTTCAAACGACCAGAAGCGCATTTTCAGGACTTGGTAACAGAAGTCAGTGATGACAGCAATCCTGTGAAGTGGACAGAAGTCTGATGGAGACCCAAGAGCTGTGCTGTGACTCTAATGTCTGGTTGTGACATAAGAGTCTGATCTACAAGATTAAACAAGTTCGGAACCCCAGAATTATTCTCTGGAGACTGGAAACTGAAGAGAAAAAAGACTGTCGTGTACCAGAAGACCGGAACTGACAAGGTGGAGCCTCTAATGCGGTGAGTAAAATATTTCCTTTTTTTTTTAATTATTAGTAATATAGACAAAATGCTTACTCAGTGTGAAGCTAGTGTCAGTTCTGATAAAGTTAACAGATGGATATTAAAATGTATTAAGCGTCATGGCGGTCCTTATGAAATTCCAGAAAAATGTAAGCAGACATGGACTATAATGAAGGAATTTTTAGAGAAAAATGTTTTTGATAGCAAATTTTAAGAAAGTAAAAGAAAAGGTTGCATTTTGCAGGACTTGTTATCTTGCTGTTTAACTATGGAAAGCTCTTTGAATGGTCAGGTTGAGGAAATTGCGCAGTTACAGAATGCAGTTGCAAATAGCAACAATGTTTGTCAGAGGTTACAAAACCAATCAGAAACTGAGACAGTAAATTTAAAATAGCATACAGTTTCCATTGGGGGAGCTTTGCTTGAGAAATCTAAACGTTGTGATGAATTATCAGAGGAAAATGAGAGATTAAAATTAAAAATTATGGAATTGGAGAAGAGATCTCAGGAATGCAGATATGCATTAAATCTTGGATTAAGCAATTTGCAGCAAAATACAAACACAAACTTTCTATCAAATCAAACAGAACCTCATATTAAATCTGATAATTCATTGCCAGCCGCACCCACTGTGACCACCACAGCGTACAATAATAATAATAATAATACAGGTGAAGTTCAGCTTGTAATGAAGCATTTGAAACCAAAAGAACTAGAAGCAATTCTTAAAGAAATAGGAATGGTTCCCTGCCATGATTTAAACAGATTTTTGAAATGGTTTTGTGACTTGCAGAATGTCAGAGATATGTGCAGTCTAAACCCATCTGACGTAGAAAGAGTTTTGCAACATGCTATAGGAAATAGTCTTTGGATGAGAATTAAACAGATCTGTATTCAGCCTCTGAGGACAAGGGACATATTACTGGAATTATTATGTGTTTTGTATGGGGTACGTTCTGATGTTACTATTCATGGGAAGATCCAACAAATGCAAAGTGAATCGCCCTATGAATTGTCACACAGAATATCTACTATTATGGAATTGTTGGTCGGTAATAATCTTGCATTTGAGCGTGGAGGCTCGGTACACATGAGTATGTTTCTAGATGCTTTGCATGAAGGTATCAAACAAAATATTTTATTAGTTACCCCAAACCCCCATGATTTAAAAGACGTATTGTTGAGGGCAGATCATTTATGGAGAAAGTCAAATGAGCAAGCTGTCAAAATTGATGTAGCCACATTGTTTGATAATAATATGAAAAACAGAGCTGACCAAAATAATAATAAGAAAAGGACCTGGATACCATTTTCTCAATTAAAACAAAGATATGACCACCTGAAAATTGAGTATGACAAGATGAGAAAAGAACGTGACACCTTATTAGAACAGTTGTACCGGGTGTCATAAATACAAATGTACATTCTCCAGATCTGTTTTTGAATGCAAATGACGCTTCTCTAGCAGTGGGGGTGAATTAGCTTTAGACTGTAAACTGTAAATAGTACTTTTGTTTTAACTTAAAAAAAAATAAAAAATACTAAGGACTTTGCTAATGAGTTTTTGTCTGAGAATTTTTTGTCTTTCAGAACTCCGGAGGAACTCGTTTAAATGTGAACAGAAGTTGGCTAGTGGGGGAGAAATGCTGATAGACAATATACAAGGATGGACACTCTCTCAATATTCATCAAGCAATGGACTTTTTTTTGAGCATTCAAATTTTTTTTCCTTTCTCATTTTTTCTTTATTTTTCTTTTCAATGGACTTCTCCAATGCCCTATTTTTTTTTCTCTCCCTTTCCCAGATATCTTTTGTTGCTTTTAATTTTTCATTTTTTTTTAATGTTTTGTTTCGTGAACTTTATCTTAAAACCAGAGTGAAGCATTTAAACCTAAAATAATTTTACATAATGCATATTGATATCAATAGCTTTGACATCTGAGGAGATGCGGCACAATGGCTTGGATAGAATGTTGGGTGGTTTACCTAAATTTATAAGAGGGGTGAGTGAAATTCATCACTCTAGTCATGATTTGAATTTTGTTGAATCAGTTGTTCATAATATGCTGAAGGCTACGACATATATGGATGACAAAGACCTTTCTACCTTTCATGAAAAAGTACTGAGAAGAATTTCCACTGCCGCTTTATCGGGAGAGAAGGTCTGATAGACACTGATGTCAAGCTGACTCTATTTGAACCATCGCGTTGATATACCATTCTGGTGGAATTATGGACTGAACGATACAAGTAACTGCTCTATTAAAGGAAATGAGGGGTCGGCCTACAGCAAGTTCAAATTGTGGCTGTCAATCAACAAATTACTTGACAGGTACACAAAAGCTCATCATTGCTCAAATAGGAAATGGAAAGAAGCAGATGTGAATTGTAAAATGCTTACAAGATGGACTCATGCAAGGAAATAGTTTGCAGCACAGAGTTTTTACTGCCGTATCCAATCCTTTTTGACCTTGGAAGGGACTGCTGGTATATTGATGGTTCTTATTACTATAAAGATGGAAGCAGAATTTCAGGATTTACTGGTGATTGTGTAAAAGACATGGTGAGAGAAGTCAGAATGGACTGTGACATCAGCTAATTTTTGCGCAATATTCAAGATCGGGATGTGATTTACCCAAGAGCAAGCTTTGAAATAAGGTCTAACAGCTATACAGGCCACAGATGTTTGCCAAATCCTTTTCCAGTCATGGTCTAAAGTTATGTTATCCAATAACTGTTTCATGGGAATATTTTAGGGGGGGCTGGTGAAGAGAGATGTAACCAGTCTCAACTTCATATTTCAGATGAGCCATTGTAAAGCATCCAGTACCTCAAATCATAATGATGTTTGTTGCTTAATTTATGGGTCAGTTCTAGTAGATAGAACGGACCCAAGCGGGGGTATGTTGTAATATGTTGGCTGATTTATTAGATATGTGTATATGTATAGACATATATATGTATATATATATATATATATATATATATATGTGTTTATATGTGAATACAATATTGACCAGGCCAGCAGTTGTCAGTCAACTGGATTACACATGTGAGGGAGGCCAGAAGACAGCTTTGATGTGTTAATCTTATTAAGGGGACTTGTTTCCAGGACGAGTCTATCTTTACATATCAAGGCGGTATTCAGGTCACCTTCCGTCTCCGTAATCTAATTGCATATGTACGGTCATCGATATCAGTCTTTACATATCAAGGTCACCTTCCGTCTCTGTAATCTAATTGCATATGTCAAAAGACAGCATGTTGATGCTATTGTGCAAGAATGCAAATGATGGCTGTGGTCGTCTCCGGCTAGGTTGGGGGTCATTCTCTGTCATCCTGAATGACAGAGTGTGGATCAAAGACAGCCAATCAAATTGCTCAGTCATTCAATAGATAAGATATATAAAGCTAATATTCAGGCTAGTCAGACATATTCCTGCATGATCATGAAGGCACAGGTATATTCTGTAGGAATATGGAGGCACAGGATATATTCTGTAGGAATATGAAAGCACAGGTCTAGAATATACTCTGTTGGGTTCGTTGTCATCAGTATTGGACTTTGTTCTGTATTGAAAGTCAATAAAGCGCAATCTCTGGAGAACGTGGGTGTATGCTGCGGAACACAACTTATATACATCATCTTAATAACCTATGTATTGGGTCATCGGTGGATTATAGATATGAGATCACTACACCAACCTGTCTGTGTTGTATGACTATTTACCAGAGAAGAATAAATACGAGTTGGACCGTTTTCAATGTGTGGAAGTTCGGTTAATGGAAGCAAATGGGGGGGGGGGGTCATTCAGTGAAGGTTTGTTTGACCCTAGGACATACACACAAAGCCTTATAGTTCTGGCCTTCACCTCTACACATTGGAGGACATGGGCCGTGGTTTATCTCATCCCTCCCCCCAGCACTAACCCCTAGACAAGACAGACAAGCCGAGAATGAGAAGGGGTGAGAGGCGTGAGGTCGCTACATTGGATTACAAATTATTGTTCCTGTATGTGCACCAACGATCACCTTGCATGCGAAGATTCCTCATTTAACCACTTAAGCCCCGGACCATTTGGTAGCTAAAGGACCAGAGGTGAATTCAGAATTTTGCACTGCGCTGTTTAACTGTAAATTGTGCGGACATGCAATGTTGTACCCAAACGAAATTTGCGTCCTTTTCTTCCCACAAATAGAGCTTTCTTTTAATGGTATTTGATTGCCTCTGCGATTTTTATTTTTTGCGATATAAACGGAAAAAGACCGAAAATTTTGAAAAAAAATGATATTTTCTACTTTTTGTTATAAGAAAAATCGAATAAACTCAATTTTAGTCATACATTTAGGCCAAAATGTATTCAGCCACATGTCTTTAGTAAAAAAAATGTCAATAAGCGTATATTTATCGGTTTGCGCAAAAGTTATAGCGTTTACAAACTAGGGTACATTTTCTGGAATTTACACAGCTTTTAATTTATGACTGCCTATCTCATTTCTTGAGGTGCTAAAATGACAGGGCAGTACAAAACCCCCCCAAATGACCCCATTTTAGAAAGTAGACACCCCAAGGAAATTGCTGAGAGGCATGTTGAGCCCATTGAATATTTTTTTTTTGTCCCAAGTGATTGAATAATGACAAAAAATAAAATAAAATTACAAAAAGTTGTCACTAAATGATATATTGCTCACACATGCCATGGTTATATGTGGAATTGCACCCCAAAATACATTCTGCTGCTTCTCCTGAGTACGGGGATACCACATGTGTGGGACTTTTTAGGAGCCTAGCCACGTACGGGACCCCGGAAACCAAGCACCGCCTTCAGGATTTCTAAGGGCGCAAATTTTTGATTTCACTCCTCACTACCTATCACAGTTTTGAAGGCCATAAAATGCCAAAATAGCACAAAACCCTTAGAAAGTAGACACCCCAAGGAAATTGCTGAGAGGCCTGTTGAGCCCATTGAATATTTTTTTTTTTGTCCCAAGTGATTGAATAATGACAAAAAAAAAATAAAAATAATTACAAAAAGTTGTCACTAAATGATATATTGCTCACACATGCCATGGTTATATGTGGAATTGCACCCCAAAATACATTCTGCTGCTTCTCCTGAGTACGGGGATACCACATGTGTGGGACTTTTTAGGAGCCTAGCCACGTACGGGACCCCGGAAACCAAGCACCGCCTTCAGGATTTCTAAGGGAGCAAATTTTTGATTTCACTCCTCACTACCTATCACAGTTTTGAAGGCCATAAAATGCCAAAATAGCACAAAACCCCCCCAAATGACCCCATTTTGGAAAGTAGACACCCCAAGCTGTTTGCTGAGAGGCATGGTGAGTATTTTACAGCTCTCATTTGTTTTTGAAAATGAAGAAAGAACATTTTTTTTTTCTTTTTTTTTTTCAATTTTCAAAACTTTGTGACAAAAAGCGAGATCTGCAAAATACTCACAATACCTCTCAGCAAATAGCTTGGGGTGTCTACTTTCCAAAATCGGGTCATTTGGGGGGGTTTTGTGCCATCTGGGCATTCCATGGCCTCCGAAACTGTGATAGGCAGTGAGAAGTGAAATCAAAAATTGACACCCTTAGAAAGCCTGAAGGCGGTGATTGGATTTTGGGGTCCCGTACGCGGCTAGGCTCCCAAAAAGTCTCACACATGTGGTATCCCCGTACTCAGGAGAAGCAACAGAATGTATTTTGGGGTGTAATTCCAATATGCCCATGGCATGTTTGAGCAATATATCATTTAGTGACAACTTTGTGCAAAAAAAAAAAAAAAAAAAAAATTATTTTTTCCGCAACTTGTGTCAACATATAAAATATTCCATGGACTCGACATGCCTCTCAGTATATAGCTTGGGGTGTCTACTTTCCAAAATGGGGTCATTTGGGGGGGTTTTGAACGGTTCTGGCATTTTATACACAACATTAGGAAGCTTACATCCACTCTTCTAACCACTTGAAGACAAAGCCCTTTTTGACACTTTTTGTTTACATGAAAACATATTTTTTTTTGCAAGAAAAATATGTTGAACCCCCAAACATTATATATATTTTTAAAGCAAAGGCCCTACAGAATAAAATGGTGGGTGTTGCATTTTTTTTTTCTACACAGTATTTGCGCAGCGATTTTTCAAACGCATTATTTTGGGAAAAAATACACTTTTTTAATTTTAATGCACTAAAACACACTATATTGCCCAAATGTTTGATGAAATAAAAAAGATGATCTTAGGCCGAGTACAAAGATACCAAAAACGACATGCTTTAAAATTTCGCACAAACGCGCATTGGCGACAAACTACATACATTTTTTAAAAGCCTTTAAAAGCATTTACAGGTTACCCCGTTAGATTTACAGAGGAGGTCTACTGCTAAAATTACTGCCCTCGATCTGACCTTCGCGGTGATACCTCACATGCATGGTGCAATTGCTGTTTACATATGACGCCAGACCGAAGCTTGCGTTCGCCATTGGGCAAGAGCAGGGCAGGACAGGGGTGCTTTTTTTTTCTTTATTATTAATTTTGCTTTTTTATTTTATTTTTAAACTGTTGCTTCCATATTTATTAATTTTTATCACTTTTATTGTTATCTCAGGGAATGTAAATATCCCCTATGATAGCAATAGGTAATGACAGGTACTCTTTTTTGAAAAAACTGGGGTCTATTAGACCCTAGATCTTTCCTCTGCCCTCAAAGCATCTGACCACACCAAGATCGGTGTGATAAAATGCTTTCCCAATTTCCCAATGGCGCTTTTTATATCCGGGGGGGGACATTCCCTCCCACTGCTTGTAAAAGCAGTCCAGAGGCTAATTAGCCACTAGGATTGCTTTTACATGAAAGCCGGCCGCTGGCTGAAAAGAATGATACCAAGATGATACCTAAACCCACAGGCATCATTCTGGTATAAACATTCAAAGTCCAGCAACATACCAGTACGTTGCTGGTCCTTGTTGGACATGTATTGTAATCTTTTTTTTCATGCAGCTTGTTGGCTGAACGAAAAAAAAGATTGATCGGTGGGTATGCCCACCATTAGAATACCGCCCTTCATCCACCCACTTCTACTGATGGGCATACATGCACCATTTATATATGCCGAAGCATGGGGGCATCTTCTCGCAAAAGTTATGCCGCGTACACATGGTCAGACTTTTCCACGGGCAAGCCTCCGTCGGAATTTTGACCGTATATACGCGGCATTAGGAGCAAAATCGCTCCTCCGCTCCTGCTGCCCCAATGCTTCGGCATATATGCTTTTTTTTTAACTGTGGTGGTGAAATCACCTCCTACAGCACTGGAGTCGCAGGGATCAGGCCTGTCTCTGCGAACGCTGCAGTTATGTGTGTTGTGTTTTGCAAGTGACAGTGATCGATCGATACTGCACTTCGGTGGCCTGGGCTGGACGGAGGGGCAAAACGCAGGTGCTAGCAGGTATCTGGGCTGATCCCACTAACAGTGCGTTTTTGGGAACCCTAAAC
Organism: Rana muscosa; assembly: GCA_029206835.1. Classification (NCBI taxonomy): domain Eukaryota; kingdom Metazoa; phylum Chordata; class Amphibia; order Anura; family Ranidae; genus Rana; species Rana muscosa. The sequence continues at coordinate 507,455 of JARGYO010005578.1, read as the reverse complement.
TGCTGGGGACGCTAGTATAGATCTGATCAGATCAGATATTGAGCTGATCAGATACTATACCACTAAGGGGGGTGTATGCTTCACGTGTGGGTGTTAGCGCTACTGGCACTAACCTGACGCTGCCTGGGGTGTGACGCAGACCCTCTCTGATGCTAAAAACTAACTGATATCACCCGCCGGGCGATCAGGGGGTTAAACCTTTATTGGGTTACATACGGCGGGTGCCCTGACACTATAAAAAGCAAACTAACTAACCAGCGTCACCCGTAACACTTATATGATGATCACTGGTGAAAGGGTTAACTAGGGGCAATTAGGGGGTTAAAACCTTTATTAGGTAATATATGGGGGTACCTGATGCTATATAAAAACCTGACGGCGAACCTAAAAAAAAATTACTGGCTACCTATCGGCATCACCGACACTAAGACAACGATCATAAAAACGATTGCTTAGCGACAGTGGTGATAGGGGGTGAAAGGGTTACCTGGGGGGCGATCAGGGGGTTAATCCTTTATTAGATAATATATGGGGGTACCTGACGCTATAAAAACCTGCGGCGAACCTAAAAAAAATTACTGGCTACCGATCAGCATCACCGACGCTAAGACATCGATCAGAAAAATGATCGCATAGTGACGGCGGTGCTAGGGGGTGAAAGGGTTACCTGGGGGGTGATCAAGGGGGTTACACCTTTATTAGGTAATATATGGGGGTACCCGACGCTATAAAAACCTGCGGCAAACCTAAAAAAAATTACTGGCTACCGATCAGCATCGCCGACGCTAAGACATCGATCAGAAAAATTATCGCTTAGTGACAGTGGTGATAGGGGGTGAAAGGGTTACCTGGGGGGGCGATCAAGGGGGTTAAACCTTTATTAGGTAATATATGGGGGTACCCGACGCTATAAAAACCTGCGGCGAACCTAAAAAAAATTACTGGCTACCGATCAGCATCGCAGACGCTAAGACATCGATCAGAAAAATTATCGCTTAGTGACAGTGGTGATAGGGGGTGAAAGGGTTACCTGGGGGGCGATCAAGGGGGTTAAACCTTCATTAGGTAATATATGGGGGTACCCGACGCTATAAAAACCTGCGGCGAACCTAAAAAAAATTACTGGCTACCGATCAGCATCACCGACGCTAAGACATCGATCAGAAAAATGATTGCTTAGTGACGGCGGTGCTAGGGGGTGAAAGGGTTATCTGGGGGGTGATCAGGGGGTTAAACCTTTATTAGGGGGGGTTAGGGGGCTACACTGGACCTAAAACTAAATGTAGTGACACTTTTACAGTCACAAATGTCACTGATTGCAGTGATCACTAAATAAATGGTCACTGCAATCAGTGACACTGTGACTGGGGGCTGGGGGGGGGCTGGGGGATGATCTGGGGGTGTCTGGGGGGGCCTGGGGGGACGATTTTATGTGCCTATGTGTCCTGGTGTCAGTGTGCTGTTTTGTGTACTAACCTGCATCTTCTCCTGTACGGCGCTCGGTATATGTGAGCGCCGCAGGAGAGATGACATCACTTCCTCCTTCCTGGCAGGCAGGGGAAGCTCTCTCATTCGCCGGGAGCGATCGAGAGGGGGTGGCCGGAATCGAACGGCCGTCCCCTCATGCCGGATCGCTCCCGAAGGTAAAACGACCACCCACTGTAAAGAAGGGGGGTCCGATCGGACCCCCCAACTATACAAAGGCAATCACGTATATGTACGTGATTCTGCCTGTCGGTGCCATTCTGCCGACGTATATTTACAGTGGGCGGTCGTTAAGTGGTTAAAGACTGAGCTTTAACTGAGTCAGGCCTGACTGGGGGTTTATAGCATTGCTGGGCGCCATATTGCTAACAGGGAGAATAGCTATATGTCAGTGTGTTATAGAACTATATTTGCACTATAGTTGACTAGTGTTATTATTACTGCAGGGCTCTGCATGCATGTGTTATATGATATTGATCTTAACCTTTATATACAAGTAAACCTATTACAGTTAATCATTCTGGTATTGGAGTCTATTACTAAATTTTACAACTGTTTAAATGTATTGAGGGATTGTATATGAACTGGTATAGAGCCATACAAATATACCACCCCTAGACTAGCTGTGCCAGAGAAGGGTTGAGTAGATTGCCGGGGGTTGGCTGTGCTGTGTACAGGGCCCAAAACAAAACCAGCGGCTCTCTTAGTTTGGGGGTATCGCTACAAAAGTTTTAATGCTATTCCCATCGAGCGCTGCCTTTGTGTGTTTTTTGTATCCTGCTATCCATTTTTCCAGTGGTTGGTAGCTGCACTGGGAATCAGCCTTCAAGGAGATCAGCTAAAAGTAGTTGGATCTGTATGTGTTTTATAATTAATCGAAATTAGTTGATTAATCGATTTTAAAAAAAAACTATTAATCGAGCACAACATTTTTAATCAGTAACAGCCCTAATATATATATATATATATATATATATATATATATATATATATATAATGTTTGGGGGTTCTAAGTAATTTTGTAGCAGAAAAAACTGTTTTGAACTTGTAAACACCAAATCTCAGAAATCGGCTCGGTAATGTAGTGTAGGTTTTTTGGACCCCAGATCTCATATTTAAGAGGACCTGTAATGCTTTTTTTTATTACAAGGGATATTTACATTCCTTGTATAGGAATAAAAGTGACACCATTTTTTTTTTTTAAAGAACAGTGAAGAAAATTTAAATAAAAAGGTAAAATAAATAAGAAAAAATAAAATAAAAATTTAAACGCGCCCGGTCCCGCCAAGCTCGCATGCAGAAACGAACTAATATGCGAGTAGCGCCCACATATGAAAACGGTGTTCAAACCACACATGTGAGGTAGAGCGAGAGCAATAATTATAGCCCTAGACCTCCTCCTGTAAATCAAAACATGCAACCTGTAGAATTTGGTAAATGTCGCCTATGGAGATTTTCCATTCCACAAGCGGGCGCAATATTGAAGTGTGACTTTTTGGGTATCAATTTACTTGGCGTAACATTATCTTTCACAATATAAACAAAAATTGGGCTAACTTTACTGTTGACTTAATTTTTTAATTAAAAAAAGTGTATTTTTTCCCAATAAAGTGTGCTTGTAAGACCGCTGCGCAAATACGGTGTGACAGAAAGTATTGCAACAACCGCCATTTTATTCTCTAGGGTGTTAGGAAAAAAATATATATATGTAGCGCCCCTCTACTATGAGGGGTGCTATGTGCCTAAATATAGGGGTTGGTCTGAGCTAGTAGCCAGGCTCAGACCGCTTTTATTGATGTGTTCTGTTACTTTGTTTCTGCAGGTGTTGTACTGGTGTGCAGTTCCCTGTGGCCTGTAGGTGGCACTGCCATGACAGGTCAGGGTTGAACCACTGGTGACAGTGCTGTGCCTTGGGGTGTCCTCTCTCGGCAGTAGTACAGTGGGCGTGGTCAACCTGCTGTGCATGCCGGGAGAAGATACATAAGGGCAGACACCACCTGGAGTGGAGAGTTTTGGAATTCGGGTCGCGTGACCTGGCCCTCCAGGCCAGGGGTGTGCGTGTGCATCGGTCCCTGGCACCTTTGGCCTGGGGCTGAAGCTTCGCCATTGGGCCCAGCACCTTTAGCTGGGGCTCATCTCTAAGAGGAGGAATCCCAGTGTGCCCCTGAGAGGGGACCTGCTCTAAGAAGAGGAGACCGGGGGAGGACCTTTCTGATGGACCGGTGAGAGTTTGCGTTGAAAGAGAGGCCTGGTAAACTTCTGGAGGGATTCCACTGTTCATCCAAGGCCTTGTAATGTGCAGCAACTTGCACCTGTTCTTGAGTTACAAGCGCTGAGAAGTTCGGGGCTCAGAGATTCTGTGGCAGAGGATCTCCCGATCATATCTTCAAAGAAACTTAAGTGAACGCCTGAGTGTCATTCCGGTTGCTAGGACCGTGAGAGGGGACTATCCGGATAAGCAGAGCCACTGGCGATTGAGTGGTGAGATTAAGTGCCGTGTGCCTGAACCTGCCTCCCTGTTCCTTTATTCTTCAACTTCAACTTTCCTATCCAGTTTTCAGCATAAAGAAAATAAACCTTCCTTCATTAAGGTTTAACCTTGCCTGGACATTGGCCTTATTGGTGCACCTACAACAGACTCTTCCCTACACTCTAGGGGTGAGAACCAGCTGAAGGGAGGTAACTCGCTGCAGGACCCAACAATTGTGAACACCGCTTAACCTCTTCAAACAAGAGGGTACGGGCATATAGTATGGTGTGCCTTATCTCACAAGTGAGCCAGGTGAGAAAAAGGTCTGTGTGCTACACGTGGGGGCTCGAGTCCGGGATTCTGCAGCTACCCCCCCCCCCAGAGGTTGGACTGTTTTTCGGCCATTGTGAAAGTTGGACTGCGCCACATTTTATTGAATAAAATGGAGGTACAGGACTGTGTTTGAGATTTTCCTAGGTGCGTAGTTCGTGGGCGTGTCCAGAACTAGGAAAAGCCCGCGAGCTGCGTGCTGAAAAGGAAAAGGGGGAGGAACCCCACCTAAAGTGTGTGTTGTGCGTGGTGTCTTTGGCGCCAAAGGGACAGTACAAGCCAAACCAGTGGAGAAGCATCATGTCCGCCAATTCATGGATTCCTCTTCCACTGGGACCCCGAATGTTCCCGACTACCTCAGATATTGCTTCCATCACTGTCCCCCTGACGGATACGAGGATTCGCCTCAAGCCCCGGGGCTGGTTCGCACTTTACACCTGCCAGGATGCGGAGGCTCTGGGCGTGCTCTAAAAAATAAAAAAACTTCCGCGCCAAAAAACTAATCAATGCTACCCTATATATGATATGTGATGAAAATAAGCAGCTCCCCTAAAAGCAATGAAGTATAAACTCCTATTGAATGATAGTATAAGAATGAAAGGTAGGGGGCGCTAGTTATTAGAATTAAAGTAAAATAACTGTGAACAAACAGTAATTATAACAATCTTATAAACACTAGTGAGTGCAACATAATGACCGAATTAAGATCTAAAAAGTCCCAATAGTGGAAAAAAAAATTTTTGAATGGATATCTCAGTCCAATCCAGAAAAATAAATCATCAAACAAAAACAAACGAATCTTGCTGTGATGGTAAATGTAGATCTTCAAGTAAAGTGCATTCCAAATCCTCCACCACACAGAAATAAGGAAAATTATTCAACACCCAAAGTGCTCAGGTTAAGTAGTAGGCTTACCAGAATGTGTAGACTTCTTTATTTAAAAAGAAAGTCACACTCGCTTTGACAGGTTGGTGCCTGTACACATACAATTGGCTGGATGAAAATGTATTCCCTCTCTCCTCCGACAATTAAGGACATGACATGGAATATAAGCAGAAACTTCTCATAGTGCAACCCATTTATTTAAAAATTGAAAATTAAAATAACACAGCCAAATGGCTTCTTACATTATCCTGTGCCTCTCCCGGCACTGGGGCTGCATGCATGTAATGGATACTCCAGGCTCAAGCCACCTCCGCAGCGGCGTGCGTTCCAATGCAGCGTGCAGACAACCAGGATATCCGGGTAGGGCGTGGATACAGAGATCACGTGACTAGGCTCGCCGCCGACGTACGTTTCGTTTGGATTAACGTCTTCAGGGGGCGTGCCTAGTCACCAGCGTCACACGTTTATAAGGACAAAGCGTGGGGAGGGATAATTAAGATGGACAAAGGCCTATACCAATCACAGTGCAGCCACAGTGCCGTGCAAGACAAACACATCCCATTGACAATTAAAAAAAGAGAGAGACAACTGTGTTACCCGCACAGCGGGAACGCAACTATAATACTCTAAAATATTAAAATAAACAAATATATATAAAAAAATATATTCTCAATCAAATAATATTGGGGAAAGTTAATAGAGTCATAGACAAATAGAACCCCATAACTTGGCAGCTCCTTTGAATGAAATGTGAAAATAACATGAAATTTAAATGCATACTCAAAAATATCCACTAGATGGAGTACCATATAGAATATAATTTAACATGCCAATCTTGCACTTTATTAAACCTAAAGAGAAAACTGAGTCCCTAATTAGGTGATTCGTCCAAAATCCCTATGGAGGCACCCTACTCGGCACGAGTGCTCCCAACCAATGGGACAAGGCGATGATGTAATCCTAGACAGGTAAATTTTAAATGGTGAATCCATCCATGCATATTAAATTGTATGACATCCCCATACATTGGCAACCAATATGCATACCGTTTATTGGGCAAAAGGGGAGGAAAAAAGAGGGGGGGGGAAAGGAATAAGAATCAAGGAGAGAAAATAAACACTACTTCATGCTCACGCAAACGAGAAGAGAAATGACAGAGCAGTGGTACTTCTTAATGTTCAAAATTGATACGAAAAGCTCACCAATTTTATTCGTTAGATAGAAAGCAATTTAAATCTATTTCTATATTCATACCATCTGGTTGCATACTCTGTAATTTATATAACCATTTTGTTTCATTTTGTGAAATGGCTCGTTTCATGTGTGTCCCTCTCCAGTGACTAGTGATTTTATCAATTCCGAAAAATTTGCATTGGCTGGGATCACTTTGATGATGACTTGCAAAGTGTCTCGACACGCTGTGATTCGGAAAACTTTTTTTAATGTTGGCAAGATGTTCATTAATTCTTACTCTCAGTTGTCTAGTAGTTCGTCCCACATACTGGAGTGAACAGGGACATTCCAGGACGTAGGTTACATGGTCCGAATTACACGTAATCAGAGGTTTGATTTTAAATTTCTCCCTAGTTATATTGGACTGGAAGTGTAATATTTTTTTAGGGTCTCCAGACTTCCTTGTGGTTTTACATGCTTTGCAACGAGTGCAATAGTAAAAACCTGAACCATCCAAAAACGTACCCTGTTTTTTGGGAGGATCTGGTACATTGGGGGCTATACGATTCCTCAAACCTGGGGCCTTCCTATAAATGAATTTAGGTTTGGATGATATGGTGGATACCAGATCTTTGTCTTTAAGGAGAATTGGCCAATATTTTTTGAAAATGGTTTCCACTTGTTTGTACTGCCTGTGGAAGCCTGACACGAAAGCTACTTCACCTCCAAAGTTCTTTTTTAACTTAGTTGTTAATAATGACTTTCTATCCATAGAGGACACCTGGGCCAGCACATTATCTAGTGTCTCCAATGGATAGCCTTTTTCCAAAAACCTATTTGTCAGCAGGTCGGCCTGGGCAGAAAAATCTTCACTGTTTGCACAGTTGCGCTTGAGCCGCATGTACTGCCCTTTAGGTACAGCTCCTATCCACTGGGGGTGGTGGCAGCTTTTAGTCGGTCCAAACCCATTCCGATCTGTTGCTTTGAAATAGGTTTTGGTCACAAACTCGTTGTTTTTCTTGGTGATGGTGAGATCTAGATAATTCACAGTAAAAAGGCTATACTCCGCTGCAAATTTCAACCCATAATCATTTTCGTTCATCTGCATCAAAAAAGCTTTTAGCGTTGACTCTGTGCCTTCCCAAAATAAAATCACATCATCTATATATCTCCGGTAAAAAAGAAGTGACTGATCTTTGTTGTTATAGATAGTTTCATGTTCCCATTTGTTCAGCACTACATTAGCCACGCTTGGGGCATAGCGAGCTCCCATGGCTACACCGCCGGTTTGGTTATAGAACTGGTTGTTGGCCCAAAAAAAGTTGTTGCTCATGGCTAATTCTAAACCTTGAATCGAAAACTGGATCTGAATTTTTTTGATTTTAGATTGTTTCATAAGGGCCCACTTCATTGCTTTAAGTGCATCTGAATGCCTGATATTGGTATACAGCGATTCAATATCTACTGTGACCAATATTGTCGTGGCTGTAGCTTTACATGATTGGAGTGCTATTATTAAGTCCCTACTATCTTTAAGGTAGGAGGGGCTTAAAGAAACTAATGGTTTGAAATAGCCATCTAGATATTCTCCTAACCTAGAAAATAGTGATTCAATTCCACTTATTATTGGTCGCCCCGGAGGGGACTCTTTGTTTTTGTGTATTTTGGGTAGTATATACAATATTGGCACCTTAGGGGCAACGAGCATTATATAATTAGCTTCCTTTAGATTTAATATTTCTTTATGAAGTCCCATCTCTATCCATATGCGGAGTTCAGCCTTTAAACGTATTGTGGGATTTCCTGTCATTCGTTGGTAGGTGGTGGTATCTTCAAGTAGTCTTTGCATTTCTTTGTAATTAATATTCTTTAGTTAGTAACACTAACCCTCCTCCTTTATCCGCAGGCCTCACAATTATTTCTTTGTTGTCTTCTATTGATTTAATTCCATGCCAGATACGTTGATTCGTATTGAATTTTGAGATTTCCATCTCCCGAACTTCATCTTGAACCATGTTCCTAAAGACTTCAATATGGTGATTCATTCCTTTTTTAGGATTGAACACTGATTTATTTTTCAAACCACTATGGAGGTATATGGGGTTTTGATTCTCCATCTCTCCATTTGTGGTTTGTTTTGAAAAATATTTTTTTATATTGAGCTTCCTAATGTGTTTCTCAATATCGACAAATAGTTCAAACTTGTCGACTTGTTTGTCTGGCGCAAATTTTAAACCCTGTTGTAAAACCTCTAATTCCTGTTCGGAAAATTGAACTCCTGCCAAATTAAATATTCCTTCATTTAGTTGATTCTTTTTCTTTTTCGTTCTGCCTCTTCCTCTTCTTCCTCTCTTTCTCCATGTTCTTTTGAATGCTGTGGGGATCTGGGAGGAATCCGATAGGGCTCCTTCCATCCCCTCCATTCCCCCTGGTACTGATTCTGGTACGGGGCTGGACGTCCCCTGAAATTTCCTCTAAACCCTCCTCTCGGTGGTCTTGGTGGAAAATAAGGACGATATGTTTCTTGATATGCAGTTTCCATTGGTCTATTATCCAAGGGACCATACCGATTGGATGTGTCCACTTGGTAATTCAATGGATAGGGATAAGGGTTGTATGTAGAATAGTTGGGTTTGGAATTGCCAGAATTAGATTTGATGGATGGTTTAGTACCCTTCGTACTCTTGGAAGGGGTACTATTTTTTTTAGGGATGGTCTTGAGTTGAGTTACCATTTGTGGAGCTCCTGCCTCTTTAATAGGTGTTGAGTCAGGTGAACTAACAACATTAAGCGTGTCCTGCCATTTATAGACTTTATTATCTTCAAAATCTTTAATATCCCTTTGATATTTTTTGAGTTTTTTCATTTTGATTTCCCCATCGTATTTGGACAAATGGGTTTGGAGAAGTTTTGCTTTATCCATATATTCACTTTGTATTTTAAATGGTTCCATACTTTCTTTAAGATCTGCTATTTTAACATCTAGCATCACTTTTTTTGCTTTTCGCCTTCTAATCATCAACTGCATTAGTTTTTGTTCGCAAGCGTTGAAAAACTGGTACCATTCATCTAACAATTGTAAATCGTCAATCCCATCATTGGGACTAACATCCCACCTTAATCTTCTTGGAGTGAGGTTCTTGCCTATGTACATTTCGAAGGACGCAACGTCCCACCACAGTCTTATCTGTTTTTCCATGTCAAATTGTAGTTGTTTAAAACCCCTTTCTAAATCAATATTGGGACTAGGGGCTTGTTGGAAAATTTCCTCTAGATTGACGTGTCGATCTTTCATGAAATCAAACACATCCATGGCTGCGTACAATATATTAGTCCAAAAAAATCTAATTTCTTTGGAACTTCAGTGAATAAAAAATAAAAAAACTTCCGCGCCAAAAAACTAATCAATGCTACCCTATATATGATATGTGATGAAAATAAGCAGCTCCCCTAAAAGCAATGAAGTATAAACTCCTATTGAATGATAGTATAAGAATGAAAGGTAGGGGGCGCTAGTTATTAGAATTAAAGTAAAATAACTGTGAACAAACAGTAATTATAACAATCTTATAGACACTAGTGACAGTGCAACATAATGACCGAATTAAGATCTAAAAAGTCCCAATAGTGGAAAAAAAAATTTTTGAATGGATATCTCAGTCCAATCCAGAAACATAAATCATCAAACAAAAACAAACGAATCTTGCTGTGATGGTAAATGTAGATCTTCAAGTAAAGTGCATTCCAAATCCTCCACCACACAGAAATAAGGAAAATTATTCAACACCCAAAGTGCTCAGGTTAAGTAGTAGGCTTACCAGAATGTATTCCCTCTCTCCTCCGACAATTAAGGACATGACATGGAATATAAGCAGAAACTTCTCATAGTGCAACCCATTTATTTAAAAATTGAAAATTAAAATAACACAGCCAAATGGCTTCTTACATTATCCTGTGCCTCTCCCGGCACTGGGGCTGCATGCATGTAATGGATACTCCATGCTCAAGCCACCTCCGCAGCGGCGTGCGTTCCAATGCAGCGTGCAGACAACCAGGATATCCGGGTAGGGCGTGGATACAGAGATCACGTGACTAGGCTCGCCGCCGACGTACGTTTCGTTTGGATTAACGTCTTCAGGGGGCGTGCCTAGTCACCAGCGTCACACGTTTATAAGGACAAAGCGTGGGGAGGGATAATTAAGATGGACAAAGGACTATACCAATCACAGTGCAGCCACAGTGCCGTGCAAGACAAACACATCCCATTGACAATTAAAAAAAGAGAGAGACAACTGTGTTACCCGCACAGCGGGAACGCAACTATAATACTCTAAAATATTAAAATAAACAAATATATATAAAAAAATATATTCTCAATCAAATAATATTGGGGAAAGTTAATAGAGTCATAGACAAATAGAACCCCATAACTTGGCAGCTCCTTTGAATGAAATGTGAAAATAACATGAAATTTAAATGCATACTCAAAAATTATTGATTTAGAAAGGGGTTTTAAACAACTACAATTTGACATGGAAAAACAGATAAGACTGTGGTGGGACGTTGCGTCCTTCGAAATGTACATAGGCAAGAACCTCACTCCAAGAAGATTAAGGTGGGATGTTAGTCCCAATGATGGGATTGACGATTTACAATTGTTAGATGAATGGTACCAGTTTTTCAACGCTTGCGAACAAAAACTAATGCAGTTGATGATTAGAAGGCGAAAAGCAAAAAAAGTGATGCTAGATGTTAAAATAGCAGATCTTAAAGAAAGTATGGAACCATTTAAAATACAAAGTGAATATATGGATAAAGCAAAACTTCTCCAAACCCATTTGTCCAAATACGATGGGGAAATCAAAATGAAAAAACTCAAAAAATATCAAAGGGATATTAAAGATTTTGAAGATAATAAAGTCTATAAATGGCAGGACACGCTTAATGTTGTTAGTTCACCTGACTCAACACCTATTAAAGAGGCAGGAGCTCCACAAATGGTAACTCAACTCAAGACCATCCCTAAAAAAAATAGTACCCCTTCCAAGAGTACGAAGGGTACTAAACCATCCATCAAATCTAATTCTGGCAATTCCAAACCCAACTATTCTACATACAACCCTTATCCCTATCCATTGAATTACCAAATGGACACATCCAATCGGTATGGTCCCTTGGATAATAGACCAATGGAAACTGCATATCAAGAAACATATCGTCCTTATTTTCCACCAAGACCACCGAGAGGAGGGTTTAGAGGAAATTTCAGGGGACGTCCAGCCCCGTACCAGAATCAGTACCAGGGGGAATGGAGGGGATGGAAGGAGCCCTATCGGATTCCTCCCAGATCCCCACAGCATTCAAAAGAACATGGAGAAAGAGAGGAAGAAGAGGAAGAGGCAGAACGAAAAAGAAAAAGAATCAACTAAATGAAGGAATATTTAATTTGGCAGGAGTTCAATTTTCCGAACAGGAATTAGAGGTTTTACAACAGGGTTTAAAATTTGCGCCAGACAAACAAGTCGACAAGTTTGAACTATTTGTCGATATTGAGAAACACATTAGGAAGCTCAATATAAAAAAAATATTTTTCAAAACAAACCACAAATGGAGAGATGGAGAATCAAAACCCCATATACCTCCATAGTGGTTTGAAAAATAAATCAGTGTTCAATCCTAAAAAAGGAATGAATCACCATATTGAAGTCTTTAGGAACATGGTTCAAGATGAAGTTCGGGAGATGGAAATCTCAAAATTCAATACGAATCAACATATCTGGCATGGAATTAAATCAATAGAAGACAACAAAGAAATAATTGTGAGGCCTGCGGATAAAGGAGGAGGGTTAGTGTTACTAACTAAAGAATATTATTACAAAGAAATGCAAAGACTACTTGAAGATACCACCACCTACCAACGAATGACAGGAAATCCCACAATACGTTTAAAGGCTGAACTCCGCATATGGATAGAGATGGGACTTCATAAAGAAATATTAAATCTAAAGGAAGCTAATTATATAATGCTCGTTGCCCCTAAGGTGCCAGTAATGTATATACTACCCAAAATACACAAAAACAAAGAGTCCCCTCCGGGGCGACCAATAATAAGTGGAATTGAATCACTATTTTCTAGGTTAGGAGAATATCTAGATGGCTATTTCAAACCATTAGTTTCTTTAAGCCCCTCCTACCTTAAAGATAGTAGGGACTTAATAATAGCACTCCAATCATGTAAAGCTACAGCCACGACAATATTGGTCACAGTAGATATTGAATCGCTGTATACCAATATCAGGCATTCAGATGCACTTAAAGCAATGAAGTGGGCCCTTATGAAACAATCTAAAATCAAAAAAATTCAGATCCAGTTTTCGATTCAAGGTTTAGAATTAGCCATGAGCAACAACTTTTTTTGGGCCAACAACCAGTTCTATAACCAAACCGGCGGTGTAGCCATGGGAGCTCGCTATGCCCCAAGCGTGGCTAATGTAGTGCTGAACAAATGGGAACATGAAACTATCTATAACAACAAAGATCAGTCACTTCTTTTTTACCGGAGATATATAGATGATGTGATTTTATTTTGGGAAGGCACAGAGTCAACGCTAAAAGCTTTTTTGATGCAGATGAACGAAAATGATTATGGGTTGAAATTTGCAGCGGAGTATAGCCTTTTTACTGTGAATTATCTAGATCTCACCATCACCAAGAAAAACAACGAGTTTGTGACCAAAACCTATTTCAAAGCAACAGATCGGAATGGGTTTGTACCGACTAAAAGCTGCCACCACCCCCAGTGGATAGGAGCTGTACCTAAAGGGCAGTACATGCGGCTCAAGCGCAACTGTGCAAACAGTGAAGATTTTTCTGCCCAGGCCGACCTGCTGACAAATAGGTTTTTGGAAAAAGGCTATCCATTGGAGACACTAGATAATGTGCTGGCCCAGGTGTCCTCTATGGATAGAAAGTCATTATTAACAACTAAGTTAAAAAAGAACTTTGGAGGTGAAGTAGCTTTCGTGTCAGGCTTCCACAGGCAGTACAAACAAGTGGAAACCATTTTAAAAAAATATTGGCCAATTCTCCTTAAAGACAAAGATCTGGTATCCACCATATCGTCCAAACCTAAATTCATTTATAGGAAGGCCCCAGGTTTGAGGAATCGTATAGCCCCCAATGTACCAGATCCTCCCAAAAAACAGGGTACGTTTTTGGATGGTTCAGGTTTTTACTATTGCACTCGTTGCAAAGCATGTAAAACCACAAGGAAGTCTGGAGACCCTAAAAAAATATTACACTTCCAGTCCAATATAACTAGGGAGAAATTTAAAATCAAACCTCTGATTACGTGTAATTCGGACCATGTAACCTACGTCCTGGAATGTCCCTGTTCACTCCAGTATGTGGGACGAACTACTAGACAACTGAGAGTAAGAATTAATGAACATCTTGCCAACATTAAAAAAAGTTTTCCGAATCACAGCGTGTCGAGACACTTTGCAAGTCATCATCAAAGTGATCCCAGCCAATGCAAATTTTTCGGAATTGATAAAATCACTAGTCACTGGAGAGGGACACACATGAAACGAGCCATTTCACAAAATGAAACAAAATGGTCATATAAATTACAGAGTATGCAACCAGATGGTATGAATATAGAAATAGATTTAAATTGCTTTCTATCTAACGAATAAAATTGGTGAGCTTTTCGTATCAATTTTGAACATTAAGAAGTACCACTGCTCTGTCATTTCTCTTCTCGTTTGCGTGAGCATGAAGTAGTGTTTATTTTCTCTCCTTGATTCTTATTCCTTTCCCCCCCTCTTTTTTCCTCCCCTTTTGCCCAATAAACGGTATGCATATTGGTTGCCAATGTATGGGGATGTCATACAATTTAATATGCATGGATGGATTCACCATTTAAAATTTACCTGTCTAGGATTACATCATCGCCTTGTCCCATTGGTTGGGAGCACTCGTGCCGAGTAGGGTGCCTCCATAGGGATTTTGGACGAATCACCTAATTAGGGACTCCGTTTTCTCTTTAGGTTTAATAAAGTGCAAGATTGGCATGTTAAATTATATTCTATATGGTACTCCATCTAGTGGATATTTTTGAGTATGCATTTAAATTTCATGTTATTTTCACATTTCATTCAAAGGAGCTGCCAAGTTATGGGGTTCTATTTGTCTATGACTCTATTAACTTTCCCCAATATTATTTGATTGAGAATATATTTTTTTATATATATTTGTTTATTTTAATATTTTAGAGTATTATAGTTGCGTTCCCGCTGTGCGGGTAACACAGTTGTCTCTCTCTTTTTTTAATTGTCAATGGGATGTGTTTGTCTTGCACGGCACTGTGGCTGCACTGTGATTTGTATAGGCCTTTGTCCATCTTAATTATCCCTCCCCACGCTTTGTCCTTATAAACGTGTGACGCTGGTGACTAGGCACGCCCCCTGAAGACGTTAATCCAAACGAAACGTACGTCGGCGGCGAGCCTAGTCACGTGATCTCTGTATCCACGCCCTACCCGGATATCCTGGTTGTCTGCACGCTGCATTGGAACGCACGCCGCTGCGGAGGTGGCTTGAGCCTGGAGTATCCATTACATGCATGCAGCCCCAGTGCCGGGAGAGGCACAGGATAATGTAAGAAGCCATTTGGCTGTGTTATTTTAATTTTCAATTTTTAAATAAATGGGTTGCACTATGAGAAGTTTCTGCTTATATTCCATGTCATGTCCTTAATTGTCGGAGGAGAGAGGGAATACATTTCCATCCAGCCAATTGTATGTGTACAGGCACCAACCTGTCAAAGCGAGTGTGACTTTCTTTTTAAATAAAGAAGTCTACACATTCTGGTAAGCCTACTACTTAACCTGAGCACTTTGGGTGTTGAATAATTTTCCTTATTTCTGTGTGGTGGAGGATTTGGAATGCACTTTACTTGAAGATCTACATTTACCATCACAGCAAGATTTGTTTGTTTTTGTCTGGGCGTGCTCTGTCTGAGTTGCCAAGGACTAGCCGTGCAAATACGGCAGTTCGGAAGATGCCTGATCTGTGGGGAGTTTTTGTTTGAGGTAGAACAACCCACGAGTCACCCCGAGTGTACCAGGTCAATTTTGTTACGGGGTTTCTTACTTCCGAGGAAGAGAAATATGCCCCAGTGGTCGGGCCCACGCGCATCACTATGGCTGTAGCGGATGTAGAGGTTGAAGTCCCAGCCACCGCAGAGCCAGCGACAGATGTTACAGCGGATGCTGTCTCCGTTACTACCGAGACGTCCATCCCGCCTGCCAAGAGAAAGGTGGGCTACGTAACAGCCTCCCGCGGTCACGGTCGAGGTTCACCCCAGCGCCTGCCTGAACCGGAGAGCCAACCCGGAGGGACCTCCAGGAGATCCACGTAAGGAGGCTGGGGACATTGTGGTGAAAAGTTTGCCGGGGAAGGGGAAGAAGCTCAGTGTCCGTACCATTGGGGATGCTTGGATACCCGACCCGCAGAAACTTTTAAAAGACAGTGAGTCTGTGTCTACTAGAGACTACCTGCCAGCGGAGGAGTGTGACACTTCCGATTTGGAATCGTCTTCCGAAGTGGGGGATGATTTTGAGGTGGATGAACTATTTGCCAGAAAGGGTAGGGACAGAATTCCACTACCATCACCCCGAAGCGTTATAGAGGGATCACCCATGAACTCTGGGGAAACCACACCCCGGGTGGAGGCCCCTACATGTGAGGAAGGAAGTGTTCCCACACCTGCATTGCCCGTACCTGCATCGCCAATGCCTACCACTAAGGCTGGACGTATGCCACTGCGGGTGCCTTTGCAAAAACTTGAGGCAGTGAAAGGGCCTAGATCCCCGGACGCTATTGTTTTACCTGGGAGAGGAGACCCTTCCTCACATTTCAAGGTTGCAGCGGCTCCTCAACAAGAAAGTGGCCGCCGAATACGGCTGGGAATAACCCTATGTTCCTAGAGACCTTTTATTCCAAGTCAAGGCCTCTCGTGAGAGGTGGTATGCGGACTTTGTTTGGGACCACCTGAAAGTACCTAATGCCTGTAGATACTTTGTATGCTCAGCTGCTATGGCCGATCGGTTTAAAGGATGCAAGCAAGAATGGAACTATGGTCGACACATACATGCGGATCGGGCGGTTATTTGTAATAAGGAGCGAGAGGATGCTTTGTACTCCATTGAGACTTTTGACACAAAATGGAAACGCCTTGTTTTACCGGATCCTCGGTTCTATACTTAAAAGACAGGACTTTGTTTGCTGTTTTTTTTTTCCTGTCTCTGGAGTTCAATCCTTTGGAACTCAATAACATTGCCCTCCACTACTTGGGGTAATCTACTCTGCTGAGGATCAGGAGAGCTGTTGCTGTTTCTCCCCATTTGCAGCACCACTAAGAACTGAACTTTGGGGTAGATAAGTTAGGGCAAAGGCTGGAGACCCGTCGTGTTCAAAATAGGAAATGCCTGATTTCTGGCCGGCATTTCACAGGAACCACTGTTGGTTGTAGTGACTTTGCACTGCCATCAGATGGGGGTGATTTGCAGAACTCTTTTATGCACTTCCATTGAGAAAAGTTTCATAACATATGCTATATGCAACTTCTGTTGAAAGGAGTTGTCCCTTTTCGGAGGGGCAGCTCACTTCTTGTAGGTAGTATAAAGGTAGGATGTTTAATTGTGTGAATTGTTTTCTCTCCCTCTACAGGTAAAACTGCAAGCAACTCTACTGAGAATGGGATGGAGTAGTTAGTTAGGAGGGGGTGGATTGTGTAATGTGTATTTTATAAATGTGGCATTGAGAATGGGATGTCAAAAATATTTTTTGGTATTCTTTGTTCTCCTATCCTTTTTCTGTCCCTTCCCTTTATATTGGTGCAGGCACCAATGTTCAAATTGTATATAGGTTCGGAAATAAATTCTTACCTACTCAGGCTTGAGATGGTTCGAGTTTATTTCAGACACTGGGGACAGTATCTACTTTAGGAGGGGTGTGTGTAGCGCCCCTCTACTTTGAGGGGTGCTATGTGCCTAAATTTAGGGGTTGGTCTGAGCTAGTAGCCAGGCTCAGACCGCTTTTATTGATAGGTTCTGTTACTTTGTTTCTGCAGGTGTTGTACTGGTGTGCAGTTCCCTGTGGCCTGTAGGTGGCACTGCCATGACAGGTCGGGGTTGAACCACTGGTGACAGTGCTGTGCCTTGGGGTGTCCTCTCTCGGCAGTAGTACAGTGGGTGTGGTCAACCTGCTATGCATGCCGGGAGAGGATACATAAGGGCAGACGCCATCTGGAGTGGAGAGTTCTGGAATTCGGGTCGCGTGACCTGGCCCTCCATGCCAGGGGTGCGCGTGTGCATCGGTCCCAGGCACCTTTAGCCTGGGGCTGAAGCTTTGCCATTGGGCCCAGCACCTTTAGCTGGGGCTCATCTAAGAGGAGGAATCCCAGGGTGCCCCTGAGAGGGGACCCTCTCTAAGAAGAGGAGACCAGGGAAGGACCTTTCTGATGGACCGGTGAGAGTTCACGGTGAAAGAGGCCCGGTAAACTTCTGGAGGGATTCCACTGTTCATCCAAGGCCTTGTAATGTGCAGCAACTTGCACCTGTTCTTGAGTTACAAGCGCTGAGAATTTCGGGGCTCAGAAATTCTGTGGCAGAGGATCTCCCGATCGTATCTTCAAAGAAACTTAAGTGAACGCCTGAGTGTCATTCCGGTTGCTAGACCGTGAGAGGGGACTATCCGGATAAGCAGAGCCACTGGGGATTGAGTGGTGAGATTAAGGCCCCTTTCACACTGAGGCGTTTTTACCGCGCTTTCGCGCTAAAAATAGCGCTGTAATAACGCCTGAAAAAATCCTGCCCCAGCATTCTCAATGTGAAAGCCCTGAGGGCTTTCACACTGAGGCGTTATGCTGGCTGGGCGTTGGAAAAAATCCTGCAAACCGCTTTTTTAGAGCAACTTTAGGGCGCATAAAATAGCGCTGTAAAAACGCCTATCCTCATTGAAATGAATGGGAACCGCGGTAAAAACGCATAGGCATAAGCGTTATTTTAAAAAATAGCGCTAACGCGTATGCGTTTTTACCGCGTTCGCACAATTTTTAGCGCGAACACGGTAAAAACGCATACGCGTTAGCGCTATTTTTACCGCGATCGCGGTAAAATAGAGGTACAAAATCCCATCATTTTTGAGCGTTTTTTCAACGCCTCAGTGTGAAAGGGGCCTAAGTGCCGTGTGCCTGAACCTGCCTCCCTGTTCCTTTATTCTTCAACTTCAACTTTCCTATCCAGTTTTCAGCATAAAGAAAATAAACCTTCCTTCATTAAGGTTTAACCTTGCCTGGACATTGGCCTTACTGGTGCACCTACAACAGACTCTTTCCTACACTTTAGGGATGAGAACCAGCTGAAGGGAGGTAACTCGCTTCAGGACCCAACAATTGTGAACACCGCTTAACCTCTTCAAACAAGAGGGTACGGGCATATAGTATGGTGTTCCTTATCTCACAAGTGAGCCAGGTGAGAAAAAGGTCCGTATGCTACATATATACTGTATATAAATATATATATATATGTATATATATATATATATATACAGTATATTCAAATGTTTGGGGGTTCTAAGTTATTTTCTATATAAAAAAAAAAACAGTTTTGAACTTGTAAACACCAAATCTCAGAAATAGGCTCATTGATGTAGTGTAGGTCTTTTGGACCCCAGATCTCATATTAAAGAGGACCTGTCATGCTTTTTTCTATTACAAGGGATGTTTACATTCCTTGTAATAGGAATTAAAGTTACACAATTTGAATTTTTTTAAAGAACCGTGAAAAAATACAAAATAAAAGGTAAAATAAGTAAGAAAAAATATTAAATTAAATGTAAACGCGCCCCGTCCTGCCGAGCTCGCGTGCAGAAGTGAACGCATACGTGAGTAGCGCCCGCATATGAAAACGGTGTTCAAACCACACATGTGAGGTATCGCCACGATCGGTAGAGAGAGAGAGCAATAATTATAGCCCTAGACCTCCTCTGTAACTCAAAACATGCAACCTGTAGAATTTTTTAAACGTTGCCTATGGAGATTTTAAAGGGTAAAAGTTTGTCGCCATTCCACGAGCGGGCGCAGTTTTGAAGCGTGACTTGTTGGGTATCAGTTTACTCGGCGTAACATTATCTTTCACAATATAAAAAAAACTGGGCTACCTTTACTGTTGTCTTATTTTTTTATTCAAAAAAGTGTATTTATTCCTAAAAAAGTGCGCTTGTAAGGCCGCTGCGCAAATACGGTATGACAGAAAGTATTGCAAAAACCGCCATTTTATTCTCTAGGGTGTATATATATATATATATATATATATATATATATATATTTTATAATGTTCGGGGGTTCTAGGTTTTTTTCTAGCAAGAAAAACAGTTTTTAACTTGTAAACACCAAATCTCAGAAATAGACTCGGTAATGTAGTGGTTAAAAATGGAGCTGTGCAATATTTCTCCCCATGAGACAACAGAAGTAAAATCCAAAAACATTTTCTTTCTTTCTGTCACTAACCACTTGTCAATGACAGTGCACGCTGGCAGCTGGCGAACTTGTGAGCTTGTGAGCTTGTGGCCCTCAGCATTGCCAAATCAGACGAGCTAACCACTACTCTATTAGCGCTACCCAATTACATTAAGGAAATCTCACAGTGAAAAGATTACCAACTCTGTTATATTGCTGCTAGAGCGTGTGTGTTTTTTTTCTACAGGGGTAGAAATTGACAATTTTTTTTTTTGATTATTGCATTTTAGTGTAAATATGAGATCTAAGGTCTTTTGGACCCCAGATCTCATATTTAAGAGGACCTGGCATGCTTTTTTCTATTACAAGGGATGTTTACATTAAATAAATAGGAATAAAAGTGTTAGAAAAAAAAAAATATATATATATATATATATATATATATATATATATATATATATATGTATGTTTGGGGGTTCTAAGTTATTTTCTAGCAAAAAAAAACAGTTTTGAACTTGAAAACACCAAATCTCATAAATAGGCTCGGTAATGTAGTGGTTAAAAATGGAGCTGTGCAATATTTTTCCCCAAGAGACAACAGAAGTAAAATCCAAAAATCCCTCCTTCCTTTGGTTATGCCACTAACCACTTGTCAATGACTGTGCACGCTGGCAGCTGTTTAGGCAGCAGCCGGGATTTGAACTTGTGGCCCCCTCTCTCACTTCAGCATTGCCAAATCGGACGTGCTAACCGCTACTCTATAAGCATAAAATGCCGGTTGTTCCAATACTTTTTGTCACACCGTATTTGCGCAGCGGTCTTACAAGCGCACTTTTTTTATTTTTTTAAATACACTTTTTTGAATTAAAAAATAAGACAACAGTAAAGTTAGCCCAACTTTTTTTATATTGTGAAAGATAATGTTATGCAGAGTAAATTGATACCTAACAAGTCACGCTTCAAAATTGCGCCCGCTTGTGAAATTGCGACAAACTTTTACCCTTTAAAATCTCCATAGGCGACGTTTAAAAAATTCTACAGGTTGCATGTTTTGAGTTAGGAGGTCTAGGGCTATAATTATTGCTCTCGCTCTACCGATCGCGGCGATACCTTACATGTGTGGTTTGAACACCGTTTTCATATGCGGTCGCTACTCACGTATGCGTTCGCTTCTGCACGCGAGCTCGGCGGGACGGGGCGCGTTTAACTTTTATTTAATATTTTTTCTTATTTATTTTACCTTTTTGTTTTTGTTTTTAATTTTTTTTTTACTGTTCTTTAAGAAAAAAAAAACTGGTGTCACTTTTATTCCTATTACAAGGTATGTAAACATCCCTTGTAGTAGAAAAAAGCATGACAGGTCCTCTTTAATATGAGATCTGGGGTCCAAAAGACCTACACTACATTACCAAGCCTATTTCTGAGATTTGGTTGTGATGGAGTTTATAAAATGACTATTGTATAGTGTTGAGCGAACCCGAACTGTAAAGTTCGGGTCCGTACCGAACTTTAGCTTTTTCCCGAACCCGAACCCGGACTTTGCCCAAAAGTCCGGGTTCGGGTTCGGCAATCTAATAACGCATTTAGAAATGCTTCAGGGGCCAGCCAATCACCTTTTGATTAGCTGGTGTGCCCTTAGAGGCCATCATAGCCATGCCTACTAATGGCATGGCTGTGATTGGTCAGTGCAACATGTGACCCAGCTTCTATATAAGCTAGAGGCACACAGCACACATGACACTCTGCTTCAGAATAGATAGGGAGAGGATCTAGTCTGCTGCTGCTGCTTTTAGGGAGAGATAGAAAGATAGATGAGGTAGTCCTGATTCTACAATCTGAGGGAAAAGATAGAGAGATAGTGTAGTGTAGGGCCAGGTTCCTGTGTTGGTGCTTTCAGGGAGAGAGAATATTATATAGGAGTCCAGATTCAGAGATTAAAATCAGCGATCTGCATAGGTCTACCTATTTGTGTTGCAGTGCAGTCTTTTTACACTGCCATGAGCCCAGTGTCAGAGAAAATCTAACTTTTAGGGGAAAAAAAAGGCACTTTATTGTTCTCTTTTCCAAAAGACCCATAGGGCAAAAAAAAAAAAAAAAAAAAGCATTTTATTTTGCTCGTGCAAAAAAAGACCCGTTTAGGGCAAAAAAAAAAAAAAAAAAATTGCACTTTAATGTACGCTTGCAAAAAACGCCGTTTAGGGGCACAAAAAAAAGTTTGTTGTGTGTTATACATATTTTGAGGTGTGTGAAATAAACAATGTCTATATAGTTTTCTCCTACTGTGCTATACTAAAAAAACAACATTTTTTTTGAATAGCATTTTCTGCAGTTCTGTAGCTGTGCGATTCAGCAGTTACGTACTGTGGGTGTTCTGCTCTTCCAAAGAACGCCGTTTAGTGGCACAAAAAAAAGTTTGCAGTGTGTTATACATATTTTGAGGTGTTTGAAATAAACAATTTCTTTATAGTTTTCTCCTACGTTGCTATACTAAAAAAAAAAAACATTTACTCTTTCGTCCATGGACCGACACAGCTTCTCTATTGACAAAGTGGGTATTATCCGTTAATTAGGAGTGACTAGGCAGAAAAACTTGTAAAAAGTGTTGCATCACACCTTCTACAGTACCGCCCAGGGGGCGGACCCTCTGGGTATACCCTCTCAGTCTGCATCTTCGCAGATCAGTTTTTTTCTGTCTAGCAAGGAGTAGGACATGGCTCCCTTCGGGCCCATTGGTCCGGGGAAAAAAGATATATATATATATATATATATATATATATATATACACACACATGTATATTTTATTTTTTATTTTTTTTTGCTACATTTGTTGTTTCCTGCGATCTTCGATCAACTGCCGACTGGGTGACAGGCTGGATCCTCGATCCTTGTAGTCTCCCCAGTTTCGGCCATCGAGCGTGTGCCGACCCTAGCTACGCGCTGGGTTTTCCACGACATGCCCGTCGCTCCACGGGTGGCCGGTGAGCTTACGCTCCAGGGCCTGCATCGGACCGCTCAGCTTCGGCTGACCTTACGGCCGAGTCGCAGCAGCCTGGCCGGTGAGCTTACGTTCCAAGGCTTGCATCGGACCGCTCAGCTTCGGCTGACCTTACGGCCGAGTCGCAGCAGCCTGTCCGGTGAGCGTCATGCTCCAGGGCATACATATGATCGTCCCTTCTGGGTCCAATCACAGCATGCCTGGCCAACAGTCACCTTCCGTGCGTGGACGATGATCTGTTTGGAATGTCTTCCAGCAGAATACATGCAGGATAGGTAAGTAAAACTCCCCTGCCTCGGCTGGGTGATTTAGCTGGACATTCCTGGAGAGATCAAGTAAGTGGTTGTGGCCCCTTTCTTCCCTCTCTCCCTGCCTTTCCCTCCTCCCTGGGCTTCTAGCTAAAAGTTGCTGGGTGCTGGGGGTCACCTAGGGGGTCCCACTGGAGCGGGGCTGGCTGTAACTAACATTTAAAACAAATGTCATTTTTTCTTACCTGTGTTTGTGTCCTTCCTCCTCCATGCTGTCGGCGGCCATTTTGAGGTGGTCCATGCCAAGTTTGGCCTCTTGTGACTGCCCGGCAGCCATCTTCCTGTGGTTCGGCCACACCCACTGGCCCCTATCAGCTGATCGGCGGCCATGTTTGTCCACCCTGTATGCAGATATTGCCGTTCGGCGGCCATCTTTTTGTGGGCTATGGCTGCTTGACCTCTATCTTCTGTCGGCGGCCATTTTCTTAGAGCCCACATTATCTTCCATACAGACGTTTTTGGCAACCATTTTTCGAGAGCCTCCGGCCTCTAGGGTGCATTACACTGGCGCGAAAATTCACACAGGAAGTGCTGATAAAAGAAGCAGACTGACACAGCAGCAGCGGGACAGCATCACAGGCGCAGCATAGCAGTACCTATCCAGGGTGGTGAGTCCTCTGGGTGACCCGGCCTCTCTGCAGCACAGGAGGGTGGCCTATTGATATCTTGCCTGGAGCCCTGTGAGTGTCAGCGTGTGGTCAGCATGGCATCTGAGCCAGATGTCTTCTCCCCTGAAGCACCAGATTTAGCAGCTGGTGCCCCTGAGGTGTCTATGAACGCTATGACTGCAATCCTAGAGGCGTTTGCTGCCAGGGTGGAAGCAGCACATGGGAATACAGGGGGTAGTAAACGCCCCATCCCCTGCAAGCTTCTGGGGATAATTCTGGTGCAGAACCAGGTCCAGCTACGGCTCGGGGCCCAGATTCTGACGCATCAGAGACTGCAGACCGTGACCGGACAGTGAGAATGACTCAAAGTCCAGGTCAGTACGCGAGACGGCTTTGGTATCTGACCTTATTACTGCAGTGCGGGATATGCTAAAATTGGAAAATACTGCAGAAGCAGCAGAGACTCCGGTCCACTTGGGTTTCATAGACCTGCCCGCACTGCTAAGGTGTTCCCTTGTGTGTCTTTTGATAAACTCTTATACAAGGAATGGGAGAACCCACTGAGGGTCTTTACAGCCCCAAAGAGGTTTGCGGTACGGTACCCCTTTTGAGGAGAGTTTTCTGAAGAAATGGACCTCTCCCCCCTATAGTGGACCCTCCGGTGTCCAGACTTAATAGAGCCACCACAATTCCTGTAGAAGGGGCTCCTGTTTTCTAGGACCCTGTGGATAAGAAGGCTGAAGCACTCGCTTGCTACCTATACTCAGTGGTAGGCTCGGCAGTATGCCCGGCATTGGCGGGGGCCCTAGTGTCTCACACACTTACTGAATGGGCAAGATTGCTACTCCAGGGGTTAAGGAGCGAGATGCTCCTCCTGATGAGATAACATTGGCCGACCTGTTGGTCCAGGGCCTTAGGTTTGTCTGCGAGTCAGACATGAATACTATTCCCCTGCTGTCTAAAACTTCGGTTTATGCAGTAGCAATACGCCGCCTGATCTGGCTAAAAGGCTGGTCTGTGGACCAGACTTCCAAGAAAGCCCTGTTGGATCTGCCTTTTAAGGGCGACAGACTTTTTGGGGCTTCTCTGGATGACATCATCAAGGATGCCACAGGAAGTAAAAGCACTTTGCTTCCCCAAATTAGCAAGGGTAAGGGGCCACGCCAAGGGCAAGGGCCCTCCTTTACTGCACACAAGTGTTTTTTTCGTCCCCCCTAGGGCGACAGGGAAAAGACCCCAGGCCGATAAAGCGCCTGCCCAAGGACAAAAGCGTCCCTGGTCCCGCATACCCAATAAGCCTGCGGACAAATTTGCGTCCGCATGAAGGTCCACCCCCACCCAGCTCTCGGGTGGGGAGACGTCTTCGCAAATTCGCGACTCAGTGGACAGCACTAATCTCCGACAGGTGGGTTTGCGAAGTAATCTCCTCAGGCTACAAGATAGAGTTTCTCTCTTGTCCACCGGACAGATTCAACACCTCCAATATCCAGCTACTACCGACCCGTCGGGAGGCCCTGTATGGGGCGGTCCAGGGTCTACTGGAACGCGGGGTAGTTATTCCAGTTCCAGAACTGGAACAGGGTTTTTACTCAAATCTGTTCATTGTGCCGAAGAAGGAGGGGGTTCGTCCAAGCTTGGATCTCAGAGCCCTCAATTGCTTTGTGAAGGTACAAAGTTTTCGGATGGAGTCGGTTCGATCTGTAGTCACGGCTCTCCATCCGGGGGACTTTCTGGCCTCCTTGGACATCAAGGACGCATACCTGCATGTCCCCATATACTCCAGACACCAGAGGTTTCTGCGATTTGCTATCGGGAAGGACCACTACCAGTTTGTGGCCCTCCCGTTGGGCCTTGCCTCAGCACCCAGGACGTTCACCAAGGTGCTCACTCCGATTCTGGCACTTCTAAGACAGCGGGGTATCGCTATCACATGCTACTTATACGACCTTCTGCTGAAGGCCCCTTCAAGCTCAGAATTAGAGGTAAGCGTGTCCATTAACTGTCAGACTCTTTGAGACTGTGGTTGGATACTAAACACGCAAAAGTCAGTATTGGTGCCCACTCAACGCCTAGTGTACCTGGGGTTGATTCTGGATTCCTCAGAGGCAAAGGTATTCCTCCCTGTGGAGAAGTTGCAGACCCTCCGGGCTGCAGTACGGCAGCTGACTTCCAGGAATTGGTCGTCACTCCGTTTTTGCATGCGAGTGTTGGGCCTCATGGTAGCCTCCTTCGAGGCGGTCCCATATGTTCAATACCACACTCGAGTGTTACAGAAGGAAGTTCTGTCCAGATGGAACAGATGCCCTTCATCTCTGGATTATCAAATCCGAGTGAGCCACCTAGTCAGGAGATCCCTGGTATGGTGGCTGACAGCACCGGCTGTAATGGCCGGGAAGTCATTTCTTCCGGTTTACTGGATAGTGATCACGACGGACGCCAGCCTTACAGGGTGGGGGGGGAGTCTGGGGTGTCCAGTCGGCGCAGGGTCGCTGGACCCCAGAGGAAGCCCTCCTGCCCATCAATGTCCTGGAGATCCGGGCGATCAAGCTGTGCCTCTTCAAATGGTCTCAGAGACTGCAAGGGCGTCCAGTCAGGATCCAGTCAGACAACGCCACAGCAGTGGCATATGTCAATCATCTAGGAGGAACAAGAAGCTCAGCTGCAGCATCGGAGATCGCTCGCATCCTGAAGTGGGCAGAGAGGAGCGTACCGGCACTGTCGGCCGTGTACATTCCTGGTGTGGAAAACTGTCAGGCGGACTACCTGAGCCGCCAGATGCTGGACCAGGGAGAATGGTCCTTACACCCGGAGGTGTTCCAACTCCTCTGCCAAAGATGGGGCACACCAGACGTAGATCTTCTGGCTTCCCGACTCAATCGGAAGGTATTGAGATTTGTGGCCCGGTCAAGAGACCCATGGGCAGACGCAACGGACGCGTTGGTAGCATCGTGGGGTCAGTATCGGCTAATCTATGCCTTCCCTCCCTTAAGGCTTCTTCCTCTTCTGCTCCGCAGAGTGGAGGCAGAGGGAATTCCAATGATCCTAATTGCTCCAGATTGGCCTCAGCGTCCTTGGTATGACGATCTAGTACGTCTGGTAGCAGACGTCCCCTGGCGCCTACCACTACGGAAGGACCTGCTATCGCAAGGTCCCATATTCCATCCTGCTTTACAGTCATTGGCTTTAACGGCATGGCTGTTGAGAACCAGGTACTGAGAGACCGGGGCCTGTCAGACTCAGTAATCTCTACTATGAGAAGTGCTCGAAAACCGTCCTCTAGGAAGGTCTATCACCGCACTTGGAGGGCCTACATCTCCAGGTGTGAGGAAATGAAATGGCATCCGCGTACCTATTTGGTTTCCAGAATCCTGCTGTTTTTACAGCATGGGGTGGACCAAGGGCTTGCCCTAAGTACGATTTAAGGGACAGATATCTGCCCTGGCTGTCTTTTTTCAGCGACCCCTGGCGACTCACTCTCTCGTGAGTACATTTGTGCAGGGGGTCCGACAGGTGGCCCCTCCGGTCCGTTCCCCGTTACCTCCGTGGGACTTGAACCTGGTCCTCTCGGTGCTTCAGAAGGCACCGTTTGAGAATATTAGAGATATTCCCCTGTTGACACTTTCTCAGAAAGTGGTCTTTTGGTGGCTGTTACGTCAGTTAGACGAGTCTCTGAGCTGGCAGCCTTGTCCTGCAAGGCTCCCTATTTGATTTTCCACAAGGATAAGGTGGTGCTGCGGCCGCAGCCTTCCTTTCTTCCGAAAGTCGTTTCGGCTTTTCATCTCAACGAAGACATTGTACTTCCATCCTTGTGTCCTCAGCCGTCGAATCCTAAGGAGTCGGCGTTGCATTCCTTGGACGTTGTCTGAGCTTTGAGAGTATACCTATCTGCTACTTCCCTGTTCCGGAAGTCAGACTCACTGTTTGTTTCGGTGGCTGGTCCCAAGAAGGGCCAAGCAGTCTCATCGGCCACCATCTCTAGGTGGATCCGACAGATAGTAATCCAGGCTTACGCCTTAAAGGGTCAGGCGCCACCCTTTCCTGTCACGGCGCATTCGACCAGGGCAATAGGTGCCTCTTGGGCTTTCCGACATCAAGCGTCTGTTTCCCAATTATGTAAAGCGGCGACTTGGTCGTCCGCTCACACTTTCACAAAATTCTACAAAATTGATGTAGGTGCATCTTCGGATGCCTCTTTTGGCCGCAAGGTTTTGCAAGCGGCTGTTTAGAGTTGCAACTCCTCCGTTGGAGGAGTGCTGTTTTGTGTTTGGGGTGAAGTTTATTTTTATGCTGTTACCACCCCTCGTTTTTTCTCTGACACTGCTTTGGGACGTCCCACTTTGTCAATAGAGAAGCTGTGTCGGTCCATGGACGAAAGAGTAAATAGGATTTTTTACTCACCGTAAAATCCTTTTCTCTGAGTCCATGGACCGACACAGCACCCACCCCTCCTTTTAAGTTTGTACTGCTTTTTGACGAACTGATCTGCGAAGATGCAGACTGAGAGGGTATACCCAGAGGGTCCGCCCCCTGGGCGGTACTGTAGAAGGTGTGATGCAACACTTTTTACAAGTTTTTCTGCCTAGTCACTCCTAATTAACGGATAATACCCACTTTGTCAATAGAGAAGCTGTGTCGGTCCATGGACTCAGAGAAAAGAATTTTACGGTGAGTAAAAAATCCTATTTTTTTTGAATAGCATTTTCTGCAGTTCTGTAGCTGTGCGATTCAGCGGTTACGTACTGTGGGTGTGTTCTGCTCTTCCAAAAAACGCCGTTTAGTGGCACCAAAAAAAGTTTGCAGTGTGTTATACATATTTTGAGGTGTGTGAAATAAACAATTTCTTTATAGTTTTCTCCTACTGTGCTATACTAAAAAAACAAAATTTTTTTTGAATAGCATTTTCTGCAGTTCTGTAGCTGTGCGATTCAGTGGTTACGTACTGTGGGTGTGTTCTGCGCTTCCAAAAACACCCATTTAGAGCAAGATGCTAAATTTTGAAAATATGAGGAGAAGGTCAAAGGGACGTGGTGGCCCCGGTCGTGGTGCTGCTGGTGGAGCTCCTGTTGCAGGGAGAGGACGTGGTGGATCTGTGCCAGATACACGCACAAGTGAAACACCTTCCTCAGGTGCGAGTAGGCGACCGAGCCTGCGGCGGTATTTTGTCGCGCCTAATGAGGCTGTACGAATGTTTAGGCCAGGACAAGTACAGGCGATAGTAGATTGGGTTGCTGACAGTGCCTCGGGTTCCTTCACATTGTCTCCCACCCACTCTTCTGATGAAAGAACAGAGTTGGCACCTGAAACCCATGTCCATCAGTCTTTCACCTCACCCCCTTGCAAATCAGCCAAGCAGTCTGAGCCCCAAATCATGCAGCAGTCTCTTCTGCTTTTCGATGACTCTGTTAGCAGGGTTTCCCAGGGCCATCCACCTAGCCCTGCCCCAGAAGTGGAAGAGATTGAGTGCACCGATGCCCAACCACTTATGTTTCATGATGAGTACATGGGAGGACCATCGTAGTACGTCTCGGATGATGACGAAACACAGGTGCCAACTGCTGCTGCTTTCGCAATTGTGCAGACAGACAAGGAGGGCAGGGGTGAAGACTGGGTGGAAGATGATGTGGAGGACGATGAGGTCCTCGACCCCACATGGAATCAACATTATGCAGGTGACCAGTGTAGTTTGGAGGAAGAGGCGGTGGTCGCACAGAGCCACCAGCACAGCAGAAGAGGGAGCAGGGTGCAAAAGCGGAGCGTCTGTCAGCTAGACAGTATGTCTGCTACTGCCCAACGCAGCAAGGGACCGAGCACACCAAAGCCAGGTCCAAGGAGTTCCCCAGCGTGGCAGTTCTTCACACAATGTGCTGATGACAAGACACGAGTGGTTTGCACGCTGTGCAATCAGAGCCTGAAGCGAGGCATAAACGTT
The DNA here is from genome assembly GCA_029206835.1 of Rana muscosa. Taxonomy (NCBI): domain Eukaryota; kingdom Metazoa; phylum Chordata; class Amphibia; order Anura; family Ranidae; genus Rana; species Rana muscosa. The sequence continues at coordinate 477,748 of JARGYO010005578.1, read as the reverse complement.
CTCAACCTGAGCACAACCTGCATGACCAGGCATCTAAGTGCAAAGCACGAGCTGCAGTGGAGTAGACACCTCAAAAACCAAGAAAGGTCTCTGGCTCCTCCTGCTTCCTCTTCTGCTGCAGTCTCGGCCTCTTCATCCACCTCTGTAGTGACAGTGGCACCTGCCACCCCGCAAACAGAGCATCTGCCAGCAACACTACCACCTGGGTCACCAACCATCTCCATAATGTCCCATGGAAGCGTTCAGCTCTCTATCTCCCAAACATTGGAGCGGAAGAGGAAGTACCCCCCTAGCCACCCGCGATCCCTGGCCCTGAATGCCAGCATTTCAAAACTCCTGGCCTTTGAAATGCTGTCATTCCGTCTGGTGGAGACGCAGAGTTTTAAAAGCCTGATGGCATTGGCTGTCCCACAGTACGTCGTGCCCAGCCGCCACTATTTTTCCAGGCGAGCCATCCCTTCCCTGCACAACCAAGTGGGGGACAAAATCAGGTGTGCACTGCGCAACGCCATCTGTGGCAAGGTCCACCTAACTACGGATGCGTGGACCAGTAAGCACGGTCAGGGACGTTATATCTCCCTAACAGCACACTGGGTAAATGCAGTGGCGGCTGGGCCTGAGGCAGATAGCAGTTTGGCGCATGTCCTTCCACCACCGAGGATTGCAGGGCGCTTCAGTTTGCCTCCTGTTGCTAACTCCTCCTACTCCGCTTCCTCATCCTCTACCGCCTCCTCATCCGGTCAGCGTAACACCTTCACCACCAACTTCAGCACAGCCAGGGGTAAACGACAGCAGGCAGTTTTAAAACTTTCCTGTTTGGGGGAAAAACCCCACACCGCGCAGGAGTTGTGGAGGGACATGGAACAACAGACCAATGAGTGGTTGCTGTCAGTGAGCCTCAAGCCCGGCCTGGTGGTGTGCGATAATGGGCGAAATCTCGTAGCAGCTCTGGGCCTAGCCGGTTTGACGCACATCCCTTGCCTAGCGCATGTGCTGAACTTGGTGGTCCAGAGGTTCCTTAAAAATTACCCCAATATGCCAGAGCTGCTGCAGAAAGTGCGGGCTGTGTGTGCGCACTTTCGGCGTTCTCACCCTGCTGCTGCTCGCCTGTCAGCGCTGCAGCGTAACTTCGGCCTTCCCGCTCACCGCCTCATATGTGACGTGCCCACAAGGTGGAACTCCACCTTGCACATGCTGGCCAGACTGTGCGAGCAGCAGCAGGCGATAGTGGAGTTTCAGCTGCAGCAATCACGCGTGAGTCGCTCTGCGGAACAGCACCACTTCACCACCAATAACTTGGCCTCCATGCGAGACCTGTGTGCCTTGTTGCGCTGTTTCGAGTACTCCACCAACATGTCCAGTGCCAATGACGCCATTCTTAGCGTTACTATCCCAGTTCTATGCCTCCTTGAAAAAACGCTTCGGGCGATGATGGAAGAGGATGTGGCACAGGAGGATGAGGAGGAGGAGGAGGAAGCGGGATCATTTCAAAGGCTTTCAGGGCAGTCTTTCACAAGTGGCTACGAGGGTGGGTTCCTGCACCAACAAACGCCAGGTACACAATTGTCCGGCAGAAAGGGAACAGTTCTGGAGGATGACGGGGTGGAGGAGGAGATGGAGGAGGAGGAGGAGGAGGAGGCATTTTCACAGCAGGGTGGCACCCAGACCAGCTTGTGGCCATCACTGGTGCGTGGCTGGGGGGATACAGAGGACACAGATGATACACCTCCCACAGAGGACAGCTTTTCTTTGCCTCTGGGCAGCCTGGCACACATGAGCGATTACATGCTGCAGTGTTTCCGCAATGACCGCCGAGTTGCCCACATTTTAACTGGTGCTGATTACTGGGTGGCCACCCTGCTGGATCCCCGTTACAAGGACAATGTACCGTCCTTAATTCCCTCACTGGAGCGGGATCGTAAGATGCGCGAGTACAAGCGCACGCTGGTAGACGCGCTGCTGGTGGCATTCCCACCTGACAGCGGGCGTACGGTGGAAGCACAAGGCGAAGGCAGAGGAGGAGGAAGAGGTCGCCAACGCAGCCGGGGCACCAGCAGCACCTCAGAAGGCAGGGTTAGCATGGCTGAAATGTGGAAAAGCTTTGTCAGCACGCCACAACAACCAGCACCACCAGCTGAGATGTAACGTCTTAGCAGGAGGCAGCATTTCACCAACATGGTTGAGCAGTATGTGTCCACAGGCCTACACGTACTGGATGACGGGTCTGCCCCCTTTAACTTCTGGGTCTCCAAATTGGGCACATGGCCTGAGCTTGTCCTTTATGCCTTGGAGGTGCTGGCCTGCCCTGCAGCCAGTGTATTATCTGAACTGTATTTAGCACGGCAGGGGGTGTTATCACAGACAAGCGCAGCCGCCTGTCCAGAGCCAATGTGGACAAGCTCACGTTCATTAAAATGAACCAGGCATGGATCCCACAGGACTTGTCCGTACCTTGTGCAGAATAGACATGTATACCGGTGTTGTGACAAAAACTGTCCGGCCATCGGATTGTGTTCGGCCCATACTGCGAAGGCGCAGCGCTTGCGCAGTACAGAGGACAAGGAGATTCACAAAATCTCCGAAGATGAACGGCGCCTGCGCTGTGAGTGCAGGTTCAAGCCCCACCATCCAAGTGGACATACGGTAGCACATAGTAACAGGGCCCCTCACGGGCTCGGTTAGATCGCCACGCTTCGGGCACGGCCTCACTTGGCTCGTCTTGAACCACGGATGGTGTGGCCTTCACCTGAACTCACCACGCAGGCGCCGTTCGTCTTGGGAGATATTATAAATCCCCTTGTCCTACATACTGAGCAAGCGCAGTACAGGGTGGACACTATTTGACGGGGGACAGAGTTCGACACATCACCGGCATTACACAGCCATTGTTGTATTTTTGAATCAGTGTTGGCTACCTCGTCCTCCTCCACCGCTGCTTCCACCTACACAGCCACATCCACCGCCACTTCAACCTCCTACTCCATATGGACCTCGTCCTCCTAGGTCAAGATTATTATTTTTTATTTTTATTTTTTTTATGTTATTTTAAGTTATTTCCCTATCCACATTTGTTTGCAGAGCACTTGCCATGCTCTTAACAACATGTTGCTGCCATTTACAGCCCTCTAGCCCTTTCCATTACCTTTTTAGAGCCTTTTTAGTCCTTAGAAGTCCGGGTCCCCGTTGACTTCAATGGGGTTCGGGTTCGGGTTCGGGTTAAAGTTCGGTCCCGAACCCGAACTTTTTTCCGAAGTTCGGCCGAACCCGTCCATCCAGGTGTCCGCTCAACTCTACTATTGTAGTGACCCCACCTCTCTCTCTGGGTGTATGGCTCTCGTCTAGAGAACCAGGGAGGAGAGTGTGGCGAACCACCTGCTCGTACCCTCTTGGTGCAGAGGTGGAGCTGAGCCGTACCTTCGGGTCTGTGTTCGTGACCCAGAGCCAAAACCTTGCTTGAGAATGATTCCCGCCTGTCCTCTCAGGTAGAGGCAGGATCCTTAGCTCCCAGTAAGTCAATGTCCACACCACTGAAAGTCCAACACTTATTTATTCTGAGAGAGCAATAAATAGTCCTTTGAGAGCAGACAGGTTGAGACCAAGAACCGTTCAGATAAGGTGGGGAGGAGGTCCAGGCACAAATCTATCAAACAAACTAAACTGTTGAGAAGTCACACCAACAGTTATGGCGCACAGTCGCTGCCACCGACCGTGAGGTTGGTCCCTGCCATAGACCGGGTGAAATGAGGTCCCTGCCACAGACCTGGTTGTTGGGTCTCTGCCACAGACCTGATTTACGTTGGGTCTTTTCCACAGACCATGAGAACGTGGAATACCTTCTATGAAGTAGTGACCCCTGTCAGGGAGAAAACATCCATCCGGAGAGTTACCAGAGGCCCCACTGTTACCAGTAAATGCTGCACTGGATCTTCGGAAAGGGTCACCTTCCTGGCCTCCTCGTCCTAGATTCGGGCACCCAACACAGGGGGCACCCTAGGAGTCCTCGATCCCTTGCGGGACCCAGTCGAAGGTACTGGGCCCCAGGCCTTCTCACAACACCTGAGCAGTCATGCCCGGGCGAGCAGGAACACTTGATAGTACCTCACCCCAGGCTGAAGGTGCCTGGGATGGAACTCAATCCTACACACCCAGGCCAAGGGCACCTGGGCGCGGACAAACCGGAAACAGCAGCCCACAGGCTGAAGGTGCCTGGGGCTCGGACCTCGTGCACAAGATGTCTGCCCCTTTTATATCCTCTCCCAGCAGGCACAGCCGGTTCCCCCCCCGCTGCACTACTCTCGAGAGGGGACACAAAAGGCACAGCCCTCCAATGGTGGTTCAACCCCGGCCCATGGCGACAGCGCCACCCGTAGGCCACAGGGAACTGGACACCACTGATAATCTCCATGAGTCTAACAGCCCATAACCCTGACAAATTAGGGTTCTCGAGCCAAACTAATGCTCAAAGACAACCCCTAAATCTAGCAACCCGCTACACTCACCCCCCCGGTAGATAGACACTGGTCCCCAGTGTCTGGAACAAACCCATGCCTCCAAAGAGAGTTAACATAGGCCCGATCCAGAGACTAAAATACACACTAAAAACTATTTGGAAAAAACTGTTGGTTTGTGCTGGAACCTAACATGGGGGAAGGGAAAAAAAACAGAAAAGGAAAGGAAACACACAGGAGTATAAAACTTTTACATCAAAAATATAATTTCTCTCTTTTTTTTATTTTTATTTTTATTTTTATATTACATTTCCCCCCTTCCCGCATCACTGACTAAGATCTGCCCCATTCTCAGCAGTCTTTGATGGAGGTTCTCCTGCAGAGGGGAAAAGAAAACACACATCCTAACACAATGTGTAGTTGTGGAATGAACGGGCTTCCCTGTAGAGAAACCCCTTCTTTCCAAGAAAGTGTAGTGTAATAAAGTAACGTTGCACAACACCGCCACCTGGTGGTAGTGTCGCGGCAAGAATACTTGTGCTGGATCCGGAAAATCCTCTTCATCTGTGCTGTGGCCCTAGGCTATCTACAACCCCAAAGTCCTCCTTATCTTTGTGGTAGGAAGAGAAGGGAGAACAACAAACAGTAACAGCTCCCGCTCCTCCAATGAGTAGAACACCCTCCAAAGTAGTGTAAAGTCCATGGGTTCAGCAAAGGTACCCCGGAATGTCCAGCAGCGATCAAGAACAAAAAAAAAGAAAGGAGTCTCTTCTCCTATAAATAGAATCTTGGGTGCGGCAGGATCAGGGGCTTTAGATGCTTATCAAATGTCTCCATATGATACTCAACATCGTCTCCTTCTTTCCGGCAAATGAGCACCGTGTCCGCATGGATGTGCCGAGCCAACATCCACTCAGCTTTACAGTCCTTAAACCTCTTGGAGGCTGCAGGGGAACAGGCCAAGTATCGGCGAGCGTGGGGCACTTTGATATGTGTCCAGATAAAGTCATCATACCACCGCTGCCTGCAGGCCTCCACTTCGTATAACAGTTCCTTTGGTAAGTATGGGTACTCCCACCCTTACTCGCTGGCGACCTTCTGGCCGAAAAGTCTCTGTAGCCGGGACAAAGGTGGCATGGTGGCACGATCTCCTTCTCCAGGCAGGACAAGAGCATCCGGGTGCCGAGGTGCTTTCACCACCTCCGAGCTGGGCATAGGGGCCCGCAGCGGCACTCGCTTCGCCCCAGTTGCAGACGTAGGCAACTCCGAAGGCAGAAGGGCAGGCAGGGGACCAGATTCCTTCTCAGCCACCCGGGGTGTACTATCCCCAGTGGACATGGGTGGGTCCCTTTTCACACGGGATGAGGATAGAGGGAATTTTGTCCCAGTCCTTCTGAGCAAAAAGTTAATCTATCTCCGCGTCGTCTCCCGCATCGGAGATCGACTCCAGGTCGGATGTGTCACACTCCTCCGCAGGCAGGTAACTCCGTGTAGACGTGGAATCACCCCCTCCGACGGGCTCCACCGCCTGTGGATCCCCGACACCTCCAACCGAACACCAAGTTCCGCTTACCTCTGCCTTTGCTCGAACTGGGATGTCCGGGGCTCTTCCCTCCAGATCAATCCAGGGCAGGCAAGCGCTGGGGTGTAGCTCTACCACAACCGCAGGAAGCCTTGACAAGACCGATCCTCCTCTTCGGCGGTGGGAGCAGGGATTCCGTGGTGACCGAAGCAGCATCCTCGGGTTTTTCACTCTCCATCTCTTTGCTCGCGACTTCCTCCGAAGTCTCGACAGTGCGCATAGGGGTGGCTGTACAAGCTTTGACTTCTCCTTCCAGAGTGGTGGCGCCCGTAAGGCAGTTGAGGTGGAAGGCCCGAGGCCTTTCTCCACCTCGAAGAGAAATTCTTGACACGCCTCGCATCGCCCGAACGGCTTCAGATGAACCACCAGTCCCGAGCAACCGGGACAAATCACACCGAGGGCCTCCACGTCCTTGCATACGTAAAGGGCAAACCGTTCTCGGGGCTTGAGCCTGATCCCCCGTATCCGTGATCCAAGCAGCAAACAAAGTCATCCTCGTGGTTGTAAAAGCTGGAACCCACGAGGCGTTGGTGAACATGCTGACCGCTTGCTGCTCCATTGCGTACTGACTGGTTCGCGCCAAAGTCCCCACGTGCTCCTCTTCACATGGCCAGACTCTTCCCATATTCCGCACCGGTTTGCGGGCTTTCTCTCTGTCATGCCCACGAACTGTGCAGTCAGGGTGTGCCTCTTGGCGCGCTGGCCAATATGGCCGACCTCCTCGGAACTCCACTGGGCAGCAAAGTTCAAACTCTGAGAGTTTCGGCTCCATTGGTACAAACACAAATCCCAGGCTCACGAGCCCCCACGTGTAGCGATCCCACCTCTCTCTCCCTCTGGGTGTATGGCTCTCGTCTAGGGGACCAGGGAGGAGAGTGTGGCGTACCACCTGCTCGTACCCTCTTGGTGCAGTGTGTGCCGAGGTGGAGCTGAACCGTGCCTTCGGGTCTGTGTTCGTGACCCAGAGCCAAAACCTCCCTTGAGGTTGTCCACACCACTGAAAGTACAACCCTTATTTATTCTGTAAGAGCAATAAATAGTCCTTTGAGAGCAGACAGGTTGAGACCAAGAACAGTTCAGATAAGGTGACGCCCCCTGACTCTCAGACTGACGCCCCCCTGACATTCAGACTGACGCCGCCCCCCTGACATTCAGACTGACGCCGCCCCCCTGACATTCGTACTGACGCCGCCCCCCTGTGACATTCAGATTGACGCCGCTCCCCTGTGACATTCAGACTGCCGCCGCCCCCTGTGACATTCAGACTGACGCCGCCCCCTGTGACATTCAGACTGACGCCGCCCCCCTGTGACATTCAGACTGACGCCGCCCCCCCTGTGACATTCAGACTGACGCCGCCCCCCCTGTGACATTCAGACTGACGCCCCCCTGTGACATTCAGACTGATGCCCCCCGTGACATTCAGACTGACCCCCCTCCTGTGACATTCAGACTGACCCCTTCCCCGTGACATTCAGACTGACCCCCCCGTGACATACAGACTGACCCCCGTGATATACTGACCCCCCAGGAGGGGGGGGCAGTCTGTATGTCAGGAGGGGGGTCAGTCTGTATGTCAGGAGGGGGGTCAGTCTGTATGTCAGGAGGGGGGTCAGTCTGTATGTCACGGGGGGGGCGTCAGTCTGTATGTCACGGGGGGGGCGTCAGTCTGTATGTCACGGGGGGGGGGCGTCAGTCTGTATGTCACGGGGGGGGGGCGTCAGTCTGTATGTCACGGGGGGGGGGCGTCAGTCTGTATGTCACGGGGGGAAGGTCAGTCTGTATGTCACGGGGGGAAGGTCAGTCTGTATGTCACGGGGGGAAGGTAAGTCTGTATGTCACGGGGGGGTCAGTCTGTATGTCACGGGGGGGGGTCAGTCTGTATGTCACGGGGGGGGTCAGTCTGTATGTCACGGGGGGGGGTCAGTCTGTATGTCACAGGGGGGTCGGGGTCAGTCTGTCACAAGGGGGGTCTGCTGTATGTCATGGGGGGTCAGCATGTCAGGGGGGGCCACAGGCTGCATGTCACAGGGGGGCCACAGGCTGCATGTCACTGGGGGGCCCCAGCTTTCCCAATGACGTGGGTGCGTGTTACCCCGCCCCGTGACGTCAAAATCCGGGGCTTACCCAATGACGTGGGCGCGGGTGACAGGCGGGTCACTGCGCCCCCTCTTATGCATCATGAGGGTTTCGTTCCTCGCTGGAAAATGAGTGGAGAGACTGCAGCGTCGCTGGAATGGATCATCGTTGGACATCAGGGAGACGGGATTACATCGCTGGAAATTAATTTTTTATTTTTAAATAAAAAAGGACTTTTCCTGCTGTGTCTGTTTTTTAAAAAAATTTAAACTTTCTTTGTGACATGGTAGGGGTACAATGTACCCGTTACCAATTCACATAGGGGGGGATCTGGGGGTCCCCTTTGTTAAAGGGGGTTTCCATATTTGGATAAGCCCCCCGCCCACAGACCCCCACAACCACCGGGCAAGGGTTGTGGGGATGAGGCCCTTATCCCCATCAACATGGGGATAAGGTGCTTTGGGGTCACCCCCAAAGCATCCTCCCCATGTTTAGGGCATATGGCCTGGTACGGTTCAGGAGGGGCGCTCTCTCGTCCCCCCTCTTTTCCTGCGGCCTGCCAGGTTGCGTGCTCGGATAAAGGGTCTGTATGGATTTTTGGGGACAACCCCACGTCATTTTTTTTTAAAATTACGCGGGGTTCCCCTTACTATCCATTACCAGACCTGAAGGTCCTGGTAATGGAATTTTAGGGGGACATCCACGCTTTATTTTTTTTTAATTTTGGTTCCCTACGCAAAATGTAATTTTTAAAGGAAAAAAAAGTTATTTAAAACTATTCAAAAAAGGAAAGTAGAAGGCGGGACTTTATATGAGGCACACGGACAAAAAGAAATAACTTTGATGGAGGACAGCTTTTAATTGGTTCAAATCGCAATACAATTTCATATTTAAATTCTATGCATTTTGCTATATATCAATACTTTTTTATATTTCATCCGAACCAAATATTGCACAATAGTAAATAGTTAATAAATATTCCATTAAGGATATTTCATATATTTGCAGATATACAATACATATCTTCCAGACATTGCAGTCGCTACCTATGCAACTTGGTAATCCACTAAAACATAAAAAAAAAAAAAAAAAAAAAAAAAAAGGAGAAATAAGCAGGGGGGGATTTGGTATATATTGGAAGGAACGTCCATAAAAAGTTGATGAGTATATACACTTATCGGTAGATATTAGCTCTATGCATTTCGGGCCTTGCGGGCCGCTCATCAGGAGCAAAAACCGAAGTGATCATCTGGGGATGAAAAAGACAGATACATTTTAATGATCTAAAGGAATGCTAGAGAGCCGGTGGGCAAACATAGAATAGAAATAGAAAAATCCCCCACCCATACATTTAACCCACAGAACTTACGGATGCGTCTGCATGGGGGTGGTGTGTCCACGAGAGTCACGGACCAGCCAGAGGGCGTCACAACCGGGAGCTGGGGAGGCATGGCAGGGCGACAACGACCCACACTGACAACGCCCCGTGAGGGTGGAAAAATAAGATTCAAAGTGATTGTGAGCTATGTAGGGTAACCCCAAATGTGGGGACCTCTGTGAAAAAAAGAAATTAAAACTGTCACACTGAAAAAATGTTGTAACACTAAAAGCTGTGTGTATCTGTATCTGTATCTGTATGTGAGAAAGTGGTGTGTGTGAGGGTGTGGAGGAGGATAGTGTGAGGTGAGAGGACATTAATTAGGCAGGGAAAGAAAAAAAGGGGAAAAAAGAAACAGAGAAAAGGCTAAGAAAAAAGGAGCAATAAAAGGGATTAAAGATAGGAAAGCCAAATAGTGAGTGATTATTGGGAAGAGAAGAAGATACCTGTTGCAAAGTGGAAAAGGCATACAGATAAAAAAAAGCCAGATAGTGTGTGAATATTGAGGAGAAAAGAAAATACCTGTTGCAAAGTGAAGAGAGCAAGTTATGCAGTGTGAGTGCTGTTCCAAACTGAGAAGTGATGTGTGTGATCTTGAGTTTAGGGCCCAACAAAGGGAGAGGCTTATATGGGAAGTGCCGCCATAGCCATACCCCCAACGTCACACTGACACATGCAAGTGGGGGAGAGAGGAGGGAAGGCGCCATCAACCAGGCCGTGGGACCAGGCGAGATGCGCCCAGCCAGCCAATCATTCCCCCCTGCGCGCCAGCTATGGGACACACTAACGTCGGTGGTGCAGTGCCCGAAGGACACCGCACGCCCGGTGTGCTATGCGTGGCGTAGACGCGTAGTGGCGGAACCCCCACTCACCCCAGGCCAAAGCAAGGCGAAGGGAGAGGGGGGGACCCCAGTGCACGTCGCAGCTCCCGGAAGCGAAAGCCGCAGCAAAGTCCAATGAAGGACATGCACAAGACCACCCACATGCATACACTTAGCATTGTAAAAAATGAAGCAGGGTAGGATGTTGGAGAAGCCATATACCGTTTTTTTGGGGGGAACTAATTGTAAAGTAGAATATATGAGAGCTAGACATCGAATCAGCTAGCGAAGGAGCCATGTGTGGAAAATTCAAAAAACCAATTGAACCAATTGAACCAATTAAAAGCTGTCCTCCATCAAAGTTATTTCTTTGTGTCCGTGTGCCTCATATAAAGTCCCGCCTTCTACTTTCCTTTTTTGAATACTAAACCCGGGATGGAGGAGGGGATCTGAACGGCCCCTGAACCTCATTTAAAGTCCCAAAAAAAACCCCTTCTTTTTTCCCCTTTTTTATTATTTAAAACTACTTGCATCTATTAATGAATTGTCAAGTCTGGCAATACAGATAAAAGTCATTGAAAAAACCTTAATATTCATACCAGACCCAAAAGGGCCTGGTAATGGACTGGGGGGGACCCTGACTTTTTTTTTAATGACTTTTCTCTGTATTGCCAGGGACCCGACAATTCATTAATAGCCACAAGTGCTTTTAAATGACTTTTTTTCCCTTCAGAAATTACATTTTGTGCAGGGACAGGTCTAAACACGCGCTACTTTACAGGCATACTATACACACCCCCCAGGTACGAAATTTAAAGGAATATTTCACTTTTATTGTTTTAAGCATTATTAAAATCACTGCTCCCGAAAAACCGTCAGTTTTTAAAACTTTTTTTTGCATTGATACATGTCCCCTGGGGCAGGACCCAGGTCCCCAAACACTTTTTTTATGACAATAACTTGCATATTAACCTTTAGGCCTCATGCCCACTGGCGTTTTTACAGCTGCGTTTTTTGCAGCTTAAAAATGCCTGTCCATGTTATTGTAAATATTTTTTTTTATTTTTTTTGAAAAAAAAAAAAAAAAACGTCGGAGCTAAAAACGCGACCGCGCGTTAGTGCGCGTTAGTGCGCGTTTTTGCGCGTTTTTTGACGCTCAAATTTTTTTCTGCCTAATTCTGACGCTGAGGAACGCACTGGTCCTGTTTTTTTTTTACAGCTTACAAACGCCTATGCTCTTTACAGCTCAAAAACGCCTAGGTGGGCATGAAGCTATAGACTAACATGGACAGGCGTTTTTAAGCTGTAAAAAACGCTCAAAAACGCGGCTGAAAAAACGCCCGTGGGCATGAGGCCTTAACCATTTCCCTACCCGCCCATAGTCAAATGACATCCACAGATGGGATCTCCCATCCTGGGTGGACGTCATATGACGTCCTGGGCTTTGTGGGGGGATATCTGAATGATGCCTGCAGTTAGAGGCATCATTCAGATATCATTCTGTCGGGCCGGCGATTCTGCGCACCATAAGAACGATCATAGCGGCGGTTCTGCCGCTTGATCGTTCTCATAGGCGGCGGAAAGGGGACATCCCCTCCCGCCACCATCCGGTGCGTCTCCGGGCTCTCCCGTGCCATCGGGGGCCCGGAGAGAGAATCGTCCGGCGGCGGTGGTGGGTCACGTGACCAGCATAGAGATGACTGGTGACCAGATGGTCACCAGTCATCTCTATGACCGTCGGAGGCCCGGGCGCAATGTGATGACGTCACGCCCGGGTCCCCAGAAGTAAACAAAGCCGCGATTGTGGCTAGTAAGCATGAGATCGGTGAATTTTTTTTCACAATCTCATGCTTTCCAGCCTGGAGGAGAGATGTGGGGTCTTATTGACCCTGCATCTCTCCATAAAGAGGACCTGTCACACATCATTCCTATTACAAGGGATGTTTACATTCCTTGTAATAGGAATAAAAGTGATCAAAAAAAAGAAAAAAAGTTAAAAAAGTGTAAAAATAAAAAAAATTAAGTAAAATAAAAAAAGAAATAATAAAAAAAAAAAAAGTAAAACGCCCCTGTCCCCGGTAGCTCGCGATTAGAAGCGAACGCACACACAAGTCTGGCCCACATATGTAAACGCTGTTCAAACCACATATGTGAGGTATCGCCGCGTGCGTTAGAGCGCATGCAACAATTCTAGCACTAGACCTCCTCTGTAACTCTAATCTGGTAACCTATAAAAAAAAATGAAAGCGTTGCCTATGGAGATTAAGTACCGAAGTTTGGCGCCGTTCCATGAGTGTGCGCAATTTTAAAGCGTGACATGTTAGCTATCTATTTACTCGGCATAACATCATCTTTCATATTTTACAAAAAAAATTGGGCTAACTTTACTGTTTTTTTAATTTTTTAATTAATTAAGCCATTTTTTTTCCAAAAAAAAGACGTTTGAAAAACTATTGCGCAAATACCGTGCAAGAAAAAAAAGTTGCAATGACCGTCATTTTATTCCCTAGGGTGTCTGCAAAAAAATATATATATATATATAATGTTTGGGGGTTCTGAGTAATTTTCGAGCAAAAGAATGATGATTTGTTCATGTAGGAGAGAAGTGCCAGAATAGGCCCGGTATGGAGGTGGTAAAAAAAGCCCGGTGTTGAAGTGGTTAAAATTAACACTTTTGATTTCTCCCATAGACTTTTTTAAAGGGTGTTCCGCGGCTTTTCGAATTTGCCGCGAACACCCCAAATTGTTCGCTATTCGGCGAACGGTTGAACAGCCAATGTTCGAGTCGAACTCGTATTCGACACGAACATAAAGCTTATCCCTAGTGTCCAGGGACACCAAAATTGGTACAGGGATACTAGAGGCCCCCTGAGGGGCCACACCTATTTTTTGGGGCCAATGTTTTCTTTTAATGGGGACCTGTATGGGGGTAGAATTTGCCCGACCACTGCAGGACACAGGGATTGAGGAGAGTGCACTCTTCTTATGTTGTGATCATGCAATACATTTCCTATTTGGATGCTACTTTTTGTCGATCCATGGTGTGCTGGCAAATATCAATTTTTTGACTTGAACCAGTATCCAGCTGGTTGTTGCTGCAGCACGCAAACTTTGAGAGCTTATCCAGGAAAGTGTGCGATTGGAATATGAAGTATTATAGGCATTGAGGAGCCCCGCTCTGCAGGTACTGTTAAATAGTTAAGAGTACAGAGATTCCTGGAGTACTCAGTACTCCCAGCGCCGTGATACTGCCCAAGTGCCACACACTCCCAAGTGGCCCATGAAAAAGTTGACCAGAACAATTTGGGCTAGTGACTCCAAAATTTTAGGGCTGGTAAAGGAGGTCCTCCCCCAACACTGTGCCAAATTTGGACCCCTGGACATGTTCAGGACTCAAGCTGTGCCTACTCTAAGCTTCCCATACTGCACCAAGCTGACCAAAAACCCAGAAATTCTAGGTACAGGTACAGGCAAACTTGGTACAGGGATACTAAAGGCCCCCAGAGGTAGACCTCCCCTATCTCTGTGCCAAATTTTGGACCCCGGACATTTGGGTAAAGTATTTCATGACCAAGTAATTGCCAATTAAGGCTGGGTTCACACTAGTGCGAATTGGATGAGGGTTTCTCCGCATCCAATTCGCATGTCAGGAGATTGTGACCGGCTCTCTATGTGCGTCTTTTGTTCTGTTTCAGCCCAAAATTCGGGCTGAAATGGTGAAAGGACTCACTGGACCCCCTGCTGTGAGCTGCTCCAGTGTGCAGTGTGAACCCAACCTAAGGCGCTATAGCGCTAAAAATAGCGCAATGCGCCTAGAAAGAGCCTCTTCTTCCCTCTGGCTTTCACACTGGAGCGGCTGGCAGGATGGTAAAACAAAAGTCCTGCTAGCCGTATCTTTGAGGCGCTGTAGGAGCGGTGAATACACCGCTCCTAAAGCACTCCTGCCCATTGAAATAAATGGGCAGCGCTGCTGAAAAAGCGATTTTCGGCCGCTAGTGGCAGGTAAAAGCCACAAAAATCACGGTAAAGCGCCGCTAAAAATAGCGGCGCTTTACAGCCGATACCCCCAGCGCCCAAGTGTGAAAGTAGCACAGTGCTGGATAGCAAACAATACTATGGTCATAAAGGGGGTAAAAGCTCCCGGGGTTAAATTTGAACTTGGCAGGGACATTGGTGGTGTGTAATTCCCCGCAGCCCAGTGGGTGGTGCTGTCGCCCTGGGCTGGGGTGGAAGCATCGCTGGTCGTTTCTCCTTTTTGTCCTCTCCTGGCAGCCGTACAGTGGGGCGGGGAACCCGCTGTGCATGCCGGGGAGGGTATAAAGGGGGGTGGCCATCTTTGTCGTGGGGTTGGAGTCCCAGGCACCTTCAGCCTGAGGGCGGTGGTTCGGGTCGGTCCTCTAGGCGGCCTAGGCCTGGAGGACGGTCGGAGTTCATGTTCCATCCCAGGCACCTTTAGCCTGGGGTAAGGTACTCTACTGGACGGAGGTCCGGGGCTCAGTGCCCAACACTGAGTTCCGCGAGGGAAGGATCCTAAGGTACTCCGGGGATGGATGCCTGAATCCAAGGTGGGCGCAATGGACCGGGGAGAGCTCCTCATCTGAAGATCCGGTGCAGCAGACTGCCGGTGACGGGTGAGTCTCTTGTCGGAGACTGTCCGGAAGGAGATTTTCCCTCGTGCGGAGACCATAGCCCACTCTCAGGGAGGAGAGTGGAGAACCCAATTGTGTCTGGGCCTATTCGCACCCACACCTCCTTTTCTGTTCTGTCTTCAAGGGAGTCCTAATGTTATGTTCTGAAATAAAGGAGTGTTGGACTTTAATGGTGTGGGGCTCAGTTCCTGGCAGACGAAGTTCACGGTGACTCTCATGGGGAGGATACGGATGCACAGCACAGACCCGAAGGTAAAACGCAGCAGAGACATTGCTAATACCACATGTGCACCTGTGGTGAAAGCCAGGCGTAGCTCACCCGCTCTCTCCCCTATCAAGTACCCCTAGACAAGAGACATTGCGAGCTGAATTAACAGAGGGGAGTGGAGGGGTGGTCGCTACACAAATAAGCAACAAGACAAGAGTATGAGCAAAAATAGGCACTGACCATTTTATTGATGTTAAAAGCATATCATTTTTAAACTTTTAAAAACAGGGAATTTTATTCAAAAATGGGGCATGAAAACAAAAATAAAAGTAAATAAATACCCGACACCAAAGCTCAGACAGCAAGACTGAACCTATACAACAATAGTCCATTTAAGTATTTAAAGTGGAGTTTCACCCAAAAATGGAACTTCCACTTTAAAGAAAGGTGACCCCATGACAGATTTGGCATGTCATTTTTTGGGGGGGGGGGGAGCGGAAACCTTCTTTTTAGAGGGTTCCAGCTCCCACTTCCTCCCGGGCAGTGGAAGTAAGCTCACCTCTCCCCCTCCCTAATCATCTGGGACACGTCACAGGTCCCAGGTGATTGCTCCACCAGTCACGGTGCGCAGCGCGTGCCCGCTGTGAAGCCACAGCTGGACGCCCACAGTGACAATGCCGGTGCCGCCGAGAGGAGGGGAGGGGGAGACGAGAGGGGCTTTGTTCCCCCGCATCGCTGGACCCTGGGACAAGCAAGTGTCCGATTATTAAAAGTCAGCAGCTGCAGTATTTGTAGCTTCTGACTTTAAATATTTTGTTTTTTAGGCAGAACTCCGCTTTAATCACAATGTTTACCAAAAAAAGTTGGGCGCCAATATCCCTAGGAAAGAATAACTAGGATTAGGAAAGAAAGGGTGGGCCGGGTCAGCTTGATTGTAAAGCCATTTCTGCTGACAGACGATACAAGATTGGAAAAATGGAAAGGTGAGCTGCACAAAAAATTGATATATACGTTTCCACTCCAATTACACAGCCAATCACGGGTTGATGTGAAAACTGCAGATCTGCATGAAGACAGCCAAAACAGATGGGGGAAGCTGAAAAAGAAAAAAAATATATATTGAAGAGTCAGAAACTGACAAATTTAGAAATACATTGTAACATACCTCTTTAACTTTGGTTAACTAAAAAATGGGTGGGCCAGGGATTTAAATTTCCATTTAGCACTGGCTGTGTTTACATGGAGAATGCAGCAGCTCACAGCAGTAGTCGGGTGCGTCTCCATTCACCGTTTTAGGTCCGATTTCAGCTCGAAATTTGGGCTGAATTTGGACCTGAAACTAATCAAAAGATGCACAGGACTCCATAGAGAGCCAGTCACAATCTCCTGCTATGCGCATTGAATGCTGGGAAACCCACATCCAATTCACAAACTTTGTAAAAAATTGTTTAATTGAAATATATGTAGCGGGTACTTGAATTTAGGGGAAGCATCTGGGTGGTAGTGTAACCCAGATGCCCTGATTGTTAGGGATTTCAAGGTTCCCTTTGTGGGTCTTGGAGGACTCTGGTGTTGTGAGGTTCCCACCGGCCTACAGGTGGCGTTGTCGCCCTGGGCTGGGGCTGAACTCGCACCGCAAGACTGTGCCTTTTTGTCCTCCCCTGGAGCTGGTACAGCGGGGCGGGGAACCCACTGTGACGCAAAGGGAGAGGAGATAAAAAGGGCAGACGCCCTTACCATGGGGTTAGAGTTCAGAGTGGAGTCGGAGGAGTCGGCCGCACCCAGGCACCTTCAGCATGGGTGCTGGCGTTCCGGTGTTCCAGGCCTAGGTGCCCTTGACCTAGCCAGAGCGGAGATGGAGTCCATCTCAGGCACCTTTAGCCTGGGGTGAGGTACTATGGCGGATGCCTGGGGCTCAGTACCTTCGACTGAGTTCCGCGAGGGTGGAGGAATCCGAGGGGGCCCTAACTCCTTGGGTGCCCGTGTCTGAGTTTGTGAGGACTGGTGTGCGGTAACTTCTCTGAAGAGTCCGGCGCAGCATCGCTGGTGACAGAGAGGCCTCCATTTCTCCCTTGGACGGATTTCCTTTGTTGTGGAAAAATGTATCAATGTATGTTGTCAGATGTCCCCCTAATGTCAGTTTTGCTGTAATGCGCTCATCTGAGCGTATTTGCCAGGGATGAGCCGAACACCCCCCCTGTTCGGTTCGCACCAGAACCTGCGAACAGACAAAATGTTCGTGTAAACTTTAGAACCCTATTAAATACAATGGACTCGAACGTTCGAAATCTAAAGTGTTAATTATAAAGGCTAATATGCAAGTTATTGTCCTAAAAAGTGTTTGGGGACCCGGGTCCTGCCCCAGGGGACATGTATCAATGCAAAAAGAAGTTTTAAAAACGGCCGTTTTTTTGGGTGCAGTGATTTTAATAATGCTTAAAATGAAAAAATAAAAGTGAAATATTCCTTTAAATTTCGTACCTGGGGACCAGATGCGGAACATGAGAAGGGGCGGGTCTATACATGTATTACCAAAGTGAGAGCAGTCCCCCATCAGGTCCGCCCCCTCGGTATGTCAGACCCGCCTACGTCATTGGCTTGAGCGGGGTACTTCCTTCACTATGTAAATTTAAATTACACAGTGAAGGAAGTTCCCCGCTCAAGCTAATGACGTAGGCGGGTCCGACATACCGAGGGAGCGGACCTGATGGGGAACTTTAGAAGGGGCGGTCTATACATTTAAAATACTGAGAGGGAGTTCCCCATCAGGTCCGCTCAGGCACAACCAATGAAGGACAGCGCTGGACATCGGGATCGCCGCGGGACACTGGATTTCACTGCTGGAATGTTTTTTTTTTTGTTTTTTTTTTTAATAAAGGACTTTTTTAAGGTGTTTATGTGTTTTTTTAAACATTTTTTTACGCTTTCTTCGTGAAATGGTAGGGGTACAACGTACCCCTTACCAATTCACATAGGGGGGGGGCCGGGATCTGGGGGTCCCCTTTGTTAAAGGGGTCTTCCAGATTCCGATAAGCCCCCCGCCCGCAGACCCCCACAACCACCGGGCAAGGGTTGTGGGGATGAGGCCCTTGTCCCCATCAACATGGGGACATCCTCCCCATGTTGAGGGCATGTGGCTTGGTACGGTTCAGGAGGGAGGGGGGGCCGCTCTCTCGTCCCCCCCTTTTCCCCTGCGGCCGGCCAGGTTGCGTGCTCGGATAAGGGGTCTGGTATGGATTTTTAGGGGGACTCCACGCCATTTTTTTTTTAAATTTGGGGTGGAGTTCCCCTTAAAATCCATGCCAGATCTGAAGGACATGGAATGGATATTTGGGGGAACCCCACGTCAATTTTTTTTTAATTTGCGGCGGGGTTCCCCTTAATATCCATTCCAGACCTGAAGGGCCTGGTAATTGAATTCTGGGGAACCCCCACGCTTTTTTTTTTTTTTTATCAATGACTTTTGTATGTATTGCCGGGAGCCGACAATTCATTAATAGCCGCGAGTCAGTTTTAAAAGACTTTTTTTCTTTCAAAAATGACATTTTTTGCAGGGACAGTTCTAAGCACGGGAAACATGCGCCACTTCACATGCATATCATACACACCCCCCAGGTACGAAATTTAAAGGAATATTTCACTTTTATTTTTTCATTTTAAGCATTATTAAAATCACTGCTCCCGAAAAAACGGCCGTTTTTAAAACTTCTTTTTGCATTGATACATGTCCCCTGGGGCAGGACCCCGGTCCCCAAACACTTTTTAGGACAATAACTTGCATATTAGCCTTTATAATTAACACTTTAGATTTCTCCCATAGATTTTTCGAATTTGCCGCGAACACCCCAATTTGTTCGCTGTTCGGCGAACGGGCGAACAGGCAATGTTCGAGTCGAACATGAGTTTGACTCGAACTCGAAGCTCATCCCTAGTATTTGCACATACAGACGTTAGTGGGAAAATCTTCCTATGGAAACAGCGATGTTTTCTCCATTTAGAGATGTTGTTTTACGCCTCGTCGGGGGACTGGCCACCTCCTGACGGGGGCGTTAAATGACTCCGAGTGCACAGATCTGTGTCCACAAGAACAGTAGCATAACTATACGACAGTTGTGGTCCATTGAGGCATAATTGTTGTATAGTTCCCGTCATTGGTAGCAGTGAGTTTGGTTTGCACACGGCTTTGTACAAAGCCATGCTTTCTACTGTTCCTTTGTCTCACAGAAAGCATGACCCCTGTACACAGCCGTTTGCACACATCACTGCTAGGATTATATTTGAATTTAAACATGTCTGTGATTGGTTCTTTTGAAAATATACAAAATGTCTGAATGGCTGTTTTGTGAAGCCAACACCTTCTTTTGTTGCCCATGTTGACTATAAATAAAGAGAGCTGGCTATCCCAGGGTTCACTCTGCTCTGGGATGACTTGATGATAAGACCTGTGATGATGGTGCTTTCCTTGAATGAATGATGGAATGAACGGTGAGTGGAACTAGCAAACTTAAAGATAGCATTTTTGCAAAAAGATTAATCTGAAGTGTGCTTATTTAGCACAAGGCAAAGATGGCTGTGTGCTCTGCAAACAACCAATCTTGCCACGACAGATGGCGACTCTGAAGGGACTAGATAGAGCCCCTTTATGCATCAGGTCGAGATGGGGGGGGGGAGAGTGGATCTACGACCCGATGTGTGGGGGCTCTGCTCTGTAAAAGAACACATTTTTCGTCTTTTTGAAGTAATGGTGTAGGTCTGTCTGAGAGATGTGTGTGTGTGTGTGTGTGTGTCTGAGAGATGTGTGTGTATGTATGTCTGAGAGATGTGTGTGTGTGTGTGTGTTAATGTATGGAACAAGTAAATTGCATAGAGAAGCTGAAAATGGCTGCCCCATGAGGTTTAGCGGGGGAGGGGCAGGCAGCATGGCTATCAGTTACAATGGTGAATGTTGGTGACTCTCTGTAAATAGCATGGAGGAGCTTTGTGTTGGGGGAGGGCTACGCCCTGAGAGATGATCTGATGGAAACTGTATATTGTGTATGAAATGAAGGTATAGATGTGGGATTATTCAGCCTGCAATGTGTGTGTTTGGTTGAGCTTTTTGTATTTCTCAGAGGCTTGTCGGAGCAGCCATGTGCTTGAATGGGGGAAGGGCTTGCCCACTGCTTTGTGTTGCTGGGGCTATGCCCTGAGGGAAGGAAACTCTGAGCAGCCATGCAGGCAACATTGTACTGTATGTGTGTGGTGAATATCTCAGAGTATATTAACTTAGAGAAATTAATATGTTTTTAATATTGTCATGTAACTAACATTTTTTTAAATGTGCTGTTTAGTTGGCCAAAGGGTCTAAGTTGAAGTAGCCTAGAGTGTGTGTCTATGGTTGAGTGTGAATCTCAAGTGGAGTCTGTCTTTGTGGAGAAAAACATTTTTGATTTTCTTTTAAAGAGATGCTGGTTTTGGTGGGAAAAAATACATGCGTTAATGGCGCCATTCTTGGCTTTTGATTAGCCTTGTGGTTTTTCTGCCATTTTGAGACACAGTTTTTCCTTAGCCTGTGGGTATCCTATAAGGGAAGGTGCAGCCACCTTTCCTTTGGGTGTGATATCATGTGACCATGCTGTGGCATTCGTCGGCTATTTTGCTAGTGGAATTTCTCAGTTTTTGATGTTTGGTGCGGTCTTTTCTGCGTTGGAATCTGGAGGCCATTTTTGTTTTCCTTTGTGTGGGGGAACCCATGTGATGTTCATTGTGATGTCCCATGCTGGTTTTGGCGGGAAAAATTGCATGCGTTAATGGCGCCATTTTTGTTGTTGTCCATGAGGTGTGCAGTGGTCATCCACCATTTTGTTGTCCTGGCTTGTCGGCCATCTTGAGACGTTTACAGTTTGAGATAGGAAGTTCCAGTTTAGCAAACACGGCCCCTGGATGCTGTATTGGCATTTGTTGATTGGCGCAGTTTTGTCCTGTTTTATGCGTTTGCAGTTTGACCTGTGCACTGCTGGGGAGAGTAGTGAGACACCAGGGGGACATACTGAGAGGGTGGTTTTGTCTCTGGTTTAAATTGTTTTTCTAAGCATCACCTTTTGAGGTGAGTTGAGAGGTATCTTAAAATAGCGCGGTCTTACCCCGAGGGGCCGCAACGCGCTTGCGGACACACACACATGCTGGGGCCTATTTATGGATGGGATCTGGCTGACCTACCAGAATTTGGAGTGTGGGGGGAGGCCAACGCAGAGACAGGGAGGACATGCAAACTCCATGCAGATGGTGTTAGGATGGGGATTTCTCTGTTTTCATTTAAGTGAATGTAAGCTATTGCAGGGTCAGCTGACTTTGCAGTATATGAGCGGCGGTTTTTGTATTGGATTTTGTTTTTAAGTAAAAACTCCACTTTACACTGAATTTTGATAGATTGTAAGACTAAGGCCCCTTTCACACGGAGGTCCGTTCAGGTCCGCCTGTCAGTTTTTTAGGCGGACCTGAAACGGATCCTCCATGTACCCCTATGGAGGCACGGATGTCAGCGGAGACATGTCCGCTGACATCCGCTCCGCTCCGCCAAAGTGTGACTGAGGAAAACCCTATTTTTCCTTCCGTCGGTGGAGCGGATCGGATGACAACGGACTCTACGGTCCGTCGTCATCCGATTCCCCATAGGGGAGAGCGGCGCTCTGACAGGGCGGTCCCTGCACAGTGTGCGGGGACCGCCCAGTCATCCGTCGGCTCAGCGGGGATCAACGGAGCAATCCCCGCTGAGCAAGCGGAGCTTCACGGGGCGGATCTGCACGGATCCGCCCCGTGTGAAAGGACCCTAACAGAGTTTTTGTACAGTGATGTGTGTTTTTATGTTTAAATATTTGGGAGTTTCCCAGAAGGCAATTCATATTGTTTTTGAAACTTGTACTGTATAGCCATCTTTTGGCAGGAGTTTGTATTTGAGTCTCAACTTATGGTTTGACTTCCAGGGAATGTGGGTCAGGGGGGATTCCCTCCCATTTGCAAAGGGGGGTTTATTCCATCATTTCCTTGACAAAGGTTTTTTTTTTAAATGGTTGAAATATATATGATGTTTAACCAGGAATTTGGTTTGGTGTCTTAATAGACAAGGCGATTGGGGCTAGGCTCCCCCCTCCCCCTCCCTCTTCCTGAACAATGGATATGTAAATAAACCAGTTTGGTTTTTTTGAGAGCTGAGCATGTAACCGGAAGTTTCTTTTCAGCATTTATATATCAGCAGAAAGTTGGTGGGAGGAGCTTGGGGTTGTCTGAAAGGTTGGTCAATGAGGTTTGTGTTTGGAAGGAAAATGGAAAGCGTTTAAAAAGGTTTTATATTTTGTTCCAGTTTTGTGAAGTTTTGTACTGTAATACAGTTTTGGGTAGAGAACAAACAGGGGGGCATCACCATTATTGTAACATCTAGATCAGTGGTTCTCAACTCCTGTCCTCAGGACCCACTAACAGGCCAGATTTTAAGTATTACCTTGGAGAGATGCAGACTAGAATACTGCAATCCCTGAGCAGCAAATTATATCACCTGTGATGCATTTCAGTTATCTTGCAAACCTGGCCTGTCGGTGGGCCCTGAGGACTGGAGTTGAGAACCACTGATCTAGATGCAGGTAGAAAGAAGCCATAATATTGTTTTGAATAAGGAGGATTTCATGGTGCTTTGTACCTCGTCTGACAAACACGTTTATCGTGAGACAGGTCGGGCCGTGTAGAAAAATCGGAATTTCTGTGATTAGCATAAACGTGAGGAGTAGTACGCTAACAGCCCCGGTCAGGCCGTGTAGAATAATCGGGATTCCGGGGGTCGATTATGGTAATAAAGCCACAAACCATAACCGCTCCGAAAATAAAGCGCAGGGTTCTCTGGACGCAGAGTTCGCCAAAAAAAGTGATTCGAATCGTCATGGACAATGTGCCGTCCATGCAGTGCACCAGTCAGACAGCTGCACCGCACATGAGGTCTGGGTTTGGGGCTCCGGACATGAGACCCCTTAAAGGATGACATATCTGGTCAGAGGGTACAGTGAGGTGTACTCCTTTGGAAGGTACTTTTGATGTCTGGAGAACGAGACCTCAGAATGAGGCTGGGTTCACACTAGTGCGACACGACATCTGTCCTACTTTGGATCCGACTTTGCCCTGCGACATGAAGCCGACATATGTCCGACTTTCAATGAACGGGGATCCGACTTGGATCCCCGCCAATATCAGGCACTGTGTTTGGTATGAATCTTGAAGGGGAACTCCAGGCCAAATTTTAAATTAAGAAAACGGCGCGGGTTCCCCTCCAGGAGCATACCAGGCCCTTGGGTCTGGTCTGGATTTGAACAGGCGCCCCTACGCCGAAAAAACGGCGTGGGGGGTCCCCCCAAAGTCCAAACCAGACCCTTATCCGAGCACACAACCTGGCCGGCCGCAGGGGAAGAGGGGGGGACGAGAGAGCGGCCCCCCCTCCCTCCTGAACCGTACCAGGCTGCATGCCCTCAACATGGGGGGTTTGGTGCTCTGGGGCAGGGGGGCGACCTGCGGCCCCCCCACCACAGAGCACCCTGCCCCCATGTTGATGAGGACAGGGCCTCTTCCCGACAACCCTGGCCGTTGGTTGTCGGGGTCTACGGGCGGGGGGCTTATCGGAATCCGGGAGCCCCCTTCAATAAGGGGGCCCCCGGATCCCGGCCCCCCCACCCTATGTGAATAAGTATGGGGTACATCGTACCCCTACCCATTCACCTGGTGGAAAAAAATTGCAATAAAAAAACACTACACAGGTTTTCAAAGTAATTTATTGCACAGCTCCGGGGTCTTCTTCCGACTTCCGGGGGTCTTTTCCGACTTCGAGGGTCTCCGGTGTCGTCTCCCGCTCTCCGGTTCTTTCTTCCGCCGGGCCTCCGCTAACTTCTTTTTAGCTCTCTTGCTAACAGAGGCCCGGTCTTCCCGTTGTCTCGTCCGGCTCTCCGTTGTTCTTCTGCCGGCCCCTCCACTAACTTCTTCGTAGCTCTTTCGCTAGTGGAGGGGCCGGGCTTCCCGTCGCTGTCGCCGTCGGCGTCTTCTTCCCTCTTCTCCTTCTCGATGTTGACGCGTCGCCTCCTCCCGCTGTAATACTGGCTGTTCGCTCCGCTCCGCATTAATATAGGCTTCTCATGACGTCACAGTCACATGTTCCAATGACGTCACAGTCACATGCTCCGGGGCCATGTGCCCTGGAACATGTGACTGTGACGTCATGAGAAGCCTATATTAATGCGGAGCGGAGCGGAGAGCCAGTATTACAGCGAGAGGAAGCGACGCGTCAACATCGAGGAGGAGAAGAGGGAAGAAGAAGCCGACGGCGACAGCGACGGGAAGCCCGGCCCCTCCACTAACGAAAGAGCTACCAAGAAGTTAGTGGAGGGGCCGGCAGAAGGACAACGGAGAGCCGGACGAGACAACGGGAAGACCGGTCCTCTGTTAGCAAGAGAGCTAAAAAGAAGTTAGCGGAGGCCCGGCGGAAGAAAGAACCGGAGAGCGGGAGACGACACAAGAGACCCTCGAAGTCGGAAGAAGACCCCCGGAAGTCGGAAGAAGACCCCCGGAGCTGTGCAATAAATTACTTTGAAAACCTGTGTAGTGTTTTTTTATTGCAATTTTTTTTCCACCAGGTGAATGGGTAGGGATACGATGTACCCCATACTCATTCACATAGGGTGGGGGCGGGATCCGGGGACCCCCTTATTGAAGGGGGCTCCCGGATTCCGATAAGCCCCCCGCCCGCAGACCCCGACAACCAACGGCCAGGGTTGTCGGGAAGAGGCCCTGTCCTCATCAACATGGGGGCAGGGTGCTCTGGGGTGGGGGGGCCGCAGGTCGCCCCCCTGCCCCAGAGCACCGAACCCCCCATGTTGAGGGCATGCGGCCTGGTACGGTTCAGGAGGGAGGGGGGGCCGCTCTCTCGTCCCCCCCTCTTCCCCTGCGGCCGACCAGGTTGTGTGCTCGGATAAGGGTCTGGTTTGGATCTTGGGGGGACACCCCACGCCGTTTTTTTGGCGTAGGGGCGCCCGTTCAAATCCAGACCAGACCCAAGGGCCTGGTATGCCTCTGGAGGGGAACCCACGCCGGTTTTTTATTTAAAATTTGGCCTGGAGTTCCCCCTCAAGAGCAGTACAGCACAAGTCGCATGCCAAAGTCGGACCATGCAAGACTGCGGTCCGACTTTGATCCGACTTCAATGATAGTCAATGGGCTGAAGTCGGATCAAAGTCGGACCAAAGTAGTACAGGGAGCATTTTCAAAGTCGGACCGACATGTGTCGGACCAGTTAGGACGGCTCCCATAGGGAAACATTGATTTTCACACGTCATGCGACATGAGCTCCCAATGTCGGAGCGTTTGTCGCCCCAGTGTGAACCAGGCCTAAAGGTACCTTGGATGTAGTTCAGCTGTGGCTTCAGAAATCTGTAATGATGAGTATTGATGGAGGTGTAGTACATGCTTTTGTGATTCTCAGAGGAGGAACGGTGGTTAAATTCTCATGCCCGTTTGTTTGAACTTTGTATGGCTGGTCCATGCAAGGTTCTCGAGCTGCTCTCATGTTCCCATTGTATTTTTTTCTATTGCTGAAAGAGTAAAGGTAGAATTCTGGCTGTTTGTTTTTTTAATTTTTGGTTTTGGAAACTATGAAGTATCTCCCCCACGTTTGTATCTGAATGTTTGTATGTAGTAACGTGAATATGTTCGAACTTACCGCGGCGATCCTCCGATGCGTCGCGGCTGTTGTATTTTTGTAGGAACGAGAAAAGTAAGGGTTGCAGAGGGTTTTGTTTGAATCAGTTTTGAAAGAATGTCATTGACAATTTACCAATGTACAGGAATGTCATTATTGTTTACCATTCTTTGCAGGTTAAATATGAAGGATAAAGTAATGATTTTGTTTATAAGTATTTTTCAGGTCCAAGGAGTTTGTACATAGAGAACAGGTGTATGTAGACAGCGGTACATATGGATAAATATGAGTCTAAGGCCCCTTTCACACTGAGGCGTTGAAAAAACGCTCAAAAATTATAGGATTTTGTACCTCTATTTTACCGCGATTTTACCGCGATTTTACCACGATCGCGGTAAAAATAGCGCTGGTGCGTATGCGTTTTTACCGCGTTTTTACCGCGTTCACGCAAATTTTAGCGCGAACGCGGTAAAAACGCGGTAAAAACGCATAGGCGTTAGCGCTATTTTTTAACATAATGCTTATGCCTATGCGTTTTTACCGCGAATCCCATTCATTTCAATGGGGATAGGCGTTTTTACAGCGCTATTTTATGTGCCCTAAAGTTGCTCTAAAAAAGCTGTTTGCAGGATTTTTTTCAACGCCCAGCCAGCAAAACGCCTCAATGTGAAAGCCCTCAGAGATTTCACATTGAGAATGCTGGGGCAGGATTATTTCAGGCGTTATTACAGCGCTATTTTTACCGCGAAAACGCGGTAAAAACGCCTCAGTGTGAAAGGGGCCTAAGGAAGTAAAAGTATCATAGGCTATTTCATTGTTTATTTTTCCCTGCACCAAGCATTTCTTCCTTCAGTCTGTAATGAGGAAGAAAAGGGGGGGGGGGGAATGATAAATGTAAGTGACAGTTTTTTTGTCAAACAAATAATGTTAACCTCTGTAATTCTAACCAAGTTTGTGCCAAGACTGACTTTCTTTGATAGAATTTGAATCGGCAAGCAGCAGTCAGGTGAAGTAGGTTCCCATCCCAGAGGCTAAGAACCTTTTGTCAATGGTTCCAGGTATTGTAAGCCACGCACAGGTTATGCAGTGACCACAGTCCCGATGTCTGGGTTATTGTCATTTGAGGGTTGTTTGGAGGTCAATCAAGACCAGAGTCGTACTTTCCTCATTAGCTGTCACTTATACTCTCGGCTGATAGGGGAGGTGCGATCACTGTGACATGAACTTCAAAAGGTCCACCACAGGGTTCACGAGTCCCTCCTGAACCCTGACACAATAATCAGCTTACATTCTTTCCAACCAGGTGACTGGGTCGTTGTAAAGAAGCTTGAGGGATGAGACCAGGCCAGCCACTGCAAGAAGCGGCTCAACCACACCAAAGAATGAGGAGTATCTTCGTCTATTTATATTTTTGTTGTTTAGTAAATTTTAGCAAGGGTAACGATGAAAAGCATCCCAAGTTATTATTTAAAGTGTATGTCCTGACTAGCTCAGAAAGCGAACAGGACCGATGGTCTGTTCTGAGTCTTCACCGAGTTTTAGTCCCCAGCGATGACAGCGGTACATGCCATTTATGAGGTTATTATGGGTATGAGGAGTTTTGACAAACTAGTGAAGACTCCAAACAGACACTTGTCAATGGAATCTAACGATGCATTTTTAGAGGGTAAAATTGGTTAGTTTTAATGGCTCTGCCTCTTGTCGGTTTGGGTATCTAGGCAGCCCACAAGTGTGTTTGAACTTTAGTTTGGTGCTTCTGTGGATCTGCAGCTTATAAGGTAATTCCCCCAAAGCAACAGGTTCATGCGTGATGGTGAAGCTGTCCCAGCATCTTATCTCACGGCCGATCGCGAGGATCTGATGGCGCGAGAAATTAAGAATGGCAGGGACAGCTAGAAGGGTTTTGTTCACCAACCCTGACCAGGTCTGGGCATGGTGTCCTGGATGTACAAGGTGGGGGGGGCTCGGGCTTGGGATACGATTGAAAAATTCTCATCCGTTAAGGATAGGGTTCTTCATGTAACTGTTAAAGCCAGAGCTGTAGCTAAGTGAAGGTTGGGAGTCCTTTTAAGGGTCTGGGGATCTTTGGGGATCTAATTTTTATTTTTACAGCGGATCGTGGTTAAAGGAAGTGGGAATATATATACTCATGTCGTTTTTATTTCTATTCTTTCTATGTCGTGACGAGGTGCTCCTGTTGCCTGATAGGACGCGTGACCAGAGTTTCCTTGATGAGACGCCCCGAAGCCGGACCCACATACAAGACACAGAGGATCACAGACGGATCGGCGATTACTACAGCTATATATATATATATATGTGAAAAAACTGCGCTAAGCCAAAAATAATGATGAAAGCTGCTGACAGTCAAACAAACAAAGCAAAAAACAGAGTAGATACAAAATAGTGCAGCGCTAAAATACCCAAAAAATAGCTACTGAACGTAGCTCAAATATGTGATTTACCTGATAAACACAGTGAATATATAAATCAATGCATAGAGTTCATGAACAGTCCATTCCTATGGGTGATCTCTGATGTAAGCTATCCTCCATGGGAACTGAGGAACATACCCCTATGCGTGAATATAGAGTAAATGGAAAAATTATATGTACAAAGAAATAGTCCAAAATGACATGTGTGTGTTGGAAAGAATGTCTATTCATGGACAACACCACCACAGCATGGAAGGACCAAAGGACCCAATTGTTGATGATGGGAACACAAAAGAAGAGCACAGTTAATACAGTCGGGTACTCTTACCGGAAACGGTGGACCCACCTGTCGTACGACAGTGGGTCAATCGAGCTTAGTGGTCGCCGTGACCAGAAGATGGAACTGGATATCCTGGATGTCTAGGACCGACTCCCGCAGGGTGGTGAATGATCCGCTCACACGGTGGTGATCCCTCCAATCGTATAAGCTCCTGGAACCTCTCCCACATGGAGAAACGTCTTAAGGATGTTGCCTGAGTTCTTTTCCAGTAGCACACTTCCTTCCAGCAACTGCTTACACCAACTCCTTTCCCACACCAGGTGTGGGAAAGGAGTTGGTGTAAGCAGTTGCTGGAAGGAAGTGTGCTACTGGAAAAGAACTCAGGCAACATCCTTAAGACGTTTCTCCATGTGGGAGAGGTTCCAGGAGCCTATACGATTGGAGGGATCACCACTGTGTGAGCGGATCATTCACCACCCTGCGGGAGTCGGTCCTCGACATCCAGGATATCCAGTTCCATCTTCTGGTCACGGCGACCACTAAGCTCGATTGACCCACTGTCGTACGACAGGTGGGTCCACCGTTTCCGGTAAGAGTACCTGACTGTATCAACTGTGCTCTTCTTTTGTGTTCCCATCATTAACAATTGGGTCCTTTGGTCCTTCCATGCTGTGGTGGTGTTGTCCATGAATAGACATTCTTTCCAACACACACATGTCATTTTGGACTATTTCTTTGCACATATAATTTTTGCATTTACTCTATATTCACCCATAGGGGTATGTTCCTCAGTTCCCATGGAGGATAGCTTACATCAGAGATTACTACAGCTCACCATGTCATGTCCTCCTTTATAAGTCATGCCCCTGAAGAGTAGAGTCTACATGTCAAGCCGTGTTTTCCTTTTTATGGACTAAGGACTGATTAATTTCCAGGTGTAAGAAGCAGATCAAGTTTCATCGATGGACACATGGGGTGCATATGACAAAAAAGGGAGGACTGTTGTGGAAAAATGTATTAATGTATGTTGTCAGATGTCCCCCAATGTCAGTTTTGCTGTAATGCGCTCATCTGAGCGTATTTGCACATACAGACGTTGGTGGAAGATCGGTGGTGGGAAAATCTTCCTATGGAAACAGCGATGTTTGCTCCATTTAGAGATGTTGTTTTACGCCTCGTCGGGGGACTGGCCACCTCCTGACGGGGGCGTTTAATGACTCCGAGCGCACAGATCTGTGTCCACAAGAACAGTAGCATAACTATACGACAGTTGTGGTCCATTGAGGCATAATTGTTGTATAGTTCCCGTCATTGGTAGCAGTGAGTTTGGTTTGCACACGGCTTTGTACAAAGCCATGCTTTCTACTGTTCCTTTGTCTAACAGAAAGCATGACCCCTGTACACAGCCGTTTGCACACATCACTGCTAGGATTATATTTGAATTTAAATATGTCTGTGATTGGTTCTTTTGAAAATATACAAAATGTCTGAATGGCTGTTTTGTGAAGCCAACACCTTCTTTTGTTGCCCATGTTGACTATAAATAAAGAGAGCTGGCTATCCCAGGGTTCACTCTGCTCTGGGATGACTTGATGATAAGACCTGTGATGATGGTGCTTTCCTTGAATGAATGATGGAATGAACGGTGAGTGGAACTAGCAAACTTAAAGATAGCATTATTGCAAAAAGATGAATCTGAAGTGTGCTTATTTAGCACAAGGCAAAGATGGCTGTGTGCTCTGCAAACAACCAATCTTGCCACGACACCTTCCCCTGACAGGGGCCGAGCTAGTGAAGGTAATTCACGTTCTACATCACCTAGTCAGTGGCAGTGACTATTCACCACTGGTGACACCACAGTGGTCAGCAGCAGAAGGGAAAGGATTGTGCCTCGATCTGTCCCCGTTATCACTCAGTGAAGAAACTGTTTGTTTGTACGCTAAGAAGAATAAAACTGAGTTGGACCTATTCACTGTGTGGAACTCTGGTTACTAGGAGCAAAGGAGTTAGGGACGAAGTACTGGACTTGACTCTAGGACACCTACACAAGACCCAATCTTCTGGCCTTCACCTCTTAGCTATGGAGGACATGGGCCGTGGTGTACCTCATCCCTCCCCCCAGCACTGAAACCCCTAGACGAAAAAAGACAAGCCGAGTATGAGAAGGGGAGAGAGGGGTGAGGCCGCTACATATAATAAGTACGCTAAGGAGTGAGGAAACCTACTTACTCCAAACCACTAATAATTGGAAATTACCCCGACCACTGGCTACACAGACGGATAGATTACCACCCCCCAGACTGACACCCCACAACAAACTACTGACACCTCAGACTGACCCCGTCCAACTGAAACACCAGACTGAGCCCCTGCCACTAATACACGTCACCCCCAACTAATGACAATGATAACTGCTACCGGCTTGCTTTTTTCCCCCTCTATGGCAGTTGGGGGGTTAAGTTTGTGTCCTCCCAGAATAGTATTAATGCGTGAAATTCTGTATCCCCTTTATAATATTTACAGGCCATGAAATTCAGCATCACCTCTTATAATATTACAGGCCATAAAAATCTGTATCCCGTCTTATATTACAGGCCGTGAAATTCCGCATCCAGACACCCCCCCCCCCAAACTACTGACCATCACTCCCCACTGACAGACCCTCATCCCACAAACTAAACATTGACCTCCCACTGCAGGATCATCACCTCCCAACAACTGCCCCCCCTCAATCACAAATATTTGCCCAACAAACTAAATACTGACCCCCACTCCACACCAAGAGAGCCACACCACTGATAGATCGTCACCTCTCAACTTATGACCCCTGGGCTCCACTGATAGACCCCCCAACTCCTCTAACCACTCATCCTAACCCCCCTCCACCCCATCTTCATGCTACAGGGCTGTGAAATTACCAGGGATCAGCACTGACTATTCCGCATGCAAAGGGTTAATCCAGCCTGTGTACAACTGTCCCCTCTGATCCAGACTACGCCCCCTGTGCCAAACATGGTGTGCCCCAGTCTCATGCAGACTGTACCCCCTGTGACAGCCATGGTGTGCCCCAGTCTCATGCAGACTGTGCACCCCTGTGACATACAGATTGACCCCCCCGACATACAGACTGACCCCCCCTGACATACAGACTGACCCCCGTGACATACTGACCCCCCCTGACATACATACTGACACCCCCTGACATACAGACTGACCCACAGACCCCCCCCCCCCCCCCGTGACATACAGACTGTGTGTAGCCTATACAGCTTGTTGCTGTACCCTTTTTTTTTCCAAATATAGCTTTTTTATTACTTTTTCCAAATAAAATCAAAAATGAAAAGAAAAAAAGATCTGGACTCAGCCCACCTCTACCTTCATCGCAACCAGCCTGTGTCCCCTCGTCGTGTCCCCCGCTGTCATCCAGTGGAGCCAGGTCCAGTCTCGCTGTGTCTTCTGGATGCAGCCGATCAATCGGCGTGTGAGGGGCTAATGTAACACAACTGCGTGAGCTGCTCTGCGCTCGGCTTCTTTTGTCTAAAACCCTAAAACCGGCACATGCGCAGTAGCAGCATGGTATGCAGATTTTAATGGGATACAAATTTTTTTTTTTTTTTAATTCTTTATTTCCATGTTTTTCTTACAGGCATCATCAAAAACATAAAAGATAGCATTATCTTAATGATATTAATAAAACATATATGATTAATTGCCTGCATTTTTATTTTTCCCATCCCTCCCCTGCACCCATCCCCATTAACCCCAGAGAGAAAAAAAAAAAAAAAAGGATTAACAAATAAACACAAAAAAAAAAAAAAGGGGAAAGGGGAGACCCCCATCTCCCCACCTCTGCCTGCCGGTTTCAATAGACGGTAAGGTGTCTCTGCCAATAAGCTTCCAAGCCTAAATCCTTCTTTTAATCTTCTCTATCTTCTCCAAATAGTTTTTTCCCTTCTTCCGATTTTACGAATTCTTCCCATGGTGCCCATATTTCCTTATTTTGTTCCAGTCTTTCCATATCTCTGGGCCATAAATTTTCCATTATCCAAATTCTTCTAATTTTATTCAGCCACATAGAGATAGGAGGTGTTCGTGTTTCTTTCCAACACAAAGATATGCAGCTTTTCGCTGCATTCACCATATGACATATTATTGAATTTTTATATCTTTTCATCGGGATTTGGGAATTTTGTAGCAGGAAGAAGGCTGGATCATCAGGGACTCGGTATTCCGTAAACATTTGCGTTATCCTCTGAACTTCCAACCAGTATTGTCTAATCACTGGGCATTGCCGAAAAATATGAAAAATAGTCCCTCACTCTCCACAGTTTCTCCAACATCTATCCGTTACTTCCGGAGAAAATTTATTCAAGGTTGCTGGAGTGAAGTACCATTGTGTTAGCAATTTATAGTTAGATTCCTGTATCTTGGTACATCTAGAGGTACTCAGTGCCAACTGTGCCACTTTCCTGCTCTGGATTGGAGAGAACCTTTGATTCAAATCTCTCTCCCATTTACTCAAACTTCTCATTTTATAATCTTCTGGAGGTGTTACCAAAAGAGCATATATTTTAGATATAACATGGGAGATTGGTTCCTTTTCTTTGCAATATATCTAAAATCTTGTATGTGGTCTACAGTATTTTTCCATCGGGCCTAAGGATACCAAGAAATGTCGCATTTGTCTTGCCTGCCAACCAGACATTTCAAATTGACCTCCCTGTCGGGTCATGGATTCTATAGATGGCCAATTATCTAAGTTCGTAAAGTGTAATACTTGATAAAAGCCCCTGTCTCTGAGTCCCTGAAAGCCTCTTGCTTCTAACCCTGGTGGAAATGCTGGGTTTCCCAGAATTGGTGTCAAAGGTGAATGTTCTGTAGAGATTCTAGGGTTCCGACTTGTCTTATATCCCATTAATAATATAGGGCCTATCGTAGGGTGTATTTTCAGTGAGGAAGGTAAAGATGTGTAACACCATATGGCTCTGCTTAATGGAATATTACTTATTTGTTGTTCAATTTTAGTCCATAATTTATACTGTGTGCCTACACCAATCAATAATCCTGCCTAATTGTGCTGCCTGATAATATTTATACATATCAGGGGCTGCAATTCCACCCCACTCCTTCGGCATTGTCAGCAAACCTCTATTTATCCTAGGACGTCTACAGGCCCAAATACATTTTGAGAACTCTAACCCTATATGGCTAAAATAGGTCCTGGGGTTATATATAGGTAATGCCTGGAAAAGGTACAAAAACTTAGGGACTATATTCATTTTTAAAATGTTGCATCTCCCGAACCAGGAGTGCATGCCCTTATTCCATTTTTTTAAGAGTATTTTAACTGTTGCAAGTAATGGTCGAAAATTCATATCATAGATCTTTGTTAAATTTGAGGGAATCTGTGTCCCTAAGTAATTTAATGCTGTTGTCGTCCATCTAAACTTAAAGTTATGTTGTAGATTTTTACTTAGTTGTCCCTGCATTGCCACTCCCATCGCCTCCGACTTACTATAATTTATCTTAAAACCAGACAGAGATCCGTACTGTTCTATTTCCTTCAGAAGATTTGGCAGTGATATTTGTGGGGATTCTAGAGAAAACAGCAGGTCGTCCGCATAAGCTGACACCTTATACTCTTCTCTTCCCATTCTTATACCCATAATATCCGGATTCTGTCTGGTTCTATTCAACAGAGGCTCTAGTGTCAGAGCGAATAGGAGTGGTGACAAGGGGCACCCCTGATGAGTCCCATTCGATATCGGAAATATTTTAGAGTGTACTCCATTTGCTTTAACTGTAGCTTGTGGTTTCGAGTATAGCTCAGTTATCCACTTTAGCATCCGGTTTCCAAGACCCATGTGTTTCAGTACTCCTAACATAAATGTCCAATTCACCATATCAAAGGCTTTTTCCGCATCTGTGTTTATAAAAACACTAGGTTTTTTTAATTGGTTTGCTTGTTGAATTAGATTTAGTACTTTAATAGTGCTATCTCTTGCTTCGCGTTTGGGAATAAATCCCACTTGATCTAGATGTACTAACCGAGACACATGGGGTTGTAATCGAATAGCCAAAGTTTTTGTAAAAATCTTTAAGTCTGTATTCAGTAGGGATATCGGCCGATAACTACTACAACATGTCAAGTCTTTACCCTCCTTTGACAATATCGTAATATGTGCTCTTAGTGTGTCTGAAGTAAAGGTCGTTTTTTGTCCTATCGCATTAAATAATTTGGTCATGTGTGGACCTAATAGAGAGTAAAAACTTTTGAAGTATTGTATAGAGAAGCCATCTGGTCCGGGTGCCTTCCATGTTTTATCGTTTGTATTGCTGCAAATATTTCCTCTGATGTAATGGGTGCTTCTAATTTTCTTCGAACCGGGGATGGTAATCGAGCTAGTTGAGAGGAGACAAGATATTCATCTATAGACGAGTGAGGCAAAGAAGGAGGTGCTAGGTTATACAGTGAAGAGTAATACTTCCCAAATTCCTGTGCAATCTCTTTCGGGATCGAGATTTTTTGGTCTCCTTTTCCCTTAATATAGGGTATATATGATCGTGTTTGTTGTTCTTTCAATTTCTTTGCCAGTAATTTGCCGCACTTGTCTCCAGATTCATATGTCATCCTTCTCCATCTCTGTAATACCGCTTTTGCTTTATATCGTAAGATATCTGATATCTGTCTTCTTAAATGTGCTAATTCATTTCCTACTCCCCTTTCTGATGTCTCTTTATGTAATATCTCTAATTCCTGAATCTTTCCCAGTAGTTCATTTATTTCCTTTTCTCTGGCCTTCTTTACTCTGGAACCATGTTTAATTAATATTCCCCGTATAACTGTTTTATGTGCTTCCCATACAATACCTGGGTCACTTTCTGCACTGTCATTTATTTGGAAGTACCATGAAATTTCTTTACTTAGGTCTGCTAGAATTTCGGGTGATTGTAATAAGCTTTTATTCAATCTCCAATTCCATTCCATAGGATGGACTGCCCCCGATAGTAAGAGTTTTATCATAACTGGGGCATGGTCTGACCAGGTTATACTACCTATTGATATATCCTGCACACTGGATAGTAATTGCTGAGGTATCAAAAAAAGATCTATCCTTGAATATAATTGATATGGATTAGAGAAATATGTGTAATCTCTCTCCCCTGTGTGCAGTATACGGCAAACATCTATCAATTGAGTTTTGTGAAGTTTCTGAAGAATACGCTTCCTTGTCCCGATAGGGACTGAGGAGGAGCCACTAGAGGTATCAGTTCTTGGATCTAGAGGTATATTAAGATCACCCCCTAAAATTAATTTCCCTTCTTTAAATTTAGTCAGTTTTGATAGCATTTTTTCAAGGAAATTATCTTGATTAACATTTGGGGCATAGATAGTAGCTAGAGTCACTTTTATGTTTCCTATAAATCCTTTCAAAAAAAGATATCTCCCTCCTAGGTCTACATATTTATCCAACAAAGACCATGCAATTCTATTGGATATTAAAATAGCCACACCTTTAGTTTTGGCCTCTTTGTTAGACGCAAGGTATACGTTAGGAAAGTATCTGTTTTGGAGATATGGGAATTTTCCTTCCTTGAAATTAGTTTCCTGTATCATTCTTATATCTGTTTTAGTCAGCCTCAAATCATGATGTAGCATCCTACGTTTTTCCAGAATATTGAGTCCCCTCGCATTTATAGAAGTCACCTTCAACCCTGCCATCTTCCCCAATCCCGCAGGCAAAAGGGGGGGAGGGGTGAAAAAGAAAAGAAAAAAAAAATAAGAATAAATAAGTGAAAAAAAAAAAAAAGAAACCCCTAGGGTTAAAAGCACTAGTACCTACTTAGGTCTACCTAATTGCCTCTAGGTATTAAATATGGGGAAGTGTTTAGCGGCGGCCGGCTAGCCGAGCAGTAGGCCATGTCCCCATGGCTGTCTTGTTATTTACCATAATTTTAATAATTTCGCCCTTATCTCCTCCTTCTCCCTCCCCCTCCATTTTCCTACATATTCCAATAGCATACACAAAGGTTGTTTATATAAGAGATCTCCAGCCTTTTTCATAACACATTTGTACATTTAAACACATCTCAATTTCTGAATTTTGCTTCACCATTTACTTCATGGAAGGGATGCTTACTAAAATAAATGACTATATATTATCCACCTGTCTATGGGACTCCAAGATTATAACATTTATATATTCAATTATTAATGTATGTAGAGGTTTTTCCGCAGCCCATCTTTGTTTCAGAGCAATAATTACAAAATAATATTAGGCTAATAACTTCGGAATATTCCACTTTGTATCCATTTCTCATCTATTCCGTGTTAAGTACATTAAATACAATTACCCATATCCCCTCCTTCCTCTCCCTCCCCCCCCGCCCATTCTCTCCACTCCCTCCCTCTTCAAATATCATATTACCCTATCACATAGCATACTCATAATGCCACTCCTGGTCCCACCTCCCCTCCCCCCCGCCCCCCCCCCATTCCCATCCGTTACAATCTCTTCCTCATTAATATCTGTATATCTCTCACCACTGGTGTGCTAATACCCATGTGTACCTCTATTTCCGCGTGTCCTAATGTGTTATTGTTCTCAGTTTATTAAGTGTGTATATACCTAACAGAAATATGTATATACTTTATGATACGAATTTTACTGCTACACACGCTCTAGCAGCAATATAACTAAACAGAGTTGGTAATCTTTTCATTGTGAGATTTCCATTATTTAAGTGGGCAGCGCTTGTAGTGTAGCGGTTAGCACGTCCGGTTTTGGATTTGGCAATACTGAGGTGAGGGCCACAGTTCCGAATCCCAGCTGCTGCCCAAATAGCCCAGAGCATGCAAAGTCATTGACATGTGGTCAGTGGCATAACTGAGGAAGGAAGGAAGGAAGGAAAGAGGGATTGCCTTTTTTTGTTTTGGATTTTACTTCTATTGTCTCTTGGGGAGAAATGTTGCACAGCTCCATTTTTAACCATTACATTACTGAGCCTATTTCTGAGATTTGGTGTTTACAAGTTAAAAACTGTTTGTTTGTCTTTTGCTAGAAAATAACTTAGAACCCTCAAACAATATAAATATATATATATATATATATATATATATATAATTTTTTTCTAACACCCTAGAGAATAAAATGGCGGTTGTTGCAATACTTTCTGTCACACTGTATTTGCGCAGCGGTCTTAGATGCGCACTTTTTAAAAAAAAATACACTTTTTTGAATTAAAAAATAAGACAACAGTAAAGTTAGCCCAACTTTTTTTTTATTGTAAAAGATAATGTTACGCCGAGTAAATTGATACCCAACAAGTCACGCCTTCAAAATTGCGCCCGCTCGTGGAATGGCGACAA
Source organism: Rana muscosa (assembly GCA_029206835.1). Lineage (NCBI taxonomy): Eukaryota > Metazoa > Chordata > Amphibia > Anura > Ranidae > Rana > Rana muscosa. The sequence goes on along the minus strand of JARGYO010005578.1, from coordinate 439,793 downwards.
ACTTACCCTTTAAAATCTCCATAGGCGACATTTAAAAAATTCTACAGGTTGCATGTTTTGAATTAGAGGAGGTCTAGAGCTATAATTATTGCTCTTGCTCTACCGATCACGGCGATACCTCACATGTGTGGTTTGAACACCGTTTTCATAAGCGGGCGCTACTCACGTATGCGTTTGCTTCTGCACGTGAGCTCGGCGGGACGGGGCGCGTTTAACTTTTATTTAATATATTTTCTTATTTATTTTACCTTTTTACCTTTTATACCTCTTAAATATGAGATCTGGGGTCCAAAAGACCTACACTCCATTACCGAGTCTATTTCTGAGATTTGGTGTTTACAAGTTCAAAAGTTGTTTTTTTTGCTAGAAAATAACTTAGAACCCCCAAACATTGTGTGTGTGTGTGTATATATATTGTGAGGGGGTTAACTCGGTAGCGGGTGTGTGTGACCCCCTGGTTGGGCTCCCCACACAAAAACAGGGCCAGCAGACGGAGGTTGTGGTTTTCAAAATCAAAAGGTGCGGTTTATTTCTCTATGTACAGTGACAAAAACACAGCAAAGCCAAAAAGAAACATAAACAAAATAAATCCTGGTCAGCTTGACCTCTAACTAAACATGCAAGTTTCCTTACTAACAACTGGGATCAGCCTGGTGCTGCCCTAGTCCCTAAGTCCCTGGTTTAGTAAATGTCCAAACAAATAGCCACACAGGCATTGTCTCACCGCACAGGGGTTCACTCTCCCTAGACAGTCCACACAGGTCTGGGTCCAGGCATGAGCAAACACCTAATGAATCTGGGAGTTTTTATAGAGGCCTTAAACGAGCTGACAAGCCTCAGCTGGTCTCATCAACTCCCTGCCTGCACGACGCCCAGCCCTCTCCCTAGAGGTATGAGTCATCCATGAGCCCACTAGCCTCAGCTGGGCTTATACAACTCTCCACCTAGTTGTATAAGTCGGCATAAAGCCTGAATCTGGGAGAAATATATCTACCCCCCTGGATGCAACCAGGTGACTTTACCTTCCTGCTGTCACATACCCCCCCTCTTGTTTTAACCTTGGGGTTGGAACACCAGCAATCAGGCATTCATGAACTCGAGACAAAGCATCCACATTCCCCATTTGAACGCCAGGGCGATGCTTTACTGTGAAGTTGAATTCCTGTAGGGCCAGGAACCACCTATTCACTCTTCTATTTGTCTCCTTGTTTTGAGCCATCCACTTTAACGGAGCGTGATCCGTAACCATGTCAAAGTGCCTACCTAGCAGATAGTACCGAAGGGAATCTAGAGCCCACTTCACCGCTAAACACTCCTTTTCAACCGTGGCGTAATTTACCTCATGGGACTTCAACTTCCTGCTGAGGTAAATGACTGGGTGCTCTTCCCCATTCCAGACCTGGGACAATACTGCTCCTAACCCCACATCTGACGCATCACTTTGTACGACAAAGTCTTTAGAGAAGTCGGGTGAGTACAACACTGGCTGGCTACATAAGGCTTGTTTCAAGAATTGGAATGCTGCCTCAGCCTCGGGGGTCCATTTAATCATGACCGACCCTTTCCCTTTCGTCAGGTTGGTTAGGGGCACAGCCTTAGAAGCAAAGTGGGGAATGAAGCGCCGATAATAACCCACGATTCCCAGAAAGGCCCGTACCTGCTTCTTGCTGTTGGGACGTGGCCAACTCTGGATGGCCTCGACTTTGTTGAGTTGGGGTTTTATCACTCCCCTGCCAATGGTGTACCCAAGATATTTGGCCTCCTCCTGCCCAATGGTACACTTCTTGGGGTTAGCCGTAAACCCCGCTTCCCGGATAGAGTCTAGGACTGCTTGCACTTTTGGCAGATGTGAGGCCCAATCTGTGCTATGGACAATTACGTCATCCAGGTAAGCCGCAGCATACTTCCGATGGGGCCTCAGTATCTGGTCCATTTTCCGCTGGAATGTGGCCGGCGCATTCTGTAACCCGAACGGCATTCTCTTATATTGGAACGCCCCGTCTGGGGTTACAAATGCGGTTTTCTCTTTGGCCGACTTGACCAGGGGAATTTGCCAATACCCTTTTGCGAGGTCAAGAGTCGTCATGTATCGGGCTGTTCCCAGCCGGTCGATCAACTCATCTATACGTGGCATGGGGTAGGTGTCAAATTTTGTAACTTTGTTCAACTGACGAAAATCGTTACAAAATCGCCAGCTCCCATCCGGTTTAGGCACCAACACAATGGGACTAGACCAATCACTTTGGGACTCCTCTATCACCCCTAAGTTCAGCATTTTCTGTACTTCCTCCCGTATTGCCTCCCGTCGGGCCTCTGGGATCCGATAGGGTTTTAACTTCACCCTTTCACCGGGCGGGGTAATAATATCATGCTCTACCCCAGATGTTTGTCCCGGCAGCTCAGAGAACACCTCCTTGTTGCGAAGCACAAACTCCTTAACCTCCTGTTGTTGGGGTTGTGACAAGGTGGCTGCTATTCCAACCTCCGGAATCACGCAACCAGTTTGAGCTGGTGACCAAGTTTCTGCGACTAGGGACTCTCTATCCCTCCAGGCTTTCAACAGATTAACGTGATATATCTGTTCGGGCTTTCGCCTTCCTGGTTGTCTGACCTTGTAATTCACTTCGCTCACTTTTTCCATTATCTCGTAGGGGCCTTGCCATTTGGCAAGGAATTTACTTTCAACCGTAGGGACAAGTACCAATATCCTATCCCCCGGGGAAAAGGTACGGGTCTTGGCTCCACGGTTGTACACTCTCTGCTGTGCCAACTGCGCTTGGGCCAAATGTTCCTTCACGATGGGCATTACCTGTGCAATTCGATCTTGCATCAGGGCGACATGCTCAATCACACTCCTGTGGGGAGAACTCTCACTTTCCCAAGTTTCCTTGGCAATATCCAACAGCCCTCTTGGGTGTCTCCCATACAGTAACTCAAAGGGGGAGAATCCCGTAGAGGATTGGGGCACCTCCCTAATAGCAAACATCAAATAAGGAAGTAGACAGTCCCAATCCTTTCCATCTCTATCCACCACTTTCTTCAACATTTGTTTTAGGGTTTTGTTGAATCTTTCAACCAGCCCATCGGTTTGGGGGTGATACACAGATGTACGCAATTGCGTCACTTTGAACAATTTACACAGCTCTTTCATAACCCGGGACATAAAGGGTGTACCTTGGTCCATAAGCAGTTCTTTACAAATACCCACCCGGCTAAAAACAAGAGATAGCTCTTTGGCTATGGTTTTGGCCGAGGTATTTCTGAGAGGGATCGCTTCTGGATAACGGGTGGCATAGTCCATTATAACCAATATGTACTGGTGCCCCCTAGCGGACTTGATTATAGGACCTACTAAATCCATTGCGATTCTCTCAAACGGGACCTCAATGATGGGTAGAGGGACCAGCGGGCTACGGAAATGTGGCATCGGGGCCGACCTCTGACACACAGGGCAGGAGGAACAATAATTTTCTATGTCCTTCATCACCCCAGGCCAATAGAATCTCTGTAATACCCTCTCTCGGGTTTTCTCTGTCCCCAGATGACCTCCAAGAATGTGCCCATGGGCCAACTCCAACACCAACTTCCTGTAAGGTTTGGGCACCACAAGCTGCTCAACGGTTTCTTCTGCCCTTTTTGCCACCCGATACAGTAGGTCCTTCTCTACGCTGAAGTATGGGTAAGTGCAGGTATTATCTGGGTTCACTAACTCGCCATCTATTTCCACTACGTTTTCCCGTGCCTTTATTAGGGCGGGGTCTTTTAACTGTTCTGTGGCAAAATTTTCCCTGTGAACCTCCAGATCAGAAAACTCCACAGACGGTAGGTTTTCGTCTGAGGAGGTGGGCTCCTCTCCAGTTTCTTGAGTCTCCCCTGCCAATACTGACAAGGGAAATTCTGGAGAGTCCTCACCACTCTCAGAGGAGTTCTGGCTATCACATTCCTGGTACATAGGGGCACCAGTGGGGGGCTCAGGATCATCCCACAGTTCCCAGAACTTCGGAAAATCCCTTCCCACAATGGCATCATGCGGTAACTGAGATACTAACCCCACTGGATGAGAGAGGGTACCTTTGGGGGTCTCGAAACACACTGTAGTCACTGGATACTCTCGGGTGTCCCCATGCACACAAATAACAGCTACCTTGCTATTCCCAGAGACCTCTGTTTTAACTAATTCAGCCTTTATCAGGGTCACAAGGCTACCTGAATCCAGCAATACCACAACATTTCTACCATTAATACACATTTTGCATAAATGTTTCTCAGTTCCCCGAATGGCAGTGCATGCGACTGTCGCACACAGCGACTGACGTCGGTCCGTCAGAAAGTCACATTGCATGGGTTCCTCCACAACCGGGCAATTTGCTGCAATATGTCCCGCTTGCCGGCAGCGGTAGCAAACAATCCATTTGGCTGCCTCTTGAGCCCCTGACTTCCCAGGCTGTTCTCGCCAAACTTTGGGTAGAGCTCCCACCCTCTCACTCTCTCCACCCTCACCCCTTGGAATCCTCTTATCCGCCCCTGGGGATGGTCTGGTCTTAGGGTGGAAAGTCCGAGAGTCTCTGGAAGAGGCCGTCAGGTTCTCTGTAGCCAAGTATTTCTCTACACGATCCACAAGACCACCGGCCGTCTCTGGGTCTCCATGGCTTACCCACTTTTGGATGGCAGTAGGAAGAGCTCTCAAAAACCGATCCATTACAACACGTTCCACAATCTCTGGTGCGGACAAAGTCTCTGGCTGTAGCCACTTCCTGCTCAGGTGAATGAGATCATACATTTGAGACCTGGGGGGTTTTCCAAGCTGGAAAGTCCAGTTATGCACACGCTGAGCCCGGACAGCCAGGGTGACACCCAGCCTTGCCAATATTTCAGCTTTTAGCATCACATAGTCTTTTGCTTGGTCATGCTCTAGGTCATAGTAAGCCTTCTGCGATTCACCAGTTAACAGAGGAGCCACCAGTCCAGCCCACTGCTCCTCAGGCCACTTTTCTCTTTCAGCAGTCCTTTCAAATGTGGTCAAAAATACCTCTGGATCATCCTCTCCAGTCATTTTTGTCAATAAACGACTCACCCCAAAGGACGCGGTATTAGTGGGACGGCTTTCCTCACTGGTCTGCGGACGTTGCTGCATTACTGCTTCCATTTGTTGTAGTCTCTGCTCTTGCTTCTGTAACAGGTCTATGAAGCGGGCCTCAGATTGCTGCTGGGCTTGTTGCTGAGCTTCCAGACTCTGTTGGTGAGCTTGCTGCTGGGCTGCAAGGCTCCTTTGCAAACCTGCATTTGTCTGCTGTTGATTGGCATTTGCTAGAGCCAGCTGTTTCAGTATCTCCTCCATGCTGGCTTAAAAAAAACTGCCCGCATTCTCCACCAACTGTGAGGGGGTTAACTCGGTAGCGGGTGTGTGTGACCCCCTGGTTGGGCTCCCCACACAAAAACAGGGCCAGCAGACGGAGGTTGTGGTTTTCAAAATCAAAAGGTGCGGTTTATTTCTCTATGTACAGTGACAAAAACACAGCAAAGCCAAAAAGAAACATAAACAAAATAAATCCTGGTCAGCTTGACCTCTGATTAAACATGCAAGTTTCCTTACTAACAACTGGGATCAGCCTGGTGCTGTCCTAGTCCCTAAGTCCCTGGTTTAGTAAATGTCCAAACAAATAGCCACACAGGCTTTGTCTCACCGCACAGGGGTTCACTCTCCCTAGACAGTCCACACAGGTCTGGGTCCAGGCATGAGCAAACACCTAATGAATCTGGGAGTTTTTATAGAGGCCTTAAACGAGCTGACAAGCCTCAGCTGGTCTCATCAACTCCCTGCCTGCACGACGCCCAGCCCTCTCCCTAGAGGTATGAGTCATCCATGAGCCCACTAGCCTCAGCTGGGCTTATACAACTCTCCACCTAGTTGTATAAGTCGGCATAAAGCCTGAATCTGGGAGAAATATATCTACCCCCCTGGATGCAACCAGGTGACTTTACCTTCCTGCTGTCACAATATATATATATATACATATATATACTGTATATATATTTTATTTTCTTTCTAACACCCTAGAGAATAAAATGACGGTTGTTGCAATACTTTCTGTTACACCGTATTTGTGCAGCGGTCCCAGGGTCCCAGGTTGCCCCAAGGGACATGTATCAATGCAAAAATATTTTTTTTCGGGAGTAGTCATTTTAATGATGCATAAAGTGAAAAAAAAAAGTGAAATATTCCTTTTAATATCGTACCTGGGGGGTGTCTAAAGTATGCCCGTGAAGTGGCACGTGTTTCCCGTGTTTAGAACTGTCCCTGCACAAAATTACATTTCTAAAGGAAAAAAAGCCATTTAAAACTGCTTGTGGCTTTAATGTAATGTCTGGTCCCGGCAATATGGATGAAAATCATTGAGAAAAATGGCATGGCTACCCCATCAGGCCCCCCACCCCAGCCCACTACCAGCCCCTTTGGGTCTTTTATGGATATTAAGGGGAACCCCGCACCCAAAATAAAGGCCCTATATACTCTGAACAGCAGTATACAGGCGGTGCAAACAAGACAGGGACTGTAGGTTTGTTCTTAAGTAGAATCTTTTTCTAATTTGAAACAGGTACATTTTTTAAGTGTAGCTCTAGCCAAAAAAATCTATTTTTAAGCTTTTTGGAGAACATAGGGAACGGTTATCACCCCTGTAACATTTGTTTTGCTATCTGTGCAACGGTTCAGAACATTTCACCTCACTTTCCCAATGACAAATGTTTTTGGAAAATTGTTTTTTTTATTGAAACGAGGATTGGTGATAAAGCATCAGTAGAGAGGAGACACGTTTTTACCATATTAACTCTTACAGGGGAGAATTTCCCTTCCTAGGGGTAGATTTCCTCTCACTTACTATTGTCTCCTTCCGTTTGCAAGTAGGAGTCGTTTGTAAGTTGGATGTTTGAAAGTAGGGGCCTGCCGTATATACTCTGCAGAAATATGCCCCTTAGGTGTTGGTGTTGCCACAACACTGTAAGCCCTCACAGTTACTCTTGGTGGGCGCTGGAACGCCCTGCTGTGAACTGTTATATCAGGAATTGTAATTACATGCCATTGTTGAACAGTGGTAGGAAAATTTGGGCCTTTGGTGGTGGTGCTGGTGCCACAACACTGTAAGCCCTCCCAGTTACTCTGGGTGGGCGCATGAATGGGCCCTGCTGTGAATTATTAGATCAAGAATTGTAATTGCATGCCCCTGTTGAACAGGGGCTGAAAAATTGAGCCTTTGGTGGTGGCGGTGGTGCTGGTGCCACAAAACTGTAAGTCCTCAGTTACTTTTGGTGGGCACAGGAATGGGCCCAGCTGTGAAATATTAGATCAAGAATTGTAATTACATGCTCCTGTTGAACAGGGGCATAAAAATTGGGCCTTAGGCACTGGTGCTGGTGCCACAACACTGCAACCCCTCACAGATACTGTACTTAGAGCGCAGCAATGAGCCCTGCTGCAAAGCATTGCATCAAAAAATTTAATTACACGCCCCTGTTAAACAGGGGCTGAAAAATTGGGCCTTAGGCACTGGTGCTGGTGCCACGACACTGCAACCTCTCCCAGATACTCAAGTTGGAGTGCAGGAATGAGCCCTGCTGCGAAGCATTGCATCAAAAATTGTAATTACACGCCCCTGTTAAACAGGGGCTGAAAAATTGGGCCTTAGCCACTGGTGGCGGCACCCAGAACCACAAATGTTCTTCCAAGCTATCGGCAGGATCATTGAGGAGGAAGAGGATAGTCAGTCAACATAACAGGACAGTCACTCAGCATCAGCATAGGCAGTCTTGAAGGATGTGACATTTCAAAAAAAATTGGTTACATCAGCTTCAGGTGCTTGGTAACTGGTGGTGATCCAAGACTGATTTATCTTTATGAAGGTCAGTCGATCAACCGAGTTGGTGGACAGGCACACCCTGTGATCGGTTACAAAGCCTCCAGCAGCACTGAATGTGCATTCCGAAAGAACGCTGGATGCAGGACAGGCCAGTAGCTTAATTGCATACTGTGCAAGCTCTGGCCAGTGATCCATCCTCAAGACCCAGTAAGCCAGAGGATTTTCGGTGGGAAAGGTGTCCAAGTCTGACCTTGCCCCTAGGTATTCCTGAACCATGTAAATCAGACGCTGGCGATGGTTGCTGGAACCAATCATACCTTGGGGCTGCGTATTAAAAAATTGTCTGAACGCATCGGTCAGACGGCCACCTTCTCCACCGCTCCTTCTGTGACTGACCGAAGCCTCAGCAACTCGTTGTCCAGGACCAGGAGTTTGTAACCTCCCAGTCTCTGGGAACGCGTTGCACAGACCTTTCTGCAAGGCCTCCCGGAGATGTCTCATCCTCTGCTCCCTCTGCGACGGCAAGATAAGGTCCGCAAACCTTACCCTTGTACCGTGGATCAAGGAGAGTGGCCAGCCAGTAATGGTCCCTGTCACCTACCTTATGATGGTAGCCCAACGTGCAGGGAGCGGCCTCTCGTAATCCCCTGGCTCGAGAGCCCCTGATAGAGCAGACAGAGGCTCAGGAGGACAGGGGGCACAAGTGCCTGGCAGGTAAGCAGGATATTGGGTAGTTGCGGCAGCAGATGGTGCACAGCAAACTGGAACAGTCCAAAGATAGCTGGGAGGTGCACAGTAGGACTAATCAGAATGCAGACAACAGGCAGATGTATAAAAGTCCCAGACCAGACTGCAGAAACAAGGTGGTGTATTGTAGTACAGGCTGAGGTGTACTGTAGCTCAGGCACAGGTGCAGGGTAGTTCAGGCAGAGATGCGCTATGATTCAGGCAGAGATGCACGGTGGCTTCAGGCAGGATGTACTGTAGTTCAGGTGGAGGTGCCTTATAGTTCGAACAGACCGATGGGTCGGACCAGCAGGCGACCAGGTACAGGGATGACCAAGAGAGTTGTCAGAGCAAGCCGAAGTCGGGGCAGGCAGCAATCGGGGTTAAACAGAGACAAGCCGGATCAGATAACAGGTGTACAGGAATCAGAAGTCAATAGCAGGGGTCTCGGGAACGCTGTAGACCAGACTGCAAGGAGTAAGGTATGCAGATAGTTTAAATACCTTGTTTGGCGCCAAATGCTGTCACTGCGCGTGCTCCCGTGAACGCGCGCGCACGCCGATCGCGCTATTGTGCATGCGCATGCGCAGAATGGACCTATGGAGTATAGACGATCTCCTGGCGGCACTGTTGCCAGGCAGATTGTAAAAACGCCTTTCCTGACATTGCCCCCCCCCAAGGGGCAGCCTCCGGATGCCCAACTGGGCCACTTTGTCTGGGTGAGATTTCTCAAAGTCCTTGATTAGTCTTTCCGCGTGGACATTCACCTCTGGCTCCCATGAGTTTTCTTCTGGGCCGTAACCCTTCCATTTCACCAGGTATTGGATCTGGTTTCGTCTTCGTCTACAACCCAGAATGGACTCAACCTCAAATTCCTTTTCTCCATCGATAAGCACGGGTTCGGGAGGATTGGTGTCCCGATCCGTAAAGGGATCAGGAACCGTGGGCCTAAGCAGGGCTACATGAAAAACTGGGTGATTCCGGAAGGACTCAGGCAGTTTCAATTCGTAAGCTACCTCGTTAATCTTCCTTGTTATAGGGAAGGGACCCACGAATTTAGGGCCCAACTTCTTGGATGGGCATGCCAATTTTAGATTCAGGGTAGAGAGCCAAACTTGGTCCCCAGGTGCCAGGTTGAGCTCCTCTCTCCTCTTTCTGTCGAAAATTTCCTTGTTGTAGCTTTGTGCCTTAGTCATGGTCTCCTGGAGAAGTTTATTGTTGGTGGAGAAGAAATTTAGAGTTTCCTGGGCGGCTGGTACCGGACATTCGGGCATGTTGTTAGATAGAAATAATGGGTGAAACCCATAGTTTGCGAAAAATGGGGATTGCTTGATGGCAGAATGAACAGAGTTGTTGTAGGCAAACTCAGCAAGAGGCAAAAGAGGGGCCCAATCATTCTGGGAGAAGCTTGAAAAGCAGCGCAGGTACTGCTCGAGCGTTTGATTGGTGCGCTCTGTTTGGCCATTGGTTTGGGGATGGTATGCTGAGGAAAAGAACAGATCGATCTTCAGTGATTTACATAGTGCCCTCCAAAATCTTGATGTAAACTGTACCCCCCGGTCAGATGTAATGTTAGCAGGTACACCGTGCAGCCTTACTATTTCCCTGATGAAGATTTTTGCAGTCTCAGAGGCCGAGGGGACGCCCCTCATGGGTAGGTTATGGGCCATCTTGGAGAGTCTATCCACCACTACAAAGATGGTCGTAAACTCTTCTGATGGAGGTAGTTCAACTATAAAGTCCATTGAGATCATCCTCCATGGCCTCTCCGGGACGGGTAGTGGCTTTAGTAACCCCCAGGCTCTGGTTTTGCTGTTTTTGTTCTGGATGCAGGTGGTACAAGATTCCACATAGCGCTTGCAATCTTGGGATAATCGTGGCCACCAGAATGTCCGCTGGAGAAGTTCGGAAGTTTTGTACACACCGAAGTGGCCGGCTAACTGGTGGTCATGACAGGATTTCAAGACGGCCACCCGAAGTTGTTGAGGTACAAAAATCTTGTCCTTGTTCCACAGCAGACCGTCTTTAGACTGTAGGGCAAGGCCAGAAAATGGGCATGGTCCCGAGGAGGCCTGTCTGATTTGGGACAGGAGGTCCTCTTGTAACAGGAGGAAGTTACCGGGAGGTAGAATGGTATCCGGGGGGGAAAGGACCTTAGGTTCGGCAAACATCCGGGAAAGGGCGTCCGGTTTGGTGTTCTTTGATCCGGGTCGGTACGTGATGTGAAACGAAAATCGGGTAAAAAAGAGTGCCCACCTGGCCTGGCGTGGCCTCAGTCTCTTGGCAATCTTTAAGTATTCCAGGTTTTTATGGTCGGTATAGATCAGGATAGGATGTGCTGCTCCTTTCAGGAGGTAGCGCCATTCCTCAAGTGCGGACTTTATTGCCAGAAGTTCCCTGTCCCCGACGTTGTAGTTTTTCTCGGCCTCCGTTAGTTTACGGGAGAAGAAGGCTACTGGGTGCAATGCGGCCTTTGGGCCTTGTCTCTGGGAAAGTATTGCTCCAACTGCCACTTCAGAGGCATCCACCTCCAAGATGTAAGGTAAGGCCGGGTTAGGGTGCTTTAGGACAGAGGCCGAGATGAACAGATTCTTAAGGTTAGCAAAGGCGGCCTGAGCTTCGGGGGACCAGTGAAACCGGTTACCTTGTTTAGTTAAGTTGGTAATGGGGGCAATGATAGAGGAGAATCCTTTAATGAATTTCCGGTAGAAGTTTGCAAAGCCCACGAAGCGTTGGATCCCCTTCTTATCGCTGGGGGCTGGCCAATCCAGAATGGCCATGACCTTCTGAGGGTCCATCTTAATACCCTCTACCGAAATGATTAGCCCTAGGAACTGAATATCTTGTTGTTCGAATGCACATTTCTCGGGCTTGGCGTACAAACCATGTTGGCGAAGTCGGGCCAAGACCTTCCGGACGTGTTCACGATGGTCGGTTAAGGAGGAAGAGAAGACCAGGATATCGTCTAGGTAGACGATGACGAATAGATCTAGGTAGTCTCTAAAAATATCGTTTATGAAATGTTGGAACGTGGCAGGGGCATTACATAGCCCGAAGGGCATGACCAGGTATTCAAAGTGCCCGAATCTGGTGCGAAACGCTGTTTTCCATTCATCACCGCTCCGAATGCGGACTAAGTTGTAGGCCCCGCGGAGGTCCAATTTAGTGAAAATGGCTGCTGTCCCAAGTCTTTGAAAAAGTTCGGGTACTAATGGCAGGGGATACCTATTTTTAATAGTTACTTTATTCAGGGCTCTGTAATCCACACAGGGGCGTAGGGAGTGGTCCTTCTTTTCTACCAAGAATATACCGGCTCCTGCAGGAGAGGTGGAGGGATGTATGAATCCCTTCTCTAAGTTGTCATCCAGATACGTCTTGAGAGTTCTAAGCTCTAGTTCAGATAAGGGGAAAATTCTTCCAAAAGGGACCTCTGCCCCCGGAAGAAGGTCAATAGGGCAATCGTAGGGCCTGTGCGGAGGTAGAGTCTCCGCGCCCTTTTTGCTAAAGACATCTAGAAAGTTGTGATAGGCCTCCGGGACCAGCCGACGGTTCTCCATATCACTCCCCAGACAAAGTAATGGGGACGAGGTGTCGGATGGCGCTGGAAAACAGTGTTCACGGCAATAGAGAGATGGAAAGCGAACCTCTCCAGTGTTCCAGTCGATCTGAGGATTATGAGCTTTTAGCCATGGTATCCCTGAGATAATTGGGAAGAGAGGGGATTCTATAATGTCCAAGCACAATAGTTCTTGATGCTTGTCCGCAGTGGTTGTGCGCAGGGGAATTGTCTGCTGCGTCACTGGTCCTGATCTGATGGCCGATCCGTCGGCAAGATGGACCGTGAGTTCTTTAGGTCTGGGCCTCAAAGGGACTTGATGTTTCAAGGCAAAGGAAAGGTCCATGAAGCCGCTGCAAGCACCGGAGTCAATAATGGCGGGAGTCCGGATGTTCCTTCCTGGGAGCTGTAGAGAGATGGAAACGATCAGGTGAGCGGAATGGTTAGGCAGAACAGGCGAGACAGTAGAGGAGAGGTGGCACTTATGCAATTTAGCGGGGCACATCCTCACGTAGTGTCCTGACTCCCCGCAGTAGAGGCAGAGGTTGTGAACCCGGCGTCGCTGGCGCTCCTCAGGAGTAAGCGAGGGTCGGATCAACCCCAGTTGCATGGGTTCAGAGGCATCGGTAGCGGAGCGTGGGGAGGTCGAAGAAGCGGAATGAGGAGGATAGGGTACCCGTGGCAGCATCCATACTGGGCGGGATGGTCCCGCTGACCGTTCAGCTCTACGCTCCCTTAGTCGCCTGTCGATCTGAATAGCTTGAAGGATCAAGGCATCGAGCGTGTTCGGTATACTGACCCGGGCCAGCTCGTCCTTCAAGGGCTCTGATAGTCCCAGCCGGAATTGGTGTCGCAAGGCGGCGTCGTTCCAGCTGGTATCGGCGCTCCAGCGCCTAAAGTCTGATACGTAATCTTCAGCGGCTCTGCGACCCTGCTGGAGAGAGCATAATGCTGCTTCGGCGGTAGCGGCCAGTTGAGGGTCCTCATAGAGGAGGTCCATGGCCTGGAGGAAAGTACTTAGTTGGTCAAGGCAGGTGTTTTTCTGTTCCAGGAGGCGGTGTGCCCAGGCCTGAGGTTCACCGGACAATAGAGCTATGACAAAGCCCACCTTGGTAGATTCAAGGGAGAAGGTCCTGGGCTGTAGCGCAAAGAAAAGTTCGCAGGCGTTACGAAAGGCCCTGTACTTGCCGCGGTCCCCAGAGAACCTCTCCGGAGTAGGGACCCTGGGTTCAGGTGGCAACATGACAACCGACGGTGCAGGTGAAGCGCCTGATGCGACAGGTGCTGAGGTAGCCAGGGTCTGGACACGCTCCTCTAGCCGGGTATATCCCTCTTGCAAACTCCTGACTGCAGCAGTAAGTCCGTCCAGGTGGCGGCATAGTTCCTCCATGGGAGAGGCCCCATGCGTAGGCTCCGACATGGCTGTCTGGTACTGTCACGTACCTTATGATGGGAGCCCAACGTGCAGGGAGCGGCCTCTCGTAATCCCCTGGCTCGAGAGCCCCTGATAGAGCAGACAGAGGCTCAGAAGGACAGGGGGCACAAGTGCCTGGCAGGTAAGCAGGATATTGGGTAGTTGTGGCAGCAGATGGTGCACGGCAAACTGGAACAGTCCAAAGATAGCTGGGGAGGTGCACAGTAGGACTAATCAGAATGCAGACAACAGGCAGATGTATAAAAGTCCCAGACCAGACTGCAGAAACAAGGTGGTGTATTGTAGTACAGGCTGAGGTGTACTGTAGCTCAGGCACAGGTGCAGGGTAGTTCAGGGAGAGATGCGCTATGATTCAGGCAGAGATGCACGGTGGCTTCAGGCAGGATGCACTGTAGTTCAGGTGGAGGTGCCTTATAGTTCGAACAGACCGATGGGTCGGACCAGCAGGCGACCAGGTACAGGGATGACCAAGAGAGTTGTCAGAGCAAGCCGAAGTCGGGGCGGGCAGCAATCGGGGTTAAACAGAGACAAGCCGGATCAGATAACAGGTGTACAGGAATCAGAAGTCAATAGCAGGGGTCTCGGGAACGCTGTAGACCAGACAGCAAGGAGCAAGGTATGCAGATAGTTTAAATACCTTGTTTGGCGCCAAATGCTGTCACCGCGGTTGCTCCCGCGAACGCGCACGCGTGCGCGCTCCCGTGAACGCGTGCGCGCGCCCGCGCACGCCGATCGCGCTATTGTGCACGCGCATGCGCGGAATGGACCTATGGAGTATAGACGATCTCCTGGCGGCACTGTTGCCAGGCAGATTGTAAAAACGCCTTTCCTGACAGTCCCTCTCCTTGATCCGAAGAATACAAGGATCCTTCCGCAGGCTTTGCAGGATCAGGGAGGCCATGCAGCATAGGTTAGCTGAGGCATTCGGTCCGGAGTCCTCTAGGTCACTAAGGACGACATGATCCGCAGCCACCTCCTCCCAGCCACGTACAAATCCACGGGTTTCTTGAGACTGTAAATCATCCCTAAAAGACTGCTGATGCTGAGTGACAGGCTCCACCTCCATGCTGATACAATCCTCCTCCTCCTCCTCTTCCTGTGTGATGGGTGGGACAGAAGGAACACTGTCTAAATAAAGGGGGCCTTGAGAGGCAAGGAAGTCCTCTTCCTGCCTCTGTTCTGCTATGTTCTGCCTCAAGTGCCCTGTCCATTATTCCACGCAGTGTATGCTCCAACAGGTGGACAAGAGGTACAGTGTCACTGATGTATGCACTGTCACTGCTCACCATCCTCATGGCCTCCTCAAATGGTGCCAGGACAGTGCATGCATCCCTGATCATGCCCCACTGGCGTGGTGAAAAAAATCCGAGCTCCCCTGACCCTGTCCTGGTGCCGTAGTCGCACAGGTACTCATTGATGGCCCTCTGCTGCGTGTGCTGTCGCTGCAGCATGGCCAATGTTGAATTCCACCTGGTGGGCATGTCACATATAAGGCGGTTCTTGGGCAGGTTCAACTCCTTTTGCAGCTCAGCCAGGCGAGCACTGGCATTATATGATCGGCGGAAATGCACACAGACTTTCCTGGCCTGCCTCAGGATATCCTGTAATCGCGGGTACCTGCCCAAGAACCGCTGCACCACCAGGTTAAGGACATGAGCCACACAGGGCACATGGGTCAGTTGTCCCTGTCGGAGGGTGGAGAGGAGGCTGGTGCCATTGTCTCAAACCACCATTCCTGCCTTAAGCTGGCGTGGCATCAACCACCTCTCAGCCTGCCCCTGCAAAGCTGACAGAACCTCTGCCCCAGTGTGGCTCCTGTCCCCCAAACACACCAGCGCAAGCACGCCATGGCATCTTTTTGCCTGCGTACTTGCGTAGTCCCTTGAACGCCTACGGAGCACCGCTGGTTCAGAGGACAAAGCACAGGAAGAGGCCATGGAAGAAGAAGAAGAGGAGGGGGTGGAGGAGAGAGGTGTGTCACAACCAGTAGTAGCATTTTGGAGGCGTGGCGGCGGAACAACCTCCAACACTACTGCACCTTGTCCTGCATCCTTCCCAGCTGCCAAAAGAGTGACCCAATGGGCCATGAAAGATAGGTAACGTCCCTGTCCATGCCTGCTGGACCATGAGTCAGCGGTAATATGCACCTTACCGCTGACCGCCCTGTCCAGGGATGCATGGACATTGCCTTCCACATGCCTGTAGAGAGCCGGAATCGCCTTCCGTGAGAAAAAGTGGCGTTTGGGAACCTGCCACTGAGGTACCGCACATTGCACAAACTCACGGAAGGGGGCCGAGTCTACCAACTGAAAAGGCAGCAGTTAAAGTGGTAGCAATTTAGCCAAGCTAACATTCAACCGTTGGGCATGTGGATGGCTGGGAGTGAACTTCTTTCGACGGTCCAGCAGCTGCGGCAGGGAAATTTGCCTGATACAATCGGATGTCGGTGTACTGCTAGCAGAGTGCCCGCAAGTACTTGGCTGTGAAACACCTAATTTTTTTTTTTTTAAAGGTAAATTTTTATTAAGTTTTTTTTCAAAACAAGACATACAATAGACAACAAACAGACACACGTGGAGCGAACATCGCCCAATCCAGTACAGTGCAAAAAAAA
Organism: Rana muscosa; assembly: GCA_029206835.1. Taxonomy (NCBI): domain Eukaryota; kingdom Metazoa; phylum Chordata; class Amphibia; order Anura; family Ranidae; genus Rana; species Rana muscosa. Next base: position 423,609 of record JARGYO010005578.1, on the reverse strand, counting down.
TGTTTTTTAGAAAGCTGGTAAACAATTGGCATATATCAGGAAGACAATATTCAGTCAAATTTTTCAGGAGCAGGAGAGACAGTGCTCTCAGAATCAACCCAGTAGCCCCAAACCTTCCTGAATTTTTTCGGACACCCTCTAGCCTCATATGTCAGTTTGTATAATGATACAGCATGGTTAATATTTGTGAGCCAGAAGGCAATAGTGGGCAAGGATGGAGACTTCCAATGGAAGGTTTTTGCTTTCTTAGCATGAAACAATACTATTCTCAGAAATGTTTGTGTATTCTCGGATATACTATCATCATCAATAGTGATGAGCCGAACACCCCCGGGTTCGGTTCGCACCAGAACCCGTGAACGGACCGAAAGTTCGCACGAACTTTAGAACCCTATTAAATACAATGGATGCGAACGTTCGAAATCTAAAGTGCTAATTATAACGACTATTATGCATGTTATTTTCCTAAAAAGGGTTTTGGAACCCGGGTTCTGCACCAGGGGACATGTATCAATGCAAAAAGAAGTTTTAAAAACGGCAGTTTTTCTGGAGCAGTCATTTTAATGATGCATAAAGTGAAAAAAAAAAAGTCAAATATTCCTTTAAATATCGTACCTGGGGGGTGTCTAAAGTATGCCTGTGAAGTGCCACGTGTTTCCCGTGTTTAGAACTGTCCCTGCACAAAATTACATTTCTAAAGGAAAAAAAGCCATTTAAAACTGCTTGCGGCTTTAATGTAATGTCTGGTACCGGTAATATGGATGAAAATCTTTAAGAAAAATGGCATAGCTACCCCATCACACAACCCCCCCCCCCTACCCCAGCCCATTACCAGCCCCTTTGGGTCTTGTATGGATATTAAGGGGAACCCCGCACACAAAATAAAAAAGGCCCTATATACTCTGAACAGCCGTATACAGGCGGTGCATACAAGACAGGGACTGTAGGTTTGTTCTTATGTAGAATCTGTTTGTAATTTTGAACAGGTACATTGTTTAAGTGTAGCTCCAGCCCAAAAATATATTTTTAAGCTTTTTGGAAAACATAGGGAAGGGTTATCACCCCTGTAACATTTGTTTTGCTGTCTGTGCAGTGTGCACCTGTTCAGAACAGTTCACCTCACTTTCCGTCCTAATGACAAATGTTTTTTGAAAATTTGGGTTTTTTATTGAAACAAGAATTGGTGATAAAGAATCAGTGGAGAGGAGACACTTTTTTTCCCATATTAACTCTTACAGGAGAGAATTTGCCTTCCTAGGGGTAGATTTCCTCTCACTTCCTATTGTATCCTTCCGTTTGCAAGGAGGAGTCGTTTGTAAGTTGGATGTTTGAAAGTAGGGGCCTGCCGTATATACTCAGCTGAAATTTGCCCCTTACATGTTGGTGTTGCCACAACACTGTGAGCCCTCACAGTTACTCTTGGTGGGCGCATGAATGGGCCCTGCTGTGAATTATTAGATCAAGAATTGTAATTGCATGCCCCTGTTGAACAGGGGCTGAAAAATTGGGCCTTTGGTGGTGGTGGTGGTGGTGGTGTTGACACAACACTGTAAGGCCTCACAGTTAGTCTTGGTGGGCGCAGGAATGGGCCCTGCTGTGAATTATTAGATCAAGAATTGTAATTGCATGCCCCTGTTGAACAGGGGCTGAAAAATTGGGCCTTTGGTGGTGGTGGTGGTGGTGGTGTTGACACAACACTGTAAGGCCTCACAGTTAGTCTTGGTGGGCGCAGGAATGGGCCCTGCTGTGAATTATTAGATCAAGAATTGTAATTACATGCCACTGTTAAACAGGGGCAGAAAAATTGAGCCTTAGGCACTGGTGCCACAACACTGCAACACCTCACAGATACTGTACTTGGAGCACAGCAATGAGCCCTGTTGCAAAGTATTGCATCAAAAATTTTAATTACACGCCCCTGTTAAACAGGGGCTGAAAAATTGGGCCTTAGCCACTGGTGCTGGTGCCACGACACTGCAACCACTCCCAGATACTCTAGTTGGAGTGCAGGAATGAGCCCTGCTGCAAAGCATTGCATAAAAAATTGTAATAACACACCCCTGTTAAACAGGGGCTGAAAAATTGGGCCTTAGCCACTGGTGGCGGCACCCAGAAACAAAAATGTTCTTCCAAGCTATCATCGTCAATCAGATCATTGAGGAGGAGGAGGATAGTCAGGACAAACTCTCAGCATCAGCATCAGTCTTGAAGGGATGTGACATTTGAAAATAAATTAGTCTGTTATATCAGCTTCAGGTGTTTGGTAGCTGGTGGTGATCCAAGACTGGTTCATCTTTATGAAGGTCAGTCGATCAACAGAGTCGGGGACAGGCGCACCCTGTGATCCGTGACAAATCCTCCAGCAGCACTGAATGTGCGTTCTGAAAGAACGCTGGATGCAGGACAGGCCAGTAGCTCAATTGCATACTGTGCAAGCTCTGGCCAGTGATCCATCCTCAAGACCCAGTAAGCCAGAGGATTTTCGGTGGGGAAGGTGTCCAAGTCTGACCTTGCCCCTAGGTATTCCTGCACCATGTATATCAGACGCTGGCGATGGTTGCTGGAACCGATCATACCTTGGGGCTGCGGACTAAAGAATTGTCTGAACACTTCGGTCAGACGGCCACCTTCCCCACCGCTCCTTCTTTGACTGACCGAAGCCTCAGCAACTCGTTGTCCAAGACCAGGAGTTTGTAACCTCCCAGTCTCTGGGAACGCGTTGCACAGACCTTTCTGCAAGGCCTCCCGGAGTTGTCTCATCCTCTGCTCCCTCTGCGACGGTAAGATAAGGTCCGCAACCTTACCCTTGTACCGTGGATCAAGGAGAGTGGCCAGCCAGTAATGGTCCCTCTCCTTGATCCGAAGAATACGAGGATCCTTCCGCAGACTTTGCAGGATCAGGGAGGCCATGCAGCGTAGGTTAGCTGAGGCATTCAGTCCGGAGTCCTCTGGGTCACTAAGGACGACATGATCCGCAGCCACCTCCTTCCAGCCACGTACAAGTCCACTGGTTTCTTGGGACTGTAAATCATCCCTAAAAGACTGCTGCTGATGATGCTGAGTGCCAGGCTCCACCTCCATGCTGACACAATCCTCCTCCTCCTCCTCCTCCTCTTCTTCCTGTGTGATGGGTGGGACAGAAGGAACGCTGTCTGGGTAAAGGGGGCCTTGAGAGGCAAGGAAGTCCTCCTCTTCCTGCCTCTGTTCTGCCTCAAGTGCCCTGTCCATTATTCCACGCAGCGTATGTTCCAACAGGTGGACAAGAGGTACAGTGTCACTGATGCATGCACTGTCACTGCTTACCATCCTCGTGGCCTCCTCAAATGGTGCCAGGACAGTGCATGCATCCCTGATCATGCCCCACTGGCGTGGTGAAAAAAAACCGAGCTCCCCTGACCCTGTCCTGGTGCCGTAGTCGCACAGGTACTCTTTTTTGGCCCTCTGCTGCGTGTGCAGCCGCTGCAGCATGGCCAACGTTGAGTTCCACCTGGTGGGCATGTCACATATAAGGCGGTTCTTGGGCAGGTTCAACTTCTTTTGCAGCTCAGCCAGGCGAGCACTGGCATTATAAGATCTGCGGAAATGCACACAGACTTTCCTGGCCTGCCTCAGGACATCCTGTAAGCCCGGGTACCTGCCCAAGAACCGCTGCACCACCAGGTTAAGGACGTGAGCCACACAGGGCACATGGGTCAGTTGTCCCTGTCGGAGAGCGGAGAGGAGGTTGGTGCCATTGTCACAAACTACCATTCCTGGCTTAAGCTGGCGTGGCGTCAACCACCTCTCGGCCTGCCAGACCCTCTGCCCCAGTGTGGCTCCTGTCCCCCAAACACACCAGCGCAAGCACGGCATGGCATCTTTTTGAACGCCTACGGAGCACCGCTGGTTCCGAGGACAAAGCACAGGAAGAGGCCACGGAGGAAGAAGAAGAGGAGGGGGTGGAGGACAGAGGTGTGTCACAACCAGTAGTAGCATTTTGGAGGCGTGGCGGTGGAACAACCTCCAACACTACTGCACCTTGTCCTGCATCCTTCCCAGCTGCCAAAAGAGTGACCCAATGGGCCGTGAAAGAAAGGTAACGTCCCTGTCCATGCCTGCTGGACCATGAGTCAGCGGTAATATGCACCTTACCGCTGACCGCCCTGTCCAGCGAGGCCAAGACATTGCCTTCCACATGCCGGTAGAGAGCCGGAATCGCCTTCCGTGAGAAAAAGTGGCGTTTGGGAACCTGCCACTGAGGAACCGCACATTGCACAAACTCACGGAAGGGGGCCGAGTCTACCAACTGAAAAGGCAGCAGTTGAAGCGCTAGCAATTTAGCCAAGCTAGCATTTAACCGCTGGGCATGTGGATGGCTGGGAGTGAACTTCTTTCGACGGTCCAGCAGCTGGGGCAGGGAAATTTGCCTGCTAGAATCGGACGTTGGTGTACTGCTAGCAGAGTGCCCGCAAGTACTTGGCTGTGACACACCTAATTCTACACCTTCATTCCTCTCAGAGCAGGTTTCAGAGAGGACTGAAGGTATAGTGGGGTTGGAGATCCCAGTTGATGCGGTGAAAGAAGAGGTCAGCTTTGTTCTTTGGTGTGGGTCTTTAAGGTAGGCTTGCCAACGAGCTGCATGGCAGGTCAACATATGTCTGGTCAAGCATGTGGTGCCCAAGCGGGTGATGTTTTGGCCACGCGATATACGCTTGAGACATATGTTGCAAACAGCAGCTGTGCGATCTAATGCACTCGACTCAAAAAAGGCCCACACCAAAGAACTTTTTGAATAACGGGCAGAGGCAGCGCCTTGCACAGGTGGAGCTCTGCGGTGTGATTCCGTCAGTGTGCTGCCCTTACGCTGGCCCCCGAGGGCATCCTGCCTCATTGGAGATGTGCCTCCTCCTCCTCCTCCTCTCTCCTATTAGGCACCCACGTGGAGTCAGTGACCTCATCATCCCCTCCCTCCTCATCACTGGAGCCAATCTGGCAGTATGCTGCAGCTGCTGGAACATGACTGCCAGATTGGTGTCCTTCTTGAGCATCCCCTCTCTCTGCTCTCACGCTACTGCCTTCCTCTAGCTGGGTATCATCATCAGACCCTTCGAAACGCTGGGCATCCTCCTGGAGCATGTACCCAACACTGTGCTCAAACAGTTCGGGGGACTCCTCAGGAGGACATGGTTGGTCTAGGGAAGGAGTGACTGATGATGACATTGATACCAGGGAAGAGGACGCTTTGGCAGCTGTTTTGCCAGTACCCTGAGCCTGGGTGAGAGAGGATGAGGAGGATGAGGAGGGCTTGGTCATCCACTCTACCAAGTCTTCGGCATGATGCGGCTCAACACGTCCAGCTGCCGAAAAGAAGGACAAGCATGTCCCATGGCCACGTGCTGATGGCGATGCACCGCGTCCACGACCAGCACTGTTGTCTCTAGACACAGAGCCTGCTTGCCCTCTTTTTTTGGCTCCTGACTGTCTGCCTCTCCTTGTTTGCCTTCCAGACATTCTAATGGTCTGCAGGGAAATAGGAAAAGCAGCAATACAGGCTAAGTTAAGGTGTAATATGGTCAGGAGGCACACTCCGCCCGCTGTAAGTGCCGCAAAATCCTGTTTGTGTAACACACCAGGAAAAAGCAGCAATACAGGCTAAGTTAAGGTGTAATATGGTCAGGAGGCACACTCCGCCCACTGTAAGTGCCGCAAAATCCTGTTTGTGTAACACACCAGGAAAAAGCAGCAATACAGGCTAAGTTAAGGTGTAATATGGTCAGGAGGCACACTCCGCCCGCTGTAAGTGCCGCAAAATCCTTTTTGTGTAACACACCAGGAAAAAGCAGTAATACAGGCTAAGTTAAGGTATAATATGGTCAGGAGGCACACTCCGCCCGCTGTAAGTGCCGCAAAATCCTGTTTGTGTAACACACCAGGAAAAAGCAGCAATACAGGCTAAGTTAAGGTGTAATATGGTCAGGAGGCACACTCCGCCCGCTGTAAGTGCCGCAAAATCCTGTTTGTGTAACACACCAGGAAAAAGCAGCAATACAGGCTAAGTTAAGGTGTAATATGGTCAGGAGGCACACTCCGCCCGCTGTAAGTGCCGCAAAATCCTGTTTGTGTAACACACCAGGAAAAAGCAGCAATACAGGCTAAGTTAAGGTGTAATATGGTCAGGAGGCACACTCCGCCCGCTGTAAGTTCCGCAAAATCCTGTTTGTGTAACACACCAGGAAAAAGCAGCAATACAGGCTAAGTTAAGGTGTAATATGGTCAGGAGGCACACTCCGCCCGCTGTAAGTGCCGCAAAATCCTGTTTGTGTAACACACCAGGAAAAAGCTGCAATACAGGCTAAGTTAAGGTGTAATATGGTCAGGAGGCACACTCCGCCCGCTGTAAATGCCGCAAAATCCTGTTTGTGTAACACACCAGGAAAAAGCAGCAATACGGGCTAACTTCAGGTGTATAATGTGCAGGAGGCTTAGCAACAATGACACTGACACTGTCCCCTGCCTATCCTTCTCTCTCCCTGCACACAAGGTTTAGCAAAGAATATGACACTGACACTGTCCCCTGCCTATCCTCTCTCCCTGTACACAAGGTTTATCAAAGTATATGACACTGACACTCTCCCTGCCTATCCTTTTCTCTCCCTGCACACAAGGTTTAGCAAAGAATATGACACTGACACTGTCCCCTGCCTATCCTTCTCTCTCCCTGTACACAAGGTTTATCAAAGTATATGACACTGACACTCTCCCTGCCTATCCTTCTCTCTCCCTACACACAAGGTTTAGCAAAGAATATGACACTGACACTCTCCCTGCCTATCCTTCTCTGTCCCTACACACAAGGTTTAGCAAAGAATAGATTTGACAAGATTTGACACTGTCCCTGCCTATCCTTCACTTTCCCTGCTCCGGAACACACTACACAAGGCCGCCGCGCTGGCGTCCTTTTATAGTGTGGGGCGTGTACTAAACCCCCTCAGCTATAATTGGCCACAGGCATCCTGCCTGTGGTCAATCATTGCTCTCCTCGCTGCCGGCGCTGTGATTGGCCAAGCATGCAGGGTCACAGGGCATGCTTGGCCAATCACAGCGCCGGGATTACACTGCGATGGCGCAGTGTATTGTGGGCCGTTCACGTCACTCAAATTTGGCGCGAATGGCCCAAATCGTTCGTTGTTCGCCGAACGCGCGAACAGCCGATGTTCGAGTCGAACCTATGTTCGACTCGAACACCGAGCTCATCCCTAATCATCAATATAACCCAGTAAACACCTTAAAGGATTACAGACATTAGGTAATTGTGTCAATGAACTAATGAAGGCCGTGACCTCCGACCAGAACTGCCTGATGTGAGCACACTCCCACATTAAATGAAAGAACGTGCCATCAGCCATGCCGCAACGAGAGCATAATGCAGAGGTCAATTTTTCAGTTTAAATAGTAAGCATGGAGTAAAGTAGGATCTGTACAACAATTTAGTTTGTATTACTTTATCACGAGAAGAGATGACAGAGGGAACCTGGAGGGGCAAAAGCTCCTGCCAGATTTCCTCTGTCAGCTCAGGAATATCAGCTCTCCAGTTGGCAGCTGTTTTGTTCAGCCTTTGAGTCGTGGAATGCAGAAGGGACCTATAATATGTAGAAACTAGCTTGGTGTGAGAGAAGTCGGTCAACATACGTTCCAGTGGAGAGAGTGGAATGGATATGTTGCGAAGACTAAACTGCGTTGCTGCAGTGTGGTGTATCTGTAGGTAAAGGAAGTAAGCTGTGCGTGGTAGATTGTAATCTCTACGAAATTCATCAAAAGAACGAAACACATTGTCTGAGAATAAATGCAAAATAGTTTTTACCCCCCTTTTCGACCAGAATCCCCCGTCAGATCTGCGGAAGAACTCTGGTAGAGTCGGGTTCCCCCAGAGTGGAGTGTTCGGCGAGTAAGTATTTGTTAGCTTAATAAGCCTTATAGTCATTGCCAGGACACTCGTATCCTCCCGCCCTCGGAGGGACATACGATAAATCAGGTTCTGCAGGGATTCATAGGAGGTAAGGATAGCAGCCTCCAAGGCAGTGGCTGCGTTGTTGGCTTCAGGAAAAAAACACCAATGTGCATGAGCTAGTTGTGAGGCAATAAAATAGGTGTGGAGGCAGGGTAAGGCCAATCCCCCTCCAGTACCGGTAACTGGAGGGTGGTCTTGGCAATCCTGACTACTCCCCCCCTCCATAAAAAGGAAATAAGGATGGAGTCTATTTCTTTAAATTTAAGCTTAGTGACATATATTGGTGAATTACCCAATACATACAGAAATCGTGGCAGGAATATCATTTTAAAAATATTAATCCTGCCCAATAAGGTAAGTGGGAGATTTACCCAGGTTTTGAATGTGGTCTTCATTCTCCCTATAAGGGGGTTTATATTGAGTTTAGCGTAAGAGGTAATAGGGATCTGTAACATAACTAAATATCGGAAGGAGGTGACTATTTGTAGTGGGCAAGAGGAAGGTAGCCTGGGTGGGTCTGCCTGGTCAATCTGAAAAAGGATGGACGTGTCCCACTTAACCCGGAACCCGGAGAAATGCCCAAACTTGCCAATAATCTCCAGCAGGACTGGGAGAGACGACTGGGGGTCCGACAAATAGATCAACATGTCGTCAGCATAAAGAGACACCTTCTCCTCCAGACCCCCAATCGTCAGTCCCGCAACCTCCCCGCAAGATCTTATCAGTGCTGCCAAGGGCTCTATCGCCAGCGCAAAGAGCAACGGCGACAGAGGGCACCCCTGTCTGGTGCCTCTCTTTATCGGAATGGGCTCAGACACGACTGCGTTCACCCTCAGTCGAGCAGTGGGTTTCGAATACAACAGCTGAACCCATCTGATGATGGTACCGCCAAAACCAGACTTTGCCAGGACCTCCAGCAGATAAGGCCACTCGACTGAATCAAATGCCTTGTGTGCGTCCAATGCCAGAACAGCCCTGGAACCCATCTCCGTATGAGTGGCCTGAAGATTGGTGAACAATCTCCGCAGGTTGATGGAGGTCGATCGCCCAGGGATGAATCCAGTTTGGTCCGCACCAATAATGGTAGTAATAACTGTGTTCAATCGCCGGGCGAGCACCTTGGCCAAAATCTTAACATCCGAGTTGATGAGTGATATTGGTCTGTAAGATTCGCATAGGAGGTGATACTTATGTGGTTTAGGAATGAGGACAATCAATGCCGCCGACATAGAGGGGGGTAACTGTCCCCTTTTCATAGCAAAATCATATACCCTGCTTAGATGGGGTATAAGCAAATCTTTGTATTGCAAATACCACTCGATGGGGAACCCATCCAGTCCCGGCGTTTTGTTTCTGGCAAAGGACTGGATAGCCTCCCCAATTTCCTCAGTTGTCAGAGGAGCGTCAAGATCTGACGCCTGCTGGGTCTGAAGTCTGGGCAACGAAATATCCACAAGATAGTCATCCAATTCCACAATCGTGTAGTGAGCTCTAGTAGCATATAGGGGGGAGTAAAAGGAGATAAAGGCTTCCATGATCTCATTGTTCTGTTCTACCACTATGCCCTCTGTGCTCTTAATTCTGGGTATGCTGCATGGCTGATAGTCAGGTTTAGAAAGATATGCCAACAAACGGCTATTCTTGTCACCAAACTCAAAGATTCGCTGATTCTGGTATAACAGCTTCTTCTGGGTGCGTTCCAAAAGCACTAGGTCCAATTCTCTGGACCCATGCTTCCAGGCAGCATGTGTCTCAGGAGAGGGAGTCGCGGTATAAGCGGCTTCTGCCTCCCTGAGAGCCCCCTCTGCATCCATCAACTTGGACATAGAGGCCTTGCGTGTCTGACCAATAGGGGTGAGCTCGGTGTTCGAGTCGAACATACGTTCGACTCCAACATCGGCTGTTCGATCGTTCGACGAAGATGGAACGATTTGGGCCGTTCGCACCAAATTCAAGTGACGCGAACGGCCCACAATACACTGCGCCATCGCAGTGCAATCCCGGCGCTGTGATTGGCCAAGCATGCACTGTGACCCCGCATGCTTGGCCAATCACAGCGCCGGCAGCTAGGAGAGCCATAATTGGCCACAGGCAGGTTGCCTGTGGCCAATTATAGCTAAGGGGGTTTAGCACACGCCCCACACTATAAAAGGCCGCCAGCGCGGCAGCCTTGTGTAGTGTGTTCCGGCGCAGGGAAAGAGAAGGATAGGCAGGGACAGTGTCATTGTGCTATTCTTTGTGCTATTCTTGTGTATAGGGAGAGAGAAGGATAGGCAGGGAGAGTGTCAGTGTCATATTCTTTGCTAAACCTTGTGTGCAGGGAGAGAGAAGGATAGGCAGGGGACAGTGTCAGGGGTTGATTTACTAAAGGAAAATCCACTTTGCACTTGACAGTGCACTGAAAGTGCACATGGAAGTGCAGATGCTGTAGATCTGAGGGGGACATGCAAGGAAAATAAAAAACAGCATTTTAGCTTGCACATGATTGGATGATAAAATCAGCAGAGCTTCCCCTAATTTCATAGCTTCCCCTCAGATTTACACCGATCTACAGCGACTGCACTTCCGTGTGCACTTTCAAGTGCAAAGTGGATTTTCCTTTAGTAAATCAACCCCCCAGTGTCATATTCTTTGCTAAACCTTGTGTGCAGGGAGAGAGAAGGATAGGCAGGGAGAGTGTCAGTGTCATATTCTTTGATAAACCTTGTGTGCAGGGAGAGAGAAGGATAGGCAGGGGACAGTGTCAGTGTCATTGTTGCTAAGCCTCCTGCACAGTATACACCTGAAGCTAGTCCTTATTGCTGTGTTTTCCTGGTGTGTTACACTAACAGGCATTTGCAGCACTTACAGCGGGCGGAGTGTGCTTCCTGCTAAATATACACCTGAAGCTAGCCCGTATTGCTGTGTTTTCCTGGTGTGTTACACTAACAGGCATTTGCAGAACTTACAGCGGGCGGAGTGTGCTTCCTGCTAAATATACACCTGAAGCGATCCCTTATTGCTGTGTTTTCCTAGTGTGTTACACTAACAGGCATTTGCAGCACTTACAGCAGGCGTAGTGTGATTCCTGCAAAATATACACCTGAAGCTAGCCCGTATTGCTGTGTTTTCCTGGTGTGTTACACTAACAGGCATTTGCAGCACTTACAGCGGGCGTAGTCTGCTTCCTGCTAAATATACTCCTGAAGCTAGGCCTTATTGCTGTGTTTTCCTAGTGTGTTACACTAACAGGCATTTGCAGCACTTACAGCAGGCGTAGTGTGATTCCTGCAAAATAAACACCTGCAGCTAGCCCGTATTGCTGTGTTTTCCTGGTGTGTTACACTAACAGGCATTTGCAGCACTTACAGTGGGCGGAGTGTGCCTCCTGCACATTATACACCTGAAGCTAGCCCGTATTGCTGTGTTTTCCTGGTGTGTTACACTAACAGGCATTTGCAGCACTTACAGCAGGCGTAGTGTGCTTCCTGCTAAATATACTCCTGAAGCTAGGCCTTATTGCTGTGTTTTCCTAGTGTGTTACACTAACAGGCATTTGCAGCACTTATAGCAGGCGTAGTGTGATTCCTGCAAAATATACACCTGAAGCTAGCCCGTATTGCTGTGTTTTCCTGGTGTGTTACACTAACAGGCATTTTCAGCACTTACAGCGAGCATAGTGTGCTTCCTGCTAAATATACTCCTGAAGCTAGACCTTATTGCTGTGTTTTCCTAGTGTGTTACACTAACAGACATTTGCAGCACTTACAGCAGGCGTAGTGTGATTCCTGCAAAATATACACCTGAAGCTAGCCCGTATTGCTGTGTTTTCCTGGTGTGTTACACTAACAGACATTTGCAGCACTTACAGCGGGCGGAGTGTGCCTCCTGCACACTATACACCTGAAGCTAGCCCGTATTGCTGTGTTTTCCTGGTGTGTTACACTAACAGGCATTTGCAGCACTTACAGCGGGCGTAGTGTGCTTCCTGCTAAATATACTCCTGAAGCTAGGCCTTATTGCTGTGTTTTCCTAGTGTGTTACACTAACAGGCATTTGCAGCACTTACAGCAGGCGTAGTGTGATTCCTGCAAAATATACACCTGAAGCTAGCCCGTATTGCTGTGTTTTCCTGGTGTGTTACACTAACAGGCATTTGCAGCACTTACAGCGGGCGTAGTGTGCTTCCTGCACATTATACACCTGAAGCTAGCCCGTATTGCTGTGTTTTCCTGGTGTGTTACACTAACAGGCATTTGCAGCACTTACAGCAGGCGGAGTGTGCCTCCTGCACATTATACACCTGAAGCTACCCCTTATTGCTGGTTTTCCCATCTCCCTGCGGGCCATTAGAATGTCTGAAAGGCAAACAAGGAGAGGCAGACAGTCAGGAGCCAATAAAAGAGGGCAAGCAGGCTCTGTGTCTAGAGACAACAGTGCTGGTCGTGGACACGGTGTATCGTCATCAGCATGTGGCCATGGGACACGCTTGTCCTTTTTGGCAGCTGGACGTGTTGAGCCGCATCATGCCGAAGACTTGGTAGAGTGGATGACCAAGCCCTCCTCATCCTCCTCATCCTCTCTCACCCAGGCTCAGGGTACTGGCAAAGCAGCTGCCAAAGTGTCCTCTTCCCTGGTATCAATGTCATTATCAGTCACTCCTTCCCTAGACCCACCATGTCCTCCTGAGGAGTCCCCCGAACTGTTTGAGCACAGTGTTGGGTACATGCTCCAGGAGGATGCCCAGCGTTTTGAAGGGTCTGATGATGATACCCAGCTAGAGGAAGGCAGTAGCGTGAGAGCAGAGAGAGGGGATGCTGAAGAAGGACACCAATTTGGCAGACATGTTCCAGCAGCTGCAGCATACTGCCAGATTGGCTCCAGTAATGAGGAGGGAGGGGATGATGAGGTCACTGACTCCACGTGGGTTCCTAATAGGAGAGAGGAGGAGGAGGAGGATGAGGAGGAGGCACATCTCCAACGAGGCAGGATGCCCTCGGGGGGCCAGCGTAAGGGCAGCACACCAACTGAATCACACCGCAGAGCTCCGCCTGTGCAGGGCGCTGCCTCTGCCCGTTATTCAAAAAGTTCTTTGGTGTGGGCCTTTTTTGAGTCGAGTGCATCAGATCGCACAGCTGCTGTTTGCAACATATGTCTCAAGCATATATCGCGTGGCCAAAACATCAGCCGCTTGGGCACCACATGCTTGACCAGACATACGTATGTTGACCTGCCATGCAGCTCGTTGGCAAGCCTACCTTAAAGACCCACACCAAAGAACAAAGCGGACCTCTCCCTGCACCGCATCAGCTGGGATCTCCAACCCCACTTTACCTTCAGTCCTCTCTGAAACCTGCACTGAGAGGAATGAAGGTGTAGAATTAGGTGTGTCACAGCCAAGTACTTGCAGGCACTCTGCTAGCAGTACACCAACGTCCGATTCTAGCAGGCAAATTTCCCTGCCCCAGCTGCTGGACCGTCGAAAGAAGTTCACTCCCAGCCATCCACATGCCCAGCGGTTGAATGCTAGCTTGGCTAAATTGCTAGCGCTTCAACTGCTGCCTTTTCAGTTGGTAGACTCGGCCCCCTTCCGTGAGTTTGTGCAATGTGCGGTTCCTCAGTGGCAGGTTTCCAAACGCCACTTTTTCTCACGGAAGGCGATTCCGGCTCTCTACCGGCATGTGGAAGGCAATGTCTTGGCCTCGCTGGACAGGGCGGTCAGCGGTAAGGTGCATATTACCGCTGACTCATGGTCCAGCAGGCATGGACAGGGACGTTACCTTTCTTTCACGGCCCATTGGGTCACTCTTTTGGCAGCTGGGAAGGATGCAGGACAAGGTGCAGTAGTGTTGGAGGTTGTTCCGCTGCCACGCCTCCAAAATGCTACTACTGGTTGTGACACACCTCTCTCCTCCACAGCCTCCTCTTCTTCTTCCTCCATGGCCTCTTCCTGTGCTTTGTCCTCGGAACCAGCGGTGCTCCGTAGGCGTTCAAGGGGCTACGCAAGTACGCAGGCAAAAAGATGCCATGCCGTGCTTGCGCTGGTGTGTTTGGGGGACAGGAGCCACACTGGGGCAGAGGTTCTGTCTGCTCTGCAGGGGCAGGCCGAGAGGTGGTTGATGCCACGCCAACTTAAGCCAGGAATGGTGGTTTGCGACAATGGCACCAACCTCCTCTCCACCCTCCGACAGGGACCCCTGACCCATGTGCCCTGTGTGGCTCACGTCCTTAACCTGGTGGTGCAGCGGTTCTTGGGCAGGTACCCGGGCTTACAGGATGTCCTGAGGCAGGCCAGGAAAGTCTGTGTGCATTTCCGCAGATCTTATAATGCCAGTGCTCGCCTGGCTGAGCTGCAAAAGGAGTTGAACCTGCCCAAGAACCGCCTTATATGTGACATGCCCACCAGGTGGAACTCAACGTTGGCCATGCTGCAGCGGCTGCACACGCAGCAGAGGGCCATAAATGAGTACCTGTGCGACTACGGCACCAGGACAGGGTCAGGGGAGCTCGGGTTTTTTTCACCACGCCAGTGGGGCATGATCAGGGATGCATGCACTGTCCTGGCACCATTTGAGGAGGCCACGAGGATGGTGAGCAGTGACAGTGCATGCATCAGTGACACTGTACCTCTTGTCCACCTGTTGGAACATACGCTGCGTGGAATAATGGACAGGGCACTTGAGGCAGAACAGAGGCAGGAAGAGGAGGACTTCCTTGCCTCTCAAGGCCCCCTTTACCCAGACAGTATTCCTTCTGTGGAGGAGGAGGAGGAGGAGGAATGTGACAGCATGGAGGTGGACCCTGGCACTCAGCATCATCAGCAGCAGTCTTTTAGGGATGATTTACAGTCCCAAAAAACCTTTGGGCTTGTACGTGGCTGGGAGAAGGTGGCTGCGGATCATGTCGTCCTTAGTGACCCAGAGGACTCCAGGCCGAATGCCTCAGCTAACCTACGCTGCATGGCCTCCCTGATCCTCCAAAGTCTGCAGAAGAATCCTCGTATTCTTCGGATCAAGGAGAGGGACCATTACTGGCTGGCCACTCTCGTTGATCCACGGTACAAGGGTAAGGTTGCGGACCTTATCTTACCGTCGCAGAGGATGCGACAACTCCGGGAGGCCTTGCAGAAAGGTCTGTGCAACGCGTTCCCAGAGACTGGGAGGTTACAAACTCCTGGTCCTGGACAACGAGTTGCTGAGGCTTCGGTCAGTCAAAGAAGGAGCGGTGGCGAAGGTGGCCGTCTGACCGATGCGTTCAGACAATTCTTTAGTCCGCAGCCCCAAGGTATGATCGGTTCCAGCAACCATCGCCAGCGTATGATATACATGGTGCAGGAATACCTAGGGGCAAGGTCAGACTTGGACACCTTCCCCACCGAAAATCCTCGGGCTTACTGGGTCTTGAGGATGGATCACTGGCCAGAGCTTGCACAGTATGCAATTGAGCTACTGGCCTGTCCTGCATCCAGCGTTCTTTCAGAGCGCACATTCAGTGCTGCTGGAGGATTTGTCACGGATCACAGTGTGCACCTGTCCACCGACTCGGTTGACCGACTGACCTTCATAAAGATGAACCAGTCTTGGATCACCACCAGCTACCAAACACCTGAAGCTGATATAACAGACTAATTTATTTTCAAATGTCACATCCCTTCAAGACTGATGCTGATGCTGAGTACCTGTCCTGTGATGTTGACTGACTATCCTCCTCCTCCTCAATGATCCGATTGATGATGATAGCTTGGAAGAACATTTTTGTTTCTGGGTGCCGCCACCAGTGCCTAAGGCCCAATTTTTCAGCCCCTGTTTAGCAGGGGCATGTAATAACAATTTTTTATGCAATTCTTTGCAGCAGGGCTCATTCCTGTACTCCAACTAGAGTATCTGGGAGAGGTTGCAGTATCGTGGCACCAGCACCAGTGCCTAAGGCCCAATTTTTCAGCCCCTGTTTAACAGGGGCATGTAATTACAATTTTTTATGCAATGTTTTGCAGCAGGGCTCATTCCTGCACTCCAACTAGAGTATCTGGGAGAGGTTGCAGTGTCGTGGCACCAGCACCAGTGCCTAAGGCCCAATTTTTCAGCCCCTGTTTAACAGGGGCATGTAATTACAATTTTTTATGCAATGCTTTGCAGCAGGGCTCATTCCTGCACTCCAACTAGAGTATCTGGGAGAGGTTGCAGTGTCGTGGCACCAGCACCAGTGCCTAAGGCCCAATTTTTCAGCCCCTGTTTAACAGGGGCGTGTAATTACAATTTTTGATGCAATACTTTGCAACAGGGCTCATTGCTGTGCTCCAAGTACAGTATCTGTGAGGGGTTGCAGTGTTGTGGCACCAGTGCCTAAGGCCCAATTTTTCTGCCCCTGTTTAACAAGGGCATGTAATTACAAGTCTTGATCTACTAATTCACAGCAGGGCCCATTCCTGCGCCCACCAAGAGTAACTGTGAGGCCTTACAGTGTTGTGTCAACACCACCACCACCAAAGGCCCAATTTTTCAGCCCCTGTTCAACAGGGGCATGCAATTACAATTCTTGATCTAATAATTTACAGCAGGGCCCATTCATGCGCCCACCAAGAGTAACTGTGAGGGCTTACAGTGTTGTGGCAACACCAACATGTAAGGGGCAAATTTCAGCAGAGTATATAGGGCAGGCCCCTACTTTCAAACATCCAACTTACAAACGACTCCTACTTGCAAACGGAAGGAGACAACAGGAAGTGAGAGGAAATCTACCCCTAGGAAGGGAAATTCTCTCCTGTAAGAGTTAATATGGGAAAAAGGTGTCTCCTCTCTACTGATGCTTTATCACCAATCCTTGTTTCAATAAAAACCCCACTTTTCAAAAACTTTTGTCATTGGGACGGAAAGTGAGGTGAAATGTTCTGAACAGGGGCACAGACAGCAAAACAAATGTTACAGGGGTGATAAGCCTTCCCTATGTTTTCCAAAAAGCTTAAAAATAGATTTTTTGGCTGGAGCTACACTTAAACAATGTACCTGTTCAAAATTACAAACAGATTCTACATAAGAACAAACCTACAGTCCCTGTCTTGTATGCACCGCCTGTATACGGCTGTTCAGAGTATATAGGGCCTTTTTTATTTTGTGTGCGGGGTTTCCCTTAATATCCATACAAGACCCAAAGGGGCTGGTAATGGGCTGGGGTGGGGGGGGGGGGGTGATGGGGTAGCTATGCCATTTTTCTCAAAGATTTTCATCCATATTACCGGGACCAGACATTACATTAAAGCCGCAAGCAGTTTTAAATGGCTTTTTTTTCCTTTAGCAATGTCATTTTGTGCAGGGACAGTTCTAAACACGGGAAACACATGGCACTTCACAGGCATACTTTAGACACCCCCCAGGTACGATATTTAAAGGAATAATTGACCTATTTTTTTTTTCACTTTAATGCATCATTAAAATGACTGCTCCCGAAAAACGGACGTTTTTAAAACTTCTTTTTGCATTGATACATGTCCCCTGGTGAAGAACCCGGGTTCCCAAACCCTTTTTAGGACAATAACATGCATAATAGTCGTTATAATTAGCACTTTAGATTTCGAACGTTCGCATCCATTGTATTTAATAGGGTTCTAACGTTCGTGCGAACTTTCGGTCCGTTCGCGGGTTCTGGTGCGAACCGAACCCGGGGGTGTTCGGCTCATCCCTACTGACCAACCGCCGCAGCAAAAGAGCTACGTGTAGTGGCCTTAAAGGCATCCCATACCACTGGAACGGATGCACTCTGTTTATTAAGTAGCCAGTATGATTTCATCTCCGTCATACATTGGTTCACCATGATCTCATCCGCCAACCACAGTGGGCTCAGTCGCCACACCCGATAGGAGGAGGAGAGGCCCAGGGCGAGGTCCTCCATCAAAGGAGAATGGTCGGATATCGCCCTAGGGAGGTATTTAACCTCTGATACCATGGAAAGTAGATCCGACGAGACCAGACACAAATCTATACGAGACAGAGTATCGTGTGACTCAGATTGACACGAATACTCCCTCCTGTCCGCATGCTTCCACCTCCAGGCCTCCACCAAGTCAAATTGATTTAAGAAGGAACCCAGGGGAGTGGGGGGTAATGAAGAGCAACGTAACCTGTCTATGAAATTATCCAGTACTGTATTAAAGTCACCTGCTATTAGCAAAGGACCCTCTGCTATTGCCAGAATGGAGGTCATAACTCTTTCAAAGAACAATTTAGTGAAGGGGGGGGGGGGCATACAGGCTAGTCACGGTATATGGTCTGACCATAAGTTTGAGTACAACAACTATAAAACACCCTTGCGGGTCCAGTTTAACATTCTTAATACTAACCGGGGCTGATTTGGCTATTAGGATGGAGGTCCCCCTGGCATATGTGGAGTATGTAGAATGGAGGGCATAGGCAATTTTTGCCCGTTTGAGGCCTTGGAGGTGGGTTTCCTGAAGTAGGATTACATGCGGATTGTGGCGTGCCAAGTAGTCAAACATCAGAGATCTTTTCACCTTGGAATTCAGCCCCCGCACATTCCAAGACACCAAACGTAGCTTAGACATAGGGAGGCGTAAAGCACATGATTAACCGTACCCACTTCCCATGGCCCGCCGGAGACAAGCAAGGCCTGAAGTCCCGCGAACCAGGGGAAGCGCGCAAGGCACAAAACAGGTCAAAAAGATAAGGCAAGAGCATAGGAAATAAAGTGATCAGATGCATATCATAAGGGTCAGTTATACCAGCCTGTAAATGGACATGCACAAATGGATACCAGCACTGCAGAACAAAACACATAAAAATAAAAACTTCAAACAAAAATCCTAAACCAAAACTGCAAAGCAGGGGGGTCATGACACAGACCCCAAACTAACCAACCCTGAAGAACGTTAAAGTCCCTTAGACGCGGGCTACCATCTGTGACGGCACAGGACAAGTATGCTAGTTGACCCTGAGTCTGAAGGAAAAAATGCAGCCGTCATCCAGATCAAACAAGTAAAAAACAAACAGAGTTAGTAGAATGTAGTTCGCCACTTTCAAAGAACTGTGAAGAGGGGAGTGAGATGATCACAGGCGTAAGGATTTCCAGGCCCACTTCTACCCCCCCCTCAGCTGTTCTTTGCTGGAAAGGGGTAACATAGGCCACATAAGGCACAAGGTGTAGCTATCAAAAAATGCAGGTTAGGTGCGATGTCAGCGTGGAGGGGATCTTTGATTCTGATTCCGGCGTTCAGGATGTCCCAGGGTATCCACCCAGTGAGATGCCTCCTTAGGATCCATGAAGAAGTAGGCCTTGCCCTGGTAGACAATCCTCAATCGAGCAGGATATAGCATGCCATAGGGGAGATGATGCTCACGGAGCCTGCGCTTAATAGCCAGGAAAGTGGCCCTCTGCTTTTGTGTAGCTACAGAGAAGTCAGGGAAAATAGTAATTCCACTCCCATTAAAGGACATCCTTCCCTTTTCTCTGGCCGCGCCAAGAATTACCTCCCTGTCTCTGAAGTGCAGGAGTTTGATGATCATGGCACGTAGCTGGGCCCCAGGTGGGAGGGGGCGCATGGGAAACCTGTGTGCTCGTTCAATGGCGAATAACGGTGAAAAGGTTGAAGCGCTGAATGTGCTGATTAGCCATCTTTCCATAAAAACCTCCGGGGTTCTACCCTCAGCCCCCTCTGGGAACCCCAGGAAACGTAAATTGCTGCTCCGTAAATGGTCCTCCATTTCAGTGAGCTTATCTGCTGTGTAATCTTGGGCCTGGCGTAGCTCCCTAACAGAGCCCTGTAATGGACGGGTTTCATCCTCCAGCACGCTAATGCGCTGCTCAGCATTAGACACCCTGTGGCGGAGGTTATGGACATCCTGTTTTAGGAAGGATAAGTCTGTTTTAATGGAGTCCATTTGGGTGGTCAGGGAAGCATGGCTGTGCTGAATGGCCTCCATGATCTGGGACAGGGATGGCTCTGCAGGGCCTGCATCAGCAGTGTCCTCGCTGGGAGTATCAGGGGCAATGTCCTCAGCTGGAGAGAACAGGAAAGGATCTTCCGGGCTTAGAACAGGGGGGAACAGTGTGACTCACCCTTCCATGCAGGCTTCTTTGTCAGCGCTGAGGAGCATGAGGATTGCTGGCTGCATGTGTCTGCAGCATGGTGACCGGTGCCATCTTGCCTCTGTCTGCATGACGGGGGCTGCGGGCCGGGTCCTGAGGCTTCCTCCATCGGTGGGCCGTATTTGACCATCTCCCGGTGGGCACAAGGTTCCCTGGATGCTGTGGGGACAAACGGGATTTTCGGATGGCGAACGGATCAGCAGGATTCAGTCAGGATGTAAGCGGCATGGACGGAGCTCAAGCCAAGCACGTCCTCACATCCCGGTCATGGCCATGCCCCCCGAAACACCCAATTCTACACCTTTATTCCTCTCAGTGCAGGTTTCAGAGAGAACTGAAGGTATAGTGGGGTTGGAGATCCCAGCTGATGAGGAGCAGGGATGAGCTTCGTGTTCGAGTCGAACATACGTTCGACTCGAACATCGGCTGTTCGATCGTTCGACGAAGATCGAACGATTTGGGCCGTTCGTGCCAAATTCGAGTGACGCGAATGGCCCACAATGCACTACGCCATCGCAGTGTCATCCAGGCGCTGTGATTGGCCAAGCATGCACTGTGACCCCGCATGCTTGGCCAATCACAGCGCCGGCAGCGAGGAGAGCAATGATTGGCCACAGGCAGGATGCCTGTGGCCAATTATTGCTGAGGGGGTTTAGTACACGCCCCACACTATAAAAGGCCGCCAGCGCGGCGGCCTTGTGTAGTGTGTTCCGGAGCAGAGAAAGAGAAGCATAGGCAGGGACAGTGTCATTTTTTTCCTTTACTAATCCTGGATTCCTTGTGTTTAGGGACAGAGAAGGATAGGTAGGGAAAGTGTCAGTGTGTTATTCTGTGCTAAACCTTGTTTGTAGGGACAGAGAAGGACAGTGAGGGAAAGTGTCAGTGTGCTATTCTGTGCTAAACCTTGTTTGTAGGGACAGAGAAGGACAGTGAGGGAAACTGTCAGTGTGCTATTCTGTTCTAAACCAATCTTGCTGAACCGTATTTGAAATCCTTGAGTTTAGGGACAGAGAAGGACACTCGTGGAAACTATCAGTGTGCTATTCTGTGCTAAATCTTGTTTGTAGGGACAGAGAAGGACACTCGTGGAAACTATCAGTGTGCTATTCTGTGCTAAACCTTGTTTGTAGGGACAGAGAAGGACAGTGAGGGAAAGTGTCAGTGTGCTATTCTGTTCTAAACCAATCTTGCTGAACCGTATTTGAAATCCTTGAGTTTAGGGACAGAGAAGGACACTCGTGGAAACTATCAGTGTGCTATTCTGTGCTAAACCTTGTTTGTAGGGACAGAGAAGGACAGTGAGGGAAACTGTCAGTGTGCTATTCCGTTCTAAACCAAACTTGCTGAACCGTATTTGAAATCCTTGAGTTTAGGGACAGAGAAGGACACTCGTGGAAACTATCAGTGTGCTATTCTGTGCTAAATCTTGTTTGTAGGGACAGAGAAGGACAGTGAGGGAAACTATCAGTGTGCTATTCTGTGCTAAACCTTGTTTGTAGGGACAGAGAAGGACAGTGAGGGAAAGTGTCAGTGTGCTATTCTGTTCTAAACCAATCTTGCTGAAGCGTATTTAAAATCCTTGAGTTTAGGGACAGAGAAGGACACTCGTGGAAACTATCAGTGTGCTATTCTGTGCTAAATCTTGTTTGTAGGGACAGAGAAGGACAGTGAGGGAAACTATCAGTGTGCTATTCTGTTCTAAACCAATCTTGCTGAACCGTATTTGAAATCCTTGAGTTTAGGGACAGAGAAGGACACTCGGGGAAACTGTCAGTGTGCTATTCTGTTCTAAACCAATCTTGCTGAACCGTATTTGAAATCCTTGAGTTTAGGGACAGAGAAGGACACTCGTGGAAACTATCAGTGTGCTATTCTGTGCTAAACCTTGTTTGTAGGGACAGAGAAGGACAGTGAGGGAAACTGTCAGTGTGCTATTCTGTTCTAAACCAATCTTGCTGAACCGTATTTGAAATCCTTGAGTTTAGGGACAGAGAAGGACACTCGTGGAAACTATCAGTGTGCTATTCTGTGCTAAATCTTGTTTGTAGGGACAGAGAAGGACAGTGAGGGAAACTATCAGTGTGCTATTCTGTGCTAAACCTTGTTTGTAGGGACAGAGAAGGACAGTGAGGGAAAGTGTCAGTGTGCTATTCTGTTCTAAACCAATCTTGCTGAAGCGTATTTGAAATCCTTGAGTTTAGGGACAGAGAAGGACACTCGTGGAAACTATCAGTGTGCTATTCTGTGCTAAATCTTGTTTGTAGGGACAGAGAAGGACAGTGAGGGAAACTATCAGTGTGCTATTCTGTGCTAAACCTTGTTTGTAGGGACAGAGAAGGACAGTGAGGGAAAGTGTCAGTGTGCTATTCTGTTCTAAACCAATCTTGCTGAACCGTATTTGAAATCCTTGAGTTTAGGGACAGAGAAGGACACTCGTGGAAACTATCAGTGTGCTATTCTGTGCTAAATCTTGTTTGTAGGGACAGAGAAGGACAGTGAGGGAAACTATCAGTGTGCTATTCTGTGCTAAACCTTGTTTGTAGGGACAGAGAAGGACAGTGAGGGAAAGTGTCAGTGTGCTATTCTGTTCTAAACCAATCTTGCTGAACCGTATTTGAAATCCTTGAGTTTAGGGACAGAGAAGGACACTCGTGGAAACTATCAGTGTGCTATTTTGTGCTAAATCTTGTTTGTAGGGACAAAGAAGGACAGTGAGGGAAACTATCAGTGTGCTATTCTGTTCTAAACCAATCTTGCTGAACCGTATTTGAAATCCTTGAGTTTAGGGACAGAGAAGGACACTCGGGGAAACTGTCAGTTTGCTATTCTGTTCTAAACCAATCTTGCTGAACCGTATTTGAAATCCTTGAGTTTAGGGACAGAGAAGGACACTCGTGGAAACTATCAGTGTGCTATTCTCTGCTAAACCTTGTTTGTAGGGACAGAGAAGGACAGTGAGGGAAACTGTCAGTGTGCTATTCTGTTCTAAACCAATCTTGCTGAAGCATATTGCAAATCCTTGTGTTTAGGGACAGAGAAGGATAGGCAGGGTCATTGTTGCTAAGCCTCCTGCACAGTATACACCTGAAGGTAGCCCTTATTGCTGTTTTTCCCATCTCCCTGCAGGCCATCCATTAAAATGTCTGGAAGGCAAACAAGGAGAGGCAGACAGTCAGGAGGCAAAAAAAGAGGGCAAGCAGGCTCTGTGTCTGGGGGCAACAGTGCTGGTCGTGGACGCGGTGCATTGTCATCAGCACATGGCCATGGGACACGCTTGTCCTTCTTTTCGGCAGCTGGACATGTTGAGCCACATCATGCCGAAGACTTGGTAGAGTGGATGACCAAGCCCACCTCATCCTCCTCATCCTCTCTCACCCAGGTTCAGGGTACTGGCAAAGCAGCTGCCAAAGCGTCCTCTTCTCTGGTATCAATGTCATCATTAGTCACTCCTTCCCTAGACCCACCATGTCCTCCTCCTGAGGAGTCCCCCGAACTGTTTGAGCACAGTGTTGGGTACATGCTCCAGGAGGATGCCCAGCGTTTCGAAGGATCTGATGATGATACCCAGCTAGAGGAAGGCAGTAGCGTGAGAGCAGAGAGAGGGGATGCTCAAGAAGGACACCAATCTGGCAGTCATGCTCCAGCAGCTGCAGCATACTGCCAGATTGGCTCCAGTGATGAGGAGGGAGGGGATGATGAGGTTACTGACTCCACGTGGGTGCCTAATAGGAGAGAGGAGGAGGAGGAGGATGAGGAGGAGGCACATCTCCAATGAGGCAGGATGCCCTTGGGTGGCCAGCGTATGGGCAGCACACCGACGGAATCACACCACAGAGCTCCGCCTGTGCAGGACACTGCCTCTGCCCGTCATTCAAAAAGTTCTTTGGTGTGGGCCTTTTTTGAGGCGAGTGTATCAGATCGCACAGCTGCTGTTTGCAACATATGTCTCAAGCATATATCTCGTGGCCAAAACATCAGCCGCTTGGGCACCACATGCTTGATCAGACATATGTTGACCTGCCATGCAGCTCGTTGGCAAACCTACCTTAAAGACCCACACCAAAGAACAAAGCGGACCTCTCCTTGCACCGCATCAGCTGGGATCTCCAACCCCACTATACCTTCAGTCCTCTCTGAAACCTGCACTGAGAGGAATGAAGGTGTAGAATTAGGTGTGTCACAGCCTAGTACTTGCGGCCACTCTGCTAGCAGTACACCGACGTCCGATTCTAGCAGGCAAATTTCCCTTCCCCAGCTGCTGGACCGTCGAAAGAAGTTCACTCCCAGCCATCCACATGCCCAGCGGTTGAATGCTAGCTTGGCTAAATTGCTAGCGCTTCAACTGCTGCCTTTTCAGTTGGTAGACTCGGCCCCCTTCCGTGAGTTTGTGCAATGTGCGGTTCCTCAGTGGCAGGTTCCCAAATGCCACTTTTTCTCACGGAAGGCGATTCCGGCTCTCTACAGGCATGTGGAAGGCAATGTCTTGGCCTCGCTGGACAGGGCGGTCAGCGGTAAGGTGCATATTACCGCTGACTCATGGTCCAGCAGGCATGGACAGGGACGTTACCTTTCTTTCACGGCCCATTGGGTCACTCTTTTGGCAGCTGGGAAGGATGCAGGACAAGGTGCAGTAGTGTTGGAGGTTGTTCCACCGCCACGCCTCCAAAATGCTACTACTGGTTGTGACACACCTCTCTCCTCCACCCCCTCCTCTTCTTCTTCCTCCATGGCCTCTTCCTGTGCTTTGTCCTCGGAACCAGCAGTGCTCCGTAGGCGTTCAAGGGGCTACGCAAGTACGCAGGCAAAAAGATGCCATGCCCTGCTTGCGCTGGTGTGTTTGGGGGACAGGAGCCACACTGGGGCAGAGGTCCTGTCTGCTCTGCAGGGGCAGGCCGAGAGGTGGTTGACGCCACGCCAGCTTAAGCCAGGAATGGTGGTTTGCGACAATGGCACCAACCTCCTCTCCGCCCTCCGACAGGGACAACTGACCCATGTGCCCTGTGTGGCTCACGTCCTTAACCTGGTGGTGCAGCGGTTCTTGGGCAGGTACCCGGGCTTACAGGATGTCCTGAGGCAGGCCAGGAAAGTCTGTGTGCATTTCCGCAGATCTTATAATGCCAGTGCTCGCCTGGCTGAGCTGCAAAAGGAGTTGAACCTGCCCAAGAACCGCCTTATATGTGACATGCCCACCAGGTGGAACTCAACGTTGGCCATGCTCCAGTGGCTGCACACGCAGCAGAGGGCCATCAATGAGTACCTGTGCGACTACGGCACCAGGACAGGGTCAGGGAAGCTCGGGTTTTTTTCACCACGCCAGTGGGGCATGATCAGGGATGCATGCACTGTCCTGGCACCATTTGAGGAGGCCACGAGGATGGTGAGCAGTGACAGTGCATGCATCAGTGACACTGTACCTCTTGTCCACCTGTTGGAGCACACGCTGCGTGGAATAATGGACAGGGCACTTGAGGCAGAACAGAGGCAGGAAGAGGAGGACTTCCTTGCCTCTCAAGGCCCCCTTTACCCAGACAGCGTTCCTTCTGTCCCACCCATCGCACAGGAAGAGGAGGAGGAGGAGGAGGATTGTGTCAGCATGGAGGTGGAGGCTGGCACTCAGCATCATCAGCAGCAGTCTTTTAGGGATGATTTACAGTCCCAAGAAACCAGTGGACTTGTACGTGGCTGGGAGGAGGTGGCTGCGGATCATGTCGTCCTTAGTGACCCAGAGGACTCCAGACTGAATGCCTCAGCTAACCTACGCTGCATGGCCTCCCTGATCCTGCAAAGTCTGCGGAAGGATCCTCGTATTCTTCGGATCAAGGAGAGGGACCATTACTGGCTGGCCACTCTCCTTGATCCACGGTACAAGGGTAAGGTTGCGGACCTTATGTTACCGTCGCAGAGGGAGCAGAGGATGAGACAACTCCGGGAGGCCTTGCAGAAAGGTCTGTGCAATGTGTTCCCAGAGACTGGGAGGTTACAAACTCCTGGTCCTGGACAACGAGTTGCTGAGGCTTCGGGCAGTCAAAGAAGGAGCGGTGGGGAAGGTGGCCGTCTGACCGATGCGTTCAGACAATTCTTTAGTCCGCAGCCCCAAAGTATGATCGGTTCCAGCAACCATCGCCAGTGTCTCATATACATGGTGCAGGAATACCTAGGGGCAAGGTCAGACTTGGACACCTTCCCCACCGAAAATCCTCTGGCTTACTGGGTCTTGAGGATGGATCACTGGCCAGAGCTTGCACAGTATGCAATTGAGCTACTGGCCTGTCCTGCATCCAGCGTTCTTTCAGAACGCACATTCAGTGCTGCTGGAGGATTTGTCACGGATCACAGGGTGCGCCTGTCCACCGACTCGGTTGATCGACTGACTTTCATCAAGATGAACCAGTCTTGGATCACCACCAGCTACCACACACCTGATGCTGATATAACAGACTAATTGATTTTAAAATGTCACATCCCTTCAAGACTGATGCTGATGCTGAGTGCCTGTGCTGTTATGTTGACTGGCTATCCTCATCCTCCTCCTCAATGATCCGATTAATGATGATAGCTTGGAAGATCATTTTGGTTTATGGGTGCCGCTACCAGTGGCTAAGGCCCAATTTTTCAGCCCCTGTTTAACAGGGGCGTGTAATTACAATTTTTGATGCAATACTTTGCAACAGGCCTCATTGCTGTGCTCCAAGTACAGTATCTGTGAGGGGTTGCAGTGTTGTGCCACCAGTGCCTAAGGCCCAATTTTTCAGCCCCTGTTCAACAGGGGCATGCAATTATAATTATTGATCTAATAATTCACAGCAGGGCCCATTGCTGCGCCCACCAAGAGTAACTGTCAGGCCTTACAGTGTTGTGTCAACACCACGACCACCACCACCACCAAAGGCCCAATTTTTCAGCCCCTGTTCAACAGGGGCATGCAATTATAATTATTGATCTAATAATTCACAGCAGGGCCCATTGCTGCGCCCACCAAGAGTAACTGTCAGGCCTTACAGTGTTGTGGCACCAGCACCACCATCAAAGGCCCAATTTTTACTACCACTGTTCAACAATTATATGTAATTACAATTCCTGATATAATAGTTGACAGCAGGGCGTTCCAGCACCCACCAAGAGTAACTGTGAGTGCTTACAGTGTTGTGCCAACACCAACACCTAAGGGGCCAATTTCTGCAGAGTATATACGGCAGGTCCCTACTTTCAAACATCCAACTTACAAACGACTCCTACTTGCAAACGGAAGAAGACAACAGGAAGTGAGAGGAAATCTACCCCTAGGAAGGAAAATTCTCTCCTGTAAGAATTAATATGGGAGAAAGGTGTCTCCTCTCTACTGATGCTTTATCACCAATCCTTGTTTCAATAAAAACCACCACATTTCAAAAACAGTTGTCATTGGGACGCAAAGTGAGGTGAAATGTTCTGAACAGGGGCACAGACAGCAAAACAAATGTTACAGGGGTGATAACCCTTCCCTATGTTTTCCAAAAAGCTTAAAAATAGGTATTTGGGCTGGAGCTACACTTAAACAATGTAGCTGTTCAAAATTACAAACAGATTCTACATAAGAACAAACCTACAGTCCCTGTCTTGTATGCACCGCCTGTATACGGCTGTTCAGAGTATATAGGGCCTTTTTTATTTTGTGTGCGGTGTTCCCCTTAATATCAATACAAGACCCAAAGGGGCTGGTATTGGGCTTGGGTAGGGGGGGGGGGTGATGGGGTAGCTATGCCATTTTTCTTAAAGATTTTCATCCATATTACCGGGACCAGACATTACATTAAAGCCGCAAGCAGTTTTAAATGGCTTTTTTTTCCTTTAGAAATGTAATTTTGTGCAGGGACAGTTCTAAACACGGGAAACACGTGGCACTTCACAGGCATACTTTAGACACCCCCCAGGTACAATATTTAAAGGAATATTTGACTTTTTTTTTTTCACTTTATGCATCATTAAAATGACTGCTCCCGAAAAACGGCCGTTTTTAAAACTTCTTTTTGCATTGATACATGTCCCCTGGTGCAGAACCCGGGTTCCCAAACTCTGTTTAGGACAATAACATGGATAATAGTCGTTATAATTAGCACTTTAGAATTCGAACGTTCGCATCCATTGTATTTAATAGGGTTCTAATGTTCGTGCGAACTTTCGGTCCGTTCGCGGGTTCTGGTGCGAACCGAACCCGGGGGTGTTCGGCTCATCCCTAATGAGGAGCAAGGAGAGGTCCACTTTGTTCTTTGGTGTGGGTCTTTAAGGTACGCTTGCCAACAAGCTGCATGGCAGGTCAACATATGTCTGGTCAAGCATGTGGTGCCCAAGCGGCTGATGTTTTGGCCACGCGAGATACGCTTGAGACATATGTTGCAAATAGCAGCGGTGCGATCTGATGCACTCGACTCAAAAAAGGCCCACACCAAATAACTTTTGGAATAACGCGCAGAGGCAGCGCCCTGCACAGGGAGAGCTCTGCGGTGTGATTCAGTCGGTGTGCTGCCCTTACGCTAGCCCCCGGAGGGCATCCTGCCTCGTTGGAGATGTGCCTCCTCCCCATCCTCCTCCTCCTCCTCTCTCCTATCAGGCACCCACGTGGAGTCAGTGACCTCATCATCCCCTCCCTCTTGATCACTGGAGCAAACCTGGCAGTATGTTGCAGCTGCTGGAACATGACTGCCATATTGCTGTCCTTCTTGAGCATCCCCTCTCTCTGCGCTCACGCTACTGCCTTCCTCTAGCTGGGTATTATCATCAGACCCTTTAAAACGCTGGGCATCCTCCTGGAGCATGTACCCAACACTGTGCTCAAACAGTTCAGGGGACTCCTCAGGAAGACATGGTGGGTCTAGGGAAGGAGTGACTGATAACATTGATACCAGGGAAGAGGACGCGTTGGCAGCTGCTTTGCCAGTACCCTGAGCCTGGGTGAGGGAGGATGAGGAGGGCTTGGTCATCCACTCTACCAAGTCTTCGGCACGATGCGGCTCAACACATCCAGCTGCCGAAAATAATATCCCATGGCCACGTGCTGATGACAATGCACCGCGTTCAAGACCAGCACTGTTGCCCCCAGACACAGAGCCTGCTTTCCCTCTTTTTTTGGCTCGTGACTGTCTGCCTCTCCTTGTTGACCTTCCAGACATTCTAATGGCCTGCAGGGAGATGGGAAAACCAGCAATAAGGGGTAGCTTCAGGTGTATACTGTGCAGAAGGCACCTACACCCACTGTAACTGCTTGCAGATGCCTGCTAGTGTTACACAACAGAACAACACCACAAGCAATAAGGGGTAGCTTCAAGTGTATACTGTGCAGGAGTCACCAACACCCACTGTAACTGCTTGCAGATGCCTGTTATTGCTCGTGGTGTTGTTCTGTTGTGTAACACTAACAGGCATCTGCAAGCAGTTACAGTGGGTGTAGGTGCCTCCTGCACAGTATACACCTGAAGCTCCCCCTTATTGCTCGTAGTGTTGTTCTGTTGTGTAACACTAACAGGCATCTGCAAGCAATTACAGTGGGTATAGCTTCAGGTGTATACAGATGCCTGTTAGTGTTAGACAACAGAACAGGTGCATACTGTGCAGGAGGCACCTACACCCACTGTAACTGCTTGCAGATGCCTGTTAGTGTTACACAACAGAACAACACCACGAGCAATAAGGGGGAGCTTCAGGTGTATACTGTGCAGGAGGCACCTACACCCACTGTAACTGCTTGCAGATGCCTGTTAGTGTTACACAACAAAACTACACCACGAGCAATAAGGGGTAGCTTCAGGTGTATACTGTGCAGGAGGCACACTACACCCACTGTAACTGCGCTAGATTTAGCAAAAATTACACTGACACTGTCCCTGCCTATCCTGCTCTCTCCCTGCATGCCAACACACTGTAACTATGCTAGGTTTAGCAAAGATGACACTGACACTGTCCCTGCCTATCCTGCTCTCTCCCTGCATGCCAACACACTGTAACTGCTCTAGGTTTATCAAAGATGACACTGACACTGTCCCTGCCTATCCTGCTCTCTCCCTGCACGCCAACACACTACACAAGGCCACCGCGCTGGTGGCCTTATATAGTGTGGGGCATGTACTAAACCCCCCTGAGCTATAATTGGCCACAGGCATCCTGCCTGTGGCCAATTATGGCTCTCCTCGCTGCCGGAGCTGTGATTGGCCAAGCATGCGGGGTCACAGTGCATGCTTGGCCAATCACAGCGCCGGCAATGCACTGCGATGGCGCAGTGCATTGTGGCCCATTCGCGTCACACGAATTTGGCGCGAACGGCCCACAAAGTTCTGGTTTCGCCGAACAGGCGAACAGCCGATGTTCGAGACGAACGAACACCGAGCTCATCCTTAGTTGTTGCCATTCCACGAGCGGGCGCAATTTCGAAGCGTGACTTGTTGGGTATCAATTTACTCGGCGTAACATTATCTTTCACAATATAAAAAAAATGGGCTAACTTTACTGTTGTCTTATTTTTTATTTAAAAAAAGTGTATTTTTTCCCAAAAAAGTGCGCTTGTAAGACCGCTGCGCAAATACGGTGTGACAGAAAGTATTTCAATAACCGCCATTTTATTCTCTAGGGTGTTAAAAATATATATATACAGAGAAGGTCTAGGGCTATAATATACAGAGAAGGTCTAGGGCTATAATTATTGCTCTCGCTCTACCGATCGTGGCGATACCTCACATGTGTGGTTTGAACACCGTTTTCATATGCGGGCGCTACTCCCGTATGCGTTCGATTCTTCACGCGAGCTCGGCGGGACGGGGCGCGTTTTCATTTTTTATTTTTATTTTCTTATTTATTTTACCTTTTATTTTAATTTTCTTCACTGTTCTTTAAAAAAAAAAATGATGTCACTTTTATTCCTATACAAGGAATGTAAACATCCCTTGTAATAAAAAAAAAGCATGACAGGTCCTCTTAAATATGAGATCTGGGGTCCAAAAGACCTACACTACATTACCGAGCCGATTTCTGAGATTTGGTGTTTACAAGTTCAAAACAGTTTTTTCTGCTACAAAATTACTTAGAACCCCCAAACATTATATATATATATATATATTGTGACAGCAGGAAGGTAAAGTCACCTGGTTGCATCCAGGGGGGTAGATATATTTCGCCCAGATTCAGGCTTTACGCCGACTTATACAACTAGGTGGAGAGTTGTATAAGCCCAGCTGAGGCTAGTAGGCTCATGGATGACTCATACCTCTAGGGAGAGTGTGGGGCGTCGTACAGACAGGGAGTTGATGAGACCAGCTGAAGCTTGTCAGCTCATTTAGGCCTCTATAAGAACTCCCAGCTTCATTAGATGTTAGCTCATGCCTGGACCCAGACCTGTGTGGACTGTCTAGGGAGAGTGAACCCCTGTGCGGTGAGACAAAGCCTGTGTGGCTATTTGCTTGGACATTTAAACCCAGGGACTTAGGGACTAGGACAGCACTAGGCTGATCCCAGTTGTTAGTTAGGAAACCTGTATGTTTAGTCAGAGGTCAACTTGACCAGGATTTATTTTGTTTATGTTTCTTTTGCTTTGCTGTGTTTTTGTCACTGTAAATAGAAAATAAACCACACCTTTTTGATTTTGAAAACCACAAGCTCCGTCTGCTGGGCCTGTTTTTGTGTGGGGAGCCCATCCCGGGGGTCACACACACCCGCTGCCGAGCTAACCCCCTCACAGTTGGTGGAGAATGCGGGCAGTTTTTTTTAAGCCAGCATGGAGGAAATACTGAAACAGCTGGCTCTAGCAAATGCCAATCAACAGCAGACAAATGCAGGTTTGCAAAGGAGCCTTGCAGCCCAGCAGCAAGCTCATCAACAGAGCCTTGCAGCCCAGCAGCAAGCTCACCAACAGAGTCTGGAAGCTCAGCAACAAGCCCTGCAGCAATCTGAGGCCCGCTTCATAGACCTGTTACAGAAGCAAGAGCAGAGACTACAACAAATGGAAGCAGTAGTGCAGCAACGTCCGCAGACCAGTGAGGGAAGCCATCCCACTAATACCGCGTCCTTTGGGGTGAGTCGTTTATTGACAAAAATGACTGGAGAGGATGATCCAGAGGTATTTTTGACCACATTTGAAAGGACTGCTGAAAGAGAAAAGTGGCCTGAGGAGCAGTGGGCTGGACTGGTGGCTCCTCTGTTAACTGGTGAATCGCAGAAGGCTTACTATGACCTAGAGCATGACCAAGCAAAAGACTATGTGATGCTAAAAGCTGAAATATTGGCAAGGCTGGGTGTCACCCTGGCTGTCCGGGCTCAGCGTGTGCATAACTGGACTTTCCAGCTTGGAAAACCCCCCAGGTCTCAAATGTATGATCTCATTCACCTGAGCAGAAAGTGGCTACAGCCAGAGACTTTGTCCGCACCAAAGATTGTGGAACGTGTTGTAATGGATCGGTTTTTGAGAGCTCTTCCTACTGCCATCCAAAAGTGGGTAAGCCATGGAGACCCAGAGACGGCCGATGGTCTTGTGGATCGTGTGGAGAAATACTTGGCTACAGAGAACCTGACGGCCTCTTCCAGAGACACTCGGACTTTCCACCCTAAGACCAGACCATCCCCAGGGGCGGATAAGATGATTCCAAGGGGTAAGGGTGGAGAGAGTGAGAGGGTGGGAGCTCTACCCAAAGTTTGGCGAGAACAGCCTGGGAAATCAGCGGCTCA
Organism: Rana muscosa; assembly: GCA_029206835.1. Taxonomy (NCBI): domain Eukaryota; kingdom Metazoa; phylum Chordata; class Amphibia; order Anura; family Ranidae; genus Rana; species Rana muscosa. Next base: position 390,863 of record JARGYO010005578.1, on the reverse strand, counting down.
AGAGGCGGCAAGAAGGATCGTTTGCTACCGCTGCCGGCAAGCGGGACATATTGCAGCAAATTGCCCGGTTGTGGAGGAACCCATGCAGTGTGACTTTCTGACGGGCAGACGTCAGTCGCTGTGTGCGACAGTCGCATGCACTGCCATTCGGGGAACTGAGAAACATTTATGCAAAATGTGTATTAATGGTAGAAATGTTGTGGTATTGCTGGATTCAGGTAGCCTTGTGACCCTGATAAAGGCTGAATTAGTTAAAACAGAGGTCTCTGGGAATAGCAAGGTAGCTGTTATTTGTGTGCATGGGGACACCCGAGAGTATCCAGTGACTACAGTGTGTTTCGAGACCCCCAAAGGTACCCTCTCTCATCCAGTGGGCTTAGTATCTCAGTTACCGCATGACGCCATTGTGGGAAGGGATTTTCCGAAGTTCTGGGAACTGTGGGATGATCCTGAGCCCCCCACTGGTGCCCCTATGTACCAGGAATGTGATAGCCAGAACTCCCCTGAGAGTGGTGAGGACTCTCCGGAATTTCCCTTGTCAGTATTGGCAGGGGAGACTCAAGAAACTGGAGAGGAGCCCACCTCCTCAGACGAAAACCTACCGTCTGTGGAGTTTTCTGATCTTGAGGTTCACAGGGAAAACTTTGCCACAGAACAGTTGAAAGACCCCGCCCTAATAAAGGGACGGGAAAACGTAGTGAAAATAGATGGCGAGTTAGTGAACCCAGATAATACCTGCACTTACCCATACTTCAGCGTAGAGAAGGACCTACTGTATCGGGTGGCAAAAAGGGCAGAAGAAACCGTTGAGCAGCTTGTGGTGCCCAAACGTTACAGTAAGTTGGTGTTGGAGTTGGCCCATGGGCACATTCTTGGAGGTCATCTGGGGACAGAGAAAACCCGAGAGAGGGTATTACAGAGATTCTATTGGCCGGGGTGATGAAGGACATAGAAAATTATTGTTCCTCCTGCCCTGTGTGTCAGAGGTCGGCCCCGATGCCACATTTCCGTAGCCCGCTGGTCCCTCTACCCATCATTGAGGTCCCGTTTGAGAGGATCGCCATGGATTTGGTAGGTCCTATAATCAAGTCCGCTAGGGGGCACCAGTACATATTAGTTATAATGGACTATGCCACCCGTTATCCAGAAGCGATCCCTCTCCGAAATACCTCGGCCAAAACCATAGCCAAAGAGCTATCTCTTGTGTTTAGCCGGGTGGGTATTTGTAAAGAACTGCTTACGGACCAAGGTACACCCTTTATGTCCCGGGTTATGAAGGAGCTATGTAAATTGTTCAAAGTGATGCAATTACGTACATCTGTGTATCACCCCCAAACCGATGGGCTGGTTGAAAGATTCAACAAAACCCTAAAACAAATGTTGAAGAAAGTGGTGGATAGAGATGGAAAGGATTGGGACTGTCTACTTCCTTATCTGATGTTTGCTATTAGGGAGGTGCCCCAATCCTCTACGGGATTCTCCCCCTTTGAGTTACTGTATGGGAGACACCCAAGAGGGCTGTTGGATATTGCCAAGGAAACTTGGGAAAGTGAGAGTTCTCCCCACAGGAGTGTGATTGAGCATGTCGCCCTGATGCAAGACCGAATTGCACAGGTAATGCCCATTGTGAAGGAACATTTGGCCCAAGCGCAGTTAGCACAGCAGAGAGTGTACAACCGTGGAGCCAAGACCCGTACCTTTTCCCCGGGGGATAGGATACTGGTACTTGTCCCTACGGTTGAAAGTAAATTCCTTGCCAAATGGCAAGGCCCCTACGAGATAATGGAAAAAGTGAGCGAAGTGAATTACAAGGTCAGACAACCAGGAAGGCGAAAGCCCGAACAGATCTATCACGTTAATCTGTTGAAAGCCTGGAGGGATAGAGAGTCCCTAGTCGCAGACACTTGGTCACCAGCTCAAACTGGTTGCGTGATTCCTGAGGTTGGAATCGCAGCCACCTTGTCACAACCCCAACAACAGGAGGTTAAGGAGTTTGTGCTTCGCAACAAGGAGGTATTCTCTGAGCTGCCGGGACAAACATCTGGGGTAGAGCATGACATTATTACCCCGCCCGGTGAAAGGGTGAAGTTAAAACCCTATCGGATCCCAGAGGCCCGACGGGAGGCAATACGGGAGGAAGTACAGAAAATGCTGAACTTAGGGGTGATAGAGGAGTCCCAAAGTGATTGGTCTAGTCCCATTGTGTTGGTGTCTAAACCGGATGGGAGCTGGCGATTTTGTAACGATTTTCGTCAGTTGAACAAAGTTACAAAATTTGACACCTACCCCATGCCACGTATAGATGAGTTGATCGACCGGCTGGGAACAGCCCGATACATGACGACTCTTGACCTCACAAAAGGGTATTGGCAAATCCCCCTGGCCAAGTCGGCCAAAGAGAAAACCGCATTTGTAACCCCAGACGGGGCGTTCCAATATAAAAGAATGCCGTTCGGGTTACAGAATGCGCCGGCCACATTCCAGCGGAAAATGGACCAGATGCTGAGGCCCCATCGGAAGTATGCTGCGGCTTACCTGGATGACGTAATTGTCCATAGCACAGATTGGGCCTCACATCTGCCAAAAGTGCCAGCAGTCCTGGACTCTGTTCGGGAAGCGGGGTTTACGGCTAACCCCAAGAAGTGTACCATTGGGCAGGAGGAGGCCAAATATCTTGGGTACACCATTGGGAGGGGAGTAATAAAACCCCAACTCAACAAAGTCGAGGCCATCCAGAGTTGGCCACGTCCCAACAGCAAGAAGCAGGTACGAGCCTTTCTGGGAATCGCTGGGTATTATCGGCGATTCATTCCCCACTTTGCTTCTAAGGCTGTGCCCCTAACCAACCTGACGAAGGGGAAAGGGTCGGTCATGATTAAATGGACCCCCGAGGCTGAGGCAGCATTCCAATTCTTGAAACAAGCCTTATGTAGCCAGCCAGTGTTGTACTCACCCGACTTCTCTAAAGACTTTGTCGTACAAAGTGATGCGTCAGATGTGGGGTTAGGAGCAGTATTGTCCCAGGTCTGGAACGGGGAAGAGCACCCAGTCATTTACCTCAGCAGGAAGTTGAAGTCCCATGAGGTAAATTACGCCACCGTTGAAAAGGAGTGTTTAGCGGTGAAGTGGGCTCTAGATTCCCTTCGGTACTACCTGCTAGGTAGGCACTTTGACATGGTTACGGATCACGCTCCGTTAAAGTGGATGGCTCAAAACAAGGAAACGAATAGAAGAGTGAATAGGTGGTTCCTGGCCCTCCAGGAATTCAACTTCACAGTAAAGCATCGCCCTGGCGTTCAAATGGGGAATGTGGATGCTTTGTCTCGAGTACATGAATGCCTGATTGCTGGTGTTCCAACCCCGAGGTTAAAACAAGAGGGGGGGGGGTATGTGACAGCAGGAAGGTAAAGTCACCTGGTTGCATCCAGGGGGGTAGATATATTTCGCCCAGATTCAGGCTTTACGCCGACTTATACAACTAGGTGGAGAGTTGTATAAGCCCAGCTGAGGCTAGTAGGCTCATGGATGACTCATACCTCTAGGGAGAGTGTGGGGCGTCGTACAGACAGGGAGTTGATGAGACCAGCTGAAGCTTGTCAGCTCATTTAGGCCTCTATAAGAACTCCCAGCTTCATTAGATGTTAGCTCATGCCTGGACCCAGACCTGTGTGGACTGTCTAGGGAGAGTGAACCCCTGTGCGGTGAGACAAAGCCTGTGTGGCTATTTGCTTGGACATTTAAACCCAGGGACTTAGGGACTAGGACAGCACTAGGCTGATCCCAGTTGTTAGTTAGGAAACCTGTATGTTTAGTCAGAGGTCAACTTGACCAGGATTTATTTTGTTTATGTTTCTTTTGCTTTGCTGTGTTTTTGTCACTGTAAATAGAAAATAAACCGCACCTTTTTGATTTTGAAAACCACAAGCTCCGTCTGCTGGGCCTGTTTTTGTGTGGGGAGCCCATCCCGGGGGTCACACACACCCGCTGCCGAGCTAACCCCCTCACAATATATATATATATATAATGTTTGGGGGTTCTAAGTAATTTCCCAGAAAAAAAAAAACTGTTTAACTTGTAAACACGAAATGTCAGAAATAGGCTCGATAATGTAGTGGTTAAAAAAGGAGCCGTGCAATATTTTTCCCCAAGTAGACAACATAAGTAAAATCCAAATGGCCCTTTTCTTCGATTATGCCATTAACCACAAGCACAGTGTGGAAATCTTTGTGTAATAAGGGGTAGTGGCGCTACCTATTTTTTTTTTTTAATTCACTTCTCTTTATTTAGAAAAAAGAAAATTTTTCCTACAGTGCAAACACTTATTACATTTTATCCAGTGAGACATTTTATCCAGTCAGACATTATACATTTTTCTTTTCTTTCTCTCCTTGTTTTCCTTCCTAGTTCCTTTAAGTGCCTATCCACATATAAATACTACCATAGCTCTTTACTATGTTCTCTTTTTCCCTTTAACCCATCCCCCTCACACATTTCCTCCACCGTTGCCGCTATTCATTTCCTTTCCTCTTTCCTCCCTTTTTCCCTTTTCTTCCTTTCCCCCTTTCTTTTCCCCCCTTACTAATGCCACTCTAGCCCTCTCTTCCCCCCCCCCTCCTCCCTTACCACCCCTTTGGTTCTTATATCTGGAGTCTTTCCACGACCAGTTGAGGTGGCGCGAGGTTGACGTCCCCCAGCCATGTTTTCCATATAGCATCGAATTTGCCCACTTCTCCCCTTCGACTGTACGACAACCGTTCCCTTAAGAGCGTTGAGTTTACAGCTGAGATCCACTGCTTCCCCGAGGGCACATCTGGGGCCATCCAGTATTTTGCAATGAGTTTTCTAGCCATGTACATTAGTCTGGTCAGCATACAGTATGTTCCTCTTTGGAACATTTCTGTATCAATGGCTCCCAGCAAATATACTAGGGGATTTAGGGGAACAGGTACCTGGGCTACTCTCGTAATACATTGGGAGACTTCCTCCCAGTACCTATGGAGTTTTGGGCATTTCCATATTAGATGTATAAAATCCCCCCTATGTACTTTGCATTTTGGGCACAGAGGGGAGTCTCTTTCTCCCCATCTATATAACTGCTCTGTTGTTCTGTATGCTCTATGCAGGATAAATAGTTGTGATAGTCTCTGTGATGCCGATACCGATACCACTGGGATGGAGTTAAGTGCCATTTCCCACTGATTCCCATCTATGTCCCTGATGTCTTCTACCCATTTACTTCGGCTTCTCAAAGAGGTGTAGTCTTGGACAGAGGACAGCAATTCCCCATATATTTTAGAAATTAATCCCTTGCGGGTATCTGCCCCAAGGACTTCCCGCAGCCTAGGTGATGTTTCCGCTATCATAGATTGTGTTGTTTGTTGTATCTGTAAGGCATGGCGTAACTGAAGGTATTGATAAAAGCCCTTTGGGCTTAACTGAAATTCCTGACACAGCTGTTCATAAGTCTTCAGCTCCCCCCCTTCATATAATTGTGTGAAGAACCGGATCCCTCTCTCTCTCCATGGGGTGAATCCCTGCAGTTTCTGTACCTCTGGGTATCTTTGATTGTGCCAAATCGGGGTAAAGGGCAACACACCTTTTATCTTCATGGCTTTTCGGGTCTCCCCCCACACCCTTTTAAGGAGGACACATATGGGTGCCGAGTCCGGTATACTCGGCAAATCCATTTCCATATGGGAGGCCGCTACCAGTGTTGGATCCGAGGCAGTCACCATTTTGCTAATCGGGTCTTCCCTCCCCACCCGTCCCCATCCTGTCAACTGCTGGAGCTGTAAGGCCAGGAAATACATTTTGGAGTGGGGTATTGCCAGTCCTCCTCTATTCTTCCCGTATTGCAGGGTAGCTAAGCTAATCCTGGCGTTTTTTTTTTTCCATATTAGCTCCCTCATCAATGTGTCGATCTTTTTGAACCACTTATTAGTGATCCACACGGGAGAGTTGTGAAATACATACAATAACTGCGGGGCCCACACCATTTTTATTAAATTTGCCCGCCCCACCACTGACAGTGGAAGCTTACACCAACTGTTACATTTCACTTTCTGTCTTTCCAACAGTGGGCCCAAATTTAGCTGAATATACTCCGCTGGTTCCGATGTTACTAGCACTCCCAGGTATTTAAAACTTTTTGCTATGACTATTTGTTCCGCCCCCTCTGGTAACTGCTCCACCCCCTGATCTACAGGCATTAAAATTGACTTTGACCAATTAATGGTGAACCCTGAGAAGCCTCCAAAGTCCTTAATTGTCCACATCGCTGCCCGCAACGAGGCGGCAGAATCGCCTAAATATATAAGCGCATCGTCCGCATATAAGGATATTTTTTCTTCCCTCTGACCCCTGCGGAATCCTACCACTTCCGGATCATTGCGTATCAATATAGCCAAAGGTTCTACCGCCAAGGCAAACAGAAGTGGGGACAATGGGCACCCCTGGCGAGTACCTCTATCTAACTCAAATGGAGGGGATATTTTGTTATTAATTCGGATTCTGGCCCTGGGTCTGGAATATAACACCCTTACCCATTTTTTGAACCCGTCCCCCAATCCAAATCTGTCCAGGATCTCCAGGAGGTAGGGCCATTCCATACTGTCAAACGCCTTTGCGGCGTCCAGTGACAGAATGGCCCTACCCCCCGGGTTGTCCACCGGCACCTGTAAATTCATATATAATCGCCTGATGTTATCCGCGGTGGAGCGTGTGGGTATAAAGCCAGACTGGTCATGGTGTACCAGTTTGTCAATTACCAGGGATAGCCTCTTGGCCAAAATACCAGGCAAAAGCTTCACATCTACATTCAATAAAGAGATTGGACGGTATGAGTCCAGCAAAAGCTTATCCTTCCCTGGTTTTGGAAGTACTATTATTGTTGCCTCCTGCATACTGTCAGGCAAGGCGCCCACTTCCATCGCCTCCTCTAACGCTTGTAGCAGAGGAGGGAGAAGTTCTTCCCCATAGTGTAGGTACACCTCGGCCGGCAACCCGTCCGGTCCTGGTGACTTATGGTGTGGTGCCACCTGCAATACCCCCGAGAGTTCTTTCAATGTTATTGGGGAGTTTAACGTTTCCCTGTCGGCCTCAGATAGCTGTGGAAATGGGCATGTTTGCAAAAACATGGCCAGGTCTGATGGGGTATAGCTAGTTTTAGAGGAGTATAAGTCCTTGTAGAGCCTCTGGAAGTTATCTAGGATATCGGTACTAAGAGTATGTATGTATCTCCCCGGCTTCTGTTTTTATCGCTAAAATACTGGCAGATTCCCGCTGCTCCCTCGCTATAAGAGCTAGGAGTCGACCAGTATTTTCCCCCTCTTCAAAGTAATTCTGTTGCTGAAAATAACTCCTTTTCTCCGCCGCGGTCAATAGGACCGAGTTATACATAGATTGCGCCTCTTTCCAGGAATCCTGATTAGATTGAGATGGGTCCGCTATCAGGGCCCGTTCTCTCCTTTGCATTTCTTCCCGTACCCTATTTTCCCATTCCCTCGCTCGTGATTTAATTACCGTTATCTCTGCAATTAGGCACCCTCTTAGAAAGGCCTTAAGTGCATCCCATACCATCGCTGTGCTAGCCGACCCCCTATTAAAGTCCAAAAATTCCCGTATTGCCCTCTTAGCTTTATCCGGGGAAGGGATCAGAGTTAGCCAAAAAGGGTTCACTTTCCACGGTAAACGGTCCGACATAACCATATCGTCCAGTCGTACCCAGAATGGGGAGTGGTCCGATAGTACACGTGGCTCGTATGCTGAATCCCTTACCCGCTGCATAAGTGCCTCATTCCCTAGGCCCATATCAATACGTGAGAGTCCGTCATGTGTGGCTGAGTAGCATGAATAGCTTCTGTCCTCTGCATGCCTCTCTCGCCAGACACCCTGGAGTCCCAGCTCCGAGAGCAGCGAGGCAAAGGCCGTCCTTCCAGTTATCCGCCTCGCCCCTCTCGGGGTCAAGGACATTCTGTCCAGGGATATATCCAGCGTATTATTAAAGTCCCCCAACGCTAGTACCGGGACATCCGGAAACAGGGCCATGAATTGCGCCAAGCTTCTAAGAGGAGTTGCCGAGAACGGTGGAGGAACGTAGATCGAGGCAATGATGCACACTAACCCATTAAGCTTACAGAGCAGAAAAACGTACCTACCCTCTCTGTCCACCCTCTGCTGGATACATTCAAAAGAGATATCCGCAGTGACTATTACACTTACTCCCCTGGAGTATGAGGTGTACATAGAGTGGAATTGTATCGGGTATCTGTGTGACTGCAGAAGGTGGACGGAGTCAGGTCGCATGTGCGTTTCCTGCAAACAAACTATCTGGGGTTTCATTCTATCAAAGTATTTAAACATTGCATTTCTTTTAGTCTTTTCCCCCAGACCCCTGACATTCCAGGTCATTAAAACTATACCCTTTTTGTTCATGTTAACCTTTGTGTATACATAGTTAAAAGATAAACATATATATATATTGTGAAGGACCAGCTTTAAGTGTAGAGCTTGAAGGACACCGCCACTCGCTGGTTCTTCTTTTTAAGGGCTTTATTTGCCCATTTTTATTAAAAGAAGTCAAAACAAAATGAAAGGTTTCCCTCGCAGGGGTTTCAGTACTCCTTTTCAACAACAAACTGACATTCAGCCTCCTGGCTTATACATATAGCAGTGCTGCTCAGGCCTTCTACTTCAGGCTCTTGTCTGTCCCCTATAGACTATTCCATCTGCAACACCATTCATTTGGATAGCAGCCCCTTGCTGCTCTGACCCTCAGACCTGGGTCTCTGGCTTCCACTGTGCACACAAGCACTCTCTGACTTCTCCAGTGCACACTTGCACTCTATGGCTTCCCCAGTGCACACCTGCACTCGTCGGGAGGGTGGGGCCCAGAATGCTGGTCCTGATTCTACTATCAGGCCCACACACACCTGAACAATCAGTGTGCAGTTGAGTCTCAAAACCCGGATCCAGGACTGGGGATTTCATCCCACCCGGATCTCTAAGAAATCCCCAAGCTCCGGGTCCCAAAGTGGATTTTAGTAAATCATGAGGAAACTGAAAAGCCAGTTTCCTCCCAAACAAGCAAATACCCTGGAGCCCCTCAACCTGCCTGGTTGAGAATCCTGTATTCATACACTGGTGGGGTACCACACTACCACAATATATATAAAAGAAAAGGAAATAATAATAATAATTCCCACTTCATTTTACCCTTCTAATTTTAGTCTATCCCTAATGAAATGCCGATAATCTACCTAGTGCCTGGGCATATTTCAAAGTGTACTTCTGTAAAAATTCCCTTATCTTTGTGGGGTTTATGTAGTGGATCTTGTGTTTGTGGTCTTTTTTGTGATATTTTCCCATATTCCTGTATGATGTAGCTCCCTCTCCCTCCCCTCCCCTTCTTCCCTTTACCCCCACTCCCTATCCCCCCTCCTACCCTCCCACCCCCCCTCCCACCCCCCCCCCTTCCTGCCTTACTGGGCCTACCCCTGGGGTTTTGCTGGCAGATTCCCGCTGCTCCCTCGCTATAAGAGCTAGGAGTCGACCAGTATTTTCCCCCTCTTCAAAGTAACTCTGTTGCTGAAAATAACTCCTTTTCTCCGCCGCGGTCAATAGGACCGAGTTATACATAGATTGCGCCTCTTTCCAGGAATCCTGATTAGATTGAGATGGGTCCGCTATCGGGGCCCGTTCTCTCCTTTGCATTTCTTCCCGTACCCTATTTTCCCATTCCCTCGCTCGTGATTTAATTACCGTTATCTCTGCAATTAGGCACCCTCTTAGAAAGGCCTTAAGTGCATCCCATACCATCGCTGTGCTAGCCGACCCCCTATTAAAGTCCAAAAATTCCCGTATTGCCCTCTTAGCTTTATCCGGGGAAGGGATCAGAGTTAGCCAAAAAGGGTTCACTTTCCACGGTAAACGGTCCGACATAACCATATCGTCCAGTCGTACCCAGAATGGGGAGTGGTCCGATAGTACACGTGGCTCGTATGCTGAATCCCTTACCCGCTGCATAAGTGCCTCATTCCCTAGGCCCATATCAATACGTGAGAGTTCGTCATGTGTGGCTGAGTAGCATGAATAGCTTCTGTCCTCTGCATGCCTCTCTCGCCAGACATCCCGGAGTCCCAGCTCCGAGAGCAGCGAGGCAAAGGCCGTCCTTCCAGTTATCCGCCTCGCCCCTTTCGGGGTCAAGGACATTCTGTCCAGGGATATATCCAGCGTATTATTAAAGTCCCCCAACGCTAGTACCGGGACATCTGGAAACAGGGCCATGAATTGCGCCAAGCTTCTAAGAGGAGTTGCCGAGAACGGTGGAGGAACGTAGATCGAGGCAATGATGCACACTAACCCATTAAGCTTACAGAGCAGAAAAACGTACCTACCCTCTCTGTCCACCCTCTGCTGGATACATTCAAAAGAGATATCCGCAGTGACTATTACACTTACTCCCCTGGAGTATGAGGTGTACATAGAGTGGAATTGTATCGGGTATCTGTGTGACTGCAGAAGGTGGACGGAGTCAGGTCGCATGTGCGTTTCCTGCAAACAAACTATCTGGGGTTTCATTCTATCAAAGTATTTAACCACTTAACGACCGCCCACTGTAAATATACGTCGGCAGAATGGCACCGACAGGCAGAATCACGTACATATACGTGATTGCCTTTGTATAGTTGGGGGGTCCGATCGGACCCCCCTTCTTTACAGTGGGTGGTCGTTTTACCTTCGGGAGCGATCCGGCATGAGGGGACGGCCGTTCGATTCCGGCCACCCCCTCTCGATCGCTCCCGGCGAATGAGAGAGCTTCCCCTGCCTGCCAGGAAGGAGGAAGTGATGTCATCTCTCCTGGGGCGCTCACATATACCGGGCGCCGTACAGGAGAAGATGCAGGTTAGTACACAAAACAGCACACTGACACCAGGACACATAGGCACATAAATCGCCCCCCCAGGCCCCCCCAGACACCCCCAGATCACCCCCCAGCCCCCCCCCAGCCCCCAGTCACAGTGTCACTGATTGCAGTGACCATTTATTTAGTGATCACTGCAATCAGTGACATTTGTGACTGTAAAAGTGTCACTACATTTAGTTTTAGGTCCAGTGTAGCCCCCTAACCCCCCCTAATAAAGGTTTAACCCCCTGATCACCCCCCAGATAACCCTTTCACCCCCTAGCACCGCCGTCACTAAGCAATCATTTTTCTGATCGCTGTCTTAGCGTCGGTGATGCTGATCGGTAGCCAGTAATTTTTTTTTAGGTTCGCCGCAGGTTTTTATAGCGTCGGGTACCCCCATATATTACCTAATAAAGGTTTAACCCCTTGATCACCCCCCAGGTAACCCTTTCACCCCCTAGCACCGCCGTCGCTATGCGATCATTTTTCTGATCGATGTCTTAGCGTCGGTGATGCTGATCGGTAGCCAGTAATTTTTTTTAGGTTCGCCGCAGGTTTTTATAGCGTCGGGTACCCCCATATATTACCTAATAAAGGTTTAACCCCCTTGATCGCCCCCCCAGGTAACCCTTTCACCCCCTATCACCACTGTCACTAAGCGATAATTTTTCTGATCGATGTCTTAGCGTCGGCGATGCTGATCGGTAGCCAGTAATTTTTTTTAGGTTCGCCGCAGGTTTTTATAGCGTCGGGTACCCCCATATATTACCTAATAAAGGTGTAACCCCCTTGATCACCCCCCAGGTAACCCTTTCACCCCCTAGCACCGCCGTCACTATGCAATCATTTTTCTGATCGATGTCTCAGCGTCGGTGATGCTGATCGGTAGCCAGTAATTTTTTTTAGGTTCGCCGCAGGTTTTTATAGCGTCAGGTACCCCCATATATTATCTAATAAAGGTTTAACCCCCTGATCGCCCCCCAGGTAACCCTTAACCCCCTATCACCACTGTCGCTAAGCAATCGTTTTTATGATCGTTGTCTTAGTGTCGGTGATGCCGATAGGTAGCCAGTAATTTTTTTTTAGGTTCGCCGTCAGGTTTTTATATAGCGTCAGGTACCCCCATATATTACCTAATAAAGGTTTTAACCCCCTAATTGCCCCTAGTTAACCCTTTCACCAGTGATCATCATATAAGTGTTACGGGTGACGCTGGTTAGTTAGTTTGCTTTTTATAGTGTCAGGGCACCCGCCGTATATAACCCAATAAAGGTTTAACCCCCTGATCGCCCGGCGGGTGATATCAGTTAGGTTTTAGCGTCAGAGAGGGTCTGCGTCACACCCCAGGCAGCGTCAGGTTAGTGCCAGTAGCGCTAACACCCACACGTGAAGCATACACCCCCCTTAGTGGTATAGTATCTGATCAGCTCAATATCTGATCTGATCAGATCTATACTAGCGTCCCCAGCAGTTTAGGGTTCCCAAAAACGCAGTGTTAGCGGGATCAGCCCAGATACCTGCTAGCACCTGCGTTTTGCCCCTCCGTCCAGCCCAGGCCACCGAAGTGCAGTATCGATCGATCACTGTCACTTGCAAAACACAACACACATAACTGCAGCGTTCGCAGAGACAGGCCTGATCCCTGCGACTCCAGTGCTGTAGGAGGTGATTTCACCACCACAGTTAAAAAAAAAAAAGCATATATGCCGAAGCATTGGGGCAGCAGGGGCGGAGGAGCGATTTTGCTCCTAATGCCGCGTATATACGGTCGAAATTCCGACGGAGGCTTGCCCGTGGAAAAGTCTGACCATGTGTACGCGGCATAACTTTTGCGAGAAGATGCCCCCATGCTTCGGCATATATAAATGGTGCATGTATGCCCATCATTAGAAGTGGGTGGATGAAGGGCGGTATTCTAATGGTGGGCATACCCACCGATCAATCTTTTTTTTTCGTTCAGCCAACAGGCTGCATGAAAAAAAAGATTACAATACATGTCCAACAAGGACCAGCAACGTACTGGTATGTTGCTGGACTTTGAATGTTTATACCAGAATGATGCCTGCGGGTTTAGGTATCATCTTGGTATCATTCTTTTCAGCCAGCGGCCGGCTTTCATGGAAAAGCAATCCTAGTGGCTAATAAGCCTCTGGACTGCTTTTACAAGCAGTGGGAGGGAATGTCCCCCCCGGATATAAAAAGCGCCATTGGGAAATTGGGAAAGCATTTTATCACACCGATCTTGGTGTGGTCAGATGCTTTGAGGGCAGAGGAAAGATCTAGGGTCCAATAGACCCCAGTTTTTTCAAAAAAGAGTACCTGTCATTACCTATTGCTATCATAGGGGATATTTACATTCCCTGAGATAACAATAAAAGTGATAAAAATAAATAAATATGGAAGCAACAGTTTAAAAATAAAATAAAAAAGCAAAATTAATAATAAAAAAAAAAAAAAAAAAAAAGCACCCCTGTCCTGCCCTGCTCTTGCCCAATGGCGAACGCAAGCGTCGGTCTGGCGTCATATGTAAACAGCAATTGCACCATGCATGTGAGGTATCACCGCGAAGGTCAGATCGAGGGCAGTAATTTTAGCAGTAGACCTCCTCTGTAAATCTAACGGGGTAACCTGTAAATGCTTTTAAAGGCTTTTAAAAATGTATGTAGTTTGTCGCCAATGCGCGTTTGTGCGAAATTTTAAAGCATGTCGTGTTTGGTATCTATGTACTCGGCCTAAGATCATCTTTTTTATTTCATCAAACATTTGGGCAATATAGTGTGTTTTAGTGCATTAAAATAAAAAAAAAGGGTATTTTTTCCCAAAAAAATGCGTTTGAAAAATCGCTGCGCAAATACTGTGTAGAAAAAAAAATGCAACACCCACCATTTTATTCTGTAGGGCCTTTGCTTTAAAAATATATATAATGTTTGGGGGTTCAACATAATTTTCTTGCAAAGAAAAATATGTTTTCATGTAAACAAAAAGTGTCAAAAAGGGCTTTGTCTTCAAGTGGTTAGAAGAGTGGATGTAAGCTTCCTAATGTTGTGTATAAAATGCCAGAACAGTTCAAAACCCCCCCAAATGACCCCATTTTGGAAAGTAGACACCCCAAGCTATATACTGAGAGGCATGTCGAGTCCATGGAATATTTTATATGTTGACACAAGTTGCGGAAAAAATAATTTTTTTTTTTTTTTTTTTTTTTTTTTGCACAAAGTTGTCACTAAATGATATATTGCTCAAACATGCCATGGGCATATGTGGAATTACACCCCAAAATACATTCTGTTGCTTCTCCTGAGTACGGGGATACCACATGTGTGAGACTTTTTGGGAGCCTAGCCACGTACGGGACCCCAAAAACCAATCACCGCCTTCAGGCTTTCTAAGGGTGTCAATTTTTGATTTCACTTCTCACTGCCTATCACAGTTTCGGAGGCCATGGAATGCCCAGATGGCACAAAACCCCCCCAAATGACCCCATTTTGGAAAGTAGACACCCCAAGCTATTTGCTGAGAGGTATTGTGAGTATTTTGCAGATCTCGCTTTTTGTCACAAAGTTTTGAAAATTGAAAAAAAAAAAGAAAAAAAAAGAATGTTCTTTCTTCATTTTCAAAAACAAATGAGAGCTGTAAAATACTCACCATGCCTCTCAGCAAACAGCTTGGGGTGTCTACTTTCCAAAATGGGGTCATTTGGGGGGGTTTTGTGCTATTTTGGCATTTTATGGCCTTCGAAACTGTGATAGGTAGTGAGGAGTGAAATCAAAAATTTGCGCCCTTAGAAATCCTGGAGGCGGTGCTTGGTTTCCGGGGTCCCGTACGTGGCTAGGCTCCTAAAAAGTCCCACACATGTGGTATCCCCGTACTCAGGAGAAGCAGCAGAATGTATTTTGGGGTGCAATTCCACATATAACCATGGCATGTGTGAGCAATATATCATTTAGTGACAACTTTTTGTATTTTTTTTTTGTCATTATTCAATCACTTGGGACAAAAAAAAAATATTCAATGGGCTCAACAGGCCTCTCAGCAATTTCCTTGGGGTGTCTACTCTCTAAAATGGGGTCATTTGGGGGGGTTTTGTACTGCCCTGTCATTTTAGCACCTCAAGAAATGAGATAGGCAGTCATAAATTAAAAGCTGTGTAAATTCCAGAAAATGTACCCTAGTTTGTAAACGCTATAACTTTTGCGCAAACCGATAAATATACGCTTATTGACATTTTTTTTACTAAAGACATGTGGCTGAATACATTTTGGCCTAAATGTATGACTAAAATTGAGTTTATTCGATTTTTCTTATAACAAAAAGTAGAAAATATCATTTTTTTCAAAATTTTCGGTCTTTTTCCGTTTATATCGCAAAAAATAAAAATCGCAGAGGCAATCAAATACCATTAAAAGAAAGCTCTATTTGTGGGAAGAAAAGGACGCAAATTTCGTTTGGGTACAACATTGCATGTTCGCACAATTTACAGTTAAAGCAACGCAGTGCAAAATTCTGAATTCACCTCTGGTCCTTTAGCTACCAAATGGTCCGGGGCTTAAGTGGTTAAACATTGCATTTCTTTTAGTCTTTTCCCCCAGACCCCTGACATTCCAGGTCATTAAAACTATACCCTTTTTGTTCATGTTAACCTTTGTGTATACATAGTTAAAAGATAAACATATATATATATATATATATATATAAAAGAAAAGGAAATAATAATAATAATAATTCCCACTTCATTTTACCCTTCTAATTTTAGTCTATCCCTAATGAAATGCCGATAATCTACCTAGTGCCTGGGCATATTTCAAAGTGTACTTCTGTAAAAATTCCCTTATCTTTGTGGGGTTTATGTAGTGGATCTTGTGTTTGTGGTCTTTTTTGTGTTATTTTTTGTGATATTTTCCCATATTCCTGTATGATGTAGCTCCCTCTCCCTCCCCTCCCCTTCTACCCTTTACCCCCACTCCCTATCCCCTCTCCTACCCTCCCACCCCTCCCTTCCCACCCCCCCCCCCTTCCTGCCCTACTGGGCCTACCCCTGGGGTTTTGCCTATGGCCTCTTCTCTACACTTATCCCCTCTCATCACCCCTCTTTCTTACATCTCTCTATGCCCCTATTCTACTACTCTCACACCCCCCCCTCAAACTTTTTTTTGTCCTTCTCCCCTTTTTTTAATATTTCTATTATATTTTTCCCAGTGTTTTAGTGTTTGTGCCCTTTGTTGTGTTAAGTTTAACCGAACTACCCCGTTTCATCCTAATAAATATTCCCCCTTCTCTTTCCCTTCCCCTCTCCTCCCTCTCCCATTGACTGGTGCTTTTACTAGTGCCTTTTCTTTTCCCCCCTTTTCTTTTTACTTACTCTCCCCCCTCCCCCCCTCCTCTCTCTCCCCTCTCATATTCCCTATCTAAGTACCAAAAAAAAAAAAAGAGAGAAAAAGAAAAAAAAAGGAGGGGAGGGTGAGAGGGATGAAAACCCCCTCAGCGTCCCCTTAGTCTCTTATTTCTTGTCCTGCCGTCTTCTGTGGGGGTTTCCCTTTATCTTCCAGCCACTTCTCAACGCTCGTTGGAGAGTCAAAGAAATGTATGCCATTCTGCGCCGATACCCGCAAGCGGGCAGGGTATAGAAGTGCATAATCCAAATTGTTTTCCCGCAATGTACGCTTAATCGGCATAAAGGCCGCCCGCTTCCTTTGAAGTTCTGGGGAGAAGTCTTGATAGAATGAGATTCTTGTCCCCATGTATTGGACTTCCCCCATTTCTCTGGCCTTCCGGAGTATGATCTCTTTATCCCTGTAATTGATCATTTTTAGAATTAGTGGTCTAGGTCTTGGACGCTCACTTCCCTGGTGGGGTTTAAAGGGGACTCGATGGGCGCGTTCGATGCCAAAAAAAGATGAAAAAGAGGTCGCCCCAAATGTCTCTCTAAACCACCCCTCCAGGAATGCTACGGGGTCAGCTCCCTCACTTCGTTCGGGCATGCCTATTATTCTGATGTTACTTCTCCGATTCCTGTTTTCTAATTCATCAATTTTGGTGGCCTGCATGTCCATTTGTTTTTTCATCCCCAAGAGGTCTTGCCTAAGCGGGGATAGTATGTCTTCGACTGCACTTAGCCTTTCTTCTAATTCCGTGGTTCTTTTAATTGTTTCTTTTAACTTGCTCCCCATTGCGACCAGCTCCTCTTTTATTCCTTTCATTTGTACCTCCAGACCAATTACTGACTCCCTACAGGCATTAATAGCATGCAGAAGGTCTCTCATTGTGGGCTCTGCCTCACTCCCTCCAGTGCCTTCCACCATATTCAGCTCTTCTGTATTAGTATTGCTTACTGCCATCGTTGCTATGGTTGTCACATTTACCTTTCCTGTCCCGTGCCCTTTGTTACTAGTTGTTTTTGTATTTAATGTTGTTGCCTGATTCGCTGGTATCAGTGCCTGGCCACTGCCTAGACTTTTCCTGGCCGCCGAAGTTCCTGCTAGGGCTAGCTGTTGGGGCTTTGCTGGTGAGACAGTGTTTCGCGCAAATCGCTCCAGTTTTGCTGCTGCTGCTGCTGCTGCTGCCGCTGCACCCTTTGCTTGATTCGCTTGGCTCTTTGCAGAGCGTGTGACCTGAGCTCCTTCCTGCGATATCTGCTGTTGGTTGGTCTGCTCCTCTACTCCCCGTTTTCCGGACATAGTAGAATGTCCCAGCTTTCGGATTGCTGGGTTAGAGATTGACCCTTAAACCTGTTGGGCCCACAGCCCTACTCAAAGGCCACCTCTGGGGCTACGCTCAAAGAAAAATTTACCTTTGCTTGTGTCCCCAGGAAGGGGAGAGGAGAGAAAAAAAAAATCTTTATAGGATTTATCCCCACCCCAAGGTGGTGACGAATCACTGACGACTGAAAAACCACCCTGAATTTGCAATTTGTCAGTTTGGATGTTGCCCACTCTTTACCTCTTACGTTTTTCTATTTTGCCGTCCCCCGGCACCGCCAGCTGTATTAACCCAATTATGTTAGGTTATGCTGACTCCAGTTAAATAAAAAGGTAAGGCTATTTCAGGCATTCAAATATGTGAGCAGAAATAGAAGGAGTTGTTTGGCAGATTTTATCAGGCGTCCAGCTTGTTAATATTGTCCCGACATATTCCAGTTATCACAGCTCTGCATACCAAACAAGACAAGTCAAGTCTAATCAGTGTAACATAAATACCAGCGCATAAGCAGCGCATATGGAGCCCCCTTTTCCTTTAATGAGGGGAGAGAAAAAAAAACAAAAAAACAAGGAAGTTCATAGGAGCAAATTTTCCAATGCCTCGGCTGTTCAATTCCTATAAAGCATTCTTGTGATACAGGGTAAACTCCCGTTCCACTACTACTGCTTGCCCCATTGCACCATTCAGCTCTCGCCTGTTTACACCCCCACAGTTCATTAGCTAGGCATTTTAGGCTGCACATACCCTTAAACGGTCCCCGCTTGTTGTTTCGGGGGTGTCTTCCAGGTAATCTAGGCAATCCCGGTTTCCTTGTGGGTCCCCTCCGATACTGCAGCTTCAGGCTTCAGGCTTGTATTCCCGGCACGCTCCTTTCCACTCTCCCCTCCTTCTCCTTCTCGGTTCGCTCCACTCACTGTGCTGTTCACACTCTTTCACTTCCGCACACAGTCTCGCAGGACTTCGCGGCTCTGTGGATCCTGGCTACTGATCTCCCCCTCACAGCGCGTCAGCATCACAACGCACGACAGTGCCAGTGAAGGTAAGGAGGATGAGGGGGGTCAGAGCAGGGTCACACAAGGCTATACAGATACGGAGGCACTACAAAGGTAGCAGGGATAGCAGGGCTCCCCATGGTTAAATTAACTGGGCATGCTTTCAGTCTGAGGGGGGGGTATGGAGCGGAGCTTCACACGCTCACAAGCTCAAACGCTCTCACACCCTCCCGCATCCGGCCACGCCCCGGCGCTACCTATTTAGTTGAGGTGATAACAGTGAAATATGAACTCTGGGCTGTGTAAAGAGTGTGCGTCCTGTTTAGTGATGATGAAATAATAAGTGAAATGAAAAAATGCAGTAACCATCAAGGTGATAACCTCACATGTGAATTTTATATGTTCCTCCCAACCCTATAATTAAACTTACAACCCTATGTGTGGGCTCAATAGTGATGCAATGAAACAATAATGTGATTATATAATAAACTCCCCAGCTTGTGCTGGTGTGCTAATTGGTAGTGATAGGGGTCCTCATCCAGTGTGTGAGTCCAATAGTCTGATATCCTAGTACCTATTTACATAAGACTGATATACACGTACCTATTCACATGAGGGTGACCACTATCATTAATCAAAACAAACAAACAAAAACAGGTACAAAAAAATGATTAACAAGTGTAGGCTAAGATGGATGAAGATACAATCACATTTGGCAATAGGCAGTCCCAAAATATATTTAAATAGGAGGTCGGGTGTGTATTCCACCCAGTCGGTGACCCCCAGTAATCACAGTCAATTCTTAGGGCAAGTGGTGGCTACCCGGTCTTAGGTGAATAGGTACTAGGATATCAGACTATTGGACTCACACACTGGATGAGGACCCCCTATCACTACCAATTAGCACACCAGCACAAGCTGGGGAGGTTATTTATATAATCACATTATTGTTTCATTGCATCACTATTGAGCCCACACATAGGGTTGTAAGTTTACTTATAGGGTTTGGAGGAACATATAAAATTCACATGTGATGTTATCACCTTGATGGTTACTGCATTTGTTCATTTCACTTATTATTTCATCATCACTAAACAGGACGCACACTCTTTACACAGCCCAGAGTGCATATTTCACTGTTATCACCTCAACTAAATAGGTAGCACCACTATCGCTTATTACACAATTATTCCAATAGTTTCCAATAGTCTTCTAATTCTAATTCTAATTCCAATAGTTTCCTCTTTAGGATACCCTTCAGGGGGGCAGCAACCTGTCCATCTAGCGCGGATACCTATTGCATCTACAGTGTGGAAATCTCACAATTAAAAGATCACTGAAGCCCTGTACACACGATCGGATTTCCTATGGATTCTAATCCGATGGATTTTTCCAGCGGAAATCCGATGAAGCTGACTTCCATCAGTCTTGCCTACACACCATCAGTCAAAAATCCGACCGTCCCAAACGCGGTGACGTAAAACACTCTGATGAGCCGAGAAAAATGAAGTTCAATGCTTCTGAGCATGCGTCGACTTGATTCTGAGCATGCGTGGGTTTTTTATCCGATGGACTTCCCCACAGACGATCGGAATTTGCTATCGTTTTTTTTTCCTTCGGATAAATTTAAAACATGTTCTATTTTTTCACACGATGGAAAAAAGACCGATGGGGCCCATACACAATCGCTTTGTCCGATGAAAAAAGTCCATCGGACTGTTTTCATCGGTAAAACTGATCGTGTGTACAGGGCTTTACTCTTTTAGATTGCTGCTAGTGCGTGTGTTTTTTTTCTACAGGAGTTACAACATTGATACCCAATCAGTATAACTTGTTGCTGTCAGAAGTCATATTCTTATGACGATCCGTGTATAATATGTATGTAGCGGGGTGCTATATTTAAGGGAAGGTATCTGAGTGGTAAGTAGGCTCAGATACACTAATTGTTAGGTATTATGGGCTATTTTGGTTCGTGGAGGATATCAGTGGTGTCCAGTTCCTTGTGGCCTATGGGTGGCGCTGTTGCCCTGGGCCGGGGTTGAACCACCATTGGAGGGCCGTGCCTTTTGTGTCCCCTTGCGGCAGTAGTACAGCGGGTCGGGGAACTTGCTGTGCCTGCCGGGAGAGGGTATAAAAGGGGCGGACATCTTTCACACGAGGTCCGAGCCCCAGGCACCTTCAGCCTGGGGGCTGCTGTTCCTGTTCTTCCGTGCCCAGGTGCCCTAGGCCTGGGTGCGAGCGATACGAGTTCCATCCTAGCAGAGGCGTATCTAGCGAAAATGGCGCCTATGGCAAGCACTGAAAATGCGCCCCTTTTAAAACATTTGAAACCCTACTTTCAGATAATGCTGTCAGTATATACAGTTATATAGGGAGAACAGTAGGTTAGTGGTTGGCACTTGCCTCACTTGGTTTGAATCTGGGCCAGGAAGCTATCTGCATGGAGTTTTCATGTTCTCTTTGTGTGGGCATCCTCCAGGTACTCCAGTTTCCTGGCACATTCCAAAGCCATGTTGGTAGGTGATGGTCACCTGTCTGTATGAAGTGGCCATGTATATGGCCAATCACATTCTGCATGCCACCCCCATGTCCGAAAAATGATTTAAGATGATCTCTGGCCCAAAATCTGCCAAGAGCTGGACAGGACTGAATGGAAGTATACATAGATATGTGTAGGGTCCTCTAGGATTGTAGGGTCAGTGTAGAATGTGATCAGCCATGTACACTGCCAGTCTGTACACAGGGTACAATTCACCTACCTGCATGTGTTTGGAGTGGGAGAGGAACCCCACAGGGAGAACATGCAAACTCCCTGCAGCTAGTGTGCTGGGCAGGAGTGAAGCCTTATATATATATATATATATAGAGCATGTAGAGTCCAGAGGCATGCCCAGGATGCAGGCCAACCATAAAATGTCAAGGACAACATAAAGCAGACAGGCAGTGTCAGCAGGCATGGCCGGCCACCTATCCCCCATGTTAGTGTAGAAATGGAAGGAGAGGCACTTACCTAGGAGGAGCAGTCTATGGGTCTGCTTGTACTCCCTCTTCTGCTCCTTCAGTACCCGATCTATGCTCTTGCTGACTTTCTTGGCCTCCTTCTCCTCCAGTCAGAGTTTGTCCCATCCCTTCTGCAGAGAATGTTGCTGTTGATGGTGCACCTGCTGGCCCTTGCTGGGCTTGTGCTGCTGCTTATTGCTGTCCCCAGTGCCGCTGGTGCTATCTCCCCAGTTCTGCAGTAGTAGAAGCAGCCCGTCTGGAACTTTCCCCTCTCTAGTCGGTTTACAGAGCTCCCCCCCCCCCCCTGAGCTGCTGCTGTGATCCTCAGGTCCCTGGATCTCATAGGCACTAACAGCTCCAGGGGGCTGCTCGGTGTCCGAGTTGGTGGGGGCGTTGGAGATGGAGCCGCTAGAATCACCGAACAGCCATGGTCGGAGGCTGTAGCAGAGGCCCATGGCTCAGGAGATGTACACGTGCTGGAGCTCGGCAATCAATCAAGGGATCCTCCTCAGCGACGGCGACCTCACCTCACGTGACGTCACCGACCCGCTCGCGCTCGGGGAGAAGATGGAAGCAGGCTCCAGGGGAGGGCTGTCAGCCTTAGGCCTGGGGGGCAAGTCCAGTCAAGTGGCCCATTGAACCATCAATGCAGCCTGATCAGTGCCCATTAACGTAGCCTCACCAGTGCAGACAGTGCCCATCAGTGCAGCCTGATCAGTGCAGACAGTGCCCATCAGTGCAGCCTCACCAGTGCAGACAGTGCCCATCAGTGCAGCCTCACCAGTGCAGACAGTGCCCATTAGTGCAGCCTGATCAGTGCCCATCAGTGCAGCCTGATCAGTGCAGCCTTATCAGAGCCCATCAATGCAGCCTCACCAGTGCAGACAGTGCCCATCGGTGCAGACTGATCAGTGCCCATCAACGCAGGCTGATCAGTGCCCATCAACGCAGGCTGATCAGTGCCCATCAATGCAGCTTCACCAGTGCCCATCAATGCAGCCTCATGAGTGCCCATCAATGCAGCCTCACCAGTGCCCATCAATGCAGCCTCACCAATGCCCATCAATGCAGCCTCATTGGTACCCATCAATGCAGCCTCACCAGTGCCCATTAGTGCAGTCTCGCCAGTACCCATCAGCACAGCCTCACCAGTGCCCGACAATGCAGCCTCACCAGTGCAGCTTATCAGTGGCCAACAGTGCGGCCTCATCAGTGCCCATCAGTGTAGCATATCAGTGCAGCTTAAGGCTACTTTCACACTGAGGCGCTTTGCAGGTGCTATAGTGCTAAAAATAGCGCCTGCAAAGTGCCCTGAAAGAGCCTCTCCTTTCACTCCAGTGTGAAAGCCCGAAGGCTTTCACACTGGAGCGGTGCACTGGCAGGACGGTAAAAAAAGTCCTGCAAGCCGCATCTTTGAGGCGCTGTAGGAGCGGTGTATACACCGCTCCTACAGCGCCCCCTGCCCATTGGAATCAATGGGCAGCGCTGCCGAGCCGCCAACAAAGAGCCGCTGCATCGGCGCTTTTAAGACTTTTTTGGCCGCTAGCGGGGGTTAAACCCCCGCTAGCAGCCAAATAGTGCCGCAAAAACGACAGTAAAGCGCTGCTAAATATAGCAGTGCTTTACCGCTGATGCCTCAGTGTGAAAGTAGCCTTAGAGTGCCGCCTCAACCTGCTTAATGAGTTTGCATTGATTTCAGCATACATGGAACACTTTGCACATGCTGAACTCAATGCAAACTCGTTAAACAGACCACATTCATTGAAAGTTCATTAATATACAGATCATGATTTTGCAATAAAGTGATTCATGCTGCAAACTCATTAAACAGTCCACCTTCAGTGAAAGTTCATGTACTGCAAAGTTTGCAAAACATGAACTTTCACTGAAGGGAGACTGTTGAGTTTGCAGCATGGATCACTTTATTGCAAAATCATGATCTGACTGTGTATCATCATAAGAGTAATTTATTACATTTTACCTTCTGACCTTGCCAGGGGGTTCTCCTCGTGCTTCTCTCTCCTCCTCCTCCTGTCATCAGACAGACCCCTCCCCAAGAGAGGATGCAGTGGACCACAGCCGCACGGAGAGGGTGGGCGGAGCTATAGGCTCCGCCTCCGCCAGTCGAATATGTCGGCTGCTAATGGAGGAGGCCGCTCTGTACTACCCCCCCCGCCCTCGGCCCCGCCCCCCGCATACACATTCACAATACTTGCAACTAGTACCGCCGCACTGCACAGCCACAGACAGAAAAAAAAAAAAAAAGTAAACACAGGCTAAGGCAGCGCGGCCGTTTTATCAATAAGGTAGGCTTCCTGGGGGGAAATCTCCACCCATCCCCACGCCCAGTCCACCAGCGCAGAGGAGGAAAGCTCCGCCTCCGCCAGTTAGCCGAATGACGGTCTGGAGATGCAGTGGACGGTCCCACTCATCTATAAGCATGGGGGCGCCCGCGCCTGTCACTCTCCATAACACTGCCATCCAGATCCAGCCAAGTAAGAGTGAAGTGCTGTGCCGCCGCCGGGGGCTATAGTGCGGGAGGCGGCCCGCAGGAGGACAGGTGCGGATGGGAATTTTTTTTTTTCGTTTAGTTTATTTTGCCCCCCCCCCCAGGGCGCCCATGGCACTTGCCATGGAGTGCCATACCCTGGATACGCCACTGCATCCTAGGCACCTTCAGCCTGGGGTGAGGTACTGTGGAGAAGGCCTGGGGCCCAGTACCTTCAACTGGGTCCCGCATGGGATTGAGGATTCCTAGGGGCCCACTGAGTGAGGGGACCCAAATCTAGGGCAAGGGGGACCAGAGAAGTGACCTTTCCCGAAGACCCAGCGCAGCATTGGCTGGTGATGGTGGGGGCCTCTGGTGACCGTCCGGATGGATGTCTCTTCCTGACAGGGGCCACAACTTAAGAAGGTAGTCCACATTCTTATGGTCTATGCAGAGACCCAACTAAAACACAGGTCGGTGGCAGAGACCTAACTTATGGTCTGTGGCAGAGGCCTTATTCCACCCGGTCTGTGGCAGGGGCCAACTTCACGGTCGGTGGCAGCGACCGTGCGCCATAACTGTTGTGAAGCTCTTAACAGTTTAGTTTGATTTGATAGGATTGTGCCTGGACCTCCTCCACCTTGTCTGTTCGTTGTCTAACCGGTCTGCTCTAAAAGGACTATGTATTGCTCTGAAGAATAAATAAGTGTTGGACAAACAAAAACAGGCACAAAAAAATGATTAACAAGTGTAGGCTAAGATGGATGAAGATACAATCACATTTGGCAATAGGCAGTCCCAAAATATATTTAAATAGGAGGTCGGGTGTGTATTCCACCCAGTCGGTGACCCCCAGTAATCACAGTCAATTCTTAGGGCAAGTGGTGGCTACCCAGTCTTAGGTGAATAGGTACTAGGATATCAGACTATTGGACTCACACACTGGATGAGGACCCCCTATCACTACCAATTAGCACACCAGCACAAGCTGGGGAGGTTATTTATATAATCACATTGTTGTTTCATTGCATCACTATTGAGCCCACACATAGGGTTGTAAGTTTACTTATAGGGTTTGGAGGAACATATAAAATTCACATGTGATGTTATCACCTTGATGGTTACTGCATTTGTTCATTTCACTTATTATTTCATCATCACTAAACAGGACGCACACTCTTTACACAGCCCAGAGTGCATATTTCACTGTTATCACCTCAACTAAATAGGTAGCGCCACTATCGCTTATTACACAATTATTCCAATAGTTTCCAATAGTCTTCTAATTCTAATTCTAATTCCAATAGTTTCCTCTTTAGGATACCCTTCAGGGGGGCAGCAACCTGTCCATCTAGCTCGGATACCTATTGCATCTACAGTGTGGAAATCTCACAATTAAAAGATCACTGAAGCCCTGTACACACGATCGGATTTCCTATGGATTCTAATCCGATGCATTTTTCCAGCGGAAATCCGATGAAGCTGACTTCCATCAGTCTTGCCTACACACCATCAGTCAAAAATCCGACCGTCCCAAACGCGGTGACGTAAAACACTCTGATGAGCCGAGAAAAATGAAGTTCAATGCTTCTGAGCATGCGTCGACTTGATTCTGAGCATGCGTGGGTTTTTTATCCGATGGACTTCCCCACAGACGATCGGAATTTGCTATCGTTTTTTTTTCCATCGGATAAATTTAAAACATGTTCTATTTTTTCACACGATGGAAAAAAGACCGATGGGGCCCATACACAATCGGCTTGTCCGATGAAAAAAGTCCATAGGACTGTTTTCATTGGTAAAACTGATCGTGTGTACACGGCTTTACTCTTTTAGATTGCTGCTAGTGCGTGTGTTTTTTTTCTACAGGGGTTACAACATTGATACCCAATCATTATAACTTGTTGCTGTCAGAAGTCATATTCTTATGACGATCCGTGTATAATATGTATGTAGCGGGGTGCTATATTTAAGGGAAGGTATCTGAGTGGTAAGTAGGCTCAGATACACTAATTATTAGGTATTATGGGCTATTTTGGTTCGTGGAGGATATCAGTGGTGTCCAGTTCCCTGCGGCCTATGGGTGGCGCTGTTGCCCTGGGCCGGGGTTGAACCACCATTGGAGGGCCGTGCCTTTTGTGTCCCCTCGCGGCAGTAGTACAGCGGGTCGGGGAACTTGCTGTGCCTGCCGGGAGAGGGTATAAAAGGGGCGGACATCTTTCACACGAGGTCCGAGCCCCAGGCACCTTCAGCCTGGGGGCTGCTGTTCCTGTTCTTCCGCGCCCAGGTGCCCTAGGCCTGGGTGCGAGCAATACGAGTTCCATCCTAGGCACCTTCAGCCTGGGGTGAGGTACTGTGGAGAAGGCCTGGGGCCCAGTACCTTCAACTGGGTCCCGCATGGGATTGAGGATTCCTAGGGGCCCACTGAGTGAGGGGACCCAAATCTAGGGCAAGGGGGACCAGAGAAGTGACCTTTCCCGAAGACCCAGCGCAGCATTGGCTGGTGATGGTGGGGGCCTCTGGTGACCGTCCGGATGGATGTCTCTTCCTGACAGGGGCCACAACTTAAGAAGGTAGTCCACGTTCTTATGGTCTATGCAGAGACCCAACTAAAACACAGGTCGGTGGCAGAGACCTAACTTATGGTCTGTGGCAGAGGCCTTATTCCACCCGGTCTGTGGAAAGGGCCAACTTCACGGTCGGTGACAGCGACCGTGCGCCATAACTGTTGTGAAGCTCTTAACAGTTTAGTTTGATTTGATAGGATTGTGCCTGGACCTCCTCCACCTTGTCTGTTCGTTGTCTAACCGGTCTGCTCTAAAAGGACTATGTATTGCTCTGAAAAATAAATAAGTGTTGGACTTTCATTGGTGTGGAACTTGAAATACTGGGAGCTAAGGGTCCTACCTCCACCTGCGTGGACGGTGGGAATTCATCCTCAAGGGAAGCTGAGGCTCTGGACGGGAACTCAGACCCGAAGGTAAAGGTCATAGCTCACTCCTCTGCACACACACAAGGGTAAGAGCTGGTGGTGAGCCACACTCTCCTCCCAGGTCCCCTAGACGGGAGCCATACAACTAGAAAATAAAGGGGAGAGAGAGGTGGGGTCCCTACACGTGGGGGCTCGTGAGTCCGGGACTTGTGTTTGTGTTGATGGAGCCGAAGCCTCCGGAGTTTGAACTTTGCTGCCCAGAGGATGTCACGTACCTGACGGTGACGAGCCCGGTTAGCAGAGGGAGGCCTCCCTTACGGCTCCCACCAGCGGCCCCTGGTAGTGTAACAGGAGGCACGGAGGTAGAAGGGGTACGAGTGCCTGGCAGGATCAACACAGAGCAAGTGGCTGGGTGGTCCGGGCTGGATCCGGATACTCAGAGGTGAGGCAAGTAGGCAGGGACCAGGACTCCAGAGCACAGCAGGCCGACTGGAACCAAGAAGCCAGGAAGCACGGCAGATGAACAGGAACCAGGAAGCCAGGAAGCACAGCTGGTTCTGGAACCAGGAAGCCAGGAAGCACAGCAGGTTGACAGGAACCAGGAAGCCAGGAAGAACAGCAGGCTGACAGGAACCAGTAAGCCAGGAAGCACAGCAGGTTCTGGAACCAGGAAGCCAGGAAGCACAGCAGGTTGACAGGAACCAGGAAGCCAGGAAGAACAGCAGGCTGACAGGAACCAGGAAGCCAGGAAGCACAGCAGGTTCTGGAACCAGGAAGCCAGGAAGCACAGCAGGTTGACAGGAACCAGGAAGCCAGGAAGAACAGCAGGCGGACAGGAACCAGGAAGCCAGGAAGCACAGCAGGTTCTGGAGCAGCTGAACGGACCGGACCAAGGCCTGGGTCAGGCAGGATAGTCGGGCAAGCCGGGTCAGATACACTGGCAGATAGCGAGGTACAAAAGGACAAGGCAGAGCGGAGGTCAGAAACAGGCCAGGGGTCAGGTGCAGGCGGATAACAGGAAGGTCACAGGGAAGCTGGGTCAGATGCAGATGGGTATCTCAGATCGGGTTACACAGGTACTATGCTGTAGAGCAGACAGCAGGGACTGTCTGCAAGTGAGGGGTCTAAGTAGCCCTTCTGACGCCACCCGCGGGGCACGCGCGTGCACGTGCGCGCACGCGCATGCGCGAACGGGATCCAGGAAGTTCAGGGTGCCTGTTTCTGGCAGGATCTCCATGACATTGCCCCCCCCAAGGGGCAGCCTCCGGTTGCCCATACGGGTACATCTTTCGGGGTGAGATCTCCTGAAGGCCTGTATCAGATTCCTGGCGTGAATGTTCTCCTCCGGTTCCCAAGAATTAAGAATTGGTTCCGGTTACCTCTTCTCCTCACGTCCAAAATAGCCTCTACTTCGAATTCCTGCTCCCTGTCTATGATGACGGGATCAGGGCGGGCCGGAGTTCGGCCTGGGAATGGGTTGGAGACTGATGGTTTCAACAGGGAAACATGAAAGACAGGGTGGACTCTAAGGGAGTCGGGGAGCTCCAGCTCGTAGGCCACTTCGTTAATCTTCCTTTTGACAGGAAATGGCCCTAAGAACTTGGGGCCCAACTTCCTGGAAGGGTACGCCAACCTTAGGTTAATGGTAGAGAGCCATACTTGGTCGCCGGGTACCAGCACTAATTCACCCCGCCTTCTCCTGTCGTAGACCATCTTGTTATACTCCTGAGTCTTCGCCATGGTTTCGCGTAAAAGCTGATCGTTTGATGAGAAGAAGTTCACTCTTTCCTGAACTGCAGGCACTGAGCACTCCGGGAGGGAGTTGGGCAGGAATGCAGGGTGAAAACCATAGTTCGCGAAGAATGGGGTCTGGTTAGTTGCGGAGTGGATGGAGTTATTATAGGCGAACTCAGCTAACGGGAGCAGGGAGAGCCAGTCATTCTGATCAAAAGAGGAGAAACAACGCAGGTATTGCTCGAGGGTCTGATTAGTCCTCTCCGTCTGTCCATTGGTCTGAGGGTGGTAAGCCGAAGAAAACGATAGTTCTATCCCTAGGGTCTTGCAGAGGGATCTCTAGAACCGGGAGGTAAATTGTACCCCCCGATCAGAGACAATATTGGCAGGCACCCCGTGGAGCCTGACGACCTCTTTGATGAACATTTGTGCAGTTTCCGGGGCTGAGGGGGTCCCCCTCATAGGGACAAAATGTGCCATCTTGGACAGACGGTCCACTATCACAAAGATAGTGGTATGGTTTTCCGCTGGAGGCAGTTCAACTATAAAGTCGATGGAAAGCATCTTCCAAGGCCTGTCCGGAACAGGTAAAGGCCTCAGTAGTCCCCAGGCCTTGGATCTGGAACCCTTGTTTCGGGTACAAGTAATACAGGACTCCACGAACTTCCTGCAATCCTCGCGTAATCGGGGCCACCAGAAGGTACGTTGTACCAAATCAGTGGTCTTGGCAACACCAAAGTGCCCGGCAAGGGCATGATCGTGGCAGAGCTCTAACACGGTTATTTTTAGTTCTTCTGGTACGAATATCCTGTTCTGGTGCCATAGTAACCCATCTTTAGCCTGCAAGTCCAGCTCAGAGGAGGGTTCCTGTCCAGTGGTGGCTTGTCTGATCCGAGTAAGTAAATCTTCCTGCAGAAGAAGAAAATTTCCAGGGGCGAGGATGGTATCGGGCGAGGAGGTTTCCTTTGATCCGTGAAACATTCGGGACAAGGCGTCGGGTTTAGTGTTCTTGGCACCAGGGCGATAAGTGACATGAAAGGAAAACCGGAAAAAGAACAGTGCCCATGTGGCTTGTCGTGGTTTTAATCTTTTTTGCCGCTTTCAGGTACTCCAGATTCTTATGGTCGGTGAATATTAGAATCGGGTGAGCAGCTCCTTCAAGTAAGTATCGCCATTCTTCCAAGGCAGACTTGATCGCCAGTAGTTCCCGGTCCCCTACATCATAGTTTCTCTCTGCCGCAGATAGTTTGCGAGAAAAGAAGGCTACTGGGTGAAGCAAAGCCCTGGTTCCTTGTCTCTGTGACAGTATTGCTCCTACCGCGACTTCAGAGGCATCTACCTCAAGTACAAATGGCAGTGAGGAATCTTGGTGTTTCAAAATAGAAGCGGAGGTGAAGAGACCCTTCAGAACTTCAAAGGCCTTCTGGGCCGCTGGGGACCAGTGGAAGCGGGTTCCCTGCTTGGTTAACTGGGTGATGGGCGCAATGATTGCGGAGAACCCCCGGATGAATTTACGATAAAAGTTAGCGAACCCAACAAATCGTTGGATTCCCTTCTTATCCATTGGCACTGGCCAATCCAGGATTGCGGCAATCTTCTGTGGATCCATCCCGATGCCTTCGCCGGAGATTTTTAACCCCAGGAATGCTATGCTCTCTCGCTCGAACTCACATTTCTCGGCTTTCGCATATAGGCTATGCTGGCGAAGCCGATCCAACACACTTCTGACGTGCCTGCGATGGGAGTCAAGGGAGGAAGAAAAGATTAGTATGTCATCCAAGTAGACAATAACAAAAAGGTCTAAAAAGTCCCGAAGTACATCATTAATAAAGTACTGGAAGGTGGCAGGTGCATTGCACAACCCGAAGGGCATCACTAAGTACTCAAAATGTCCAAACCGGGAGCGGAAAGCCGTCTTCCACTCATCACCCTCCTTGATTCGGACCAGATTGCAAGCTCCACGGAGGTCAAGTTTAGTAAAGATGGTGGCAGCTCCTAATCTTTGGAATAACTCCGATACCAGGGGAAGCGGGTAGCGATTCTTAATGGTGATCTTTTTCAGTTCACGGTAATCCACACAGGGTCGGAGGGTATGGTCCTTTTTCTCCACGAAGAAGATGCCTGCGCCTGCTGGCAACGTAGAGGGGCGAATGAACCCCTTTAGTAGGTTCTCGTCGATGTAGTTCTTTAGTGCCCCCTGTTCTACCTCTGTTAATGGGAAGATCCTACCGAATGGAATAGCTGCTCCGGGTAGCAGATCGATGGGGCAATCGTAGGCCCGATGGGGTGGTAATGTCTCTGCCCCCTGTTGCTGAAAACATCAAGGAAGTCCAGGTAGGCATCAGGGATGATCTGACGTGTACCAGCCTCAGTGTCGGTACACATTAGAGTGGCCGGCCCAGGGAGCTTGTGTGAGCTGCAGGACTGTTTTTATTTGGACTCTTATTAAAGTGCCTCACGGCCGCAGATACCTCTCGTGTTCGCCTATAGCCTCCAAAAGATTTAAAGACTGCAAGGCAGAGTGGATGCTGGGTTGGCACATCCATGCTGACAGGGTGATTATTATTGGAGGGATGGGGAGGATGTGGAGTATCACATGGAGACTTTCGACAGATACTTGAAACCCCTTGTACTGCCGCACCCAAGGTTTTACTTATAGGAGAAGAGACTCCTTTTTGTTTCTTTTGATCATTGCTGGACTTTCCGGAGTGCCTTTGCCGGAACCCAAGGACTGTGCCCGAGCTTAACGGCTGTTCTACTCTTTGGAGGAATGGGAGCTGTTGCTGTTTGTTGTTCTCCCTTCTCCTCCCACCGCAAAAATAACGAGGACTTTGGGGTGTAGTTGAGTCAGGGCCACAGTACAGAGAAGAGGAATCCTTTCCGGATTCAGCACAAGTGTCCTTAATGCGGCACTGTCACCAGGTGGCAGTGTTGTGCACCGTTATTACATCGCATCACATTCTTCTTGGAAGGAAGGGGTTTCTCTACGGAGAGACCCGTTCATTCCAAAAATACACAGTGGGGATGATTTACGAAACGTTTGCGCCATGAGTATCGGCACATTTGCGTGCGCAATGGCTGTTTTGGTATTTACAAAACATTTGCGCCGGTAGAGCAGCGCTATTCCCCATTTACTATAGTGTTCTCGGAGCACGGGAGGAGGCGCTCAGTGCGCCACTATGGACCTGGCGCACGGCATCTTAAAATCTAAATATAAAGAAGCTGAAAGTGCCAATATAATGGGGTGATTTTGGGTGATGTGAGGAAGTGTAGAGACACCTGCCCAAGTAACAAATATGCCCAAAATAGAGTGAGAAAGTAACTTTTTCTGAACCAGCCCGCTGCGCCGACAATTACGTTTAGAACTGCGAGAGGTTTTTTTGAGCTCAACGCGGGAATTTCACTTGTTCAAACATGCCAGGACACTGCGCCGGCAAAATCTTTGTAAATGCCAAGTCACGTAAATCAATTTGCATAAGTTGGACAGGCGCAGCTCTGAACTTGCCGTTATACGTATAACAGTGCGCCAGCAAAATTGCATTTCTAAAGGAAAAAAAAGGCATTTAAAAGCACCGGCGGCTATAATGAATTGTCGGCTCCCATCAATATAGAGAAAAGTCATTGATAAAAATAAAAAAAATGCGTGGGGTCCCCCCAAATTCCATTACCAGGCCCTTCAGGTCTGGTATGGATTTTAAGGGGAACCCCCGCGCCAAACTTAAAAAAAAATTGCGTGGGGGTCCCCCTAAAAATCCACACCAGACCCTTATCCGAGCACGCAACCTGGGAGGCCGCAGGAAGTGGGGGGGGCGAGAGAGCGGCCCCCCTCCCTCCTGAACCATACCAGGTCACATGCCCTCAACATGGGGAGGATGTCCCCATGTTGATGGGGACAAGGGCCTCATCCCCACAACCCTTGCCCAGTGGTTGTGGGGGTCTGCGGGCGGGGGGGCTTATTGGAATCTGGAAGACCCCTTTAACAAAGGGGACCCCCAGATCCCGGCCCCCCCTGTGTGAAATGGTAATGGCGTACAAATGTACCCCTACCATTTCACAAAAAAAGTGTCAAAAATTTTAAAAATTTAAATAGCCGGTTTTTGACAATTCCTTTATTAATGTCTTCTCCTTTCTTCCATCTTCTTCCATCTTCTTCTTCCATCTTCTTCTTTTCTCCATTCGGGTTTCTTCCTCCATCTTCTTCTTCATCTTCCTCTTCATCTTCATCTTCCTTCTTCCTTCGGTGTTCTCGTCCGCATCTTGCTCCGGCTTCTTGTTCCCCTTCTTCTTTCTCCGGCCGCTCCACTTGAATTCGAGGTTCCCGCTGTGTGACGCTTCAGCTCTTCAGTTCTCCTCTGGGTCCGCTGCCACCCGGTGTCCCCACCCCCCTCTGACACCACGGGGAAAGTCCCCATGAAATCCATGTGTGTCAGAGGGGGGCGGGGTCACCGGGTGGCAGCGGACCCAGAGGAGAACTGAAGGACTGAAGCGTCACACAGCGGGAACCTTAATTCAAACGGAGCGGCCAGAGAAAGAAGAAGGGGACAAGAAGCCGGAGCAAGATGCGAACGAGAACACAGAAGGAAGAAGGAAGAAGGAAGATGAAGAACAAGATGGAGGAAGAAACCCGAATGGAGAAAAGAAGAAGCTGGAAGAAGAAGCTGGAAGAAGAAGCTGGAAGAAAGGAGAAGACATTAATAAAGGAATTATCAAAAACCGGATATTGTCATTTTTGACACTTTTTTAGTGAAATGGTAGGGGTACATTTGTACCCCATTACCATTTCACATGGGGGGGCGGGATCTGGGGGTCCCCTTTGTTAAAGGGGTCTTCCAGATTCCGATAAGCCCTCCACCCGCAGACCCCCACAACCACCGGCAAGGGTTGTGGGGATGAGGCCCTTGTCCCCATCAACATGGGGACATCCTCCCCATGTTGAGGGCATGTGGCCTGGTACGGTTCAGGAGGGAGGGGGGCCACTCTCTCGTCCCCCTCTCTTATCCTGCGGCCTGCCAGGTTGCGTGCTCGGATAAGGGTCTGGTGTGGATTTTTAGGGGGACCCCACGCTTTTTTTTTTTTACTTTGGCGCGGGGGTCCCCTTAAAATCCATACCAGACCTGAAGGGCCTGGTACGGATTTTATGGGGAACCCCACGCCATTTTTTTTTTCATTTGGCGCGGAGTTCCCCTTAATATCCATACCAGACCCGAAGGGTCTGGTAATGGAATTTGGGGGACCCCCACGCATTTTTATTTGTTTTTCAAAGACTTTCAATGACTTTTATCTGTATTGACGGGAACCAGCAATTTATTACAGCCGCGAGTACTTTTAAATGACTATTTTTTTACTTTAGAAATGTCATTTTGCTCTCGAACTGTTATAAATATGGAAAACATGCGCTACTTTACAGGCATACTATAGACACCCCCAGGTATTATATTTAGGGCCAGTTCACACCGGATGCAGTGCAGTGCGTTTTTTTGATCCATGAAAAACGCAAAGAAAGTTGATCACATTAATGCCAATGGCATAGTTCACACCACTGCAGTCTGTCCCAGTGTGTTTCAGAAAGGAAAAAAAAAGTTGGTCATGCTGCATTTTTTTAGGTACAGAACTGTACTGGACCGCAGTAAAACACATCAAAAACGCTATGGAACGTACCAAAAACGCACTGGAATGCACCGGAACGCACCTAAATGCACCAAAGATGCACTGCAACACACTTGTCCTAAGTGAAAAGAGGGGGGAAAAAACACTGGACTGCATCAAAAATACATCAAAAATGCACTGGAACGTGTCAAAAACGTGCATGCAGAAAAGCACCTAGAACGCATCCAGACTGCGTTTCTATGGTGTGAACTAGGGCCAGTTCACACCGTAGAAGCGCAATCCGGGTGCGTTCCAGGTGCTTTTTTGCATGCACGTTTTTGATGCGTTCCAGTGCATTTTTGGTACGTTTTTGATGCAGTCCAGTGCTTTTTTTCACCCCTCTTTTTTATTAACCATAGATAAGGACAAGTGTGTTCCAGTGCGTTTTGGGTGCATTTAGGTGTGTTCCTGTGCGTTCCAGTGTGTTTATGATGTATTTTGCTGCGTTCCAGTACAGTCCAGTGCAGGTAAAATGCAGCATGTTCTACTTTTTTTGTGGAACTGGAACGCACTGGAACAAACACTGCCATTTAGAACCATATAACCAACTTTCCATGCATTTTTGATGCATAAAAAATGCAATGGACTGCATGTGGTGTGAAATGTCCCTTAGGGTGGGACCTGGGCCCCCATTTTAAGGCCAATAACTAGAAGATAAACCAGCCAAGTGGGGACTAGCAAAATTAACAAGTCAGTTCCCATAGACTGCAATGGTATTTGTTGGTGGGGGGGGGTGTGTTTGTCCCATCTCTAATTTTGAAGCATGCTGGATGATGTGCTTAATTTTGGACAGGGGGGGGGGTTATTTTCTGCTAGCTGCATTTGTGTTGGTTTGAGCATGCCCAGGCAGTTCGTTTTTTTTGGGTGCTTTTTGTGTGTGAACAGCACCTGGATATTTCTGGGCATGCTCAGAGAGTGTTTTTATGGGTTAGTAATTAAAGGATATCCTTATCAGGTGTACCCACTTTTAAGTTCAGTCTCTACATTGGGTGAACTTGCATTTTGGGTGTTTCATGGACTGTGCATGTGTTTTCAATTGCCTCATTAGCTCACAAACCTATGTTATATAAAGCTCGCAGATAGCATCCTCTCCCTTGCCCTGAAAAGAGGCAAGTGTGTGTGTCCCCGGCAAAAAGTACATTTTGGTGTCCTTATCGAGTTTGTAACACATGTATTTTATTTGTTATGTCTTTGCAAAACAGGTGTTTGTTTTACTTTTGTTGATTGTATTTATTTTTGTGTGGGGGAAATGCTCCCCTGAAATAATTTTGATGTTGTTAATGTGTGTCGTTTGTTCACTTTGATTTAATTGTCTGTGCTGCATTATTTTGCCAAATCTTTTTCAAGATGTTGTGAGTCTGTGACTAATGTTTCAAATTGACCCTGTTTTTTTATTTTGGCTTCCCTTTGTTTTGTTGACCAATAAAATTTGATGCAAAGTTTTGATGTTTGTTTTGTGTTTTCTTTGCAACAAATGTGACAGCTGATTGGCATGTCAAAACAAAACGGGTGTGATTTGTCTACCCTGGTGCCTTCATGCTAGCATATGCATGTATTGTGTGCTGCCATGGCTAGTCACCAGGAAATGAAAAATACAGAGTGTTAAGTATTTTTCCTTTTTACTGCAGTGGTTCTCAGCCTCAGTCCTCAAGTACCCCCAACAGGACATGTTTTGTGAATTTATCTTATCGAGATATGCTGTCCAAAATACAAAACTATTGACTGTGATTTAAA
This sequence comes from Rana muscosa, assembly GCA_029206835.1. Classification (NCBI taxonomy): domain Eukaryota; kingdom Metazoa; phylum Chordata; class Amphibia; order Anura; family Ranidae; genus Rana; species Rana muscosa. Next base: position 354,735 of record JARGYO010005578.1, on the reverse strand, counting down.
GCACATGTGCAAGATGAAGGAAAACCTGCAAACATGGCCTGTTGGGGGTACGTGAGAAGCACTGATTTAGAGCACTGCACTTAAAAATAGCTCAAGGCAATACGATTCTAATTGTGGGCATTTTGAGGGAAACAAAGTGTTAGAACCCCTGCTTGTTTTTTTTTTTAGGTTGGGCTTTGTGTCCCCTTTTAGTAAAATTGGCTTCACTTCCTGTCACACGGCTAAACAGGAAGTGAAGGTAAAACCCTACCAATGTCTTTTCTTGGGGACACACAGATCAATCCAACTAGTGTCCCCATTAAGAAAATTGTGCTCTAGCACTTTGTTGTGTACACCCCAAATCATTGGGTAGTTTGGGGTTTAGTAAAGACAAATCCACTCTGCAGTAAAAGTGTAGTCGCTGAAAATCTGTGGGAAAGCACTGGTGATTGTAACATCCAATCATGTAAAAGCAAAGATGGTGTTTTTTTTGTTTGCTTGCATGTCCCCTTCGGATATCCAGCAAGTGCACTTGTAGTTTAAAGTAGATTTGCCTTTAGTAAATAAACCCCAAAATACCTAATAATTTGGGGTGTACCCCGCAAAATGCTGGAGTGCAATGTACATAATGGGGAAAGTATTTAGATTGACCTGTGTGTCCCCAAGGAAAGACATTGGTAGGGATTTCCCCTCACTTCCTGTGCGGCTATGTGACAGGAAGTGAATTATTTGGAAGGATAAAGTGGCCAAATTTGGGAGTTGTCTTCACCCTATCAGGGGTGCAGACATCCCCAAAAACTGTCTAGACTTCTAATCCCTCTGCACTCTATCCCCAAGCAAAAATAAGAAAGGATTTCATTTAGTTTAACTTTGCAAAGACACATTCCTAAGTTGAATTGTGATGCATGTCAATGGCCCATTTAGACCCTCTTTAATCACTTGAGGTCAGCGCTATAACTGATTGACAGCCACAGCACGGTCCTCAATTGTCGGGAGTCCGTCAATAGACGTCCTCCCCTTCGCGCGCGCGCTGTGGTCACTGAGTCACTGAGACTCGGGTGATAACAGATCCGAGTAAGGGGCCGATCCCTGCCCCTTACCATGTGATCAGCTGTCAGCCAATGACAGCTGATCACGTGATGTAAATAAAAGCTGGGTAATGGTTTTTGTTTTCTCCTTGTGCTGACAGGGTGAGCATAAAAAAAGACAATCACCGGCTTATGTGCAAGGGACATCGGGCCCGAAGAGGAAGAGGCAATTCTGCATCATCTGTGACAATAAGTAGCCCCTGCCAGTGCCATCTATCAATGCCCACCACTGGTGCCAATCAGTGCCACCTAGCAGTGCTGCCTATCAATGCCCATCACTGCCAACTATCATTGCCACCTAGCAGTGCCACTTCTCAATGCCCACCAGTGCCAATTAGCAATGCCACCTCTCAGTGCCCACCCTTGCCACCTTATCGGTGCCCATCAGTGCAGCCCATCAGTGCAGTCTCATCAGTGTACATCAATGAAGGAGAAAAATTACCTTTTTTCGAAATTTATGAAATATTAACCACTTTCCTACCGCCCACCGTCAAATGACGTCCTTGGCTTTGTGCGGTGACATCTGAATGATGCCTGCAGTTGCAGGCATCATTCAGATATCATTATTTTCAGCCGGCGATTCTGTGCACGATAAAAATTATCACAGCGGCAGTTCAGCCGCTTGATCGTTCTTATAGGCGGCGGGAGGGGATGCTCTCCCGCCGCCATCCGTTGCTTCTCCGGGCTCTCCCGTGCCATCTGGGGCTTGGAGAACGAATTGGCCAGCGCCAGATGGGAAGCATAGAGATGACTGGTGACCAGATTGTCATCAGTCATCTCTATGACCGTCGGAGGCCCGGGCGCGACGTTATGACATCATGCCGGGTTCCCGTATGTAAACAAAGCCGTGATCTCGGCTGTCAGCATGAGATTGGTGAATTTTTTTGACCGATCTCATGCTTTCCAGCCTGGAGGAGAGATGTGGGGTCTTATTGACCCCGCATCTCTCCATAAAGAGGACCTGTCACAATAGATTCCTATTACAAGGGATGTTTACATTCCTTGTAATAGGAATAAAAGTGATAAAAAAACAAAAAAGTAAAAAAAAAAGAGTAAGAAATACAAAAAAGTAAAAAACCAAAAAAATTATATAAAAAAAACGCCCATGTCCCCGGTAGCTCGCGCTCAGAAGCGAACACACATGTGTAAACGCCGTTCAAACCACACATGTGAGGTATTGCTGCGTGCATTAGAACGAGTGCAACAATTCTAGCACTAGACCTCCTTTGTAATGCGAAAATGGTAACATGTAAAAAAATTTAAAGCATCGCCTAGGAAGATTTTTAAGGAATGAAGTTTGGTGTCATTCCATGAGTGTGCGCAATTTTAAAGCATGACATGTTAGGTATCTATTTACTCAGCATAACAACATCTTTCACATTATACAAAAAAAATTGGGCTAATTTTACTGTTTTGTAATTTTTTTTAATTCGTGAAACCATTTTTTTCCCAAAAAAAGGCGTTTGAAAATTTATTGCGCAAATACCGAGCGAGATAAAAATTTGCAATGACCGCCATTTTATTCCCTAGGGTGTCTGCTACAAAAAAACATATATAATGTTTGGGGTTTTGAAGTAATTTTAGAGCCATAAATTTATGATTTTTACATGAAGGAGAGAAGTGCCAGAATAGGCCCAGTGATGAAGTGGTTAAAATATCCCCAAAAAAATAATTTTATAGAAAAAAAAAATGCAGAGGTGATCAAATAGCACCAAAAATAGAACTATATTTGTGTGCAAAAAAATGATACATTTTCATTGGGTTACAGTGTTGTATGAGGGCGCAATTGTCATTCAAAGTGCATCAGCGCTGAAATTTGAAAATTGGTCTGGGCAGGAAGGGGGTTTTAGTGGCCAGTGCGCAAGTGGTTAATACAAGGCTACATGCACACGGACGTTTTTCCAGCCGCTTGTTTGAGCGTTTTGCAGCTTAAAAAGGCTCTCCATGTTAGCCTATGGCCTCATTGGCCACCATGGCGTTTTTGAGCTGTAAATGGCATAAGCGTTTTTAAGCCCCATGTACACGGGACGCTGGTGCAAAGTCTTCAGAACTAAGGTTGAAAGGGCCGTTTAGAAAGGCGCGCTTTTTGGCGTTTGCATGCCACATTTTACCACATTTGCGTCTATATGCGTTTAGTTAGGAAACATCATAAGGAGCCGCCCTAAGCTCCAAAAACAGTATTATTAACCATTTCAGCTATTTTGTGAGACCAGAGTGAGTATCAGCAGCTGAAAGAGCAGCAGTGTACTTGTATTTAGCGTGTCACTTGCCACATCACTTGCCACAAGTTTTGGATTGTCCACTTGCCACGTCACCTGCCCAAAGTTGTGGATTGTCCACTTGCCACGTCACCTGCCCCAAGTTGTAGATTTTCCACTTGCCACGTCATGTGCCCCAAGTTGTGGATTGTCCACAATGCAATGGAAGCAATTTCCTTTTTTTTTTGGATATATATATTTTGCATGGTTTTTCCTCATTTGCCATAATTTTTGAGTTAATCAATGTAAAAAAATAGTTCACCTTTAAAAACGCTTCTAAACTAAAATGCGGCTAAACGCCGGTACCGTGTCTGAAACGTGGAAATCTTTGGCGTCTGAAGGCATTTTTTGGCTTTGTGAAAAACGAGGTTAAACGCAACTGCAGATTTTTTTTTCCAGGCCAAAAACAGTGTTTTGGATGTAATAGAATTCAATTCAGCAGAACTCCGGAGCTGCAAACAGCTGTGAGCTGCCGGTGTCGTCTTATTCGTTCTCTGAGCTCCAGGAATAGAGTGGCCGGAGCTGAGGGGCCGCTCTGGGAGAAGGTGAGAGACGCTCTCTTGTTCCGGCTCTGTATAAAGGACCGTTATATGCAGATAAAAGTTTGTTCTACGCCGTTTGGAGCGACGGATCACAGTGGCTTGAGTGGAGGAGACAGCACAGTGCATGCTATGAGCTAGCACCGAGATTTCGGATTGGAGACATTCTTTGGATCCCTGGGATCAACACCTGTACCCCGCAGAGGGTGACATCTGCAGGCTCATTAGACCTTGCCATAGTGGAGGTCCAACATCTCTGGTAAAGTACCCATCTCCTGATTATACTCACCGTGGTGGACGTGGTTCCTCTTTGGCGTTTGTGGACTTTCTTGGGGCACTTTTTCCATTTCAACACTTCTAATGCCGCGTACACACGATTGTGATTCACGGCGGTTAAAAAACCGCCGTGAATCATGACATAAAAAACGAGGGAACGGCTTGTTCCCCCACACACGGTCGTTTTTCCCATCATTTTTTCTCTTGTCGAGAAAAACGACCGTGTGTAGGCTTCGTGGCAGTGTTTCCCTATGGGAAAACTGCCGCGGAAAAAAATGACGGGAAAAACGACGAGAAAAATTAGAGCATGTTCTAATTTTTCTCGTCGTTTTTAATGCCGTTTTTCACGTTGTGAAAAATGACAAAAAGACCACACACGGTCGTTTTTCTTGTTGAAAAAAAAAATGTAATTTTTCACGACGTGAAAAATGATCGTGTGTACGCGGCATTAGGGTTTCATTTTTTCCTTGAAGAAGCAATATATATATTGGACAATTTTTCCTCTTTTCTTTTAATATTGTGTTGGGAATTTTCCACAGGACTTTCTCATCTCACTAGTATATGTTCAATGTATTTAATGGTCATTATTCAGTTGGATTAACACATTGTGTGCCAATTAGCTTTTTCATCACAGCAATTCACATCCAGTGTTGTTTTGAATAAGTTATTATCGTGGATGTTCATTTGTTTCTAGGTTATGGTTTACACAAACATGTATGTTAATGGTTTCACTAACTTTTCACTGGAATTTATCAGTTGAGTTTTATATTTCATTTAGATTGGGTGCGATAATTTTTATCTCCTTATTGCTTTTGGTATGGTTTCACATATTTCATTTGTCGCAGCCTAGGTGTGAAAAACACTTTTTCTTTAAATTTTTCACATTAGCGCAGTAATCACACACATTATCTCACCTTTCAATAGAATTCAATGGACCCGCATCCAAAATGCAAGTACCGCGATTTTACGGCGATTTGCGTTTTTTTTAACCTGTTTATAGCTGGTTGTTAAAGGAAATGTAAAAAAAATAAACATTGCCAGGTGTAAAAAAAAAATCTAGAAAAAAAACAGCTTAGGTTCTTGGGTCTAGTATGGATTCAAAGGGGAAACCCCCCCACCAAAATGAAAAAAAATGGCGTGGGGTCCCCCCAAAATCCATACCAGGCCCTTCAGGTCTGGTATGGATTTTAAGGGGACCCCCACGCCAAACTTAAAAAAAAAATAGCGTGAGGGTCCCCTAAAAATCCACACCAGACCCTTTATCCGAGCACGCAACCTGGCAGGCCACAGGAAAAGAGGGGGGCAAGAGAGCGGCCCCCCTCCCTCCTGAACCGTACCAGGCCACATGCCCTCAACATGGGGAGGATGTCCCCATGTTGATGGGGACAAGGGCCTCTTCCCGACAACCCTGACCATTGATTGTCGGGGTCTGATGGCGGGGGGGCTTATCGGAATCCGAGAGCCCCCTTTAATAAGGTGGGACCCCAGATACCGGCCCCCCACCTTATGTGAATGAGTATGGGGTACATTGTACCCCTACCCTTTCACTTGGTGGCAAAAAAAGTCAATAAAAAACACAACACAGGTTTTTAAAGGCATTTATTAGTCAGCTCCGGGGGTCTTCTTCCGACTTCGGGGGTCTTTCTGCCGGGCGCCCCGCTATCTTCTTCCAGCTCTTTTGCTAGCGGGGTCCCGGTCTTCATCGTCGTCTTCTTCCGACTTCGGGGGTCTTTCTGCTGGGCGCCCCGCTATCTTCTTCCAGCTATTTTGCTAGCGGGGTCCCGGTCTTCCTCGTCGTCTTCTTCCGACTTCGGGGGTCTCTTGTTCTGTTCTCTGGTGTCGTCTCCGCGCTCTCCGGTTCTTCTCCCGCACTCCGGTGCCTTCTCCACGATCTCCGGTTCTTTCTGCCGTGCGCCCCGCTATCTTCTTCCAGCTCTTTTGCTAGCGGGGTCCCGGTCTTCATCGTCGTCTTCTTCCCTCTTCTCTGCGCCCAGCAGAAAGACCCCCGAAGTCGGAGGAAGACCGGGACCCCGCTAGCTAAAGAGCTGGAAGAAGATAGCGGGGCGCCCGGCAGAAAGACCCCTGAAGTCGGAAGAAGACGACGAGGAAGACTGGGACTCCGCTAGCAAAAGAGCTGGAAGAATATAGCGGGGCGCCCGGCATAAAGACCTCCAAAGTCGGAAGAAGACGACGAGGAAGACCGGGACCCCGCTGGCAAAAGAGCTGGAAGAAGATAGCGGGGCGTCCGGCAGAAAGACCCCCGAAGTCGGAAGAAGACCCCCGGAGCTGCCTAATAAATTACTTTAAATACCTGTGTTGTGTTTTTATTGACTTTTTTTCCACCAGGTGAATGGGTAGGGGTACGATGTACCCCATACTCATTCACATAGGGTGTGGGCCCCCTTATTAAAGGGGGCTCCCGGATTCCAAAAAGCCCCCCGCCCGCAGACCCCGACAACCAACAGCCAGGGTTGTCAGGAAGAGGCCCTTGTCCCCATCAACATGGGGGCAGGTGCTTTGGGGTGGAGGAGCGCAGGGCGCCCCCTGCCCCAAAGCACCCACCCCCCCATGTTGAGGGCATGCGGCCTGGTACGGTTCAGGAGGGGGGGCAAGCTCGCGTTGTCCCCCTGTCAACCAGCACACGAGTCGCCCCGCGAGTCGGATCGTCTTCATCCGACTTCCCGGGCGACCTCTATTCAAATCAATGGGCTCCCATAGGGAACCATTCATTTTGAATAGAGCGCCGCTCAAATTTTTATTTACTATAGCAGTGCGCCGCCGGTTCCTGCGCTCAATTAAGGATTTATCCGGCGCACCAATCAAGGTATGAACGGGCGCAGCGCACTGTTTATAGTAAATCACCCCCATTGTGTGAGGGTATGTGTTTCTTTTTCCCCTCTGCAGGAGAACGTCCATCAAGACTGCTGAGAATGGGGCAGATCTTAGCTAGTGTTGTGGGAGGGGGGATTGTCATTTTGTGTTTGATGTAATGTTTATGCCATGTGTGTTTCCTTTTCCCTTCTGCTTACCCTTCCCTTTCCCATGTTAGGTTCCGGCACAATCTACAGTTTTTTTTCCAAATAATTTTTTTTAGTGTATGTATTTTAGTCTCTGGATCGAGCCCATGTTAGCTCCCTTTTGAGGCATGGTTTGTTCCAGACACTGGGAACCAGTGTCTATCTGCCGGGGGTTGAGTGTAGCGGGGTGCTATATTTAAGGGAAGGTATCTGAGTGGTAAGTAGGCTCAGATACACCAATTGTTAGGGATTATGGGCTGTTTTGGTTCGTGGAGGATATCAGTGGTGTCCAGTTCCCTGCGGCCTATGGGTGGCGCTGTTGCCCTGGGCCGGGAGAGGGTATAAAAGGGACGGACATCTTTCACACGAGGTCCGAGCCCCAGGCACCTTCAGCCTGGGGGCTGCTGTTCCTGTTCGCACCTTGGCCTGGGTGCGAGGGATATGAGTTCCATCCCAGGTACCTTCACCCTGGGGTGAGGTACTGTGGAGAAGGCCTGGGGCCCAATACCTTCGACTGGGTCCCGCATGGGATTGAGGATTCCTAGGGGCCCACCAAGTGAGGGGACCCGAATCTAGGGCGAGGGGGACCAGAGAAGTGACCTTTCCCGAAATCCCAGCGCAGCATTGGCTTGTGACGGTGGGGGCCTCTGGTGACCGTCCGGATGGATGACTCTCCCTGACAGGGGGCGCAACTTAAGAAGGTAGTCCACGTTCTTATGGTCTATGCAAAGACCCAACTAAAACACAGGTCGGTGGCAGAGACCTAATTTATGGTCTGTGGCAGAGGCCTTATTTCACCCGGTCTGTGGCAGGGACCAACTTCACGGTCGGTGGCAGCGACCGTGCGCCATAACTGTTGTGAAGCTCTAACAGTTTAGTTTGATTTGATAGGATTGTGCCTGGACCTCCTCCCCACCTTGTCTGTTCGTTGTGTAACCGGTCTGCTCTAAAGGGACTATTTATTGCTCTGAAGAATAAATACGTTTTGGACTTTCATCGGTGTAGAACTTGAGTTACTGGGAGCTAAGGGTCCTACCTCCACCTGCGTGGACGGTGGGAATTTATCCCCAAGGGAAGCTGAGGCTCTGGACGGGAACACAGACCCGAAGGCAAAGGTCATAGCTCACTCCTCTGCACACACACGAGGGTAAGAGCTGGTGGTGCGCCACACTCTCCTCCCAGGTCCCCTAGACGAGGGCCATACAACCAGAAGATAAAGGGGAGAGAGAGGTGGGGTCGCTACATGTATATACAGTGTATAATATGTATATACAGTGTATACTGTGTAATATCGATCTATTTATCTACATACTGTATTTGTATATATATTTTCTGTCCCTTCACCACATTTAATATTGACAACACACTCTTCTTTCTTTTGCAGGAGTTGTACTAGCGATACCTTGTCAATATTTCTGTCCCATTAGAAAACAGAAGTAAAAAACAAATTATCCTTTTCTTCAGTTATATACCATTGCCCACTTGTCACTAGGGATGAGCCGAACATGCCCCGGTTCGGTTCGCACCAGAACCTGCGAATGGACCGAAAGTTTGCGTGAACTTTAGAACCCTAATAAATACAATGGACTCGAACTCAAATCAAAATCAAAAGTGCCAATTATAAAGGCTAATATGCAAGTTATTGTCCTAAAAAGGGTTTGGGGACCCGGGTCCTGCCCCAGGGGACATGTATCAATGCAAAAAGAAGTTTTAAAAACTGTCATTTTTTTGGGAGCAGTGATTTTAATGATGCTTAAAGTGAAAAAAAAAAGTTAAATATTCCTTTAAATATCGTACCTCGGGGGCCAGGGTTGTGGCCAATGGTTGGGCGTCTGAACAATTTCCCTTTACCAGGGGCACACGCCAAGGGTGCCCCCTCTCCCCCCTGCTGTATGCATTGGCAGCGGAGCCTCTTTCGGTTTCCCTGCGATCCATCCCAGACATCGTGGGGTTACACGTAGGGAGACGGTTAGCACCTATGCTGATGACACCTTATTGTACATTGATGGCTCAACGGATGCACTACAAAAGGCTCTGGCCTTGATAGAGCTTTTTGGCTTCTTCTCGGGTCTCAAGATTAATTGGGACAAGTCGCAAATACTTCCCCTAGACAGCTTCCCTGAAACGCAGATGCTGGCCCAACTCCCCTTACAGAGAGGGGATTGTATTAAATATCTGAGCATTCACATCACCCGATCACCTTTTGACTACATCCGACTTAATGTGCAACCCCTCTTTGATATGCTCAAGTGCAAGACCCAGGTTTGGGCCAGATTACTGCTGGGGGTCATGGGTCGCATTAATCTTGTCAAGATGGTGCTTCTGCCGAAGATCCTTTATATATTATGGCACTCCCCGGTATATCTTGTGCTTCGGCACTTCAAGGTGATGGAAGTTATACTCAAAACATTCATATGGGGTAAGAGTATACATAAACTCCCGTGGAACAAACTTAAAAACCCTATGGATCTAGGGGGGATGGCACTGCCACATCTAAACCTTTATTACATAGCAGCTCAGCTGTCACAACTGTTTCATATAGAGAAGACGGATAGGGCTAGATTCCTAACTTTTTCATGCCCCAAATGGTCACATTCCACTGGCGATCCTCTTGTGGTCATAACAGGATGGCTACAGGAGGTACACTTGACGAAAGATAGGTCTTCCCTGCTCCATCATTACCGTCGCATATGGACCATAGCAACAGCCAAACTGCAGTTAACGCCTATACATGACCATACTCAACTGTGGCACAACCTAGATCTCCCGGAGTTTTGTTCTGTGCCCGAATCGAATTGTGGAGGGCTGGGGGGGTTTTTACTTGTCCCACTTGATGTTCAATGGCAGCCTGAAGGAGTTTGACGTACTAAGAGCCGAGTTTGATCTATCTGCTCGAATGTTCTTCGGCTACCTTTAGCTTCATCATGCTTTTAGAACGCAATTTCCGGCAAGCCCCCCCTGACTGGAAGTGAATCCCCTCATGGCCATAATACGCAGTCAGGACCCCAAGGAACTTATATCGGCATTTTACAGTATGCTGCTCATGCCTTCGGCGGCCAAGCTAGCATATGCACTGAAGGTTCGGTGGGTGGAGGACGTTGGGGAGATAGATGATGAGAAATGGAGTGAAGCCCTAGACCATTGTAAACTGGTGTCTCCCAACTTATCGGATCGTCTAACACAGATAAACGTTACTCACCGGGCGTACCTCACTCCCCTCAGAGTATCGAGATATGAGCATGACCAACCCGCAAACTGTGCCATGTGTGTCCAGGTGTCAGGCACGTTTTATCACTTGATCTGGAGTTGCCCCAAGGTTCAGGGTTACTGGACGCAAATCGTGCAAATCGTGCAATTCCTCCACGACACCATGGGCTCACCTATTACCCTACACCCCAAACCTTGCCTGCTGGGTATATATCCATATACTGATGCTATAGATAAATTCACCAAAATATTCCTAAACGAAACACTGTTCTCTGCTAGAAAAACCATAGCGAAAATATGGATGAGGCCTACTCCGCCTGAGTTTGGTATGTGGCGGGTGGAAGTGAATAGTAGTCTAAAATATTAAAAAACTTGTATATTCCCACAGAGGTTGACCTGCGAAGTATGGAACAATATGGGATAGGTGGTTGCAAGTTCCGGAGACTATGGGCTAATGCCTCCCCCATGTTTGCGTGAGTTAGCGCATAGTAACCCTATTGTTTGTTGTTTTGCACGGGATGTGTTTTTTTTGGGTTTCACGGTGTCCCACCCCATCTCATGTGATCCACTGTATTCACTTTCTGTCCCACCCCACAACATTTCTCTTACTATTATTCACTGCATTTACATATGCATATAGGATGTCTGTTTTATGCTGTAAATTTTGTCGCCTATACGTGACACTGCCTGTTCCATTGCATTACTTGTAAACTGTGTTTTTTTTGTACCAATAAAGAACTGTTTGAAAGTAGAAAAAAAAATATCGTACCTGGGGGGTGTCTAAAGTATGCCTGTGATGTGGCACGTGTTTCCCATGTTTAGAACTGTCCCTGCACAAAATGACATTTCTAAAGGGAAAAAAAGTCATTTAAAACTGCTTGCGGCTTTAATGTAATGTCTGGTCCCAGCAATATGGATGAAAATCATTGAGAAAAATGGCATGGGTACAACCCCCCCCCCCCCGCCACCTTCAGCCCACTACCAGCCCCCTTGGGTCTTGTATGGATATTAAGGGGAACCCCGCACCCAAATTAAAAAGAGGCCCTATATACTCTGAACAGCAGTATACAGGCGGTGCAAACAAGACAGGGACTGTAGGTTTGTTCTTAAGTAGAATCTGTTTGTAATTTGGAACAGGTACATTGTACATTCAGTGTAGCTCCAGCCAAAAAAATCTATTTTTAAGCTTTTTGGAAAACATAGGGAAGGGTTATCACTAGTGTTGAGCGGACCCGAACTGTAAAGTTCGGGTCCGTACCGAATTTTGGCGTTTTCCCGACCCCGGACCCGGACCCGGATTTTGCGCTAAAGTCCGGGTTCGGGTCCGGATTCGGGAATTTAATGGCGCAGTTAGAAATGCTTCAGGGGCCAGCCAATCACCATTTGATTAGCTGGTGTGCCCTTAGAAGCCATCATAGCCATGCCTACTAATGGCATGGCTGTGATTGGTCAGTGCAACATGTGACCCAGCATGTGACCAGCTTCTATATAAGCAAGAGGCACACAGCACAGATCGTCACTCTGCTTTTAGACAGTGTAGGGAAAGGATCCTGGCTGCTGTTGCTGTGAGGGAGAGAATTATATGATAGGAGTTAGTCCTGATTCTGCAATCTACTGATAGAAAAGATAGAGAGACAGTGTAGTGTAGTGTAGGGGCAGGATCCTGTTTGTGCTTTCAGGGAGAGAGATTTAGATAGGAGTCCAGATTGAGAGATATAATAGCTCAGCGATCTGCATAGGTTTATCTGTTTGTGTTGCAAGCTCAGTGCACCAGCACTGCATTACGTTGAGTGATACACCTATTCCATACTGTGGCTGTATTATGCTCTTGCTAAAAGACCCATTTCGGGCAGAAAAAAAAAAAAAAAAAAAGGCACTTTATTGTGCTTTTGCTAAAAAGACCCATTTTTGGGCCCCAAAAAAAAAAAAAGGCACTTTATTGTGCTGTTGCAAAAAAAAAAAAAGGCACTTTGTTGTGCGCAAAAAAGACCTATTTTTGGGCAAAAAAAATATTTTGCAGTGTATATCTCTAGTTGTGTGAAATAACCAATTTCTATATACTTTTCTTGTACTATGCTATACTAAAAAAAAAAAACAACCTTTTTTTTGAATAGCATTCTCTGCAGCTGTGCGATTCAGCGGTTATATACTGTGGGTGTGTTGTGCTCTTCCAAAAAACGCCATTTAGGGTCACAGAAAATATTTTGCAGTGTGAAATACACATCTGGAGGTGTGTGAAAAAACAACATTATTTTTGAATAGCATTCTCTGGCCTCTGCAGCTGTGCGATTCAGCGGTTATATACTGTTGGGGTTGTTGTGCTCTTCAAAAAAACGCCATTTAGGGCCACAGAAAATATTTTGCAGTGTGAAATACACATCTGGAGGTGTGTGAAAAAACAACATTATTTTTGAATAGCATTCTCTGGCCTCTGCAGCTGTGCGATTCAGCGGTTATATACTGTTGGGGTTGTTGTGCTCTTCCAAAAAACGCCATTTAGGGCCACAGAAAATAAATTGCAGTGTGAAATACACATGTGGAGGTGTGTAAAATAAACAATTTCTATATATTGTACAGTGCTATACTAAAAAAAACAACATTTTTTTTGAATAGCATTCTCTGCACTTCTATAGCTGTGCGATTCAGTGGTTAAATACTGTGGTTGTGTTGTGCTCTTCCAAAAAACGCCATTTAGGGGCACAGAAAATATTTTGCAGTGTGAAATACACATCTGGAGGTGTGTGAAAAAACAACATTATTTTTAAAAAGCATTCTCTGGCCTCTGCAGCTGTGCGATTCAGCGGTTATATACTGTTGGGGTTGTTGTGCTCTTGCAAAAAACGCCATTTAGGGCCACAGAAAATATTTTGCAGTGTGAAATACACATCTGGAGGTGTGTGAAAAAACAACATTATTTTTGAATAGCATTCTCTGGCCTCTGCAGCTGTGCGATTCAGCGGTTATATACTGTTGGGGTTGTTGTGCTCTTCCAAAAAACGCCATTTAGGGCCACAGAAAATAAATTGCAGTGTGAAATACACATGTGGAGGTGTGTAAAATAAACAATTTCTATATATTGTACAGTGCTATACTAAAAAAAACAACATTTTTTTTGAATAGCATTCTCTGCACTTCTATAGCTGTGCGATTCAGTGGTTAAATACTGTGGTTGTGTTGTGCTCTTCCAAAAAACGCCATTTAGGGCCACAGAAAATATTTTGCAGTGTGAAATACACATCTGGAGGTGTGTGAAAAAACAACATTATTTTTAAAAAGCATTCTCTGGCCTCTGCAGCTGTGCGATTCAGCGGTTATATACTGTTGGGGTTGTTGTGATCTTGCAAAAAACGCCATTTAGGGCCACAGAAAATATTTTGCAGTGTGAAATACACATCTGGAGGTGTGTGAAAAAACAACATTATTTTTAAAAAGCATTCTCTGGCCTCTGCAGCTGTGCGATTCAGCGGTTATATACTGTTGGGGTTGTTGTGCTCTTCCAAAAAACGCCATTTAGGGCCACAGAAAATAAATTGCAGTGTGAAATACACATGTGGAGGTGTGTAAAATAAACAATTTCTATATATTGTACAGTGCTATACTAAAAAAAACAACATTTTTTTTGAATAGCATTCTCTGCACTTCTATAGCTGTGCGATTCAGTGGTTAAATACTGTGGTTGTGTTGTGCTCTTCCAAAAAACGCCATTTAGGGCCACAGAAAATATTTTGCAGTGTGAAATACACATCTGGAGGTGTGTGAAAAAACAACATTATTTTTGAATAGCATTCTCTGGCCTCTGCAGCTGTGCGATTCAGCGGTTATATACTGTTGGGGTTGTTGTGCTCTTCCAAAAAACGCCATTTAGGGCCACAGAAAATAAATTGCAGTGTGAAATACACATGTGGAGGTGTGTAAAATAAACAATTTCTATATATTGTACAGTGCTATACTAAAAAAAACAACATTTTTTTTGAATAGCATTCTCTGCACTTCTATAGCTGTGCGATTCAGTGGTTAAATACTGTGGTTGTGTTGTGCTCTTCCAAAAAACGCCATTTAGGGCCACAGAAAATATTTTGCAGTGTGAAATACACATCTGGAGGTGTGTGAAAAAACAACATTATTTTTAAAAAGCATTCTCTGGCCTCTGCAGCTGTGCGATTCAGCGGTTATATACTGTTGGGGTTGTTGTGCTCTTGCAAAAAACGCCATTTAGGGCCACAGAAAATATTTTGCAGTGTGAAATACACATCTGGAGGTGTGTGAAAAAACAACATTATTTTTGAATAGCATTCTCTGGCCTCTGCAGCTGTGCGATTCAGCGGTTATATACTGTTGGGGTTGTTGTGCTCTTCCAAAAAACGCCATTTAGGGCCACAGAAAATAAATTGCAGTGTGAAATACACATGTGGAGGTGTGTAAAATAAACAATTTCTATATATTGTACAGTGCTATACTAAAAAAAACAAAATTTTTTTTGAATAGCATTCTCTGCACTTCTATAGCTGTGCGATTCAGTGGTTAAATACTGTGGTTGTGTTGTGCTCTTCCAAAAAACGCCATTTAGGGGCACAGAAAATATTTTGCAGTGTGAAATACACATCTGGAGGTGTGTGAAAAAACAACATTATTTTTAAAAAGCATTCTCTGACCTCTGCAGCTGTGCGATTCAGCGGTTATATACTGTTGGGGTTGTTGTGCTCTTGCAAAAAACGCCATTTAGGGCCACAGAAAATATTTTGCAGTGTGAAATACACATCTGGAGGTGTGTGAAAAAACAACATTATTTTTGAATAGCATTCTCTGGCCTCTGCAGCTGTGCGATTCAGCGGTTATATACTGTTGGGGTTGTTGTGCTCTTCCAAAAAACGCCATTTAGGGCCACAGAAAATAAATTGCAGTGTGAAATACACATGTGGAGGTGTGTAAAATAAACAATTTCTATATATTGTACAGTGCTATACTAAAAAAACAACATTTTTTTTGAATAGCATTCTCTGCACTTCTATAGCTGTGCGATTCAGTGGTTAAATACTGTGGTTGTGTTGTGCTCTTCCAAAAAACGCCATTTAGGGCCACAGAAAATATTTTGCAGTGTGAAATACACATCTGGAGGTGTGTGAAAAAACAACATTATTTTTAAAAAGCATTCTCTGGCCTCTGCAGCTGTGCGATTCAGCGGTTATATACTGTTGGGGTTGTTGTGCTCTTGCAAAAAACGCCATTTAGGGCCACAGAAAATATTTTGCAGTGTGAAATACACATCTGGAGGTGTGTGAAAAAACATTATTTTTGAATAGCATTCTCTGGCCTCTGCAGCTGTGCGATTCAGCGGTTATATACTGTTGGGGTTGTTGTGCTCTTCCAAAAAACGCCATTTAGGGCCACAGAAAATAAATTGCAGTGTGAAATACACATGTGGAGGTGTGTAAAATAAACAATTTCTATATATTGTACAGTGCTATACTAAAAAAAACAACATTTTTTTTGAATAGCATTCTCTGCACTTCTATAGCTGTGCGATTCAGTGGTTAAATACTGTGGTTGTGTTGTGCTCTTCCAAAAAACGCCATTTAGGGCCACAGAAAATATTTTGCAGTGTGAAATACACATCTGGAGGTGTGTGAAAAAACAACATTATTTTTGAATAGCATTCTCTGGCCTCTGCAGCTGTGCGATTCAGCGGTTATATACTGTTGGGGTTGTTGTGCTCTTCCAAAAAACGCCATTTAGGGCCACAGAAAATAAATTGCAGTGTGAAATACACATGTGGAGGTGTGTAAAATAAACAATTTCTATATATTGTACAGTGCTATACTAAAAAAAACAACATTTTTTTTGAATAGCATTCTCTGCACTTCTATAGCTGTGCGATTCAGTGGTTAAATACTGTGGTTGTGTTGTGCTCTTCCAAAAAACGCCATTTAGGGCCACAGAAAATATTTTGCAGTGTGAAATACACATCTGGAGGTGTGTGAAAAAACAACATTATTTTTAAAAAGCATTCTCTGGCCTCTGCAGCTGTGCGATTCAGCGGTTATATACTGTTGGGGTTGTTGTGCTCTTGCAAAAAACGCCATTTAGGGCCACAGAAAATATTTTGCAGTGTGAAATACACATCTGGAGGTGTGTGAAAAAACAACATTATTTTTGAATAGCATTCTCTGGCCTCTGCAGCTGTGCGATTCAGCGGTTATATACTGTTGGGGTTGTTGTGCTCTTCCAAAAAACGCCATTTAGGGCCACAGAAAATAAATTGCAGTGTGAAATACACATGTGGAGGTGTGTAAAATAAACAATTTCTATATATTGTACAGTGCTATACTAAAAAAAACAACATTTTTTTTTGAATAGCATTCTCTGCACTTCTATAGCTGTGCGATTCAGTGGTTAAATACTGTGGTTGTGTTGTGCTCTTCCAAAAAACGCCATTTAGGGCCACAGAAAATATTTTGCAGTGTGAAATACACATCTGGAGGTGTGTGAAAAAACAACATTATTTTTAAAAAGCATTCTCTGGCCTCTGCAGCTGTGCGATTCAGCGGTTATATACTGTTGGGGTTGTTGTGCTCTTGCAAAAAACGCCATTTAGGGCCACAGAAAATATTTTGCAGTGTGAAATACACATCTGGAGGTGTGTGAAAAAACAACATTATTTTTGAATAGCATTCTCTGGCCTCTGCAGCTGTGCGATTCAGCGGTTATATACTGTTGGGGTTGTCGTGCTCTTGCAAAAAACGCCATTTAGGGCCACAGAAAATATTTTGCAGTGTGAAATACACATCTGGAGGTGTGTGAAAAAACAACATTATTTTTGAATAGCATTCTCTGGCCTCTGCAGCTGTGCGATTCAGCGGTTATATACTGTTGGGGTTGTTGTGCTCTTCCAAAAAACGCCATTTAGGGCCACAGAAAATAAATTGCAGTGTGAAATACACATGTGGAGGTGTGTAAAATAAACAATTTCTATATATTGTACAGTGCTATACTAAAAAAAACAACATTTTTTTTGAATAGCATTCTCTG
This sequence comes from Rana muscosa, assembly GCA_029206835.1. Classification (NCBI taxonomy): domain Eukaryota; kingdom Metazoa; phylum Chordata; class Amphibia; order Anura; family Ranidae; genus Rana; species Rana muscosa. The sequence continues at coordinate 337,345 of JARGYO010005578.1, read as the reverse complement.
CACTTCTATAGCTGTGCGATTCAGTGGTTAAATACTGTGGGTGTGTTGTGCTCTTCCAAAAAACGCCATTTAGGGCCACAGAAAATATTTTGCAGTGTGAAATACACATCTGGAGGTGTGTGAAAAAACAACATTATTTTAAAAAAGCATTCTCTGGCCTCTGCAGCTGTGCGATTCAGCGGTTATATACTGTTGGGGTTGTTGTGCTCTTGCAAAAAACGCCATTTAGGGCCACAGAAAATATTTTGCAGTGTGAAATACACATCTGGAGGTGTGTGAAAAAACAACATTATTTTTGAATAGCATTCTCTGGCCTCTGCAGCTGTGCGATTCAGCGGTTATATACTGTTGGGGTTGTTGTGCTCTTCCAAAAAACGCCATTTAGGGCCACAGAAAATAAATTGCAGTGTGAAATACACATGTGGAGGTGTGTAAAATAAACAATTTCTATATATTGTACAGTGCTATACTAAAAAAAACAAAATTTTTTTTGAATAGCATTCTCTGCACTTCTATAGCTGTGCGATTCAGTGGTTAAATACTGTGGTTGTGTTGTGCTCTTCCAAAAAACGCCATTTAGGGCCACAGAAAATATTTTGCAGTGTGAAATACACATCTGGAGGTGTGTGAAAAAACAACATTATTTTTAAAAAGCATTCTCTGGCCTCTGCAGCTGTGCGATTCAGCGGTTATATACTGTTGGGGTTGTTGTGCTCTTGCAAAAAACGCCATTTAGGGCCACAGAAAATATTTTGCAGTGTGAAATACACATCTGGAGGTGTGTGAAAAAACAACATTATTTTTGAATAGCATTCTCTGGCCTCTGCAGCTGTGCGATTCAGCGGTTATATACTGTTGGGGTTGTTGTGCTCTTGCAAAAAACGCAATTTAGGGCCACAGAAAATATTTTGCAGTGTGAAATACACATCTGGAGGTGTGTGAAAAACAACATTATTTTTGAATAGCATTCTCTGGCCTCTGCAGCTGTGCGATTCAGCGGTTATATACTGTTGGGGTTGTTGTGCTCTTCCAAAAAATGCCATTTAGGGCCACAGAAAATAAATTGCAGTGTGAAATACACATGTGGAGGTGTGTAAAATAAACAATTTCTATATATTGTACAGTGCTATACTAAAAAAAACAACATTTTTTTTGAATAGCATTCTCTGCACTTCTATAGCTGTGCGATTCAGTGGTTAAATACTGTGGTTGTGTTGTGCTCTTCCAAAAAACGCCATTTAGGGGCACAGAAAATATTTTGCAGTGTGAAATACACATCTGGAGGTGTGTGAAAAAACAACATTATTTTTAAAAAGCATTCTCTGGCCTCTGCAGCTGTGCGATTCAGCGGTTATATACTGTTGGGGTTGTTGTGCTCTTGCAAAAAACGCCATTTAGGGCCACAGAAAATATTTTGCAGTGTGAAATACACATCTGGAGGTGTGTGAAAAAACAACATTATTTTTGAATAGCATTCTCTGGCCTCTGCAGCTGTGCGATTCAGCGGTTATATACTGTTGGGGTTGTTGTGCTCTTCAAAAAAACGCCATTTAGGGCCACAGAAAATATTTTGCAGTGTGAAATACACATCTGGAGGTGTGTGAAAAAACAACATTATTTTTGAATAGCATTCTCTGGCCTCTGCAGCTGTGCGATTCAGCGGTTATATACTGTTGGGGTTGTTGTGCTCTTCCAAAAAACGCCATTTAGGGCCACAGAAAATAAATTGCAGTGTGAAATACACATGTGGAGGTGTGTAAAATAAACAATTTCTATATATTGTACAGTGCTATACTAAAAAAAACAACATTTTTTTTGAATAGCATTCTCTGCACTTCTATAGCTGTGCGATTCAGTGGTTAAATACTGTGGGTGTGTTGTGCTCTTCCAAAAAACGCCATTTAGGGCCACAGAAAATATTTTGCAGTGTGAAATACACATCTGGAGGTGTGTAAAATAAACAATTTCTATATATTCTTCTTGTACAGTGCTATACTAAAAAAAACAACCTTTTTTTTTTAATAGCATTTTCTGTAGCTGTGCGATTCAGCGGTTACGTGCTGTGGGTGTGTTGTGGTCTGGCAAAAAACGCCATTTAGGGCCACAGAAAATATTTTGCAGTGTGAAATACACATCTGGAGGTGTGTAAAATAAACAATTTCTATATATTCTTCTTGTACAGTGCTATACTAAAAAAAACAACCTTTTTTTTTGAATAGCATTTTCTGTAGCTGTGCGATTCAGCGGTTACGTGCTGTGGGTGTGTTGTGGTCTGGCAAAAAACGCCATTTAGGGCCACAGAAAATATTTTGCAGTGTGAAATACACATCTGGAGGTGTGTGAAATAAACAATTTCTATATATTTTCCTTGTACTATGCTATACTAAAAAAAACAACCTTTTTTTTTTTGAATAGTATTTTCTGCAGTTCTGTAGCTGTGCGTTTCAGCCATTACGTACTGTGGGTGTGTTGTGGTCTTCCAAAAAACGCCATTTAGGGCAAGATCCTAAATTTGGAAAATATGAGGGGAAGGTCAAAGGGACGTGGTGGCCCCGGTCGTGGTGCTGCTGGTGGAGCTCCTGTTGCAGGGAGAGGACGTGGTGGATCTGTGCCAGCTACACGCACAAGTGAAACACCTTCCTCAGGTGCGAGTAGGCGACCGAGCCTGCGGCGGTATTTTGTCGCGCCTAATGAGGCTGTACCAATGTTTAGGCCAGGACAAGTACAGGCGATAGTAGATTGGGTTGCTGACAGTGCCTCGGGTTCCTTCACATTGTCTCCCACCCACTCTTCTGATGAAAGATCAGAGTTGGCACCTGAAGCCCATGTCCATCAGTCTTTCACCTCACCCCCTTGCAAATCAGCCAAGCAGTCTGAGCCCCAAATCATGCAGCAGTCTCTTCTGCTTTTCGATGACTCTGTTAGCAGGGTTTCCCAGGGCCATCCACCTAGCCCTGCCCCAGAAGTGGAAGAGATTGAGTGCACCGATGCCCAACCACTTATGTTTCATGATGGGTACATGGGAGGACCATCGCAGCACGTCTCGGATGATGACGAAACACAGGTGCCAACTGCTGCTGCTTTCGCGATTGTGCAGACAGACATGGAGGGCAGGGGTGAAGACTGGGTGGAAGATGATGTGGAGGACGATGAGGTCCTCGACCCCACATGGAATCAACGTTATGCAGGTGACCAGTGTAGTTCGGAGGAAGAGGCGGTGGTCGCACAGAGCCACCAGCACAGCAGAAGAGGGAGCAGGGTGCAAAAACAGAGCATTCGTCCCCTAGACAGTACATCTGCTACTGCCCAACGCAGCAAGGGACCGAGCACACCAAAGCCAGGTCCAAGGACTTCCCTAGCGTGGCAGTTCTTCACACAGTGTGTTGATGACAAGACACGAGTGGTTTGCACGCTGTGCAATCAGAGCCTGAAGCGAGGCATAAACGTTCTCAACCTGAGCACAAGCTGCATGACCAGGCATCTAAGTGAAAAGCACGAGCTGCAGTGGAGTAGACACCTCAAAAACCAAGAAAGGTCTCTGGCTTCTCCTGCTTCCTCTTCTGCTGCAGTCTCGGCCTCTTCATCCACCTCTGTAGTGACAGTGGCACCTGTCACCCCGCAAACAGAGGATCTGCCAGCAACACTACCACCTGGGTCACCAACCATCTCCACAATGTCCCATGGAAGCGTTCAGCTCTCTATCTCCCAAACATTGGAGCGGAAGAGGAAGTACCCCCCTAGCCACCCGCGATCCCTGGCCCTGAATGCCAGCATTTCAAAATTCCTGGCCTTTGAAATGCTGTCATTCCGTCTGGTGGAGACGCAGAGTTTTAAAAGCCTGATGGCATTGGCTGTCCCGCAGTACGTCGTGCCCAGCCGCCACTACTTTTCCAGGCGAGCCATCCCTTCCCTGCACAACCAGGTGGGGGACAAAATCAGGTGTGCACTGCGCAACGCCATCTGTGGCAAGGTCCACCTAACTACGGATGCGTGGACCAGTAAGCACGGTCAGGGACGTTATATCTCCCTAACAGCACACTGGGTAAATGCAGTGGCGGCTGGGCCTGAGGCAGATAGCGGTTTGGCGCATGTCCTTCCACCACCGAGGATTGCAGGGCGCTTCAGTTTGCCTCCTGTTGCTAACTCCTCCTTCTCCGCTTCCTCATCCTCCACCGCCTCCTCATCCATTCAGCGTAACACCTTCACCACCAACTTCAGCACAGCCAGGGGTAAACGACTGCAGGCAGTTTTAAAACTTTCCTGTTTGGGGGAAAATCCCCACACCACGCAGGAGTTGTGGAGGGACATGGAACAACAGACCGATGAGTGGTTGCTGTCAGTGAGCCTCAAGCCCGGCCTGGTGGTGTGCGATAATGGGCAAAATCTCGTAGCAGCTCTGGGTCTAGCCGGTTTGACGCACATCCCTTGCCTGGCGCATGTGCTGAACTTGGTGGTCCAGAGGTTCCTTAAAAATTACCCCAATATGCCAGAGCTGCTGCAGAAAGTGCGGGCTGTCTGTGCGCACTTTCGGCGTTCTCACCCTGCTGCTGCTCGCCTGTCAGCGCTGCAGCGTAACTTCGGCCTTCCCGCTCACCGCCTCATATGTGACGTGCCCACAAGGTGGAACTCCACCTTGCACATGCTGGCCAGACTGTGCGAGCAGCAGCAGGCAATAGTGGAGTTTCAGCTGCAGCAATCACGCGTGAGTCGCTCTGCGGAACAGCACCACTTCACCACCAATAACTGGGCCTCCATGCGAGACCTTTGTGCCTTGTTGCGCTGTTTCGAGTACTCCACGAACATGGCCAGTGCCAATGACGCCGTTCTCAGCGTTACTATCCCAGTTCTATGCCTCCTTGAAAAAACGCTTTGTGCGATGATGGAAGAGGATGTGGCACAGGAGGATGAGGAGGAGGAGGAGGAAGCGGGATCATTTCAAAGGCTTTCAGGGCAGTCTTTCACAAGTGGCTACGAGGGTGGGTTCCTGCACCAACAAACGCCAGGTACACAATTGTCCGGCAGAAAGGGCACAGTTCTGGAGGATGACGAGGTGGAGGAGGAGATGGAGGAGGAGGAGGAGGAGGAGGAGCCATGTTCACAGCAGGGTGGCACTCAGACCAGCTCGTGGCCATTACTGGTGCGTGGCTGGGGGGATACAGAGGACACAGACGATACACCTCCCACAGAGGACAGCTTTTCTTTGCCTCTGGGCAGCCTGGCACACATGAGCGATTACATGCTGCAGTGTTTCCGCAACGACAGCCGAGTTGCCCACATTTTAACTGGTGCTGATTACTGGGTGGCCACCCTGCTGGATCCCCGTTACAAGGACAACGTACCGTCCTTAATTCCCTCACTGGAGCGGGATCGTAAGATGCGCGAGTACAAGCGCACGCTGGTAGACGCGCTGCTGGTGGCATTCCCACCTGACAGCGGGCGTACGGTGGAAGCACAAGGCGAAGGCAGAGGAGGAGGAAGAGGTCGCCAACGCAGCCGGGGCACCGGCAGCACCTCAGAAGGCAGGGTTAGCATGGCCGAAATGTGGAAAAGCTTTGTCAGCACGCCACAACAACCAGCACCACCAGCTGAGATGGAACGTCTTAGCAGGAGGCAGCATTTCACCAACATGGTTGAGCAGTATGTGTCCACAGGCCTACACGTACTGGATGACGGGTCTGCCCCCTTTAACTTCTGGGTCTCCAAATTGGGCACATGGCCTGAGCTTGCCGTTTATGCCTTGGAGGTGCTGGCCTGCCCTGCAGCCAGTGTATTATCTGAACGTGTATTTAGCACGGCAGGGGGCGTTATCACAGACAAGCGCAGCCGCCTGTCCAGAGCCAATGTGGACAAGCTCACGTTCATTAAAATGAACCAGGCATGGATCCCACAGGACTTGTCCGTACCTTGTGCAGAATAGACATGTATACCGGTGTTGTGACAAAAACTGTCCGGCCATCGGATTGTGCCCGGCCCGTACTGCGCAGGCGCAGCGCTTGCGCAGTACAGAGGACAAGGAGATTCACAAAATCTCCGAAGATGAACGGCGCCTGCGCTGTGAGTGCAGGTTCAAGCCCCACCATCCAAGAGGACATACGGTAGCACATAGTAACAGGGCCCCTCACGGGCTCGCTTCGATCGCGGCCTTGCTTGGCTCGGCTTGAACCACGGATGGTGTGGCCTTCACCTGAACTCAACACGCAGGCGCTGTTAGTCTTGGGAGATTTTTGAAATCCCCTTGTCCTACATACTCAGCAAGCGCAGTACAGGGCGGACACTATTCGACAGGGGACAGAATTCGACACATCACCGGCCTTACCCAGCCATTGTTGTATTTTTGAACCAGTGTTGGCTACCTCGTCCTCCTCCACCGCCGCTTCCACCTACACAGCCACATCCACCGCCACCTCAACCTCCTACTCCATATGGACCTCGTCCTGCTAGGCCAAGATTAAAATTTTTATTTTATTTTTTTGTAGCGCACAGATCCTTTCCCCCTTACCTGCCTTTATGTTGTTGGCTCTTCGCAGGAGGGAGAAAGGCACACCGCACTACCAGCCCGTATCCTCCTATATAAAGAGGTTGAGCGGTGTACTTGACGGGCCGTGTCCACAGCCGGAGTCAAAACTCCTCCAGGGGATGATTCTCACCTCTACTGTAGGTAGAGGCAAGTCCTTTAATTGCCAGTAAAGTCAATGTCCACACCAGTTGAAACTCCAACTCTTATTCTCTCATGGCAAAATAAACTGTACTCAGATAGAAAAGGTTAGAGCAAAGAAACAGAACAGCTTAAGGTGTGGAGGAGGTCCAGGCACAAACGTAGCACATTCACTTCACTGCTTAGGTTTCTCAAACAGTTTTTGGCGCACGGTCTCTGCCACAGACATTGAGGTTGGTCTCTGCCACAGACCGGGTGTACAAGGCCCCTGCCACGGGCCTGGAGAACTTTGGTCTCAGCCACAGACCAGGGTGTATAAGGCCCCTGCCACGGGCCAGTTGAATAAGGCCTCTGATACAGTCAAGGTGACCTTGAGCTTCTCCTTCTACGAACCTAGCCCATATCAAGGGGAAGACATCTCTCCAGGAAGTCAACAGACCATTCCTTCACCGTGACTCCCGCATCGGTCCATCAGAATGATCCTCCCTTCCCTGGAACAGGGTCCCCTACACGAGGCGGCTCTGGACTCCAGGCTTTACTCCCGCCCCTAGGCCTCCATACCCAGGGCAGCAAGAACTCCAGGATAGTACCTCACCCCGGGCTAAAGGTGCCTGAGATGGAACAGGAACACATGCACCCAGGCCGAAGGCACCTGGGCGCGGACCCCACTGGACATCAGCCCCCAGGCCAAAGGTCTGCCCCTTTTATATGCTCTCCCGGCATGCACAGCAGGTTCCCCGCCCCGCTGTACTACTGCCAAGAGGGGACACAAAAGGCGCCACCTGTAGGCCGCAGGGAACTGCACACCAATACTGTCCCCCGAGGACAAAATGGTCCATGAATCCTACAGAATTAGGGTATTTGAGCCTATTTACCACTCAAACACTTTCCTTAAATTTAGCACCCCGCTACATTTTTATTTCAAAGTATTTTATTTTCCCACTAGCTTATCCATTAAATTAAATAATTTATTCCAGAAAGGGCGTATTCTGGGGCATTCCCACCATATGTGTGGCATCGTGCCGTTGAGTTTCTGAGGTTCTTAATGACTTCCTGTACCTCTTCTGCTGAAAAGGGGGCCTCCAGCATATTATTTTATTTTTTAATTTTTTTTATGTTCTTTTAAGTTATTTCCTATCCACATTTGTTTGCAGAGCACTTGCCATGTTCTTAACAACATTTTGCTGCCATTTGCAGCCCTCTAGCCCTTTCCATTACTTTTTTAGAGCCTTTTTAGTCGTCAGAAGTCCGGGTCCCCATTGACTTCAATGGGGTCCGGGTCCGGGTCCGGGTTCGGGTTAAAGTTCGGTCCCGAATCCGAACTTTTTTCCGAAGTTCGGCCGAACCCGCCGGACCCGAATATCCAGCTACCCGCTCAACTCTAGTTATCACCCCTGTAATATTTGTTTTGCTGTCTGTGCACCTGTTCAGAACATTTCACCTCACTTTCCGTCCCAATGACAATTTATTTTTTGAAAATTTGGGGTTTTTATTGAAACAAGTATTGGTGATAAAGCATCAGTGGAGAGGAGACATCTTTTTCCCATATTAACTCTTACAGGAGAGAATTTCCCTTCCTAGGTGTTGGTGTTGCCACAACACTGTAAGCCCTCACGGTTAATCTTGGTGGGCGCTGGAACGCCCTGCTGTGAACTATTATATCAAGAATTGTAATTACATGCCAATGTTGAACAGTGGTAGGAAAAATTGGGCTTTTGGTAGTGGTGCTGGTGCCACAACACTGTAAGTCCTCAAAGTTACTCTAGGTGGGCGCAGGAATGGGCCCAGCTATGAAATATTAGATCAATAATTGTAATTGCATGCCCCTGTTGAACAGGGGCAGAAAAATTGGGCCTTTGGTGGTGGTGGTGGTGGTGTTGCCACAACACTGTAAGCCCTCACAGTTACTCTTAGTGGGCGCAGGAATGGGCCCTGCTGTGAATTATTAGATCAAGAATTGTAATTACATGCCCCTGTTGAACAGGGGCATAAAAATTGGGCCTTAGGCACTGGTGCCACAACACTGCAACCCCTCACAGATATTGTACTTGGAGCGCAGCAATGAGCCCTGCTGCAAAGTATTGCATCAAAAGTTGTAATTACACGCCCCTATTAAACAGGGGCATACAAATTGGGCCTTAGGCACTGGTGCCACAACACTGCAACCCCTCACAGATACTGTACTTGGAGCGCAGCAATGAGCCCTGCTGCAAAGTATTGCATCAACATTTTTATTTACACGCCCCTGTAAAACAGGAGCTAAAAAAATTGGGCCTTAGGCACTGATGCTGGTGCCACAACACTGCAACCCCTCACAGATACTCTATTAGAAGCGCAGCAATGAGCCCTGCTGCAAAGTATTGCATCAAAAATTGTATTTACACGCCCCTGTAAAACAGGGGCTAAAAAATTGGGCCTTAGGCACTGGTGCTGGTGCCACAACACTGCAACCCCTCACAGATACTGTAGTTGGAGTGCAGCAATGAGTGAGCCCTGCTGCAAAGCATTGCATCAAAATTTGTAAATACACGCCCCTGTTAAACAGGGGCTGAAAAATTGGGCCTTAGCCACTGGTGGCGCTGCCCAGAACCAAAAATGTTCTTACAAGCTATCAGCATCATCATTGAGGAGGAAGAGGATAGTCACTCAGCATAACAGGATAGTCACTCAGCATCAGCATAGGCAGTCTTGAAGGGATCTGACATTTCAAAAAAAATGTTTCGGTTACATCAGCATCAGGTGCTTGGTAGCTGGTGGGGATCCAAGACTGATTCATTTTTATGAAGGTCAGTCGATCGACCGAGTCGGTCGATCGGTTACAAAGCCTCCAGCAGCACTGAATACGCGTTATGAAAGAACGCTGGATGCAGGACAGGCCAGTACCTCAGTTGCATACTGTGCAAGCTCTGGCCAGTGATCCATCCTCAAGACTAGTGATGAGCCGAACACCCCCGGGTTCGGATCGCACCAGAACCCGCGAACGGACCGAAAGTTCGCACGAACATTAGAACCCTATTAAATACAATGGATGCGAACGTTTGAATTCTAAAGTGCTAATTATAACGACTATTATCCATGTTATTGTCCTAAACAGAGTTTGGGATCCCGGGTTCTGCACCAGGGGACATGTATCAATGCAAAAAGAAGTTTTAAAAACGGCCGATTTTCGGGAGCAGTCATTTTAATGATGCATAAAGTGAAAAATAAAAGTCAAATATTCATTTAAATATTGTACCTGGGGGGTGTCTAAAGTATGCCTGTGAAGTGCCACGCGTTTCCCGTGTTTAGAACTGTCCCTGCACAAAATTACATTTCTAAAGGAAAAAAAGCCATTTAAAACTGCTTGCGGCTTTAATGTAATGTCTGGTCCCGGTAATATGGATGAAAATCTTTAAGAAAAATGGCATAGCTACCCCATCACCCCCCCCCCTACCCCAGCCCATTACCAGCCCCTTTGGGTCTTGTATGGATATTAAGAGGAACCCCGCACACATAATAAAAAAGGCCCTATATACTCTGAACAGCCGTATACAGGCGGTGCATACAAGACAGGGACTGTAGGTTTGTTCTTATGTAGAATCTGTTTGTAAATTTGAACAGCTACATTGTTTAAGTGTAGCTCCAGCCCAAATACCTATTTTTAAGCTTTTTGGAAAACATAGGGAAGGGTTATCACCCCTGTAACATTTGTTTTGCTGTCTGTGCCCCTGTTCAGAACATTTCACCTCACTTTGCGTCCCAATGACAACTGTTTTTGAAATGTGGTGTTTTTATTGAAACAAGGATTGGTGATAAAGCATCAGTAGAGAGGAGACACCTTTCTCCTATATTAATTCTTACAGGAGAGAATTTTCCTTCCAAGGGGTAGATTTCCTCTCACTTCCTGTTGTCTTCTTCCGTTTGCAAGTAGTAGTCGTTTGTAAGTTGGATGTTTGAAAGTAGGGACCTGCCGTATATACTCTGCAGAAATTGGCCCCTTAGGTGTTGGTGTTGGCACAACACTGTAAGCACTCACAGTTACTCTTGGTGGGTGCTGGAACGCCCTGCTGTCAACTATTATATCAGGAATTGTAATAACATATAATTGTTGAACAGTGGTAGTAAAAATTGGGCCTTTGATGGTGGTGCTGGTGCCACAACACTGTAAGGCCTGACAGTTACTCTTGGTGGGCGCAGCAATGGGCCCTGCTGTGAATTATTAGATCAATAATTATAATTGCATGCCCCTGTTGAACAGGGGCTGAAAAATTGGGCCTTTGGTGGTGGTGGTGGTGGTGGTGGTGTTGACACAACACTGTAAGGCATGACAGTTATGCCCCATACACACGATCGTTTTTCATGCCGTTAAAAATGCCATTTTAAAAAATGGCCATTAAAAATGATCGTGTGTAGGCTCCAGAGCATTTTTAACGACGTGAAAAACGGCCATTAAAAATTCCGGACATGCTCTCTTTTTTCACGTCGTTTTTCATGTCGTTTTTTTTAATGTGTGTATGCTTTCACGACGTGAAAAAAAACGCGCATGCTCAGAATCAAGTATGAGACGGGAGCGCTCGTTCTGGTAAAACTAGCGTTCGTAATGGAGATAGCACATTCATTACACAGTAACGGACTGAAAAGCGCGAATCGTCGCTCAACAAACTTTACTAACATGAAGGGTGGCGCCATTCGAACGGAACTTCCCCTTTATAGTGCCGTCGTACGTGTTGAACGTCACTGCGCTTTGCTTGATCGTTTTTTTTAATGATAGTGTGTACGCAAGGCAGGCTTGAGAGGAAACATGAAAAAAAACGAGGAGAAAAACGTCGGTTTAAAAAATGACATTAAAAACGATCGTGTGTACGGGGCATTACTCTTGGTGGGCGCAGCAATGGGCCCTGCTGTGAATTATTAGATCAATAATTATAATTGCATGCCCCTGTTGAACAGGGGCTGAGAAATTGGGCCTTAGGCACTGGTGGCACAACACTGCAACCCCTCACAGATACTGTACTTGGAGCACAGCAATGAGGCCTGTTGCAAAGTATTGCATCAAAAATTGTAATTACACGCCCCTGTTAAAAAGGGGCTGAAAAATTGGGCCTTAGCCACTGGTGGCGGCACCCATAAACCAAAATGATCTTCAAAGCTATCATCATTAATCGGATCATTGAGGAGGAGGAGGAGGATAGCCAGTCAACATAAAAGCACAGGCACTCAGCATCAGCATCAGTCTTGAAGGGATGTGACATTTTAAAATCAATTAGTCTGTTATATCAGCATCAGGTGTGTGGTAGCTGGTGGTGATCCAAGACTGGTTCATCTTGATGAAAGTCAGTCGATCAACCGAGTCGGTGGACAGGCGCACCCTGTGATCCGTGACAAATCCTCCAGCAGCACTGAATGTGCGTTCTGAAAGAACGCTGGATGCAGGACAGGCCAGTAGCTCAATTGCATACTGTGCAAGCTCTGGCCAGTGATCCATCCTCAAGACCCAGTAAGCCAGAGGATTTTCGGTGGGGAAGGTGTCCAAGTCTGACCTTGCCCTTAGGTATTCCTGCACCATGTATATCAGACGCTGGCGATGGTTGCTGGAACCGATCATACTTTGGGGCTGCGGACTAAAGAATTGTCTGAACGCATCGGTCAGACGGCCACCTTCCCCACTGCTCCTTCTTTGACTGCCTGAAGCCTCAGCAACTCGTTGTCCAGGACCAGGAGTTTGTAACCTCCCAGTCTCTGGGAACGCGTTGCACAGACCTTTCTGCAAGGCCTCCCGGAGTTGTCTCATCCTCTGCTCCCTCTGCGACGGTAAGATAAGGTCCGCAACCTTACCCTTGTACCGTGGATCAAGGAGAGTGGCCAGCCAGTAATGGTCCCTCTCCTTGATCCGAAGAATACGAGGATCCTTCCGCAGACTTTGCAGGATCAGGGAGGCCATGCAGCGTAGGTTAGCTGAGGCATTCAGTCCGGAGTCCTCTGGGTCACTAAGGACGACATGATCCGCAGCCACCTCCTCCCAGCCACGTACAAGTCCACTGGTTTCTTGGGACTGTAAATCATCCCTAAAAGACTGCTGCTGATGATGCTGAGTGCCAGCCTCCACCTCCATGCTGACACAATCCTCCTCCTCCTCCTCCTCTTCCTGTGCGATGGGTGGGACAGAAGGAACACTGTCTGGGTAAAAGGGGCCTTGAGAGGCAAGGAAGTCCTCCTCTTCCTGCCTCTGTTCTGCCTCAAGTGCCCTGCCCATTATTCCACGCAGCGTGTGCTCCAACAGGTGGACAAGAGGTACAGTGTCACTGATGCATGCACTGTCACTGCTCACCATCCTCGTGGCCTCCTCAAATGGTGCCAGGACAGTGCATGCATCCCTGATCATGCCCCACTGGCGTGGTGAAAAAAACCCGAGCTCCCCTGACCCTGTCCTGGTGCCGTAGTCGCACAGGTACTCATTGATGGCCCTCTGCTGCGTGTGCAGCCGCTGCAGCATGGCCAACGTTGAGTTCCACCTGGTGGGCATGTCACATATAAGGCGGTTCTTGGGCAGGTTCAACTCCTTTTGCAGCTCAGCCAGGTGAGCACTGGCATTATAAGATCTGCGGAAATGCACACAGACTTTCCTGGCCTGCCTCAGGACATCCTGTAAGCCCGGGTACCTGCCCAAGAACCGCTGCACCACCAGGTTAAGGACGTGAGCCACACAGGGCACATGGGTCAGTTGTCCCTGTCGGAGGGCGGAGAGGAGGTTGGTGCCATTGTCGCAAACCACCATTCCTGGCTTAAGCTGGCGTGGCATCAACCACCTCTCGGCCTGCCCCTGCAGAGCAGACAGGACCTCTGCCCCAGTGTGGCTCCTGTCCCCCAAACACACCAGCGCAAGCACGGCATGGCATCTTTTTGCCTGCGTTCTTGCGTAGCCCCTTGAACGCCTACGGAGCACCGCTGGTTCCGAGGACAAAGCACAGGAAGAGGCCATGGAGGAAGAAGAAGAGGAGGGGGTGGAGGAGAGAGGTGTGTCACAACCAGTAGTAGCATTTTGGAGGCGTGGAGGTGGAACAACCTCCAACACTACTGCACCTTGTCCTGCATCCTTCCCAGCTGCCAAAAGAGTGACCCAATGGGCCGTGAAAGAAAGGTAACGTCCCTGTCCATGCCTGCTGGACCATGAGTCAGCGGTAATATGCACCTTACCGCTGACCGCCCTGTCCAGCGAGGCCAAGACATTGCCTTCCACATGCCTGTAGAGAGCCGGAATCGCCTTCCGTGAGAAAAAGTGGCGTTTGGGAACCTGCCACTGAGGAACCGCACATTGCACAAACTCACGGAAGGGGGCCGAGTCTACCAACTGAAAAGGCAGCAGTTGAAGCGCTAGCAATTTAGCCAAGCTAGCATTCAACCGCTGGGCATGTGGATGGCTGGGAGTGAACTTCTTTCGACGGTCCAGCAGCTGGGGCAGGGAAAATTGCCTGCTAGAATCGGACGTCGGTGTACTGCTAGCAGAGTGGCCGCAAGTACTTGGCTGTGACACACCTAATTCTACACCTTCATTCCTCTCAGTGCAGGTTTCAGAGAGGACTGAAGGTATAGTGGGGTTGGAGATCCCAGCTGATGCGGTGCAAGGAGAGGTCCGCTTTGTTCTTTGGTGTGGGTCTTTAAAGGTAGGCTTGCCAACGAGCTGCATGGCAGGTCAACATATGTCTGATCAAGCATGTGGTGCCCAAGCGGCTGATGTTTTGGCCACGCTATATACGCTTGAGACATATGTTGCAAACAGCAGCTGTGCGATCTGATGCACTCGCCTCAAAAAAGGCCCACACCAAAGAACTTTTTGAATGACGGGCAGAGGCAGCGCCCTGCACAGGCGGAGCTCTGCGGTGTGATTCCGTCGGTGTGCTGCCCATACGCTGGCCACCCAAGGGCATCCTGCCTCGTTGGAGATGTGCCTCCTCCTCATCCTCCTCCTCCTCCTCTCTCCTATTAGGCACCCACGTGGAGTCAGTGACCTCATCATCCCCTCCCTCCTCATCACTGGAGCCAATCTGGCAGTATGCTGCAGCTGCTGGAGCATGACTGCCAGATTGGTGTCCTTCTTGAGCATCCCCTCTCTCTGCTCTCACGCTACTGCCTTCCTCTATCTGGGTATCATCATCAGATCCTTCGAAACGCTGGGCATCCTCCTGGAGCATGTACCCAACACTGTGCTCAAACAGTTTGGGGGACTCCTCAGGAGGAGGACATGGTGGGTCTAGGGAAGGATTGACTAATGAAGATAATGATACCAGAGAAGAGGACGCTTTGGCAGCTACTTTGCCAGTACCCTGAGCCTGGGTGAGAGAGGATGAGGAGGATGAGGTGGGCTTGGTCATCCACTCTACCAAGTCTTCGGCATGATGTGGCTCAACATGTCCAGCTGCCGAAAAGAAGGACAAGCGTGTCCCATGGCCATGTGCTGATGACAATGCACCGCGTCCACGACCAGCACTGTTGCCCCCAGACACAGAGCCTGCTTGCCCTCTTTTTTTGCCTCCTGACTGTCTGCCTCTCCTTGTTTGCCTTCCAGACATTTTAATGGATGGCCTGCAGGGAGATGGGAAAAACAGCAATAAGGGCTACCTTCAGGTGTATACTGTGCAGGAGGCTTAGCAACAATGACACTGACACTGTCCCCTGCCTATCCTTCTCTGTCCCTAAACACAAGGATTTGCAATATGCTTCAGCAAGATTGGTTTAGCACAGAATAGCACACTGACAGTTTCCCTCACTGTCCTTCTCTGTCCCTACAAACAAGATTTAGCACAGAATAGCACACTGATAGTTTCCACGAGTGTCCTTCTCTGTCCCTAAACTCAAGGATTTCAAATATGGTTCAACAAGATTGGTTTAGAACAGAATAGCACACTGACAGTTTCCCTCACTGTCCTTCTCTGTCCCTACAAACAAGATTTAGCACAGAATAGCACACTGATAGTTTCCACGAGTGTCCTTCTCTGTCCCTAAACTCAAGGATTTCAAATATGGTTCAGCAAGATTGGTTTAGAACAGAATAGCACACTGACACTTTCCCTCACTGTACCTCTCTGTCCCTAAACTCAAGGATTTCAAATATGGTTCAGCAAGATTGGTTTAGAACAGAATAGCACACTGACAGTTTCACTCACTGTCCTTCTCTGTCCCTGCAAACAAGATTTAGCACAGATAAGCACACTGATAGTTTCCACGAGTGTCCTTCTCTGTCCCTAAACTCAAGGATTTCAAATATGGTTCAGCAAGATTGGTTTAGAACAGAATAGCTCACTGACACTTTCCCTCACTGTACCTCTCTGTCCCTAAACTCAAGGATTTCAAATATGGTTCAGCAAGATTGGTTTAGAACAGAATAGCACACTGACACTTTCCCTCACTGTACCTCTCTGTCCTTAAACTCAAGGATTTCAAATATGGTTCAGCAAGATTGGTTTAGAACAGAATAGCACACTGACACTTTCCCTCACTGTACCTCTCTGTCCCTAAACTCAAGGATTTCAAATATGGTTCAGCAAGATTGGTTTAGAACAGAATAGCACACTGTCAGTTTCACTCACTGTCCTTCTCTGTCCCTACAAACAAGATTTAGCACAGAATAGCACACTGATAGTTTCCACGAGTGTCCTTCTCTGTCCCTAAACTCAAGGATTTCAAATATGGTTCAGCAAGATTGGTTTAGAACAGAATAGCACACTGACACTTTCCCTCACTGTACCTCTCTGTCCCTAAACTCAAGGATTTCAAATATGGTTCAGCAAGATTGGTTTAGAACAGAATAGCACACTGACACTTTCCCTCACTGTCCTTCTCTGTCCCTAGAAACAAGGTTTAGCACAGAATAACACACTGACACTCTGCCTACCTATCCTTATTTGTCCCTAAACACAAGGAATCCAGGATTAGTAAAGGAAAAAAAATGACACTGTCCCTGCCTATGCTTCTCTTTCCCTGCTCCGGAACACACTACACAAGGCCGCCGCGCTGGCGGCCTTTTATAGTGTGGGGCGTGTACTAAACCCCCTCAGCAATAATTGGCCACAGGCATCCTGCCTGTGGCCAATCATTGCTCTCCTCGCTGCCGGCGCTGTGATTGGCCAAGCATGCGGGGTCACAGTGCATGCTTGGCCAATCACAGCGCCTGGATGACACTGCGATGGCGTAGTGCATTGTGGGCCGTTCGCGTCACTCGAATTTGGCGCGAACGGCCCAAATCGTTCGTTCTTCGTTGAACGATCGAACAGCCGATGTTCGAGTCGAACGTATGTTCGACTCGAACACAAAGCTCATCCCTACTCAAGACTAGGGATGAGCCGAACACTCCCCCGTTCGGTTCGCACTAGAACCTGCGAACAGACCTAATGTTCGCGCAAACTTTAGAACCCTATTAAATACAATGGATTCGAACGTTCGAAATCAAAAGTGCTAATTATCAAGGCTAATATGCAAGTTAATATCCTAAAAAGGGTTTGGGGACCCGGGTACTGCCCCAGGGGACATGTATCAATGCAAAAAAAGTTTTAAAAACTGCAGTTTTTTCGGGAGCAGTGATTTTAATAATGCTTAAAGTGCAACAATAAAAGTGAAATATTGCTTTAAATTTCGTACTGGGGGTGGGGGGGGGGGGGTGTATAGTAAGCCTGTAAAGCAGCACTTGTTTCCCGTGCTTAGAACTGTCCCTGCACAAAGTGTAATTTCTGAAGGAAAAAAGGTCATTTAAAAGCACTCGCGGCTATAATGAATTGTAGGCTCCCGGCAATACAGAGAAAAGTCATTGATAAAAAAAAAAAAATGCGTGGGGGTCCCCCCGAATTCATTTACCAGGCCCTTCAAGTCTGGTATGGATTTTAAGGGGAACTCCACGCCAAATAAAAAAAAATGGCATGGAGTTCCCCAAAAAATCCATACCAGACCCTTTATCCGAGCACGCAACCTGACAGGCCGCAGGAAAAGAGGGGGGAAGAGAGAGCGCCCCCCCTCCTGAACCGTACCAGGCCACATGCCCTCAACATGGGGAGGATGCTTTGAGGGGCTGTGAGAAGAGGCGGGTCTATACATTTATTACACTGTTCCCCATCAGGTCCGCTCAGCCAATGACGTAGGCGGGGTCTGATGTACGAGGGGGTGGGGTCAGCTGTCAGATCATAGGGGTAAGCCCAGGCTTTCCCCGCTTGCGGGGAATAGCCAATGACGTAGGCTTACCCCTATGATCTGACGGGTGACCCCGCCCCCTCGTATGTCAGACCCCGCCTACATCATTGGCTGAGCGGACCTGATGGGGAACTTCCTCCGCAGTGTAATAAATGAATAGACCCGCCCCTTCTCACGTTCCCCATCAGGTCCGCTCAGGCTTACACCCAGTGAAGGTGACCCCGCCCCCTACGTCACTGGCTGAGCGGACCTGATGGGGAACGTGTGAAGGGGCGGGGTCTATTCATTTATTACACTGCAAAGGAAGTTCCCCATCAGGTCTGTTCAGCCAATGACGTTTCGTGTGGATCGGATCACCGCGGGACACTGGATTACATTGCTGGAATGGGTTTTTTTTTTTTAAATAAAGGACTTTCCCAACTGTGTCTGTGTGTTTATTTTTTATTTTTTACACTTTCTTTGTGAAATGGCAGGGGTACAATGTACCCCTTACCAATTCACATAGGGGGACGGGATCTGGGGGTCCCTTTTGTTAAAGGGGTCTTCCAGATTCCGATAAGCCCCCTGCCCGCAGACCCCCACAACCACCGGGCAAGGGTTGTGGGGATGAGGCCCTTGTCCCCATCAACATGGAGACATGGTTCTTTGAGGGGTCACAGACCCTCAAAGCATCCTCCCCATCTTGTGGCCTGGTACGGTTCAGGAGGGGGGGGCGCTCTCTCGTCCCCCCCTATTTTCCTGCGGCCTGCCAGGTTGCGTGTTTGGATAAAGGGTCTGGTATGGATTTTTGGGGCGAACTCCACGCCATTTTTTTTTTACATTTGGCGTGGAGTTCCCCTTACCTGAAGGGCCTGGTATGGATATTTGGGGGGAATCCCACGTATTTTTTTTTTCATTTGACGCAGGGTTCCCCTTAATATCCATGCCAGACATGAAGGGCCTGGTAATTTGAATTTGGGGGGCCCCCACGCATTTTTTTTTTATCAATGACTTTTCTCTGTATTGCCGGGAGCCGACAATTCATTATAGTCGCGAGTGCTTTTAAATGACTTTTTTTCCTTCAGAAATGACACTGTGTGCAAGGACAGTTCTAAGCATGGGAAACAAGCGCTGCTTTACAGGCATACTATACACCCCCCCCCCCCCCCCCAGTACGAAATTTAAAGGAATGTTTCACTTTTATTGTTTCACTTTAAGCATTATTAAAATCACTGCTCCCGAAAAAATGGCAGTTTTTAAAACTTTTTTTTGCATCGATACATGTTCCCTGGGGCAGGAGCCGGGTCCCCAAACACTTTTTATGATAATAACTTGCATATAAGCCTTTAAAATTGGCACTTTTGATTTCTCCCATAGACTTTTACAGGGTGTTCCACGGCTTTTCGAATTTGCCACGAACACCCCAAATTGTTCGCTGTTCGGCGAACAGGCAAATTTGTAACCTCCCAGTCTGTGCAACGCGTTGCACAGACCTTTCTGCAAGGCCTCCCGAAGATGCTTCATCCTCTCCGACGGCAAGATAAGGTCCGCAACCTTACCCTTGTAACGTGGATCAAGGAGGGTTGCCAGTCAGTAATGATCCCTCTCCTTGATCGCACGAATACGAGGATCCTTCCGCAGGCTTTACAGGATCAGGGAGGGCCATGCAGCGTAGGTTCGCTGAGGCATTCGGTGCGGAGTCCTCCGGGTCACTGAGGACGACATGATCCGCAGCCACCTCCTCCCAGCCACGTACAAGTCCATGGGTGCCTTGGGACTGTAATTGATCCCTTAAAGACTGCTGCTGATGCTGAGTGCTAGTCTTCACCTCCATGCTGACACAATCCTCCTCCTCCTCTTTCTGTGTGATAGCCGGGCCAGCAGGAACACTGTCTGGATAAAGGGTGCCTTGAGAGGTAAGGAAGTCCTCCTCTTCCTGCCTCTGTTCTGCCTCAAGTGCCCTGTCCATTATTCCATGCAACGTGTGCTCCAACAGATGGACAAGAGGGACAGTGTCACTGATGCATGCACTGTCACTGCTCACCATCCTCGTGGCCTCCCTAAATGGTGCCAGGACAGTGCATGCATCCCTGATCATGGCCCACTGGCGTGGGGAAATAAATCAAAGCTACCCTTACCCTGTCCTAGTGCCATATTGCAACATATACTTATTGATGGCCCTCTGCTGCGTGTGCAGCCACTGCAGCATGGCCAACGCAGAGTTCCACCTGGTGGGCATGTCACAGATTAGGCGGCTCTTGGGCAGGTTGTAATCATTTTGCAGGTCAGCCAGCCGAGCACTGGCATTATATGACCGGCGGAAATGCCCACAGAGTTTCCTTGCCTGCTTCAGGGCCTCCTGTAAGCCCGGGTACCTGCCCAAGAATCGCTGCACCACCAAGTTAAGGACGTGAACCAAACAGGGCACATGGGTCAGTTGTCACTGTCGGAGGGTGGAGAGGAGGTTGGTGCCATTGTCGCAAACCACCTTTCCTGGCTTAAGCTGGCATGGCGTCAGCCACCTCTGAGCCTGCCCCTGCAGAGCTGACAGAATCTCTGCCCTAGTGTGGCTCCTGTCCCCCAAGCACACCAGCTTAAGCACCGCATGGCATCTTTTTGCCTGCATACTTGCGTAGCCCCTTGAACGCCTACGGAGCACCGCTGGTTCCAAGGACAAAGCACAGGTAGAGGCCATGTAGGAAGAAGAAGAGGAGGGGTGGAGGAGAGAGGTGTGTCAGAATCACCAGTAGTAACATTTTGGAGACGTGGTGGCAGAACAACCTCCAACACTACTGCACCTTGTCCTGCATCCTTCCCAGCTGCCAGCAGATTCACCCAATGCGCCGTGAAAGATAGGTAACATCCCTGTCCATGCCTGCTGGACCATGAGTCATAGGTAATATGCACCTTACCACTGACTGCCCTGTCCAGAGAGGCCAAGGCCTTCCACATGCCGGTAGAGAGCCGGAATCGCCTTCCGTGAGAAAAAGTGGCATTTGGGAACCTGCCACCGAGGATCCTCACATTCCACAAACTCACGGAAAGGGGCAGAGTCTACCAACTGAAAAGGCAGCAGTTGAAGTGCTAGCAATTTAGCCAAGCTAGCATTCAACCGCTGGGCATGTGGATGGCTGGGATCGAACTTCTTTCGGTGGTGCAGCAGCTGGGGCAGGGAAATTTGCCTGGTACAATCGGACGTCGGTGTACCGATAGCTGATTGCCCGCAAGTACTTGGCTGTGACACACCTAATTCTACACCTTCATTCCTCTCAGTGCAGGTTTCAGAGAGGACTGAAGGTATAGTGGGGTTGGAGATCCCAGCTGATGAGGAGCAAGGAGAGGTCCGCTTTGTTCTTTGGTGTGGGTCTTTTAGGTACGCTTGCCAACGAACTGCATGGCAGGTCTACATATGTCTGATCAAGCACGTGGTGCGCAAGCGGCTGATGTTTTGGCCACGCGATATACGCTTTAGACATATGTTGCAAACGGCAACGGTGCAATCTGCTGCACATGTCTGAAAAAGGCCCACACCAAAGATCTTTTGGAATAACGCGCAGAGAAAGCAGCACCCTACACATGCAGAGCTCTGCTGTGTGATGCAGTCAGTGTGCTGCCCTTAAGCTGGCCCCTGGAGGGCATCCTGCCTCGTTGGAGATGTGCCTCCTCCTCCTTCTCCTCTCTCAAATCAGGCAGCCACGTGGAGTCAGTGACTTCATCATCCCCTCCCTCCTCATCACTGGAGCAAATCTGGCAGTATGCTGCAGCTGGGGGAACATGACAGCCAGATAGCTGTCCTTGTTGGGCACCCCCTCTCTCTGGGCTCACGTTACTACCCCCTCTCTCAGGGCTCATGTTACTGCCTTCCTCTAGCTGGGTTCCATCATTGGAGCCTTCAAAACGCTGGGCATCCTCCTGGAGCATGTACCCAACACTGTGGTCAAACAGTTCGGGGGACTCCTCAGGAGGACATGGTGGGGCTAGGGAAGGAGTGACTGATGCCATTGAGCCGAGGGAAGAGGCCGCTTTGGCAGCTGCTTTGCCAGACAAAGTACCCTGAGCCTGGGTGAGAGAGGATGAGGAGGATGAGGATGGCTTGGTCATCCACTCTACCAAGTCTTGGGCATGTTGCAGCTCAACATGGCCAGCTGCCGAAAAGAAGGACAAGCGTGTCCCGCGGCCACGTGCTGATGAGGATGCACCGTGTTCACGACCAGCACTGTTGCCTCTAGACACAGAGCCTGCTTGCCCTCTTTTATTGCCTCGTGACTGTCTGCCTCTCCTTGTTTACCTTCCAGACATACTAATTTCCTGCAGTGAGATGTAGCTGCACAAAGGTGGGATGAGAATGAGAAAAGCAGCAATTGTCTTCAGTTCGTTTTAGGGGAACACTGTGCAGAGGACACGGTACACTAACTGAAAATACTTGCAGCTCTCTGCCTGTGGTTTTATTATGAGAACACCACAAATTGTATTGAGGTTCCTTTAAGTGAACGCTGTGCAAAGGACAGAAGTACACTACATGAAATTAATGCAGCTCCCTGCCTGTGGCTTTATTATGAGAACACCACGTACTGTATTCAGGTAAGCTTTAGGTGAACGCTATGCAAAGCACACAGTACACTAAGTGAAACACTGACTGCAGGTAGTACAATCACCTGCCTGCCTGTCACAGTATAGAGAATAACAGGAACGGATCTAGCTAAACTGAATACAGTGTATAAATATATATACAACACCTAGGATGCGTATATATCCTCTACACACTGTAACTGCAGCTAACTGACTCACCTGCCTGCTCTATCTAACTCAATATTAATGACACTGTCTCTCTCTCTCTCTCTGTAAGCTCTCTCTTTATCCAACGCCAACACACTACACAAGGCCGCCCAGCTGTTGGCCTTATATACTGTGGGGCGTGTACCTACTCCTCTGAGCCATGATTGGCCAAAGCCACCCTGGCTTTGGCCAATTACGGCTCTCTGTTCTTACCGCGCTGTGATTGGCCAAAGCATGCGGTTCATAGTGCATGTTTGGCCAATCATCAGCCAGCAATGCACTTCGATGCCGCAGTGAATTATGGGCCGTGACGCGCCACTCGAATTTGGCACGAACGGCCCATAATGTTGGCAATTCGGCGAACAGCCGAACAGACGATGTTCGAGTTCGACTAGAAAACGAATCTCATCCCTACTTGTCACTGGCCGTGCAGGCTTGGCAACCGCAAGGGGCTCCGAACCTACAACCCTCAGCATTGCCAATCTGTTGGATTATTATATCATTGATACACAGTCCCGGTCAGTGTAATATATTACTAAATAGGCAGCCCACATCCCCTCCGATATCTTTTTCTACAGGTGTTATACAGTGTGACAGGTAGGGGGGGCAGTGTGACAGGTGGGGGGGAGCAGTGTGACACAGATAGGGGAGCAGTGTGACAGGGATAGGGGAACAGTATGACAGGTAAGGGGAGCAGTATGTCAGGGCGGGGGGAGCGGTGTGTCAGGGTGGGGGGAGCGGTGTGTCAGGGCGGGGGGAGCGGTGTGTCAGGGGCAGCGGCGGCTGGTGCTTAAAGTTTTTGGGGGGCACAAACAAACTGGGAGCAGTGTGACAGGTGGGGGGGGGCAGTGTGTCAGGAAGGGGGTAGCAGCGTGACAGGAAAAAAGAGGGGGGAGAAGTGGGTCAGGGAGGGGGAAGCAGTGTGAGGAGGGGGGAGCAGTTTTACAAGAAGGGAGAGCAGTGTATCAGGGGGAGCAGTAGGACAGGATGGGGAAGCAGTGTGTCAGGGCAGGGGGAGCGGTCTGTCAGGGGCAGTGGCGGCAGGTGCTCAAAGCTTTTGTAGCCACTGTGCCCATCAAACTCAGCTACTATGCCCATCAATTGCTGCCCCTGTGCCATCAAACGCAGCCACTGTACCCATCAATTGCTGCCACTGTGCCATCAAACGCAGCCACTGTGCCCATCAATTCAATTGCCGCCACTGTACCATCAAACGTAGCTACTGTGTCCATCAATTGCTGCCACTGTGCCATCAAACGCAGCCACTGTGCCATCAAATGCAGCCACTGTGCCCATCAATTGCTGCCACTGTGCCAAAAAACAAAGCCACTGTGCCATCAAATGCAGCCACTGTGCCCATCAATTGCCGCCATTGTACCATCAAACGCAGCTACTGTGCTCATCAATTGCCGCCACTGTGCCATCAAACGCAGCCACTGTGCAATAAAATGCAGCCACTGTGCCCATCAATTGCCGCCACTGTGCCATCAAATGCAGCCACTGTGCCATCAAACGCAGCCGCTGTGCATATCAAACGCAACCACTGTGCCCCTTTAAACGCAACTACTGTGCCCATCAATTGCTGCCACTGTGCCATCAAACCCAGCCACTGTACCATCCTCTCTTCCCGTCCTCTGCTATGATTGGATGCCTGATTGGAGTCCAATCACAGTGTCTGTCGTTTCAGCCAAGCAGGTGACAGGTAACATACCCGAGCACCTGATTAGCGGAGAGGCGGTTCAGTGTTAGGAAAGCAAATATTCATTCGCTTTCCTAACACACAGCTGAGTGAACTGCAAGCGCCCAACATGGCGCTCGCTGTTCATCTTTTTTTACGCCTATTAGAGCCTATGGCTCTAATCAGGTGCTTCAAAAAGATACCACAATTAATATTGACAACACAGTTATACTTTTCCTACAGCTTGATCACTAACTATTTCAAACTGATTAGCTGCAGGGGTTGTACCATTGATACCCTGTCAGTATTACATTTTGCTTTCAATAGTCATATTTTTATATAACGAATATGCGGTCAAATCCAGATCAAATGAGAATGATAGGAAAAGGTGGAAAGGCAGTTTCTAGCCCCCCCTTTTCCTCATGGGAGAGCGGCGGGGATGTCAGTTTCAAATTCCCCGTGAGGTGCCTGGTGCTCTCAGGGGGAACACAGCAGGTGTCACGTAACCTGGGAGAGGAGTACAGGTGTCCTCTCTCAGGTCCTGTGGAGAAAGCCTGGGAAAAGCCAGTTTGAACAGGATGGATCTAGCCCCGCTTGGGGGCTATAAAACAAGGGTTCCGTGTCTCCAGGCTCATTCGCCTCAGAAGGCAGAAGCTGTGGTGTTCTAGGAGCTATCTCCACTGCACAAACAGCGCCTTCTGAGGCGAGAAGATGAACCTGATGCTGCGGCTGATCGAGCGGGCTGGAGAGGACGGCGGGGAAGCCTGGATTCGCCAGTGCTTGGACCTACCTCGCTCGGCGGGTCAAGAAGCTCCGGTGGGAGCTGCAGCATCCTGCGGTGGATCCGGGACAGCGGCGGCCGCGGAGGAGCATCCTGGGGAAGACATCCGGGAACCCAGGCAGCTTCCTGTGGAGGGCAGTCCAGGATTAGCTGAAGATGTTACGGTTCAGCGTTGCAGAGGAAGTGATCCCCCTGCTCGGGTCAGTGAGGTCACAAAGAAGAGGCGTATTCCGCGCCGTGGATACCCCCCTCCCTGTGCTGCAAGTGCAATTAGAGCTGGTCCTTCACAGGATGACAGCAGAAGATCGGGGGGAGGAGCCAGGGGCGTGGCTAGAGGCGGAGCCACGGGCGCGTCTACAGGCAGGCTCATTTCTTCTCCCCACAGGTGCAGAGGAGCGTCAGGAAGCAGAAGAGGATCCAGGGACCCGGAAGAAGGAGGAATCGCGGATGAAGAACGGGCTTCATCTCAGCAAGTCTTTATGGCACCGAGCAACTCCCAATATCCTAGCAAGGGCTGCTTCCAGGTCTGCTGCATTACCTCCGGAAGATGTGCTGCCGGAGAACAGAGGCGTCCAGGTGTCCACTTCTCCACAAGAATCTTCAACACAGCAAGGTATGATTGACTCATCTTCTTCTGGCTTGTTGCTATCTAATATAGCTGAGATGTTAGCCAAGCTGGCAAAATAATTACATTCCAGCAAGGATAACTCTGATGCCGTGTACACGCGATCGATTTTCTCGACGGTGAAAACACCGTCGAGAGGGTCGACGGGAAAAACGAGGAACGGCTTGGTCACCTACACACGGCCGGTTTTCATGACATTTTGTCTCTTGGTCGAGAAAAACGACCGTGTGTAGGCTCCCTGGCAGTGTTTCCCTACGGGAAAACTGCAGCGGAAAAAAATGCCGTGAATCACGACGAGAGAATATGGAGCATGTTCTGGTTTTTCTCGTCGTGATTCTTGCCGTTTTTCTCGTCGGGAAAAATGATGGAAAGCCCACACACGGTCGTTTTTCTCGTCAAAGAGAAAAGATGAAATTTTTCCCGATGAGAAAAATGGTCGTGTGTACGCTGCATCAGGCTATACACAGTGATAATGTCCACACTAATGAGCTTTCTGCTGTTAGTGTTTGGTCGCCATCTAGTGGACTTTCTGCTAATTGCGACCAATTTCCTCAAATTGTTTCAAATTCACTGTACATTTAGCTAAGCAAAATATACCTGAAATTTGCTTAAAAGAGTCTATTTCATGTGAAGTTACTCCGTTAGGTTTTCATTTGTCTGCTTTGACTAAGGAGAAAATTTGGCGGGGGAGGAGTTCATTGATATTTTGTCTCTGCTCCCTTCGGTAAAGGATTTTATTAGCAAATCAGATAAAAAAGACGATGATGATAGGCGTAGACCAGTACAAAAATCTTTCAACAATTGGTTGCAGGCTTTTTGTATTTTTTCAGCTATTTTATGCAAAAAATTCCCTGGAAAAAGTGCTGGATTATTCCAGCATTTAGATATTATTATTGAGGCTTTTAGGAATTTTGGTGGAACTGCTTGGTATACTTATGACGAAGCTTTCCGTCAAAAATTATCTGTCCACCCTTCTTTAAAATGGGGAGTAAAAGATCTAGGCCTTTGGCTGAATCTTTTTCTGCCCCAAAGACCAGTTTATTCTAAACAGAATACCAGTTCACAAGTTTCAAGCAATTCCGGTTATAAAAAGGGAATCTGCTTCAATTTTAACGACAGTCAATGCAGATGGCCAAACTCGTGTAAATATAGACATGAGTGTGCCTTCTGCGCCGGCTCTCATTCAGTCTCCAAGTGTTTTAAGAAAATGTCAGCGAATCAGCAGTCTGGAAATTTTTCAAAAGGCAGTAACACCGGTGATACTGCAAAATATGCTCCCATGGCTCCGGTTGTATCCAGACCAGGTAAAGGCCCAGCTCCTCATTGAAGGTTTTAGTGAGGGGTTTTATTTAACGGTTTAGTCTGGCCAGGGTTGTACATTAGTTAATAATCTTAAATCTGTTAGTGAATTTCCTAAAATAGTTTTAGCAAAAATTAATTTAGAGATTTCAGAAGGTAGAGTAGAAGGTCCATTTTCTTTTCCTCCTTTTCAAAATTTTAGGATTTCCCCTTTAGGTATTGTCCCAAAAAAAGAAAAGAACTCCTTTAGACTAAAGCCGACGTTAAGTTGGCGTTTCGCCTCCTCCCGATTAACCCTTCATATTTTAATTCCCTGGGTTTTTCTCTTTAATAACAAATTTTATTTTGATAAATGTTTACCTATGGGCTGTTCCCTATCTTGTTTTTTTTTTTTTTGAATCTTTCTCCTCCTTTTTAGATTGGGTGGTTGGTTTTGAGGCTAGTTCTGAATTTTTATTACATTACTTGGATAATTTTTTATTTTTAGGTCCGCCCGATTCTTCTGACCGTTCCAAATTATTAGATATATTTTTCAAAATTTGTCTTCATTTTGGTGTTCCCTTGGCTTTAGAAAAAACAGTATGGCCATCCACGTGCTTGGAATTTTTGGGTATCATCATTAATACTGATTTAATGTAATTTCGCCTCCCAGTTTCAAAAATTGAGAAGCTAGAAACTTTGATATTGTCATTAATTAGGAAAAAGAAGGTTCTATTAAAGGGCATGCAGTCTCTTTTAGGTCTTTTAGCCTTTGCTTCCAGGATTATGCCAGTGGGTAAGGTATTTTCCAGACGTTTATACCTTTCAATTTCTGGGCTTAAATCCCCCTTTTCTCATGTTCGGATGTCTCATGAGATGAGGGAAGACCTTTTGGTTTGGCTGCAGTTCCTTTCTCATTTTAATGGTAGAGCTATGTTGCAAGAAGATTTTATATTAGACAAATAATTTTTTCTATTTACGGATTCTGTGGGCTCGGTGGGTTTTGCCACAATTTGGCAAACCCATAGGTGTGCGGACCGTTGGAACCTTAGCTGGCAGTTAAAGGGATATTTAAAAAATATAGTTTTATTGTAACTTTTTCCTATTCTTGTAGCGCTTGAAATTTGGGGTCCTTTTTTCAAAAACAAAAGGATACTAGTACGGACGGATAATAAGGGTGTTATGTATGCCATCAATTGTTTAACTTCTAAGTTTCCACCTGTCATTGTCCCTTTAAGACATATGATTTTTCTATGCTTAAAATTGAAAATTTGTCTCAAAGCTATCCATGTAGCAGGAAAGGACAATGATTTGGCGGATTCATTATCTCTTCTGCAGATGGATCGTTTTTTCCAGTTATTCCCGGAGGCGGACCGGGTGGGACTGTCTTGTCCACCCAATCTATGGGACCTGGTTTAAGGCCCAATTCTGAGTATATCATTAATTCTGTAGCACCTTCGACCTGGGCGGGATATTAATCAGCCTGGTTGTTATATTTGAATTTCTTAAATCTAATATGAGAACCTGCTGGTTCCTTTTCTGAAGGTTTAGCTTTACAATTTTTGAGTTTTCTATTTGCTAAACACTATTCTGGTCTTATGTGCAGAAGACCTTGTCCGGAATCTCGTTTTTTCTTAAAATTAATAATTTACCTTCATTTATGCAATACTTTTCGTTTAAACAAGCTCTGAAGGGATATAAAAAAGATAACTTTAAAGCTCATCCCCAAAAACCCATCACTCCATTGATTTTAGGTGATCTTTGATCGGTCACTTCTAAGGTTTGTTATTCTGCTTTTGAATCAATTCTTTTTAAGGCAGTTTTTTTCTGTCATATTTTTTGCTGCGCTTAGGGTATCAGAGCTGATTTACATAAAAGCGTCCGACATTATTATCACTAAAAAATATCTTAAAATACTAGTCAGTAAGTCAAAAACTGATCAATTTGGTAGAAGTAATTGGTTACAGTTGGACATTTGTGATATTTCCACTATCTGCCCGGTCCATTTGGTAAATTAATATTTTTTGGTTAGACCTGTAGGGAGTTCCAGTTTTTTCTTACATGAATCTGGTTTACCTCTTACTAAATATCAATTTATAAGTGTTTTTAAAAAGTGTTTAAAGGTTTTGAAGTTAGATAATAAGCAGCTCACATCCCATTCATTTAGAATTGGAGTGGCTACGGAAGCTGCGAGATTAGGTTTAGATGTTAATATTATAAAGAAAATAGGTAGATGGAAATCGGATAGCTATTTACATTATATTCGCCCTCATCAATCTTTTGATTTATTTCAGGGAAAATTCAAGTTGTTTGGATCATCGGACATTCGTTCGTTTATTGGGCACATCTCAGGGCTCAGCACAGGACTTATTCTACAAACTTAGGTTTAGATTTTAATAAATTTCGTTTTTTTTTTTTTGGAGCGGTAAGAGGGGCATGTTGTGGTCTGATTTGAACTTTGAATTGTCTCGACCCCTTCTTTTATTTCCTCTACTTGATGTTCTAATTGTACATCTTGGGGGAAATGATATTGGGAAACGAAAAACTATGGAAATTATTTTCAATATTAGGGATGATTTACAAAAAATTCATCAAATTTTTCCCAATACCGTTGTAATATTTTCAGAGATAGTGCAGAGGCTAGTTTGTCTTTCTCCTCCATCTATGCGCCCCTTTGAAAAGATTAGGAAATGGGTGAATAGGGGAGTGTCAAAACTTCTTTCAGTTCTGGGTATGTTTTCCTTTAGACATACTGAATTGGAGGGAGAAATTAGAGGGCTTTATAGAAAAGACGGAGTCCATTTATCGGACATTGGATTGGATATATTTCATGCAGACTTTGGCTCCTGTGTTGAGTTGGCCGCGGTGTGGGGTGCTGTGGTCAGGCGGTCTTAAGACCACCTGACTTTTGGGAATTTTATATTTGCTGCCTGAGCCGTAGTGGCTAGGCTAGCTCAAAGCTTATTATATTTAAAGTTGGATTGAATTATTTATTATAAATTTGAAATCAGTAATAAACAACCGCGGCTTTTAATATCCAACAATGGTCTGCTGTCTATTTATTTATTTATTTATTTAAGGTTAGGTATTTCCCATCTGCTGTCCCATGATAGAAAAAGGGGGAAAGGCAGTTTCTAGCCCCTCCTTTTCCTCATGGGAGAGCGGCGGGGATGTCAGTTTCAAGTTCCCTCTGAGGTGCCTGGCGCTCTCAGGGGGAACACAGCAGGTGTCATGTGACCTGGGAGAGGAGTACAGGTGTCCTTTCTCAGGTCCTGTGGAGAAAGCGTGGGAAAAGCCAGTTTGAACAGGACGGATCTAGCCCCGCTTGGGGGCTATAAAACAAGGGTTCCGCGGCTCCAGGCTCATACGCCTCAGAAGGCAGAAGCTGTGGTGTTCCCCTCCCCCTCCCTGTTAAAAATATTAAATGTTGTTGCGGTTGTTATTATGTGGTAGTGCCACCTTTGTTTTTTATAAAACAAATATATATATATATATATATATATATATATATATATATATATATATATATATATATGTAGCGGGTATTTGAATTTAGGGGAAGCATCTGGGTGGTAGTGTAACCCAGATGCACTGATTGCTAGGGAATCTGAGACCCTTTTTTGGTTCTTGGAGGACTCTGGTGGTGTGGGGTTCCCTGCGGCCTACAGGTGGGGTTGTTGCCGGGGGCCGGAGGTGAACTCATACCGCAAGACTGTGCCTTTTTGCCCTCCCCTGTAGCTGGTACCACGGGGCGGGGAACCCACTGTGACGCAAAGGGAGAGGGGATAAAAGGGGCGAATGCCTTTACCACGTGGTTGGTTGGTGTGGAGGTTCAGAGTCTGGAGGACGCGGCCGCACCCAGGCACCTTCAGCTTGGGTGCTGGCGTTCCGGTGTTCCGGGCCCAGGTGCCTTTGACCTGGCCGGAGCGGAGATGGAGTCCATCTCAGGCACTTTTAGCCTGGGGTGAGGTACTATGGCGGATGCCTGGGGCTCAGTACCTTTCGACTGAGTTCCGCGAGGGTGGAGGAATCCGAGGCGGCCCTAACTCCTTGGGTGCCCGTGTCTGAGTTTGTGAGGTCTGGTGAGCAGAACTTCTCTGGAGAGTCCGGCGCAGCATTGCTGGTGACAGAGAGGTCTCCGGTATCTCCCTTGGACGGATATCCTTCCCCTGACAGGGGCCGTGCTAGCGAAGGTAATTCACATTCTACTTCACATAGTCAGTGGCAGTGACTATTCGCCACTGGTGATACCACAGTGGTTGGCAAAAGAAGTGAAAGGATTGTGCCTCGACCTATTCCCATTACTACTAAGTTGTTGCAAAAGAATCCAACTTAACCGTGCTGTATGTTTATTCACTGAGAAGAATAAAACTGTGTTGGACCTATTCACTGTGTGGAACTCTGGTTACTAGGAGCAAAGGAGTCAAGGACGAAGGACAGGACTTGACTCTAGGACACCTACACAAAGCGCGATCTTTCTGGCCTTCACCTCTTCACTATGGAGGACATGGGCCGTGGTGTATCTCATCCCTCCCCCCAGCACTAACACCCCTAGACGAAGAAAGACAAGCCGAGAATGAGAAGGGGAGAGAGGGGTGAGGCCGCTACATATAACAAAGGGGACTAGCTTTGTGATATGTTTATTTATTAATAAAGGTTTATTCTGAGAATTACTGTTTATTGGAAGTTGGGGATTTTATATTTGCTGCCTGAGCCGTAGTGGCTAGGCTAGCTCAAAGCTTATTATATTTAAAGTTGGATTGAATTATTTATTATAAATTTGAAACCAGTAATAAACAACCGCGGCCTTTAATATCCAACAATGGTCTGCTGTCTATTTATTTATTTAAGGTTAGGTTATTTCCCGTCTGCTGTCCCATGTAAATATATGGCACCAACATCCCTTAGGTATATAGTAGGAAAAAGAGAGAAGAGTTTTGGAACTTTATGTGTGAAATCTATACACATTTTGTATATAAAAACGTAACATGCAGAACAATAGTGTCCATTAGACATACAGGACACTGTTTTTTTATGTAATTTGGCCATTTTCACGCCTTTATTTCAACATCTTTCGCCAAAAGGCTTCTTCGGGAAATGGCATGATATAATAGCTACTGAACAGATAGGGAAGCACATGTCAATTATAATTGTATACAAAGCTTGATTACATATGTAGCAATACCCCCAGCTAAGAGGGCTGCTGGTATAGTTTTGGGCCTGTAACGTACCGCTGTCAACCCCCGGAAACTGTCTCTAACCTCCCTTGGCACAGCTATCAGCAAATGGTATTGTGAAACCCGTTAGCTGTAGGGATCACAATACCGCAATGAAACATGCAAATACAGTTAAGATTTCAGTTACCTGGGCTGACAGTCTCTACCGGAACAGTTAATACTCCACACAACGTGTTCAGCTAACCACAAGTACTTTTCTAGATAGAAAATATCAGGTTAAACAATTATACATTTACTTATGCAGAGCCCTGCAATGTCAAATGATGAGCATATAAGAGGTACTGAGTTATAACAAACTGATACACACTAAGAGGCTGATTTAAGAAAATGTTGGCGCATTTGCGCAGGCAGGAATAATTATTGCGACATGGCGCATGCTGTCGACTTGCGCCGGATTCGTGGAATCGTTGCCCGTACGGGCGCATACACATTCTTAAATATGAAACAGACATCGGGCACTTGCTCATTGTAATGCTGATCATGTTAATGTGCTTTTCCTTATCACATGGAGAATATTGCTTCCACTTTTATTCCTTTCATTCACTTCTTTTTGAAACAACTCAATAATCATTCTAGAGATCTTCCTCCTATCAACAACTGTGCAGATGTTTACTGGACTTGTAATTGTGCATTTTATGGTGATAGTCTATAATCATTGGTGGAGCCAAAACTTCCATGAAAACATCTTCTCAACACATGTCTGTGTATTGTGCATTATGGACAATTCTTTCCCCATACACTGTCCAATCTGATTGTATGACATCTAAATCCACTAATTTCTCTGAGCAACCAATCTGATTGGATGACATCTAAATCCACTAATTTCTCTAAACAATTAATTTCCACATACACTGTCCAATCTGATTGGATGACATCTAAATCCACTAATTTCTCTAAACAAATAATTTCCACATACACTGTCCAATCTGATTGGATGACATCTAAATCCACTCATTTCTCTGAGCAACCAATCTGATTGGATAACGTCTACAGCTATCGCACTACACATAAGTGAAATCAATGGTTGTGTGTTTCTATCGAGCATGCGCGCACACATCTTCTCTATACCAGTGGTTATCAACCCTGTCCTCATGGGCCACTAACAGGCCAGATTTTATGAATTACCTTGGGGAGATGCAGACTGGAATACTGCAATCACTGAGCAGCAAATGATATCACCTGTCATGTATTTCTGTTATCTTGCAAACCTGGCCTGACAGGGTTGATGACCACTGAATAAGGAGAACAGACATTGAGCTGGGAGAATATTGCTTCCACTTTTATTCCTTTCATTCATTTATTTTTGAAACAACTCAATATTCATTCTAGAGATCTTCCTCCTATCAACAACTGTGCAGATGTTTACTGGACTTGTAATTGTTCATTTTATGGTGATAGTCTATAATCATTAGTGGAGCCAAAACTTCCATGAAAACATCTTCTCAACACATGTCTGTGTATTGTGCATTCTGGACAATTCATTTCCCCATACACTGTGCAATCTAATTGGAGATTGGATGACATTTAAATCCACCACCAATTCATTTCCCCATACACTGTCCAATCTGATTGGATGAAATTTAAATCTAGTCAGAAATCTGACCAGGTTCCCCACCATATGGCCAGTGTTACTTTGGTACAGTTTAGCTCAGTAAATATTAATTTTGTCATTACGACAATGTTCAGAAATCTGATTAACCTGATTTTTGGTTTCTTTTCTTGGTTTTGCTTCGGTGGGGGGGGGGGGGGGGGGTTGTTGGGGGAAATATAAAAATGCAAGGGTAGAAAAAGTAACGCCAAGAGATTTAAAGGACAGAGATACTCAACAGATAGAGGGGTCATTTTTTTTTTACTTTTGGAAGTACATACACAGGAATACATGGAATGTAAGGTCCCTTTCACACTGAGGCGTTGAAAAAAACGCAAAAAAATTATGAGATTTTTTCCCATGATTTTACCGTGTTTTTACCGCGGTAAAAAATAGCGCTAACGCCTATGCGTTTTACCGCGTTTTTACCGCGTTACTCATTCATTTCAATAAAGATAGGTGTTTTTACTGCTCTATTTTTAGCGCCCTAAAGATGCTCAAAAAAAGCTGTTTGCAGGATTTTTTCCAACGCACAGCCAGCAAAACGCCTCAATGTGAAAGCCCTCAGGGCTTTCACATTGAGAATGATGGGGCAGGATTATTTCAGGTGTTTTTATCGCAAAAACACGGTAAAAACGCCTCAGTGTGAAAGGGGCCTAATCTACTGACACTGAAGAGTAGAGGTGGGATATGTGTTTAAAAAATGGGATTAATTAAAGTGATGGGACGAGAAATGTACCATGTATAGATATGTAATGGTAGATGTGTAATGTATCAGTTGTACCTCCTTTGAAATATAAATGAAGAATATAAAAAAAAAATTAAAAAATCTGATTAACCAATGTTCCAGCCCACAATAAATAATTAAGATGTGACCACGCCTCACTGATCAGTACAATTACATTTTATTTATTAATTAAAGCAGAATTGAGAAGACAGGGAATGCACATGCTTAGAAAGTATGGAGACTCCAATATCCGTCGCAGACTCTTGATGAAGAGAGAAATGACTATGCTGCACCCCCACCAGCTTCATAGAGGACATGGATGGTGAGGTTGTTGGGCTCCTTCCACATCACCTCTGCCACTCCAGGGTGTTTATGCAGATCCTTGATGCCAGGTCTTGCCTTGTGCCACAACGTATCCACTTTCCAGAAATGCATCCAAGTGGAGGACCTGAAGATGGATTTCTCCCAGCTGGAACCGCAAGCAGTACTACTAGACCTGTTAAATGGACAGAAAAGATTAAAGGGGTTGTAAAGGATATTTTTGCTTTTAAATAAAAAACATGTTACACTTACCTCCACTGTGCGGCTCATTTTACACAGAGTGGCCCCGATCCTGGTCTTCTGGGGTCCCTCAGGGGCTGTCTCGGGTCCTCCCAGCAAGAACTTTCCACCTTCATGGGAAGCTCTCTCCTGAGGGGGTTGGTTCTTGCGGGCGCGCTCCCGTGATACAGCCGGTGGCTATAGTCGCTCACTGTATCACTTGGCCCCGCCCCCCAGCGCGCTGCGTCATTGGATGTGATTGACAGCAGCGCGAGACAATGGCTGCGCTGCTACCAATCATCCAATGAACGAGCCGAGAAGCCAGCACGTTCACGGCATGGGACTTTCGAGGGGTCAGGTAAGTAAACGGGGGGGGGGGGGGGCTGTCATTGCCAGGTTTTTTTTCACCTTAATGCATAGGATGCCATAAGGTGAAAAAAAATACTTTAAACCCCTTTAAGTTGAAAGGTGAAGCTCTGCTTGTTTGCCTGCCCCCCCCCTTCTAATGCCACATTTGCCACCTTACGAGAATCTAATTCGGATCTTCCGCCCCTCCTCCTTCTCCTGCCACCAGCCCATTCACAAAGTGCACTGTGCTCTGTGCATGCACAGTAGGTAACTGGCTGTGAAGCTGAAAGGCTTCACTGCTGGTTTACCGTAGCCAAGATGGTGAAGCCAGCACCCAAGAGCCAATAGAAGAATTGAAAAATTGGCTCGGGTGAGGACATCTCTGGAACCCTGGACAGGTAAGTGCCCTAATATTAAAAGTCAGCAGCTGCAGTATTTGTAGCTGCTGACTTTTAATTTGATCAGAGGGAGCCTGGAGTTCTACTTTAAGTGATCTTTGTAGGGCATTTTTGTTGGCCAGCCTAACACAGTTCTTGTTATTTTTCATTTTTTAACAAAATATCAAAAGAAACACACCTGTATAGCCAGACAGCACTTCTTAATACTTCCTAGGGTCTGTCACGACTTACACCCAAGAGGTTATCGGGCTACAAGGAAAACAAAAAAAAAATGTAAATATAGCAAATCTTAGTTACATTCTCAAAAACACATTTTACATCTTCATAATGCATACCCCAACACAAACACACACCTGACAAAAGGCAGAATATTTTACAATATGTTTATTGTAAAACAAATTTGAAATTAAACTCTCCATGCAAGATGCAACTTGCTAGCATGTTGACTAGAGAGTGGCTTGAGAGACTACAACCCCTGTCAGATTTGGCTTGCTATCTGGCTTCTGGTGAGGGACGCAAGTCATACATATGTAGCGGTCTTCCCCCAGCTTCTCCCCTCTATTCACGGCTGGTTCTACTTGTCTAAGGGTATCTGGGAGAAGGGGGAAAGATGCACACCACCAGCTCGGCTCTCTGATGTAGGATGCAGAGATATGAGCTAACCGTTTACCTTCGGGTCTGCGTTTTAGGCCGGAACCTCAGCTTCTCCTATGGAGGATGATTGTCACTGTCACAGACAGGGACACTTAGCTTCCAGTAACACACCAAGAAAAGTCCAACACTGTCTTATTGACTTGAACTGGTTGACTTTTAAAAGAACAGACAAGGTGTAGGGAAGAGTAGGTCCAGGCACAACTAATGAATTAAAGTTCCTCCTGTTCCATTTAGTGCAAACAGGCTTGGTGCACAGTCGCTGCCACCGACCGTGAATTTGGTCACTGCCACTGACCTGGGTGAACGTTGAGGCCCCTGTCACAGGCCTTGGATGAAGCCTGCCACTGACCTGAGAAAGATGGGTCCCTGCCACAGACCATGAGAACATGAAGTGCCTTCTTTAGAACAAACGACCCCTGTCAGAGGAAGACATCCATCCGTCACCAGAGGCCTCCACCGGCACCAGCAAATGCTGCGCTGGCTCTACGGGGAGGTCACGTCTCCGGTCCCTTATGCCCAGGATTCAGGCACCCAATACCAGGGGCACCTTAGGAATGCTTCGCCCTCGCGGGACCCAGTCGAAGGTACTGGGTCCCAGGCCTCCTGGTATAGTACCTCATCCCAGGCTGAAGGTGCCTGGGATGGAACTCGACTCCACGCGCCCAGGCCAAGGGCGCCTGGACACAGACGAACCGCAGCAGCCCCCCAGGCTAAAGGTGCCTGGGGAATGGACCTCGTGCGCAAGATGTCTGCCCCCTTTTATATCCTCTCCCAGCAGGCACAGCGGGTTCCCCGCCCCGCCGTACTACTGCCGTGAGAGGACAAAAAGGGCAGGGCTCTAGAATGGTAGTTCAACCCTGGTCCCAGGTGACAGCGCCACCCAGGGACCGCAGGGAACATGACACCATTCATACCTCCCACACTCCAAAGCAAAGTGTCCATAAATCCCTAAAATCAATGTATCTGGGCCATCTATGGCCCAGATACACCCCACTAAATTTTACACCCGCTACACTCTCCCCCCAGCAATTTGACACTGGTCCCCAGTGTCTGGATAAAGTCATGCCCCAAAGGGAGCCAATATAACCTCCATTCAGAGACTGTTTCAAAAATGCGAAAAATGTTAAAATTTGAAAACTGGTAGTTGTGCTTGAACCTGACATGGAAGGGAAAGGAAAAAAAAAGGGAAACAACACATAACAGTACACATATCACAATAACACCATTACCACTTTCTTCCTCTCCCACATTACTAACTAAGACCTGCCCCATCCTCAGCGGTCTTGACAGATGTTCTCCTGCAGAGGGGATAAAAGAAAGTTAAACACAAAAACTTCCTGACACATATGTATGTGTTGGAACGAAAAAATCTCTCCAAAGAGAAATCCTTTCCTTCCATGAAGTGTGTGTGTGGTGCAAAGTGAATAACAAAAGGGGGGGGGGGGATTTTGCGCTAAAGAAAAATCAGTATCATACATAAAACACTTCTGTGTCACATAAATCTAATGGCAAATAAATACCCTGTGATATGGTAGTGCAAATAAATGATATATACTATAGTACAATCACCAGAATAAAGTGCAAGTGCATATAAATCTTAACAAAAATAGTGCCCAAAAAAGTTCAATATTGCAATAGTTGCTGTTCAGGAAAGTCCAAATGGGTGTCAAATCAATGGTTAATTCCAAAATTCTAGATATTCCAAAGTTATGGATGTAATCAAATGGTTCAACCGATGAACGGATTGAAGTATTGAACCTGCGGTGAATCCTACACCTGTCTCCCAATGCTCTCACCTCATGGACATAGGTCACTGGCATATAGTGTATTCACTGGCATGGACTGTGGTCTTATATCTCCTCTATATCTTCTCCACTCATAAATGATACTAAGATTGTATCTTCTACCAGTCACGCTCTCTATAGAAAAGACAAGTGGGTGGGAAGGGAGGGGGGGGGGGGGAGGGAGACCAAGCTCCGATCGATACACCAGGAGAGGGACAGGAAATAAAGCCTCCAATAGTGTAGTATTAAAATACAAAATAAGGCTTTATTGATAAAAGTGGACTCTTACATCAATTATGAAAACAGTCAGCATATGAGGATAAACGGCGTATATACCGCTATTTTACTGTTGTCCTGCTGTCTTCCGATCTGTCCGTATGATGCCGCTATCCTCCCTACGGCGTTACGTCACGCACC
This sequence comes from Rana muscosa, assembly GCA_029206835.1. Taxonomy (NCBI): domain Eukaryota; kingdom Metazoa; phylum Chordata; class Amphibia; order Anura; family Ranidae; genus Rana; species Rana muscosa. The sequence goes on along the minus strand of JARGYO010005578.1, from coordinate 298,726 downwards.
TCGTGACTTTTTCAGGGGAGCCTGATTGGTTGTTAGGGCATGACTCAAATAGTGTATTAGACCGGAAGTCATTCAGTCGCCATTTTCTTGGATACCAAAATAAACTATATGGGCGCCGCCATTTTCCCTGTGTCTGACTAGCGGTAAATGTCCATATCGAATATGGACATAGCAGAGCGAAAATATTTATTTTGTTCATCTTCTATTGTGGGATGGTACTGTTGATAGAATGCTATTCTACTCATCTAGATGGTGACTGACATTTAAGTTCCACACTACAACTTCAGATTATAGCAGCCACAGCGGGCTGACTGGGCTAATACACATCCTAGGAAACAGTATAAATACTAAAATGACATAAACCACTAACTCCATAAATCAAAAAACGAAATCAATAAAATTATCTTTATAATTATTACTCAATTATAAATGATAAATTAAAATGGATATGTATTAGTCTTATAATCCACACCTATATTAGTGTGTATATATATAAAATTAAACCTCCTATTTCTAATTTTGTATGCACTCATTACTGACTGGATGGCATCATACTTCTGATCCAGTTCAGCAGGGCAACTGATTATATTATATACAAATAGTACTATCCAGTAAAAAATAATTAAAACATATATAATGTAAATACTAAAATGGAATAATATTATTAAGAATTATTAAAAATTGCTCAAAAAACAATTCAGATCGAACTCTACGTTCATTCCCCTGGGTGTCAATGTTCTTAGCGTGTGTATCCACCGAGACTCTTTCTGACTGATATTTCTCACTAAATGGCTTCCTCTCCAGGAGCCCTTGAATTTGTCTATGCCCCAAAATTGCAAATCTATAGGGTCCTGTTTATGAACCTGTGCAAAATGTCGTGACACGCTATGTTTCGGAAAACCGTTGATAATATTTTGCACATGTTCTTTGATTCTTACTTTTAGGGCTCTCTTGGTTCTACCTACATACTGTAGGTTGCAACTACATTGTAGTACGTATATAACACCCTCTGTATGACACCCTATAAACTCCTTTATAGGGTGTATGTTTCCTGTGCTGGTGCTTTTAAATTCTGTCCTTTTGCCTTGGAACTTTTTGGCATGTTTACAGGCGTAGCAGTTTCTACACAGGTAAAAGCCCGTTCCATTAAAAAAGGAATAACTGGGCTTAGGCGGCGGAACTACAATGTATTTGACTATTAAATCCCTGAGCGTCGGTGCCCTCCTATATATTATTTTGGGTCTATCTGGTAGGATATGATTAAGGTCTTTATCTTTTTTTAAGATGTGCCAATGTCGCTCCACCAACTTAGCTACATCTTTGTGTTGTATGTTAAAAACTAAGATAAGACATGGCACCTCTTGATGTTGGTGGTTTTTATCTTTATTTTGTAACATCTTGTTCCTATCAAGTTCACTGACATCTAGTATTTGCTTGTCAAGCCAGGAGTGGTCATAGCCTTTTTCTTCGAACCTCCTTCCTATTTGTTGGGCTTGTTCATTATAATCTGTGTTCTTGCTACAATTTCTTTTTAATCTTATTAGTTGAAAAAGAAATTGTAGCAAGAACACAGATTATAACGAACAAGCCCAACAAATAGGAAGGAGGTTCGAAGAAAAAGGCTATGACCACTCCTGGCTTGACAAGCAAATACTAAGAACATTGACACCCAGGGGAATGAACGTAGAGTTCGATCTGAATTGTTTTTTGAGCAATTTTTAATAATTCTTAATAATATTATTCCATTTTAGTATTTACATTATATATGTTTTAATTATTTTTTACTGGATAGTACTATTTGTATATAATATAACCAGTTGCCCTGCTGAACTGGATCAGAAGTATGATGCCATCCAGTCAGTAATGAGTGCATACAAAATTAGAAATAGGAGGTTTAATTTTTTATATATACACACTAATATAGGTGTGGATTATAAGACTAATACATATCAATTTTAATTTATCATTTATAATTGACTAATAATTATAAAGATAATTTTATTGATTTCGTTCTTTGCTTTATGGAGTTAGTGGTTTATGTCATTTTAGTATTTATACTGTTTCCTAGGATGTGTATTAGCCCAGTCAGCCCGCTGTGGCTGCTATAATCTGAAGTTGTAGTGTGGAACTTAAATGTCAGTCACCATCTAGATGAGTAGAATAGCATTCTATCAACAGTACCATCCCACAATAGAAGATGAACGAAATAAATATTTTCGCTCTGCTATGTCCATATTCGATATGGACATTTACCGCTAGTCAGACACAGGGAAAATGGCGGCGCCCATATAGTTCATTTTGGTATCCAAGAAAATGGCGACCGAATGACTTCCGGTCTAATACACTATTTGAGTGATGCCCTAACAACCAATCAGGCTCCCCTGAAGAAGTCACGAGGTGCATGACGTAACGCCGTAGGGAGGATAGCGGCATCATACGGACAGATTGGAAGACAGCAGGACAACAGTAAGATAGCGGTATATACGCCGTTTATCCTCATATGCTGACTGTTTTCATAATTGATATAAGAGTCCACTTTTATCAATAAAGCCTTATTTTGTATTTTAATACTACACTATTGGAGGCTTTATTTCCTGTCCCTCTCCTGGTGTATCGATCGGATCTTGGTCTCCCTCCCCCCCCTCCCTTCCCACTTGTCTTTTCTATAGAGAGCGTGACTGGTAGAAGATACAATCTTAGTATCATTTATGAGTGGAGAAGATATAGAGGAGATATAAGACCACAGTCCATGCCAGTGAATACACTATATGCCAGTGACCTATGTCCATGAGGTGAGAGCATTGGGAGACAGGTGTAGGATTCACCGCAGGTTCAATACTTCAATCCGTTCATCAGTTGAACCATTTGATTACATCCATATCTTTGGAATATCTAGAATTTTGGAATTAACCATTGATTTGACACCCATTTGGACTTTCCTGAACAGCAACTATTGCAATATTGAACTTTTTTTGGCACTATTTTTGTTAAGATTTAAATACACTTGCACTTTATTCTGGTGATTGTACTATAGTATATATCATTTATTTGCACTACCATATCACAGGGTATTTATTTGCCATTAGATTTATGTGACACAGAAGTGTTTTATGTATGATACCGATTTTTCTTTAGCGCAAAATCCCCCCCCCCCCTTTGTTTTTTATCACTGTTTATGTGTCAGGTGAACACAGATTGATTTTGCAGCCATTGATTGTTACTCTAGTCATCATTTCATTACTCTTGAGTAGCGCGAAACACAACCTCACTTATAGCAAAGTGAATAACGTTGCGCAACACTGCCACCTGGTGACAGTGCCACGGTAATGACACTTGTTGAATCCTTGTGTAACTTTTTTTTTTCTCTGTACTTTGGCCCTGACTACCCCAAAGTCCATGATTTCTTTGCGGGAGGGAAGAAAAAGAGAAAACAAAAGCAACAGTTCTCCATTCCTCCAAAGAGCACAACACCCATAAAACTCGGGTACAGTTCCTTGGTTTCCCGGGAAAGAAACAAACCCCGGAAAGTTCAGCAAACTTGAAAGGCATTAAACAAGGAGTCTTTTCTCCTACAAGTAGAATCTAGGATGCGGCAAGACAAGGGGCTTGAAATGCTTATCCACAGTCTCTATGAGATATTCGACATCCTCCCCTTCTTTCCGTCGAATCAACACTTTGTCAGCATGGCTGTGCCGACCCAACATCCACTCTGCTTTACAGTCCTTAAATCTTTGAGATGCCTTTGGGGAACAAGAGAGGTACCTGTGTGCGTAAGGGACTTTAATGTGTGTCCACACGAAATCATTATACCAACAGTCCCTGTAAACTTCCACTTCATAAAGCAGCTCCTTAGATAAGTATGGGTACTCCCACCCATACTCGTTGGCGACTTTCTGGCAGAACAAACGCTGTAGCCTAGACAAGGGAGGCATGGTAGAACGGTCTCCCTCGCCCGGCAGGACGATTGAATCCGGATGGCGAGGTGCCTTGACCACCTCCAAGTTGGGCATAGGTGCCCGCAGCGACAGTCTCTTATCCCCGGTGGTAGGTGCAGGATGCACTGGGGACCGAAGGGCAGGCAGGGGACGGGGTCCCTCCTCAGGCGCTGGTGCCTCCACCCGGGATGTACTATCCCCATGTGGACATAGGTGTATCCCTGGCTTTACGGGATGAGGAGAGAGGCATCTTGTCCCAGCCCTTCTCAGCAAACACTTCGTCTATGACGATGTCGTCTCCCGCATCGGAGACCGACTCCAGGTCGGAGGTGTCACACTCCTCCGCGGGCAGGTAGTTGGTAGTGGACACCGAATCACTCCCACCCACGGGCTCAAGGGGCCTTGAATCCCCGACACCTCCGTCCCAACCCCAAGTCCCAGTCCCTGGCTTACCTCGGCCCAAACTTGTGAAGGGATGTCCAGGACTCTTCCTACCGGATCCATCCGGGCTAGGCAAGCGCAGGGGTTGTCCTCCATCTCGGCCGCTGGAAGCTCTCACAAGACCGACCTTCCTTGTTGGCGCTGGGAGTAGGGAAACTGTGGTGACCGAAGCAGCATCTCCGGATTTAGCATCCTCAATCCCTTTGTTCGCGACCTCCACGGATGTCTCTACAGTGCGCAGAGGGATGGCTGTCCAAGCATTGACTTCTCCTTGTTGAGTGGTGGCGCCTGCTGTAGGGCTGAGGTAGAAGACTCGAGGTCTCTCTATGGATTGCTCCACCTCAAACGTGAACTCCCTGCAGGCCTCGCAGTGACCGAAGGGCTTTAGCTGTACCACCAGTCCCAAACATCCGGGACAAATCATACCCAGGGCCTCAACATCCTTGCAGGTATACAAGGCGAATCGACCTCGGGGCTTGAGCCGAATCCCCGTATCTGTAATCGGAGCAGCAGTTGAAGTCATCCTCGTAATATTTGAGATTGGAACCCACGAGGCATTGCTGAACATAGTGACTGATTGCTGCTCCATCGCGCACTGCATAACTGGTCCCCACCAGGGATGAGCCGAACACCCCCCTGTTCGGTTCGCACCAGAACTTGCGAACAGCCAGAATGTTCGCGTGAACTTTAGAACCCTATTAAATACAATGGACTCGAACGTTCGAAATCAAAAGTGCTAATTATAAAGGCTAAAATGCAAGTTATTGTCCTAAAAAGTGTCTGGGGACCCGGGTCCTGCCCCAGGGGACATATATCAATGCAAAAAAAAGTTTTAAAAACGGCAGTTTTTTCGGGAGCAGTGATTTTAATAATGCTTAAAGTGAAACAATAAAAGTGAAATATTCCTTTAAATTTCGTATCTAGTGGGGGTGTATAGTATGCCTGTAAAGTCGCGCATGTTTCCCGTGCTTAGAACTGTCCCTGCACAAAGTGTCATTTCTGAAGGAAAAAAAGTCATTTAAAACTCACTCGCGCCTATTAATGAATTGTCGGCTCCCGGCAATACATAGAAAAGTCATTGATAAAAAAAAAAAAAACGTGGGGACCCCCCAAATTCAATTACCAGGCCCTTCAGGTCTGGAATGGATATTAAGGGGAACCCTGCCGCAAATGAAAAAAAAATGTGTGCGGTTCCCCCAAATATCCATACCAGGCCCTTCAGGTCTGGAAAGGATTTTAAGGGCAACTCCACCCCAAATTAAAAAAAAAATGGCGTGGAGTTCCCCCAAAAATCCACACCAGACCCTTTATCCGAGCACGCAACCTGGCAGGCCGCAGGAAAAGAGGGGGGGACGAGAGAGTGCCCCCCCTCCTGAACCGTACCAGGCCACCTGACCTCAACATGGGGAGGATGTCCCCATGTTGATGGGGACAATGGCCTCATCCCCACAACCCTTGCCCGGTGGTTGTGGGGGTCTGCGGGCGGGGGGCTTATCGGAATCTGGAAGACCCCTTTAACAAAGGGGACCCCCAGATCCAGCCCCCCATGTGAAATGGTAATGGGGTACAAATGTACCCCTACCATTTCACAAAGAAAGTGTCAAAAATGTTAAAAATGACAATAGCAGGTTTTTGACAATTCCGTTCTTAATGTCTTCTCTTTTCTTCCATCTTCTTCCTTCTTCTTCTTCTTCCATCTTCTTCTTCCATCTTCTTCTTTTCTCCATTCGGGTTTCTTTCTCCATCTTCATCTTCATCTTCCTCTTCATCTTCCTCTTCCTCTTCATCTTCATCTTCATCTTCCTTCGGTGTTCTCGTCCGCATCTTGCTCCGGCTTCTTGTTCCCCTTCTTCTTTCTTCGGCCGCTCCGTTTGAATTGGAGGTTCCCGCTGTGTGACGCTTCAGTTCTTCAGTTCTCCTCTTGGTCCGCTGCCACCCGATGGGCCCACCCCCCTCTGACAGCACGGGGAAAGTCCCCGTGAAATCCATGTGCCTCAGAGGGGGCGGGGTCACCGGGTGGCAGCGGACCAAGAGGCGGACTGAAGAACTGAAGCGTCACACATCGGGAACCTCCAATTCAAATGGAGCGGCCGAAGAAAGAAGAAGGGGAACAAGAAGCCGGAGCAAGAAGCGGACGAGAACACCGAAGGAAGATGAAGATGAAGATGAAGAGGAAGATGAAGATGAAGATGTAGGAAGAAACCCGAATGGAGAAAAGAAGAAGATGGAAGAAGAAGATGGAAGAAGAAGGAAGAAGATGGAAGAAAAGAGAAGACATTAATAAAGGAATTGTCAAAAACCGGCTATTGTCATTTTTAACATTTTTGACACTTTCTTTGTGAAATGGTAGGGGTACATTTGTACCCCATTACCATTTCACATATGGGGGGGGCCGGGATCTGGGGTCCCCTTTGTTAAAGGGGTCTTCCAGATTCCGATAAGCCCCCCGCCCGCAGACCCCCACAACCACCGGGCAAGGGTTGTGGGGATGAGGCCCTTGTCCCCATCAACATGGGGACATCCTCCCTATGTTGAGGGCATGTGGCCTGGTACGGTTCAGGAGGGGGGGCGCTCTCTCGTCCCCCCCTCTTTTCCTGAGGCCTGCCAGGTTGCATGCTCGGATAAAGGGTCTGGTGTGGATTTTTGGGGGAACTCCACACCATTTTTTTTTATTTGGGGTGGAGTTCCCCTTAAAATCCTTTCCAGACCTGAAGGGCATGGTATAGATATTTGGGGGAACCGCACACATTTTTTTTTCATTTGCGGCAGGGTTCCCCTTAATATCCATTCCAGACCTGAAGGGCCTGGTAATTGAATTTGGGGGGACCCCCACGCTTTTTTTTTCTTTTTTTTTATCAATGACTTTTCTATGTATTGCCGGGAGCCGACAATTCATTAACAGCCGTGAGTGAGTTTTAAATGACTTTTTTTCCTTCAGAAATGACACTTTGTGCAGGGACAATTCTAAGCACGGGAAACATGCGCGACTTTACAGGCATACTATACACCCCCACTAGGTACGAAATTTAAATGAATATTTCACTTTTATTGTTTCACTTTAAGCATTATTAAAATCACTGCTCCCGAAAAAACGGGCGTTTTTAAAACTTTTGTTTGCATTGATATATGTCCCCTGGGGCAGGACCCGGGTCCCCAAACACTTTTTAGGACAATAACTTGCATATTAGCCTTTATAATTAGCACTTTTGATTTCGAACGTTCGAGTCCATTGTATTTTATAGGGTTCTAAAGTTCACGCGAACATTCTGGCTGTTCGCAGGTTCGGCTGTTCGATCGTTCGACGAAGATCGAACGATTTGGGCCGTTCGCGCCTAATTCGAGTGACGCGAATGGCCCACAATGCACTACGCCATCGCAGTGTCATCCAGGCGCTGTGATTGGCCAAGCATGCACTGTGCACAGCGCCGGCAGCGAGGAGAGCAATGATTGGCCACAGGCAGGATGCTGGGGGGGATGATGAGGTCACTGACTCCACGTGGGTGCCTAATAGGAGAGAGGAGGAGGAGGAGGATGAGGAGGAGGCACATCTCCAACGAGGCAGGATGCCCTTTGGTGGCCAGCGTAAGGGCAGTACACCGACGGAATCACACCGCAGAGCTCCGCCTGTGCAGGGCGCTGCCTCTGCCCGTCATTCAAAAAGTTCTTTGGTGTGGGCCTTTTTTGAGGCTAGTGCATCAGATCGCACAGCTGCTGTTTGCAACATATGTCTCAAGCGTATATCGCGTGGCCAAAACATCAGCCGCTTGGGTACCACATGCCTGACCAGACATATGTTGACCTGCCATGCAGCTCGTTGGCAAGCCTACCTCAAAGACCCACACCAAAGAACAAAGCGGACCTCTCCTTGCACCGCATCAGCTGGGATCTCCAACCCCACTATAACTCTGAAACATGCACTGAGAGGAATGAAGGTGTAGAATTAGGTGTGTCACAGCCAAGTACTTGCGGCCACTCTGCTAGCAGTACACCGACGTCCGATTCTAGCAGGCAAATTTCCCTGCCCCAGCTGCTGGACCGTCGAAAGAAGTTCACTCCCAGCCATCCACATGCCCAGCGGTTGAATGCTAGCTTGGCTAAATTGCTAGCGCTTCAACTGCTGCCTTTTCAGTTGGTAGACTCTGCCCCCTTCCGTGAGTTTGTGCAATGTGCGGTTCCTCAGTGGCAGGTTCCCAAACGCCACTTTTTCTCACGGAAGGCTATTCCGGCTCTCTACCGGCATGTGGAAGGCAATGTCTTGGCCTCGCTGGACAGGGCGGTCAGCGGTAAGGTGCATATTACCGCTGACTCATGGTCCAGCAGGCATGGACAGGGACGTTACCTTTCTTTCACGGCCCATTGGGTCACTCTTTTGGCAGCTGGGAAGGATGCAGGACAAGGTGCAGTAGTGTTGGAGGTTGTTCCACCGCCACGCCTACAAAATGCTACTAGTGGTTGTGACACACCTCTCTCCTCCACCCCCTCCTCTTCTTCTTCCTCCATGGCCTCTTCCTGTGCTTTGTCCTCTGAACCAGCGGTGCTCCGTAGCCGTTCAAGGGGCTACGCAAGTATGCAGGCAAAAAGATGCCATGCCGTGCTTGCGCTGGTGTGTTTGGGGGACAGAAGCCACACTGGGGCAGAGGTCCTGTCTGCTCTGCAGGGCCAGGCCGAGAGGTGGTTGACGCCACGCCAGCCTAAGCCAGGAATGGTGGTTTGCGACAATGGCACCAACCTCCTCTCCGCCCTCCGACAGGGACAACTGACCCATGTGCCCTGTGTGGCTCACGTCCTTAACCTGGTGGTGCAGCGGTTCTTGGGCAGGTACCCGGGCTTACAGGATGTCCTGAGGCAGGCCAGGAAAGTCTGTGTGCATTTCCGCAGATCTTATAATGCCATTGCTCGCCTGGCTGAGCTGCAAAAGGAGTTGAACCTGCCCAAGAACCGCCTTATATGTGACATGCCCACCAGGTGGAACTCAACGTTGGCCATGCTGCAGCGGCTGCACACGCAGCAGAGGGCCATCAATGAGTACCTGTGCGACTACGGCACCAGGACAGGGTCAGGGGAGCTTGTTTTTTTTTCTCCACGCCAGTGGGGCATGATCAGGGATGCATGCACTGTCCTGGCACCATTTGAGGAGGCCACGAGGATGGTGAGCTGTGACAGTGCATGCATCAGTGACACTGTACCTCTTGTCCACCTGTTGGAGCACACGCTGCGTGGAATAATGGACAGGGCACTTGAGGCAGAACAGAGGCAGGAAGAGGAGGACTTCCTTGCCTCTCAAGGCCCCCTTTACCCAGACAGTGTTCCTTCTGTCCCACCCATCGCACAGGAAGAGGAGGAGGAGGAGGAGGAGGATTGTGTCAGCATGGAGGTGGAGGCTGGCACTCAGCATCATCAGCAGCAGTCTTTTAGGGATGATTTACAGTCCCAAGAAACCAGTGGACTTGTACGTGGCTGGGAGGAGGTGGCTGCGGATCATGTCGTCCTTAGTGACCCAGAGGACTCCGGACCGAATGCCTCAGCTAACCTACGCTGCATGGCCTCCCTGATCCTGCAAAGTCTGCGGAAGGATCCTCGTATTCTTCGGATCAAGGAGAGGGACCATTACTGGCTGGCCACTCTCCTTGATCCACGGTACAAGGGTAAGGTTGCGGACCTTATGTTACCGTCGCAGAGGGAGCAGAGGATGAGACAACTCCGGGAGGCCTTGCAGAAAGGTCTGTGCAACGCGTTCCCAGAGACTGTGAGGTTACAAACTCCTGGTCCTGGACAACGAGTTGCTGAGGCTTCGGCCAGTCAAAGAAGGAGCGGTGGGGAAGGTGGCCGTCTGACCGATGCGTTCAGACAATTCTTTAGTCCGCAGCCCCAAAGTATGATCGGTTCCAGCAACCATCGCCAGCGTCTGATAAACATGGTGCAGGAATATCTAGGGGCAAGGTCAGACTTGGACACCTTCCCCACCGAAAATCCTCTGGCTTACTGGGTCTTGAGGATGGATCACTGGCCAGAGCTTGCACAGTATGCAATTGAGCTACTGGCCTGTCCTGCATCCAGCGTTCTTTCGGAACGCACATTCAGTGCTGCTGGAGGATTTGTCACGGATCACAGGGTGCGCCTGTCCACCGACTCGGTTGATCGACTGACTTTCATCAAGATGAACCAGTCTTGGATCACCACCAGCTACCACACACCTGATGCTGATATAACAGACTAATTGATTTTAACATGTCACATCCCTTCAAGACTGATGCTGATGCTGAGTGCCTGTGCTGTTATGTTGACTGGCTATCCTCCTCCTCCGAGTCCTCAATGATACGATTGATGATGATAGCTTGGAAGATCATTTTTGTTTATGGGTGCCGCCACCAGTGGCTAAGGCCCAATTTTTCAGCCCCTGTTTAACAGGGGCGTGTAATTACAATTTTTGAAGCAATACTTTGCAACAGGGCTCATTGCTGTGCTCCAAGTACAGTATCTGTGAGGGGTTGCAGTGTTGTGCCACCAGTGCCTAAGGCCCAATTTTTCAGCCCCTGTTCAACAGGGGCATGTAATTACAATTCTTGATCTAATAATTCACAGCAGGGCCCATTGCTGCACCCACCAAGAGTAACTCTGAGGGCTTACAGTGTTGTGGCAACGCCACCACCACCACCACCACGAAAGGCCCAATTTTTCAGCCCCTGTTCAAAAGGGGCATGTAATTACAATTCTTGATCTAATAATTCACAGCAGGGCCCATTCCTGCACCCACCAAGAGTAACTCTGAGGGCTTACAGTGTTGTGGCAACACCACCACCACCACCACCACCACGAAAGGCCCAATTTTTCAGCCCCTGTTCAACAGGGGCATGCAATTACAATTCTTGATCTAATAATTCACAGCAGGGCCCATTGCTGCACCCACCAAGAGTAACTGTCAGGGCTTACAGTGTTGTGGCACCAGCACCACCATCAAAGGCCCAATTTTTACTACCACTGTTCAACAATTATATGTAATTACAATTCCTGATATAATAGTTGACAGCAGGGCGTTCCAGCACCAACCAAGAGTAACTGTGAGTGCTTACAGTGTTGTACCAACAACTAAGGGGCCTATTTCTGCAGAGTATATACGGCAGGTCCCTACTTTCAAACATCCAACTTACAAACGACTCCTACTTGCAAACGCAAGAAGACAACAGGAAGTGAGAGGAAATCTACCCCTAGGAAGGAAAATTCTCTCCTGTAAGAATTAATATGGGAGAAAGGTGTCTCCTCTGTACTGATGCTTTATCACCAATCCTTGTTTCAAGAAAAACACCACATTTCAAAAACAGTTGTCATTGGGACGGAAAGTGAGGTGAAATGTTCTGAACAGGGGCACAGACAGCAAAACAAATGTTACAGGGGTGATAACCCTTACCTATGTTTTCCAAAAAGTTTAAAAATAGATTTTTGGGCTGGAGCTACACTTAAACAATGTACCTGTTCAAAATTACAAACACATTCTACATAAGAACAAACCTACAGTCCCTGTCTTGTATGCACCGCCTGTATACGGCTGTTCAGAGTATATAGGGCCTTTTTTATTTTGTGTGCGGTGTTCCCCTTAATATCCATACAAGACCCAAAGGGGCTGGTAATGGGCTGGGGTAGGGGGGGGGGGGGTCATGGGGTAGCTATGCCAGTTTTCTTAAAGATTTTCATCCATATTACCGGGACCAGACATTACATTAAAGCCGCAAGCAGTTTTAAATGGCTTTTTTTTTCCTTTAGAAGTGTCATTTTGTGCAGGGACAGTTCTAAACACGGGAAACACGTGGCACTTCACAGGCATACTTTAGACACCCCCCAGGTACGATATTTAAAGGAATATTTGACTTTTTTTTTTTCACTTTATGCATCATTAAAATGACTGCTCCCGAAAAACGACCGTTTTTAAAACTTCTTTTTGCATTGATACATGTCCCCTGGTCAATAACCCAGGTTCCCAAACCCTTTTTAGGACAATAACATGCATAATAGTCGTTATAATTAGCACTTTAGAATTCGAACGTTCGCATCCATTGTATTTAATAGGGTTCTAATGTTCGTACGAACGTTCGGTCCGTTCGCGGGTTCTGGTGCGAACCGAACCCGGGGGTGTTCGGCTCATCACTACTCAACAAGGAGAAGTCAATGCTTGGACAGCCATCCCTCTGCACACTGTAGAGACATCCGTGGAGGTCGCGAACAAAGGGATTGAGGATGCTAAATCCGGAGATGCTGCTTCGGCCACCACAGTTTCCCTACTCCCAGCGCCAACAAGGAAGGTCGGTCTTGTGAGAGCTTCCAGCGGCCGAGATGGAGGACAACCCCTGCGCTTGCCTAGCCCGGATGAATCCGATAGGAAGAGTCCTGGACATCCCTTCACAAGTTTGGGCCGAGGTAAACCAGGGACTGGGACTTGGTGTTGGGACGGAGGTGTCGGGATTCAAGGCCCCTTGAGCCCGTGGGTGGGAGTGATTCGGTGTCTACTACCAACTACCTGCCCGCAGAGGAGTGTGACACCTCCGACCTGGAGTCGGTCTACGATGCGGGAGACGACATCGTCATAGGCAAAGTGTTTGCTGAGAAGGGCTGGGACAAGATGCCTCTCTCCTCATCCCGTAAAGCCAGGGATCTACCTATGTCAACAGGGGATAGTACATCCCGGGTGGAGGCACCAGCGCCTGAGGAGGGACCCCGTCCCCTGCCTGCCCTTCGGTCCCCGGTGCATCCTGCACCTACCACTGGGGATAAGAGACTGTCGCTGCGGGCACCTATGCCCAACTTGGAGGTGGTCAAGGCACCTCGCCATCCGGATTCAATCGTCCTGCCGGGCGAGGGAGACCGTTCTACCATGCCTCCCTTGTCTAGGCTGCAGCGTTTGTTCTGCCAGAAAGTCGCCAACGAGTATGAATGGGAGTACCCATACTTATCTAAGGAGCTTCTTTATGAAGTGGAAGTTTACAGGGACTGTTGGTACAATGATTTCGTGTGGACAAACATCAAAGTCCCACACGCACGCAGGTACCCCGCTTGTTCCCCAAAGGCATCTCAAAGATTTAAGGACTGTAAAGCAGAGTGGATGTTGGGTCGGCACATCCATGCTGACAAAGTGTTGATTCGACGGAAAGAAGGGGAGGATGTTGAATATCTCATAGAGACTGTGGATAAGCATTTCAAGCCCCTTGTCTTGCCGCATCCCAGATTCTACTTGTAGGAGAAAAGACTCCTTGCTTAATGCCTTTCAAGTTTGCTGAACTTTCCGGGGTTTGTTTCTTTCCCGTGAAACCCAGGAACTGTACCCGAGTTTTATGGGTGTTGTGCTCTTTGGAGGAATGGAGAACTGGTGCTGTTTTCTCTTTTTCTTCCCTCAGTGGACTTTGGGGTAGTCAGGGCCAAAGTACAGAGAAAAAAAAAAAGTTACACAAGGATTCAACAAGTGTCATTACCGTGGCACTGTCACCAGGTGGCAGTGTTGCGCAACGTTATTCACTTTGCACCACACACACACTTCATGGAAGGAAAAGATTTCTCTTTGGAGAGATTTTTTTCGTTCCAACACATACATATGTGTCAGGAAGTTTTTGTGTTTAACTTTCTTTTATCCCCTCTGCAGGAGAACATCTGTCAAGACCGCTGAGGATGGGTCTTAGTTAGTAATGTGGGAGGGGAAGAAAGTGGTAATGGTGTTATTGTGATATGTGTACTGTTATGTGTTGTTTCCCTTTTTTTCCCCTTTCCCTTCCATGTCAGGTTCAAGCACAACTACCAGTTTTCAAATCTTAAAATTGTTCGCATTTTTGAAACAGTCACTGGATGGAGGTTATATTGGCTCCCTTTGGGGCATGACTTGATCCAGACACTGGGGGCCAGTGTCAAATTGCTGGGGGGAGAGTGTAGCGGGTGTCAAATTTAGTGGGGTGTATCTACGCCATAGATGGCCCAGATACATTGATTTTAGGGATTTATGGACACTTTGGAGTGTGGGAGGTATGAATGGTGTCATGTTCCCTGCGGTCCCTGGGTGGTGCTGTCATGTGGGACCAGGGTTGGACTACCATTCTAGAGCCGTGCCCTTTTTGTCCTCTCACGGCAGTAGTACGGCGGGGCGGGGAACCCGCTGTGCCTGCTGGGAGAGGATATAAAAGGGGACGGACATCTTGCGCACGAGGTCCATTCCCCAGGCACCTTCAGCCTGGGGGGCTGCTGCGGTTCGTCTGTGTCCAGGCGCCCTTGGCCTGGGCGCCTGGAGTCGAGTTCCATCCCAGGCACCTTCAGCCTGGGGTGAGGTACTATACCGGGAGGCCTGGGGCCCAGTACCTTCGAATGGGTCCCGCGAGGGCGAAGCATTCCTAAGGTGTTCCCGGTATTGGGTGCCTGAATCCTGGGCATAAGGGACCGGAGACGTGACCTCCCCGTAGAGCCAGCGCAGCATTTGCTGGTGCCGGTGGAGGCCTCTGGTGACCGTCCGGATGGATGTCTTCCTCTGACAGGGGTCGTTTGTTCTAAAGAAGGCACTTCATGTTCTCATGGTCTGTGGCAGGGACCCATCTTTCTCAGGTCAGTGGCAGGCTTCATCCAAGGTCTGTGGCAGGGGCCTCAACGTTCACCCAGGTCAGTGGCAGTGACCAAATTCACGGTCGGTGGCAACGACTGTGCACCAAGCCTGTTAGCACTAAATGGAACAGGAGGAACTTTAATTCATTAGTTGTGGCCGGACCTACTCTTCCCTACACCTTGTCTGTTCTTTTAAAAGTCAACCAGTTCAAGTCAATAAAACAGTGTTGGACTTTTCTTGGTGTGGAACTCGTGTTACTGGAAGCTAAGTGTCCCTGTCAGTGAGAGTGGCAATCATCCTCCATAGGAGAAGCTGAGGTTCCAGCCTAAAACGCAGACCCGAGGGTAAACGGTTAGCTCATATCTCTGCATTCTACATCAGAGAGCCGAGCTGGTGGTGTGCATCTTTCCCCCTTCTCCCAGATACCCCTAGACAAGTAGAACCAGCCGTGAATAGAGGGGAGAAGCTGGGGGAAGACCGCTACATATGTATGACTTGCGTCCCTCACCAGAAGCCCGATAGCAAGCCAAATCTGACAGGGGTTGTAGTCTCTCAAGCCACTCTCTAGTCAACATGCTAGCAAGTTGCATCTTGCATGGAGAATTTAATTTCAAATTTGTTTTGCAATAAACATATTATAGATATCTACTCTGGGTCATTGTTTTGCATAGACCACCTCCATCCCCCCTTTCTGGGGTCCCCTGACAGCACTGATGGCAGCAGCAGTCAATGGCTCCCACAGTTGTCTCTGAGCCAATGAGAATGGAGAGAGCCAGGATAGGCACTGCTATTGCGCACATTGCTGGATTAAGATGGTCTCACGGAAGTATTTTGTGGGGTTAGGGACAATGGGTTGTTGATGCACAGAAGTTTTTTTTGCCCTTCAGGTATTGAATTGCTGAATGTAAAATATTCTGCCTTTTGTCAGGTGTGTGTTTGTGTTGGGGTATGCATTATGAAGATGTAAAATGTGTTTTTGAGAATGTAACTAAGATTTGCTATATTTACAGTTTTTTTTGTTTTCCTTGTAGCCCGATAACCTCTTGGGTGTAAGTCGTGACAGACCCTAGGAAGTATTAAGAAGCGCTGTCTGGCTATACAGGTGTGTTTCTTTTGATATTTTGTTACAAAATGAAAAATGACAAGAACTGTGTTAGGCTGGCCAAAAAAATGCCCTACAAAGATCACTTAAAGTAGAACTCCAGGCTCCCTCTGATCAAATTAAAAGTCAGCAGCTACAAATACTGCAGCTGCTGACTTTTAATATTAGGGCTCTTACCTGTCCAAGGTTCCAGAGATGTCCTCACCCGAGCCAATTTTTCAATTCTTTTATTGGCTCTTGGGTGCTGGCTTCACCATCTTGGCTATGGTAAACCAGCAGTGGAGCCTTTCAGCTTCACAGCCAGTTACCTACTGCGCATGCACAGAGCACAGTGCACTTTGTGAATGGGCTGGTGGCAGGAGAAGGAGGAGGGGCGGAAGATCCGAATGAGATTCTCACACGTGGCAAATGTGGCATCAGAGGGGGGGGGGGGCAGGCAAACAAGCAGAGCTTCACCTTTCAACTTAAAGGGGTTTAAAGTAATTATTTTTTCACCTTAATGCATCCTATGCATTAAGATGATATAAAACCTGGCAATGACGGCCCTCCCCAGCCCCCCCCCCCCCGTTTACTTACCTGACCCCTCGAAAGTCCCACGCCGTGAACGTGCTGGCTTCTCGGCTCATTCATTGGATGATTGATAGCAGCGCAGCCATTGTCTCCTCGCGCTGCTGTCAATCACATCCAATGAAGCAGCGCGCCGGGGGGCGGGGCCAAGTGATACAGTGAGCGACTATAGCCGCCGGCTGTATCACGGGAGCGCGCCCGCAAGAACCAACCCCCCCAGGAGAGAGCTTCCCATGAAGGTGGAAAGTTCTTGCAGGGAGGAGCTGAGACAGCCGCCGAGGGACCCCAGAAGACCAGGATCGGGGCCACTCTGTGCAAAACGAGCCGCACAGTGGAGGTAAGTATAACATGTTTTTTATTTAAAAACAAAAATATCCTTTACAACCCCTTTATTCTTTTCTGTCCATTTAACAGGTCTAGTAGTACTGCTTGCGGTTCCAGCTGGGAGAAATCCATCTTCAGGTCCTCCACTTGGATGCATTTCTGGAAAGCGGATACGTTGTGGCACAAGGCAAGACCTGGCATCAAGGATCTGCATAAACACCCTGGAGTGGCAGAGGTGATGTGGAAGGAGCCCAACAACCTCACCATCCCTGTCCTCTATGAAGCTGGTGGGGGTGCAGCATAGTCATTTCTCTCTTCATCAAGAGTCTGCGATGGATATTGGAGTCTCCATACTTTCTAAACATGTGCGTTCCCTGTCTTCTCAATTCTGATTTAATTATTAAATACAATTTAATTGTACTGATCAGTGAGGCGTGGTCACATCTTAATTATTTCATGTGGGCTGGAACATTGGTTAATCAGATTTTTTTTATTTTTTTTAAATATTCTTCATTTATATTTTAAAGGAGGTACAACTGATACATTACACATCTTCCATTACATATCTATACATGGTACATTTCTCGTCCCATCACTTTAATTAATCCCATTTTTTAAACACATATCCCACCTCTACTCTTCAGTGTCAGTAGATTAGGCCCCTTTCACACTGAGGCGTTTTTACAGCGTTTTTGCGATAAAAACCCCTGAAATATTTCTGCCCCATCATTTTTTGCTGGCTGTGCGTTGGAAAAAATCTTGCAAACAGCTTTTGTGGAGCATCTTTAGGGTGCTAAAATAGCGCTGTAAAAACGCCTATCTCCATTGAAATGAATGAGTAACGCGGTAAAAACGCGGTAAAACGCATAGGCGTTAGCGCTATTTTTACCGCGAACGCTGTAAAAACACGGTAAAATCATGGGAAAAAATCTCATAATTTGTTTGCGTTTTTTCAACGCCTCAGTGTGAAAGGGGCCTTACATTCCATTTATTCCTGTGTATGTACTTCCAAAAGCAAAAAAAAAAAAGGACCCCTCTATCTGTTGAGTATCTCTGTCCTTTAAATCTCTCTGCGTTACTTATTCTTCCCTTGCATTTTTATATTTCCCCCAACAACCCCCCCCCCCCCCCGAAGAAAAAACAAGAAACCAAAAATCAGGTTAATCAGGTTTCTGAACATTGTCGTAATGACAAAATTAATATTTACTGAGCTAAACTGTACCAAAATACCACTGGCCATATGGTGTGGAACCTGGTCAGATTGCTGACTAGATTTAAATTTCATCCAATCAGATTGGACAGTGTATGGGGAAATTAATTGGTGGTGGATTTAAATGTCATCCAATTAGATTGCACAGTGTATGGGGAAAGAATTGTCCAGAATGCACAATACACAGACATGTGTTGAGAAGATGTTTTCATGGAAGTTTTGGCTCCACCAATGATTATAGTCTATCACCATAAAATGCACAATTACAAGTCCAGTAAACATCTGTACATTTGTTGATAGGAGGAAGATCTCTAGAATGATTATCGAGTTGTTTCAAAAAGAAGTGAATGAAAGGAATAAAAGTGGAAGCAATATTCTCCATGTGATAAGGAAAAGCTCATTAACATGATCAGCATTACAATGAGCAAGTGCCCGATGTCTGTTTCATATTTAAGAATGTGTATGCGTCCGTACGGGCAACGATTCCACGAATCCGGTGCAAGTCGACAGCATGCGCCATGTCGCAATAATTATTCTTGCCCGTGCAAATGCGCCAACATTTTCTTAAATCAGCCCCTTAGTGTGTATAAGTTTGTTATAACTCAGTACCTCTTATATGCTCATCATTTGACATTGCAGGGCTCTGCATAAGTAAATGTATAATTGTTTAACCTGATATTTTCTATCTAGAAAAGTACTTGTGGTTAGCTGAACACGTTGTGTGGAGTATTAACTGTTCCGGTAGAGACTGTCAGCCCAGGTAACTGAAATCTTAACTGTATTTGCATGTTTCATTGCAGTATTGTGATCCCTACAGCTAACGGGTTTCACAATACCATTTGCTGATAGCTGTGCCAAGGGAGGTTAGAGACAGTTTCCGGGGGTTGACAGCGGTACATTACAGGCCCAAAACTATAACAGCAGCCCTCTTAGCTGGGGGTATTGCTACATATGTAATCAAGCTTTGTATACAATTATCTTTGACATGTGCTTCCTTATCTGTTCAGTAGCTATTATATCAAGCCTTTTGGCAAAAGATGTTGAAATAAAGGCGTGAAAATGGATAAATTACATAAAAAAACAGTGTCCTGTATGTCTAATGGACACTATTGTTCTGCATGTTATGTTTTTATATACAAAATGTGTATAGATTTCACATATAAAGTCCCAAAACTCTTCTCTCTTTTTCCTACTATATACCTAAGGGATGTTGGTGCCATATATTTACATGGGACAGCAGACGGGAAATAACCTAACCTTAAATAAATAAATAAATAGACAGCAGACCATTGTTGGATATTAAAGGCCGCTGTTGTTTATTACTGGTTTCAAATTTATAATAAATAATTCAATCCAACTTTAAATATAATAAGCTTTGAGCTAGCCTAGCCACTACGGCTCAGGCAGCAAATATAAAATCCCCAACTTCCAATAAACAGTAATTCTCAGAATAAACCTTTATTAATAAATAAACATATCACAAAGCTAGTCCCCCTTTGTTACATATATATATATATATATATATACATATATATATATATATATATATATATATATATATATTTTTATAAAAAAACAAAGGTGACACTACCACATAATAACAACCGCGACAACATTTTATATTTTTAACAGGGAGAGGGGTGGGAGGGGAACACCACAGCTTCTGCCTTCTGAGGCGAATGAGCCTGGAGCCACAGAACCCTTGTTTTATAGCCCCCAAGCGGGGCTAGATCCGTCCTGTTCAAACTGGCTTTTCCCGGGCTTTCTCCACAGGACCTGAGAAAGGACACCTGTACTCCTCTCCCAGGTCACGTGACACCTGCTTTGTTCCCCCTGAGAGCGCCAGGCACCTCAGGGGGAACTTGAAACTGACATCCCCGCTGTTCTCCCATGAGGAAAAAGGGGGGGCTAGAAACTGCCTTTTCCCCTTTTCCTATCATGGGACAGCAGACTGGAAATAACCTAGTCTTAAATAAATAAATAAATAGACAGCAGACCATTGTTGGATATTAAAGGCCGCGGTTGTTTATTACTGGTTTCAAATTTATAATAAATAATTCAATCCAACTTTAAATATAATAAGCTTTGAGCTAGCCTAGCCACTATGGCTCAGGCAGCAAATATAAAATTCCCAAAAGTCAGGTGGTCTTAGGACCGCCTGACCACAGCACCCCACACCGCGGCCAACTCAACACAGGAGCCTAACTCTGCATTAAATATATCCAATCCAATGTCTAATAAATGGACTCCGTCTTTTCTATAAAGCCCTCTAATTTCTCCCTCCAATTCAGTATGTCTAAAGGAAAGCATACCCAGAACTGAAAGAAGTTTTGACACTGCCCTATTCACCCGTTTCCTAATCTTTTCAAAGGGGCGCATAGATGGAGGAGAAAGCCAAACTAGCCTCTGCACTATCTCTGAAAATATTACAACGGTATTGGGAAAAATTTGATGAATTTTTGCAAATCATCTCTAATATTGAAAATAATTTCCAAAGTTTTTCGTTTCCCAATATCATTACCCCCAAGATGTACAATTAGAACATCAGGTGGAGGAAATAAAAGAAGGAGTCGAGACAATTCAAAGTTCAAATCAGACCACAACATGCCCCTCTTACCGCTCCAAAAAAAAAAAAAAACTAAATTTATTAAAATCTAAACCTAAGTTTGTAGAATAAGTCCTGTGCTGAGCCCTGAGATGTGCCCAATAAACGAACGAATGTCCGATGATCCAAACAACCAGAATTTTCCCTGAAATAAATCAAAAAATTGATGAGGGCGAATATAAAGTAAATAGCTATCCAAATTCCATCTACCTATTTTCTTTATAATATTAACATCTAAACCTAATCTCGCAGCTTCCGTAGACGCTCCAATTCTAAATGAAGAAAAACAAGGGGGGAATTAGGGACTTTGAATGAGGTTCTGGACAAGGTTAGGGGTGCATAAAGGAAACATGTTTAATAACATAAGGAGTAAAATGAGTTACAATATGAGAATGATGGGACTGCACATGAAATTACACACATATCGTAAACATAGAGGACATATTCTTGCATTGACTTAGAGACTCATGGCAATATGACAGTGCATATGATTCATGGACATCAAGTTTACAAACTAACATCAACTCAAATTACATAACAGTATGATAGATAGATGTGCAAATCCCATGAGTACACATATGTGAACATTGGTTCCTTCAAGCGGCATAGTGCAGTGGAGTGAAAAGATGTAACAATTGTGTAGGCATGATGGTGGTAAAATTGTAGATGGATCAAAAAGCTGGCATGGAAATGTGTTGGCATCCTTTTTAGGCCGACGCGTTTCGTATTTACCTCATCAGGGGCGGATGCTTCCAACAAGCAACCTAAAAAGAATGTATATAAAAATAGATTTAGCCTATATTGACATAAAGCATAAACAGGAAAGGCCAATTGTACCAATCCTGAGAAACTTACATGCAAAGGATGGATCATGGGGATGAGTGGAACGATAGACCAGGGCCAACCGGAAGCTGTCCTTCCCGGAAGCTGAGGCAATGGGAATCCATGCAGGCAAGGTGTAAGGACGGGGGTACCAAGTGGTACAGATGGACATACTGAGTTAGTGCACCACAGTGATGGTAAACTTGTGGGGAACGCCAAAGAAGTCTATATGGGGTGAAATAAAGTGTGTAAAAAATTGAACTCACACTAGACAAAGTCCAGTGGCGTGGTAGAGTCAAGTCAAAATTACCTCAGTATTGTGCAATGGGACAAGGAGAGTCCAAATGCAATGGCGTACTCAGCATAAAGCGGTGGAGACTGTGTGCACATAACAGTATTTATACAAAAACCCCCGTCATGCAAAGCCATGCGTGGGCTCCCGCCAACGTCATGCCGGGTAGTCACGTGTGGGGAGGGGCCTCAATCGGGACGATATCAACCGCTCGATGGAGGCTGACCTCTGTGGACAGTGACTGCCGAGTTGGTAAAGATACGTCCAACGTCGCGGCGGCAGTTATGACATCACGCGCGGGACGCAGTGCGTGACATCGATGTGTTGAGGGCCCCACCCAGCACCCCGAGCCCCGCCCGGTGAGGGTGGAGGGAGGGGGTGGAGGGACAGCGTACAGAACACATCGCAGCTTCCGGGCAATGGACAAAAAGGGAGGCCTGTAGTGCCAAAGGCTGACAGTCCCCAATGGAATGCAAAAAACAAAAACAAACAAATGCCGTATCACTCAGGCATGGTGACCATGTCTAGAGTGAGGGAGGGCCCCAAAAAGGGTACATGACCGTAGAGGGGAACACAGACCACCCACAGAGGTGGCAGGAGATCACTGCTGACTCAGTCCAAAACCTCCATCCCGTTTCAGTGCGAAAAAGGGGGCTGTGTGTGAACACAGAAGGGACTTTGAGTGAGTCACATGGCTAATGTCTCCATCCCGGGTACAAAATAGAAAAACAAGGGGGGAATTAGGGACTTTGAATGAGGTTCTGGACAAGATGGGGGTGCATAAAGGAAACACATGTTTAATAACATGAGGAGTAAAATGTGTTACAATATGAGAATGACGGGACTGCACATGAAATTACACACATATCGTAGACATAGAGGACATATTCCTGCATTGACTTACAGACTCATGGCAATATGACAGTGCATATGATTCATGGACATCAAGTTTACAAACTAACATCAACTAAAATTACATAACAGTATGATAGATAGATGTGCAAATCCCATGAGTACACATATGTGAACATTGGTTCCTTCAAGCGGCATAGTGCAGTGGAGTGACAAGATGTAACAATTGTGTAGGCATGATGGTGGTAAAATTGTAGATGGATCAAAAAGCTGGCATGGAATTGTGTTGGCATCCTTTTTAGGCCGACGCGTTTCGTATTTAACTCATCAGGGACGGATGCTTCCAACAAGCAACCTAAAAAGAATGTATATACAAATAGATTTAGCCTATATTGACATAAAGCATAAACAGGAAAGGCCAATTGTACCAATCCTGAGAAACTTACATGCAAAGGATGGATCATGGGGATGAGTGGAACGATGGACCAGGGCCAACCGGAAGCTGTCCTTCCCGGAAGCTGAGGCAATGGGAATCCGTGCAGGCAAGGTGTAAGGACGGGGGTACCAAGTGGTACAGATGGACATACTGAGTTAGTGCACCACAGTGATGGTAAACTTGTGAGGATCGCCAAAGAAGTCTATATGGGGTGAAATAAAGTGTGTAAAAAATTGAACTCACACTAGACAAAGTCGAGTGGCGTGGTAGAGTCAAGTCAAAATTACCTCAGTATTGTGCAATGGGACAAGGAGAGTCCAAATGCAATGGCGTACTCAGCATAAAGCTTTAAAAACGGCCGTTTTTCTGGAGCAGTCATTTTAATGATGCATAAAGTGAAAAAAAAAAAGTCAAATATTCCTTTAAATATCGTACCTGGGGGGGTGTCTAAAGTATGCCTGTGAAGTGCCACGTGTTTCCCGTGTTTAGAACTGTCCCTGCACAAAATTACATTTCTAAAGGAAAAAAAGCCATTTAAAACTGCTTGCGGCTTTAATGTAATGTCTGGTCCCGGTAATATGGATGAAAATCTTTAAGAAAAATGACATAGCTACCCCATCACACCCCCCCCCCCCTTACCCCAGCCCATTACCAGCCCCTTTGGTTCTTGTATGGATATTAAGGGGAACCCCGCACACAAAATAAAAAAGGCCCTATATACTCTGAACAGCCTTATACAACCGGTGCATACAAGACAGGGACTGTAGGTTTGTTCTTATGTAGAATCTGTTTGTAATTTTGAACAGGTACATTGTTTAAGTGTAGCTCCAGCCAAAAAATATATTTTTAAGCTTTTTGGAAAACATAGGGAAGGGTTATCACCCCTGTAACATTTGTGTTGCTGTCTGTGCAGTGTGCACCTGTTCAGAACAGTTCACCTCACTTTCCGTCCTAATGACAAATGTTTTTTGAAAATTTGGGGTTTTTATTGAAACAAGAATTGGTGATAAAGCATCAGTGGAGAGGAGACACTTTTTTTCCCATATTAACTCTTACAGGAGAGAATTTGCCTTTCTAGGGGTAGATTTCCTCTCACTTCCTGTTGTATCCTTCCGTTTGCAAGGAGCAGTCGTTTGTAAAGTGGATGTTTGAAAGTAGGGGCCTGCCATATATACTCAGCTGAAATTTGCCCCTTACATGTTGGTGTTGCCACAACACTGTGAGCCCTCACAGTTACTCTTGGTGGGCGCATGAATGGGCCCTGCTGTGAATTATTAGATCAAGAATTGTAATTGCATGCCCCTGTTGAACAGGGGCTGAAAAATTGGGCCTTTGGTGGGGGTGGTGGTGGTGGTGTTGACACAACACTGTAAGGCCTCACAGTTAGTCTTGGTGGGCGCAGGAATGGGCCCTGCTGTGAATTATTAGATCAAGAATTGTAATTGCATGCCCCAGTTGAACAGGGGCTGAAAAATTGAGCCTTAGGCACTGGTGCCACAACACTGCAACCCCTCACAGATACTGTACTTGGAGCACAGAAATGAGCCCTGTTGCAAAGTATTTTATCAAAAATTGTAATTACACGCCCCTGTTAAACAGGGGCTGAAAAATTGGGCCTTAGCCACTGGTGCTGGTGCCACAACACTGCAACCACTCCCAGATACTGTAGTTGGAGTGCAGGAATGAGCCCTGCTGCAAAGCATTGCATAAAAAATTGTAATAACACACCCCTATTAAACAGGGGCTGAAAAATTGGGCCTTAGGCACTGGTGGCGGCACCCAGAAACAAAAATGTTCTTCCAAGCTATCATCGTCAATCGGATCATTGAGGAGGAGGAGGATAGTCAGTCAACATAACAGGACAAACTCTCAGCATCAGCATCAGTCTTGAAGGGATGTGACATTTGAAAATAAATTAGTCTGTTATATCAGCTTCAGGTGTTTGGTAGCTGGTGGTGATCCAAGACTGGTTCATCTTTATGAAGTTCAGTCGATCAACAGAGTCGGTGGACAGGCGCACCCTGTGATCCGTGACAAATCCTCCAGCAGCACTGAATGTGCGTTCTGAAAGAACGCTGGATGCAGGACAGGCCAGTAGCTCAATTGCATACTGTGCAAGCTCTGGCCAGTGATCCATCCTCAAGACCCAGTAAGCCAGAGGATTTTCGGTGGGGAAGGTGTCCAAGTCTGACCTTGCCCCTAGGTATTCCTGCACCATGTATATCAGACGCTGGCGATGGTTGCTGGAACCGATCATACCTTGGGGCTGCGGACTAAAGAATTGTCTGAACGCTTCGGTCAGACGCCCACCTTCCCCACCGCTCCTTCTTTGACTGACCGAAGCCTCAGCAACTCGTTGTCCAAGACCAGGAGTTTGTAACCTCCCAGTCTCTGGGAACGCGTTGCACAGACCTTTCTGCAAGGCCTCCCGTAGTTGTCTCATCCTCTGCTCCCTCTGCGACGGTAAGATAAGGTCCGCAACCTTACCCTTGTACCGTGGATTAAGGAGAGTGGCCAGCCAGTAATGGTCCCTCTCCTTGATCCGAAGAATACGAGGATCCTTCCGCAGACTTTGCAGGATCAGGGAGGCCATGCAGCGTAGGTTAGCTGAGGCATTCAGTCCGGAGTCCTCTGGGTCACTAAGGATGACATGATCCGCAGCCACCTCCTCCCAGCCACGTACAAGTCCACTGGTTTCTTGGGACTGTAAATCATCCCTAAAAGACTGCTGCTGATGATGCTGAGTGCCAGGCTCTACCTCCATGCTGACACAATCCTCCTCCTCCTCCTCCTCTTCTTCCTGTGCGATGGGTGGGACAGAAGGAACACTGTCTGGGTAAAGGGGGCCTTGAGAGGCAAGGAAGTCCTCCTCTTCCTGCCTCTGTTCTGCCTCAAGTGCCCTGTCATTATTCCACGCAGCATATGTTCCAACAGGTGGACAAGAGGTACAGTGTCACTGATGCATGCACTGTCACTGCTCACCATCCTCGTGGCCTCCTCAAATGGTGCCAGGACAGTGCATGCATCCCTGATCATGCCCCACTGGCGTGGTGAAAAAAACCCGAGCTCCCCTGACCCTGTCCTGGTGCCGTAGTCGCACAGGTACTCATTGATGGCCCTCTGCTGCGTGTGCAGCCGCTGCAGCATGGCCAACGTTGAGTTCCACCTGGTGGGCATGTCACATATAAGGCGGTTCTTGGGCAGGTTCAACTCCTTTTGCAGCTCAGCCAGGCGAGCACTGGCATTATAAGATCTGCGGAAATGCACACAGACTTTCCTGGCCTGCCTCAGGACATCCTGTAAGCCTGGGTACCTGCCCAAGAACCGCTGCACCACCAGGTTAAGGACGTGAGCCACACAGGGCACATGGGTCAGTTGTCCCTGTCGGAGAGCGGAGAGGAGGTTGGTGCCATTGTCGCAAACTACCATTCTTGGCTTAAGCTGGCGTGGCGTCAACCACCTCTCGGCCTGCCCCTGCAGAGCAGACAGAACCTCTGCCCCTGTGTGGCTCCTGTCCCCCAAACACACCAGCGCAAGCACGGCATGGCATATTTTTGCCTGCGTACTTGCGTAGCCCCTTGAACGCCTACGGAGCACCGCTGGTTCCGAGGACAAAGCACAGGAAGAGGCCACGGAGGAAGAAGAAGAGGAGGGGGTGGAGGACAGAGGTGTGTCACAACCAATAGTAGCATTTTGGAGGCGTGGCGGTGGAACAACCTCCAACACTACTGCACCTTGTCCTGCATCCTTCCCAGCTGCCAAAAGAGTGACCCAATGGGCCGTGAAAGAAAGGTAACATCCCTGTCCATGCCTGCTGGACCATGAGTCAGCGGTAATATGCACCTTACCGCTGACCGCCCTGTCCAGCGAGGCCAAGACATTGCCTTCCACATGCCGGTAGAGAGCCGGAATCGCCTTCCGTGAGAAAAAGTGGCGTTTGGGAACCTGCCACTGAGGAACCGCACATTGCACAAACTCACGGAAGGGGGCCGAGTCTACCAACTGAAAAGGCAGCAGTTGAAGCGCTAGCAATTTAGCCAAGCTAGCATTCAACCGCTGGGCATGTGGATGGCTGGGAGTGAACTTCTTGCGACGGTCCAGCAGCTGGGGCAGGGAAATTTGCCTGCTAGAATCGGACGTCGGTGTACTGCTAGCAGAGTGGCCGCAAGTACTTGGCTGTGACACACCTAATTCTACACCTTCATTCCTCTCAGTGCAGGTTTCAGAGAGGACTGAAGGTATAGTGGGGTTGGAGATCCCAGCTGATGCGGTGCAAGGAGAGGTCCGCTTTGTTCTTTGGTGTGGGTCTTTAAGGTAGGCTTGCCAACGAGCTGCATGGCAGGTCAACATATGTCTGGTCAAGCATGTGGTGCCCAAGCGGCTGATGTTTTGGCCACGCGATATACGCTTGAGACATATGTTGCAAACAGCAGCTGTGCGATCTGATGCACTTGCCTCAAAAAAGGCCCACACCAAAGAACTTTTTGAATAACGGGCAGAGGCAGCGCCCTGCACAGGCGGAGCTCTGCGGTGTGATTCCGTCGGTGTGCTGCCCTTACGCTGGCCACCCAAGGGCATCCTGCCTCGTTGGAGATGTGCCTCCTCCTCATCCTCCTCCTCCTCCTCTCTCCTATTAGGCACCCACGTGGAGTCAGTGACCTCATCATCCCCTCCCTCCTCATCACTGGAGCCAATCTGGCAGTATGCTGCAGCTGCTGGAACATGACTGCCAGATTGGTGTCCTTCTTGAGCATCCCCTCTCTCTGCTCTCACGCTACTGCCTTCCTCTAGCTGGGTATCATCATCAGACCCTTCGAAACGCTGGGCATCCTCCTGGAGCATGTACCCAACACTGTGCTCAAACAGTTCGGGGGACTCCTCAGGAGGAGGACATGGTGGGTCTAGGGAAGGAGTGACTGATGATGACATTGATACCAGGGAAGAGGATGCTTTGGCAGCTGCTTTGCCAGTACCCTGAGCCTGGGTGAGAGAGGATGAGGAGGATGAGGAGGGCTTGGTCATCCGCTCTACCAAGTCTTCGGCATGATGTGGCTCAACATGTCCAGCTGCCGAAAAGAAGGACAAGCGAGTCCCATGGCCATGTGCTGATGACAATGCACCGCGTCCACGACCAGCACTGTTGCCCCCAGACACAGAGCCTGCTTGCCCTCTTTTATTGGCTCCTGACTGTCTGCCTCTCCTTGTTTGCCTTCCAGACATTCTAATGGCCTGCAGGGAGATGAGAAAACCAACAATAAGGGGTAGCTTCAGGTGTTTATTTTGCAGGAAGCACACTCCACCCGCTGTAAGTGCTGCAAATGCCTGTCAGTGTAACACACCAGGAAAAAACAGCAATAAGGGCTAGCTTCAGGTGTATACTGTGCAGGAGGCTTAGCAACAATGACACTGACACTGTCCCCTGCCTATCCTTCTCTCTCCCTGCACACAAGGTTTAGCAAAGAATAGGACACTGACACTCTCGACTGCCTATCCTTGTCTGTCCCTACACACAAGGTTTAGCAATATGGTTCAGCACACTAGGTTTAGCAAAGATTATGACACTGACACTCTCGACTGCCTATCCTTGTCTGTCCCTACACACAAGGTTTAGCAATATGGTTCAGCGCACTAGGTTTAGCAAAGATTATGACACTGACACTCTCGACTGCCTATCCTTGTCTGTCCCTACACACAAGGTTTAGCAATATGGTTCAGCACACTAGGTTTAGCAAAGATTATGACACTGACACTCTTGACTGCCTATCCTTGTCTGTCCCTACACACAAGGTTTAGCAATATGGTTCAGCACACTAGGTTTAGCAAAGATTATGACACTGACACTCTCGACTGCCTATCCTTGTCTGTCCCTACACACAAGGTTTAGCAATATGGTTCAGCGCACTAGGTTTAGCAAAGATTATGACACTGACACTCTCGACTGCCTATCCTTGTCTATCCCTACACACAAGGTTTAGCAATATGGTTCAGCACACTAGGTTTAGCAAAGATTATGACACTGACACTCTCGACTGCCTATCCTTGTCTGTCCCTACACACAAGGTTTAGCAATATGGTTCAGCGCACTAGGTTTAGCAAACATTATGACACTGACACTCTCGACTGCCTATCCTTGTCTGTCCCTACACACAAGGTTTAGCAATATGGTTCAGCGCACTAGGTTTAGCAAAAATTATGACACTGACACCCTCGACTGCCTATCCTTGTCTGTCCCTACACACAAGGTTTAGCAATATGGTTCAGCACACTAGGTTTAGCAAAGATTATGACACTGACACTCTCGACTGCCTATCCTTGTCTGTCCCTACACACAAGGTTTAGCAATATGGTTCAGCACACTAGGTTTAGCAAAGATTATGACACTGACACTCTCGACTGCCTAGCCTTGTCTGTCCCTACACACAAGGTTTAGCAATATGGTTCAGCACACTAGGTTTAGCAAAGATTATGACACTGACACTCTCGACTGCCTATCCTTGTCTGTCCCTACACACAAGGTTTAGCAATATGGTTCAGCGCACTAGGTTTAGCAAAGATTATGACACTGACACTCTCGACTGCCTATCCTTGTCTGTCCCTACACACAAGGTTTAGCAATATGGTTCAGCGCACTAGGTTTAGCAAAGATTATGACACTGACACTCTCGACTGCCTATCCTTGTCTGTCCCTACACACAAGGTTTAGCAATATGGTTCAGCACACTAGGTTTAGCAAAGATTATGACACTGACACTCTCGACTGCCTATCCCTGTCTGTCCCTACACACAAGGTTTAGCAATATGGTTCAGCGCACTAGGTTTAGCAAAGATTATGACACTGACACTCTCGACTGCCTATCCTTGTCTGTCCCTACACACAAGGTTTAGCAATATGGTTCAGCGCACTAGGTTTAGCAAAAATTATGACACTGACACCCTCGACTGCCTATCCTTGTCTGTCCCTACACACAAGGTTTAGCAATATGGTTCAGCACACTAGGTTTAGTAAAGATTATGACACTGACACTCTCGACTGCCTATCCTTGTCTGTCCCTACACACAAGGTTTAGCAATATGGTTCAGCACACTAGGTTTAGCAAAGATTATGACACTGACACTCTCGACTGCCTATCCTTGTCTGTCCCTACACACAAGGTTTAGCAATATGGTTCAGCACGCTAGGTTTAGCAAAGATTATGACACTGACACTCTCGACTGCCTATCCTTGTCTGTCCCTACACACAAGGTTTAGCAATATGGTTCAGCGCACTAGGTTTAGCAAATATTATGACACTGACACTCTCGACTGCCTATCCTTGTCTGTCCCTACACACAAGGTTTAGCAATATGGTTCAGCACACTAGGTTTAGCAAAGATTATGACACTGACACTCTTGACTGCCTATCCTTGTCTGTCCCTACACACAAGGTTTAGCAATATGGTTCAGCGCACTAGGTTTAGCAAAGATTATGACACTGACACTCTCGACTGCCTATCCTTGTCTGTCCCTACACATAAGGTTTAGCAATATGGTTCAGCACACTAGGTTTAGCAAAGATTATGACACTGACACTCTCGACTGCCTATCCTTGTCTGTCCCTACACACAAGGTTTAGCAATATGGTTCAGCGCACTAGGTTTAGCAAAGATTATGACACTGACACTCTCGACTGCCTATCCTTGTCTGTCCCTACACACAAGGTTTAGCAATATGGTTCAGCGCACTAGGTTTAGCAAAGATTATGACACTGACACTCTCGACTGCCTATCCTTGTCTGTCCCTACACACAAGGTTTAGCAATATGGTTTAGCGCACTAGGTTTAGCAAAGATTATGACACTGACACTCTCGACTGCCTATCCTTGTCTGTCCCTACACACAAGGTTTAGCAAGATGGTTCAGCACACTAGGTTTAGCAAAGATTATGACACTGACACTCTCGACTGCCTATCCTTGTCTGTCCCTACACACAAGGTTTAGCAATATGGTTCAGCGCACTAGGTTTAGCAAAGATTATGACACTGACACTCTCGACTGCCTATCCTTGTCTGTCCCTACACACAAGGTTTAGCAATATGGTTCAGCGCACTAGGTTTAGCAAAGATTATGACACTGACACTCTCGACTGCCTATCCTTGTCTGTCCCTACACACAAGGTTTAGCAATATGGTTCAGCACACTAGGTTTAGCAAAGATTATGACACTGACACTCTCGACTGCCTATCCTTGTCTGTCCCTACACACAAGGTTTAGCAATATGGTTCAGCGCACTAGGTTTAGCAAAGATTATGACACTGACACTCTCGACTGCCTATCCTTGTCTGTCCCTACACACAAGGTTTAGCAATATGGTTCAGCACACAAGGTTTAGCAAAGAATATGACACTGACACTCTCCCTGCCTATCCTTCTCTGTCCCTACAAACAAGGTTTAGCAAAGAATATGACACTGACACTCTCCCTACCTATCCTTGTCTGTCCCTACACACAAGGTTTAGCAATATGGTTCAGCACACAAGGTTTAGCAAAGAATATGACACTGACACTCTCCCTGCCTATCCTTGTCTGTCCCTACACACAAGGTTTAGCAATATGGTTCAGCACACAAGGTTTAGCAAAGAATATGAAACTGACACTCTCCCTGCCTATCCTTCTCTGTCCCTACAAACAAGGTTTAGCAAAGAATATGACACTGACACTCTCCCTACCTATCCTTCTCTGTCCCTACACACAAGGTTTAGCAAAGAAAAAATATGACACTGTCCCTGCCTATCCTTCTCTTTCCCTGCACCGGAACACACTACACGAGGCCGCCGCGCTGGCGGCCTTTTATAGTGTGGGGCGTGTACTAAACCCCCTCAGCAATAATTGGCCACAGGCATCCTGCCTGTGGCCAATCATTGCTCTCCTCGCTGCCGGCGCTGTGATTGGCCAAGCATGCGGGGTCACAGTGCATGCTTGGCCAATCACAGCGCCAGGATTGCACTGCGATGGCGCAGTGTATTGTGGGCCGTTCGTATCACTCGAATTTGGCGCGAACGGCCCAAATCGTTCGTTGTTCGCCGAACGCGCGAACAGCTGATGTTCGAGTCAAACCTATGTTCGACTCGAACACCGAGCTCATCCCTAATTGTAACACATTTTACTCCTCATGTTATTAAACATGTGTTTCCTTTATGCACCCCCACCTTGTCCAGAACCTCATTCAAAGTCCCTAATTCCCCCCTTGTTTTTCTATATTGTACCCGGGATGGAGACATTAGACATGTGTCTCACTCAAAGTCCCATCTGTGTTCACACACAGCCCCCTTTTTCGCAATTCTAAATGAATGGGATGTGAGCTGCTTATTATCTAACTTCAAAACCTTTAAACACTTTTTAAAAACACTTATAAATTGATATTTAGTAAGAGGTAAACCAGATTCATGTAAGAAAAAACTGGAACTCCCTACAGGTCTAACCAAAAAATATTAATTTACCAAATGGACCGGGCAGATAGTGGAAATCTCACAAATGTCCAACTGTAACCAATTACTTCTACCAAATTGATCAGTTTTTGACTTACTGACTAGTATTTTAACATATTTTTTAGTGATAATAATGTCGGACGCTTTTATGTAAAACAGCTCTGACACCCTAAGCGCAGCAAAAAATATGACAGAAAAAACTGCCTTAAAAAGAATTGATTCAAAAGCAGAATAACAAACCTTAGAAGTGACCGAGCAAAGATCACCTAAAATCAATGGAGTGATGGGTTTGCGGGGATCAGCTTTAAAGTTATCTTTTTTATATCCCTTCAGAGCTTGTTTAACCGAAAAGTATTGCATAAATGAAGGTAAATTATTAATTTTAAGAAAAAACGAGATTGCGGACAAGGTCTTCTGCACATAAGACCAGAATAGTGTCTCAAAAATTGTAAAGCTAAACCTTCAGAAAAGGAACCAGCAGGTTCTCGTATTAGATTTAAGAAATTCAAGTATAACAATCAGGCTGATTAATATCCCGCCCAGGTCGAAGGTGCTACAGAATTAATGATATACTCAGAATTGGGCCTTAAACCAGGTCCCATAGATTGGGTGGACAAGACAGTCCCACCCGGTCCGCCTCCGGGAATAACTGGAAAAAACGATCCATCTGCAGATGAGATAATAAATCTGCCGAATCATTGTCCTTTCCTGCTACATGGATAGCTTTGAGCCAAATTTTCAATTTTAAGCATAGAAAAATCATATGTCTTAAAAGGACAATGACAGGTGGAGACTTAGAAGTTAAACAATTGATGGCATACATAACACCCTTATTATCCGTCTGTACTAGTATCCTTTTGTTTTTGAAAAAAGGACCCCAAATTTCAAGCGCTACAAGAATAGGAAAAAGTTCCAATAAAACTATATTTTTTAAATATCCCTTTAACTGCCAGCTAAGGTTCCAACGGTCCGCACACCAATGGGTTTGTCAAATTGCGGCAAAACCCACCGAGCCCGCAGAATCCGTAAATAGAAAAAATTCTTTGTCTAAAATAAAATCTTCTTGCCACATAGCTCTACCATTAAAATGAGAAAGGAACTGCAGCCAAACCAAAAGATCTTCCCTCATCTCATGAGACATCCAAACATGAAAAAAGGGGGATTTAAGCCCAGAAATTGAAAGGTATAAATGTCTGGAAAATACCTTACCCACTGGCATAATCCTGGAAGCAAAGGCTAAAAGACCTAAAAGAGACTGCATGTCCTTTAATAGAACCTTCTTTTTCCTAATTAATGACAATATCAAAGTTTCTAGCTTCTCAATTTTTGAAACTGGGAGGCGAAATTCCATTAAATCAGTATCAATGATGATACCCAAAAATTCCAAGCACGTGGATGGCCATCCTGTTTTTTCTAACGCCAAGGGAACACCAAAGTGAAGACAAATTTTGAAAAATATATCTAATAATTTGGAACATTCAGAAGAATCGGGCGGACCTAAAAATAAAAAATCATCCAAGTAATGTAAAAAAAATTCAGAACTAGCCTCAAAACCAACCACCCAATATAAAAAGGAGGAGAAAGATTCAAAATAAAAGCAAGATAGGGAAGAGCCCATAGGTAAACATTTATCAAAATAAAATGTGTTATTAAAGAAAAAACCCAGGGAATTAAAACATGAAGGGTTAATCAGGAGGAGGCGAAACACCGACTTAACGTCAGCTTTAGTCTAAAGGAGTTATTTTCTTTTTTTGGGACAATACCTAAAGGGGAAATCCTAAAATTTTGAAAAGGAGGAAAAGAAAATTGACCTTCTACTCTACCTTCTGAAATCTCTAAATTAATTTTTGCTAAAACTATCTCAGGAAATTCACTAACAGATTTAAGATTATTAACTAACGTACAACCCTGGCCAGACTAAACCGTTAATTAAAACCCCTCACTAAAACCTTCAATGAGGAGCTGGGCCTTCACCCGGTCTGGATACAACCGGAGCCATGGGAGCATATTTTGCAGTATCACCGGTGTTACTGCCTTTTGAAAAATTTCCAGACTGCTGATTCGCTGACATTTTCTTAAAACACTTGGAGACTGAATGAGAGCCTGCGCAGAAGGCACACTCATGTCTATATTTACACGAGTTTGGCCATCTGCATTGACTGTCGTTAAAATTGAAGCAGATTCCCTTTTTATAACCGGAATTGCTTGAAACGTGTGAACTGGTATTCTGTTTAGAATAAACTGGTCTTTGGGGCAGAAAAAGATTCAGCCAAAGGCCTACATCTTTTACTCCCCATTTTAAAGAAGGGCGGACAGATAATTTTTGATGGAAAGCTTCGTCATAAGTATACCAAGCAGTTCCACCAAAATTCCTAAAAGCCTCAATAATAATATCTAGACATGTGCATTCGTTTTCGTCCGAATGCATTTTCGTCCGAATTTCAGGTATTTTCGTTATCGTTTTAACAAACGAAAACGAAAATGCAGAATCCGAAACCCGAAAGATCCGACATAAACAAATGCTTCATTTTCGTTTTCGTTGCAACAACAGTTCGATATAGATAGGAGATTCGACATGAGGCTGACAATAACAATCTGTGTCCATCTAACCTGTGGTCGAATGTGCCTAACCTTAACTCTATTAGTCCAAGATTATTCTACATAGAGAGAAAAGATTCGACATTATAGAGAGAAAAGATTCGACATAGAGAGAAAAGATTTGACATTATAGAGAGAAAAGATTCGACATTATAGAGAGAAAAGATTTGACATAGAGAGAAAAGATCACTGCTGGAATTGGGTGGGGGAAGTAAAATAAAAAAATGATGATGATGAATGTTATTGGCTGATTGTAACCAAAGAGGAGGAGCAGTAAAATAGCTAGAACTAACTTGACAATTCGACATGAACGACGAAGATTCAACGAAGCATCGAAAAACATACAAACGTCGAATCTGTCATTGAAGGCTTATGGTGTCTGTTGAAAGTTCTAAGAAGATTTGACGGAGCAGATAAACTGTACGACGCTGCAATCGTACATTTCCGGTCAAATGCTCGGCCCATAGGCTATAGAAGAATTCTAATGTTGGTTGACTAGTAGGGATGAGCTTCGAGTTCGAGTC
Source organism: Rana muscosa (assembly GCA_029206835.1). NCBI lineage: Eukaryota > Metazoa > Chordata > Amphibia > Anura > Ranidae > Rana > Rana muscosa. The sequence continues at coordinate 262,988 of JARGYO010005578.1, read as the reverse complement.
GAACTCATGTTCGACTCGAACATTGCCTGTTCGCCCGTTCGCCGAACAGCGAACAAATTGGGGTGTTCGTGGCAAATTCGAAAAATCTATGGGAGAAATCTAAAGTGCTAATTATAAAGGCTTATATGCAAGTTATTGTCCTAAAAAGTGTTTGGGGACCCGGGTCCTGCCCCAGGGGACATGTATCAATGCAAAAAGAAGTTTTAAAAACGGCCGTTTTTTCGGAAGCAGTGATTTTAATAATGCTTAAAATGAAAAAATAAAAGTGAAATATTCCTTTAAATTTCGTACCTGGGGGGTGTGTATGATATGCATGTAAAGTGGCGCATGTTTACCGTGCTTAGAACTGTCCCTGCAAAAAATGTCATTTTTGAAAGAACAAAAGTCATTTAAAACTCATTCGCGGCTATTAATGAATTGTCGGCTCCCGGCAATACATACAAAAGTCATTGATAAAAAAAAAAAAAAAAGCGTGGGGGTTCCCCAGAATTCAATTACCAGGCCCTTCAGGTCTGGAATGGATATTAAGGGGAACCCCGCCGCAAATTTAAAAAAAAATTGACGTGGGGTTCCCCCAAATATCCATTCCAGGCCCTTCAGATCTGGCATGGATTTTAAGGGGAACTCCACCCCAAATTAAAAAAAAATGGCGTGGAGTCCCCCTAAAAATCCATACCAGACCCCTTATCGGAGCACGCAACCTGGCCGGCCGCAGAGGAAAAGGGGGGGACGAGAGAGCGGCCCCCCTCCCTCCTGAACCGTACCAGGCCACATGCCCTCAACATGGGGAGGATGTCCCCATGTTGATGGGGACAAGGGCCTCATCCCCACAACCCTTGCCCGGTGGTTGTGGGGGTATGCGGGCGGGGGGCTTATCGGAATCTGGAAGACCCCTTTAACAAAGGGGACCCCCAGATCCCGCCCCCCCTATGTGAATTGGTAAGGGGTACATTGTACCCCTACCATTTCACGAAGAAAGCGTAAAAAAATGTTTAAAAAAACACACAAACACCTTGAAAAAGTCCTTTATTTAAAAAAAAAACAAAACATTCCAGCGGTGAAATCCAGTGTCCCGCGGCGATCCCGATGTCCAGCGCTGTCCTTCATTGGTTGTGCCTGAGCGGACCTGATGGGGAACTCCCTCTCAGTATTTTAAATGTATAGACCCGCCCCTTCTAAAGTTCCCCATCAGGTCCGCTCAGCGGACCAGATGCGGAACATGAGAAGGGGCGGGTCTATACATGTATTACCAAAGTGAGAGCAGTTCCCCATCAGGTCCGCTCCCTCGGTATGTCGGACCCGCTTACGTCATTGGCTTGAGCGGGGAACTTCCTTCACTATGTAAATTTATATTACACAGTGAAGGAAGTTCCCCGCTCAAGCCAATGACGTAGGCGGGTCCGACATACCGAGGGGGCGGACCTGATGGGGAACTGCTCTCACTTTGGTAATACATGTATAGACCCGACCCTTCTCATGTTCCACATCTGGTCCGCTGAGCGGACCTGATGGGGAACTTTAGAAGGGGCGGGTCTATACATTTAAAACACTGAGAGGGAGTTCCCCATCAGGTCCGCTCAGGCACAACCAATGAAGGACAGCGCTGGACATCGGGATCGCTGCGGGACAATGGATTTCACCGCTGGAATGTTTTTTTTTTTTCTTTTAAATAAAGGACTTTTTCAAGGTGTTTGTGTGTTTTTTTAAACATTTTTTTACGCTTTCTTCGTGAAATGGTAGGGGTACAATGTACCCCTTACCAATTCACATAGGGGGGGGGCCGGGATCTGGGGGTCCCCTTTGTTAAAGGGGTCTTCCAGATTCCGATAAGCCCCCCGCCCGCAGACCCCCACAACCACCGGGCAAGGGTTGTGGGGATGAGGCCCTTGTCCCCATCAACATGGGGACATCCTCCCCATGTTGAGGGCATGTGGCCTGGTACGGTTCAGGAGGGAGGGGAGGCCGCTCTCTCGTCCCCCCCTCTTCCCCTGCGGCCGGCCAGGTTGCGTGCTCGGATAAGGGGTCTGGTATGGATTTTTAGGGGGACTCCACGCCATTTTTTTTTTATTTGGGGTGGAGTTCCCCTTAATATCCATTCCAGACCTGAAGGGCCTGGTAATTGAATTCTGGGGAACCCCCACGCTTTTTTTTTTTTTTTATCAATGACTTTTGTATGTATTGCCGGGAGCCGACAATTCATTAATAGCCGCGAGTGAGTTTTAAATGACTTTTTTTCTTTCAAAAATGACATTTTTTGCAGGGACAGTTCTAAGCACGGGAAACATGCGTCACTTTACATGCATATCATACACACCCCCCAGGTACGAAATTTAAAGGAATATTTCACTTTTATTTTTTCATTTTAAGCATTATTAAAATCACTGCTCCCGAAAAAACGGCCGTTTTTAAAACTTTTTTTTGCATTGATACATGTCCCCTGGGGCAGGACCCAGGTCCCCAAACACTTTTTAGGACAATAACTTGCATATTAGCCTTTATAATTAACACTTTAGATTTCAAACGTTCGAGTCCATTGTATTTAATAGGGTTCTAAAGTTCACACGAACATTTTGTCTGTTCGCAGGTTCTGGTGCGAACCGAACAGGGGGGTGTTCGGCTCATCCCTGTTGACTAGTAATAGTAATTAAAAAATATAATTATTACTAGTCATACAATAGAATTCATCTATAGCTTGTAGGTGGAACATTCGACCGGAAATGTACGATTGCAGCGTCGTACAGTTTCGCTGCTCCGTCGAATCTTCTTTGAACATTCGACAGACACCATAAGCCTTCAATGACAGATTCGACCTTAATTAATTCAGATTTTCGGACGAATGCAATTTCTAACGAAAAACTAAATAAATAAAAACGAATTTCGGGAGTAACTAAATAAATTTATTTTTCTAACGAAAACGAAATTCCGAAACAAAATATTTCAGTGTGCACATGTCTAATAATATCTAAATGCTGGAATAATCCAGCACTTTTTCCAGGAAATTTTTCGCATAAAATAGCTGAAAAAATACAAAAAGCCTGCAACCAATTGTTGAAAGATTTTTGTACTGGTCTACGCCTATCATCATCGTCTTTTTTTATCTGATTTGCTAATAAAATCCTTTACCGAAGGGAGCAGAGACAAAATATCAATGAACTCCCCCCGCCAAATTTTCTCATTAGTCAAAGCAGACAAATGAAAACCTAACGGTGTAACTTCACATGAAATAGACTCTTTTAAGCAAATTTCAGGTATATTTTGCTTAGCTAAATGTACAGTGAATTTGAAACAATATGAGGAAGTTGGTCGCAATTAGCAGAAAGTCCACTAGATGGCGACCAAACACTAACAGCAGAAAGCTCATTAATGTGGACATTATCACTGTGTATAGCCTGATGCCGCGTACACACGACCATTTTTCCCGTCGGGAAAAATTTCATCTTTTCTCTTTGACGAGAAAAACGACCGTGTGTGGGCTTTCCATCATTTTTCCCGACGAGAAAAACTGTAGGAATCATGACGAGAAAAACCAGAACATGCTTCAATTTCTCTCGTCGTGATTTACGGCATTTTTTCCCGAGGCAGTTTTCCCATAGGGAAACACTGCCAGGGAGCCTACACACGGTTGTTTTTCTCGACCAAGAGAAAAAATGTCATGAAAACCGGCCGTGTGTAGGGGACCAAGCCGTTCCTCGTTTTCCCCGTCGACCCTCTCGAAGGTGTTTTCACCATCGAGAAAATCGATCACGTGTACACGGCATCAGAGTTACCCTTGCTGGAATGTAATTATTTCGCCAGCTTGGCTAACATCTCAGCTACAGTATATTAGATAGCAACAAGCCAGAAGAAGATGAGTCAATCATACCTAGCTGTGTTGAAGATTCTTGTGGAGAAGTGGACACCTGGACGCCTCTGTTCTCCAGCAGCACATCTTCCGGAGGTACCGCAGCGGACCTGGAAGCAGCCCTTGCTAGGATGTTGGGAGTTGCTCGTGCCATGAAGGCAGCTGTACTTGCTGAGATGAAGCCCGTTCTTCATCCGCGATTCCTCCTTCTTCCGGGTCCCTGGATCCTCTTCTGCTTCCTGACGCTTCTCTGCACCTGTGGGGAGAAGAACTGAGCCTGCCTGTGGAAGCGCCCCTGGCTCCGCCTCTAGCCACGCCCCTGGCTCCTCCCTGATCTTCTGCTGAGACCCTGAGAAGGACCAGCTCTAATTGCACTTGCAGCGCGGGGAGGGGGGGGGGAATCCACGGCGCGGAATGCGCCTCCTCTTTGCCACCTCACTGACCCGAGCGGGGGGATCACTTCCTCTGCGACGCCGACCCAGAGCATCTTCAGCCAATCCTGGACCGCCCTCCACAGGAAGCTGCCTGGGTTCCCGGATGTCTTCCCCAGGATGCTCCTCCACGGCCGCCGCTGTCCCGGATCCACCGCAGGATGCTGCAGCTCCCACCGTAGCTTCTTGACCCGCCGGGCGAGGTAGGTCCAAGCACTGGCGAATCCAGGCTTCCCCGCCATCCTCTCCAGCCCGCTCGATCAGCCGCCGCATCAGGTTCATCTTCTCGCCTCAGAAGGCGCTGTTTGTGCAGTGGAGATAGCTCCTAGAACACCACAGCTTCTGCCTTCTGAGGCGAATGAGCCTGGAGCCACAGAACCCTTGTTTTATAGCCCCCAAGCGGGGCTAGATCCGTCCTGTTCAAACTGGCTTTTCCCGGGCTTTCTCCACAGGACCTGAGAGAGGACACCTGTACTCCTCTCCCAGGTCACGTGACACCTGCTGTGTTCCCCCTGAGAGCGCCAGGCACCTCAGGGGGAACCTGAAACTGACATCCCCGCCGCTCTCCCATGAGGAAAAGGGGGTGCTAGAAACTGCTTTTCCCCCTTTTCCTATCATTCTCAATTAATCTGGATTTGACCGCATATTCGCTATATAAAAATATGACTATTGAAAGCAAAATGTAATACTGACAGGGTATCAATGGTACAACCCCTGCAGCTAATCAGTTTGAAATAGTTAGTGATCAAGCTGTAGGAAAAGTATAAGTGTGTTGTCAATATTAATTGTGGTATTTTTTTGAAGCACCTGATTAGAGCCATAGGCTCTAATAGGCGTCAAAAAAGATGAACAGCGAGCGCCATGTTGGGCGGTTGCAGTTCACTCAGCTGTGTGTTAGGAAAGCAAAGGAATATTTGCTTTCCTAACACTGAACCGCCTCTCCGCTAATCAGGTGCTTGGGTATGTTACCTGTCACCTGATTGGCTGAAACAACAGACACTGTGATTGGACTCCTATCAGGCATCCAATCATAGTAGAGGATGGGAAGAGAGGATGGTACAGTGGCTGGGTTTGATGGCACAGTGACAGCAATTGATGGGCACAGTAGTTGCGTTTAAAGGGGCACAGTGGTTGTGTTTGATGGGCACAGTGGCTGCGTTTGATGGCACAGTGGCTGCGTTTGATGGCACAGTGGCGGCAATTGATGGGCACAGTGGCTGCATTTGATTGCACAGTGGCTGCGTTTGATGGCACAGTGGCAGCAATTAATGAGCACAGTAGCTGCGTTTGATGGTACAATGGCGGCAATTAATGGGCACAGTGGCTGCATTTGATGGCACAGTGGCTGTGTTTTTTGGCACAGTGGCAGCAATTGATGGGCACAGTGGCTGCGTTTGATGGCACAGTGGCTGCGTTTGATGGCACAGTGGCTGCGTTTGATGGCACAATGGCGGCAATTGATGGACACAGTAGCTACGTTTGATGGTACAGTGGTAGCAATTGAATTGATGGGCACAGTGGCTGCGTTTGATGGCACGGTGGCAGCAATTGATGGGTACAGTGGCTGCGTTTGATGGCACAGGGGCGGCAATTGATGGGCATAGTAGCTGCATTTGATGGGCACAGTGGCTACAAAAACTTTGCGCACCTGCCGCCACTGCCCCTGACAAACCGCTCCCCCTGCCCTGACACACTGCTTCCCCTTCCTGTCCTACTGCTCCCCCTGATACACTGCTCTTCCTTCTTGTAAAACTGCTCCCCCCTCCTCACACTGCTTCCCTCTCCCTGACCCACTGCTCCCCCCTCTTTTTTCCTGTCACGCTGCTACCCCCTCCCTGACACACTGCCCCCCACCTGTCACACTGCTCCCAGTTTGTTTGTGCCCCCCAAAAACTTTAAGCACCAGCCGCCACTGCCCCTGACACACCACTCCCCCCGCCCTGACACACCCCTCCCCCGCCCTGACATACTGCTCCCCCCACCTGTCACACTGTTCCCCTATACCTGTCACACTGCTCCCCTATCCGTGTCACACTGCTCTCCCCCACCTGTCACACTGCTCCCCCCCACCTGTCACACTGTATAACACCTGTAAAAAAAGATATTGGAGGGGATGTGGGCTGCCTATTTAGTAATATGTTACACTGACTGGGACTGTGTATCAATGATATAATAATCCAACGGATTGGCAATGCTGAGGGTTGTAGGTTCGGAGCCCCTTGCGGTTGCCAAGCCTGCACAGCCAGTGACAAGTAGGGATGAGATTCGTTTTCTAGTCGAACCCATGTTCGACTCGAACATCGTCTGTTATGCTGTTCGCCGAATTGCGAACATTATGGGCGGTTCGCGTCAAATTCGAGTGGCGCGTCACGGCAATAATTCACTGTGGCATCGCAGTGCATTGCTGGCTGATGATTGGCCAAACATGCACTATGAACCGCATGCTTTGGCCAATCACAGCGCGGTAAGAACAGAGAGCCGTAATTGGCCAAAGCCAGGGTGGCTTTGGCCAATCATGGCTCAGAGGAGTAGGTACACACCCCACAGTATATAAGGCCGCCGGCTGGGCGGCCTTGTGTAGTGTGTTGGCGTTGGTTAAAGAGAGAGCTTATAGAGATAGAGAGAGAGACAGTGTCATTTATATTGAGTTAGATAGAGCAGGCAGGCGAGTCAGTTAGCTGCAGTTACAGTGTGTAGAGGATATATATGCATCCTAGGTGTTGTATATATATTTATACACTGTGTTCAGTTTAGCTAGATCCGTTCCTGTTATTCTCTATACTGTGACAGGCAGGCAGGTGATTGTACTAGCTGCAGTCAGTGTTTCACTTAGTGTACTGTGTGCTTTGCATAGCGTTCACCTAAAGCTTACCTGAATACAGTTAGTGGTGTTCTCATAATAAAACCACAGGCAGAGAGCTGCAAGTATTTTCAGTTAGTGTACCGTGTCCTCTGCACAGTGTTCACCTAAAACTAACTGAAGACAATTGCTGATTTTCTCATTCTCATCCCACCTTTGTGCAGCTACATCTCACTGCAGGAAATTAGTATGTCTGGAAGGTAAACAAGGAGAGCAGACAGTCACGAGGCAATAAAAGAGGGCAAGCAGGCTCTGTGTCTAGAGGCAACAGTGCTGGTCGTGAACACGGTGCATCCTCATCAGCACGTGGCCGTGGGACACGCTTGTCCTTCTTTTCGGCAGCTGGCCATGTTGAGCTGCAACATGCCCAAAACTTGGTAGAGTGGATGACCAAGCCGTCCTCATCCTCCTCATCCTCTCTCACCCAGGCTCAGGGTACTTTGTCTGGCAAAGCAGCTGCCAAAGCGGCCTCTTCCCTCGGCTCAATGGCATCAGTCACTCCTTCTCTAGCCCCACCATGTCCTCCTGAGGAGTCCCCCGAACTGTTTGACCACAGTGTTGGGTACATGCTCCAGGAGGATGCCCAGCGTTTTGAAGGCTCCAATGATGGAACCCAGCTAGAGGAAGGCAGTAACGTGAGCCCAGAGAGAGGGGGCAGTAACGTGAGCCCAGAGAGAGGGGGTGCCCAACAAGGACAGCTATCTGGCTGTCATGTTCCCCCAGCTGCAGCATACTGCCAGATTTGCTCCAGTGATGAGGAGGGAGGGGATGATGAGGTCACTGAATCCATGTGGGTGCCTGATTTGAGAGAGGAGGAGGAGGAGGAGGAGGAGGAGGCACATCTCCAACGAGGCAGGATGCCCTCCAGGGGCCAGCTTAAGGGCAGCACACTGACTGCATCACACCGCAGAGCTCCGCATGTGCAGGGTGCTGCTTTCTCTGCGCGTTATTCCAAAAGTTCTTTGGTGTGGGCCTTTTTTCAGACGTGTGCAGCAGATTGCACCATTGCCATTTGCAACATATGTCTAAAGCGTATCTCGCGTGGCCAAAACATCAGCCGCTTGGGCACCACGTGCTTGACCAGACATATGTCGACCTGCCATGCAGTTCGTTGGCAAGCGTACCTAAAAGACCTACACCAAAGAACAAAGCGGACCTCTCCTTGCTCCTCATTAGCTGGGATCTCCAACCCCACTATACCTTCAGTCCTCTCTGAAACCTGCACTGAGAGGAATGAAGGTGTGGAATTAGGTGTGTCACAGCCAAGTACTTGCGGGCCATCTGCTATCGGTACACCGATGTCCGATTGTACCAGGCAAATTTCCCTGCCCCAGCTGCTGCACCGCCAAAAAAAGTTCGCTCCCAGCCATCCACATGCCCAGCGGTTGAATGCTAGCTTGGCTAAATTGCTAGCACTTCAACTGCTGCCTTTTCAGTTGGTAGACTCTGCCCCCCTTCCGTGAGTTTGTGGAATGTGAGGTTCCTCTGTGGCAAGTTCCCAAATGCCACTTTCTCTCACGGAAGGCGATTCCGGCTCTCTACCGGCATGTGGAAGGCAATGTCTTGGCCTCGCTGGACAGGGCGGTCAGCGGTAAGGTGCATATTACCTATTACTCATGGTCCAGCAGGCATGGACAGGGACGTTGCCTATCTTTCACAGCGCATTGGGTGACTCTGCTGGCAGCTGGGAAGGATGCAGGACAAGGTGCAGTAGTGTTGGAGGTTGTTCCACCACCACGTCTCCAAAATGTTACTACTGGTGATTCTGACACACCTCTCTCCTCCACCCCCTCCTCTTGTTCTTCCTCCATGGCCTCTACCTGTGCTTTGTCCTTGGAACCAGCGGTGCTCCGTAGGCGTTCAAGGGGCTATGCAAGTATGCAGGCAAAAAGATGCCATGCAGTGCTTGAGCTGGTGTGCTTGGGGGACAGGAGCCACACTAGGGCAGAGATTCTGTCAGCTCTGCAGGGGCAGGTTTAGAGGTGGTTGACGCCATGCCAGCTTAAGCCAGGAAAGGTGGTTTGCGACAAGGGCACCAACCTCCTCTCCACCCTCCGACATTGACAACTGACCCATGTGCCCTGTTTGCTTCACGTCCTTAACTTGGTGGTGCAGCGGTTCTTGGGCAGGTACCCGGGCTTACAGGAGGTCCTGAAGCAGGCAAGGAAACTCTGTGGGCATTTATGCCGGTCATATAATGCCAGCGCTCGGCTGGCTGACCTGCAAAAGGATTACAACCTGCCGCTCTCCCATGAGGAAAAGGGGGTGCTAGAAACTGCTTTTCCCCCTTTTCCTATCATTCTCAATTAATCTGGATTTGACCGCATATTCGCTATATAAAAATATGACTATTGAAAGCAAAATGTAATACTGACAGGGTATCAATGGTACAACCCCTGCAGCTAATCAGTTTGAAATAGTTAGTGATCAAGCTGTAGGAAAAGTATAAGTGTGTTGTCAATATTAATTGTGGTATTTTTTTGAAGCACCTGATTAGAGCCATAGGCTCTAATAGGCGTCAAAAAAGATGAACAGCGAGCGCCATGTTGGGCGGTTGCAGTTCACTCAGCTGTGTGTTAGGAAAGCAAAGGAATATTTGCTTTCCTAACACTGAACCGCCTCTCCGCTAATCAGGTGCTCGGGTATGTTACCTGTCACCTGATTGGCTGAAACAACAGACACTGTGATTGGACTCCTATCAGGCATCCAATCATAGCAGAGGATGGGAAGAGAGGATGGTACAGTGGCTGGGTTTGATGGCACAGTGGCAGCAATTGATGGGCACAGTAGTTGCGTTTAAAGGGGCACAGTGGTTGTGTTTGATGGGCACAGTGGCTGCGTTTGATGGCACAGTGGCTGCGTTTGATGGCACAGTGGCGGCAATTGATGGGCACAGTGGCTGCATTTGATTGCACAGTGGCTGCGTTTGATGGCACAGTGGCAGCAATTAATGAGCACAGTAGCTGCGTTTGATGGTACAATGGCGGCAATTAATGGGCACAGTGGCTGCATTTGATGGCACAGTGGCTGTGTTTTTTGGCACAGTGGCAGCAATTGATGGGCACAGTGGCTGCGTTTGATGGCACAGTGGCTGCGTTTGATGGCACAGTGGCTGCGTTTGATGGCACAATGGCGGCAATTGATGGACACAGTAGCTACGTTTGATGGTACAGTGGTAGCAATTGAATTGATGGGCACAGTGGCTGCGTTTGATGGCACGGTGGCAGCAATTGATGGGTACAGTGGCTGCGTTTGATGGCACAGGGGTGGCAATTGATGGGCATAGTAGCTGCATTTGATGGGCACAGTGGCTACAAAAACTTTGCGCACCTGCCGCCACTGCCCCTGACAAACCGCTCCCCCTGCCCTGACACACTGCTTCCCCTTCCTGTCCTACTGCTCCCCCTGATACACTGCTCTTCCTTCTTGTAAAACTGCTCCCCCCTCCTCACACTGCTTCCCTCTCCCTGACCCACTGCTCCCCCCTCTTTTTTCCTGTCACGCTGCTACCCCCTCCCTGACACACTGCCCCCCACCTGTCACACTGCTCCCAGTTTGTTTGTGCCCCCCAAAAACTTTAAGCACCAGCCGCCACTGCCCCTGACACACCACTCCCCCCGCCCTGACACACCCCTCCCCCGCCCTGACATGCTGCTCCCCCCACCTGTCACACTGTTCCCCTATACCTGTCACACTGCTCCCCTATCCGTGTCACACTGCTCTCCCCCACCTGTCACACTGCTCCCCCCCACCTGTCACACTGTATAACACCTGTAAAAAAAGATATTGGAGGGGATGTGGGCTGCCTATTTAGTAATATGTTACACTGACTGGGACTGTGTATCAATGATATAATAATCCAACGGATTGGCAATGCTGAGGGTTGTAGGTTCGGAGCCCCTTGCGGTTGCCAAGCCTGCACAGCCAGTGACAAGTAGGGATGAGATTCGTTTTCTAGTCGAACCCATGTTCGACTCGAACATCGTCTGTTATGCTGTTCGCCGAATTGCGAACATTATGGGCGGTTCGCGTCAAATTCGAGTGGCGCGTCACGGCAATAATTCACTGTGGCATCGCAGTGCATTGCTGGCTGATGATTGGCCAAACATGCACTATGAACCGCATGCTTTGGCCAATCACAGCGCGGTAAGAACAGAGAGCCGTAATTGGCCAAAGCCAGGGTGGCTTTGGCCAATCATGGCTCAGAGGAGTAGGTACACACCCCACAGTATATAAGGCCGCCGGCTGGGCGGCCTTGTGTAGTGTGTTGGCGTTGGTTAAAGAGAGAGCTTATAGAGATAGAGAGAGAGACAGTGTCATTTATATTGAGTTAGATAGAGCAGGCAGGCGAGTCAGTTAGCTGCAGTTACAGTGTGTAGAGGATATATATGCATCCTAGGTGTTGTATATATATTTATACACTGTGTTCAGTTTAGCTAGATCCGTTCCTGTTATTCTCTATACTGTGACAGGCAGGCAGGTGATTGTACTAGCTGCAGTCAGTGTTTCACTTAGTGTACTGTGTGCTTTGCATAGCGTTCACCTAAAGCTTACCTGAATACAGTTAGTGGTGTTCTCATAATAAAACCACAGGCAGAGAGCTGCAAGTATTTTCAGTTAGTGTACCGTGTCCTCTGCACAGTGTTCACCTAAAACTAACTGAAGACAATTGCTGATTTTCTCATTCTCATCCCACCTTTGTGCAGCTACATCTCACTGCAGGAAATTAGTATGTCTGGAAGGTAAACAAGGAGAGCAGACAGTCACGAGGCAATAAAAGAGGGCAAGCAGGCTCTGTGTCTAGAGGCAACAGTGCTGGTCGTGAACACGGTGCATCCTCATCAGCACGTGGCCGTGGGACACGCTTGTCCTTCTTTTCGGCAGCTGGCCATGTTGAGCTGCAACATGCCCAAAACTTGGTAGAGTGGATGACCAAGCCGTCCTCATCCTCCTCATCCTCTCTCACCCAGGCTCAGGGTACTTTGTCTGGCAAAGCAGCTGCCAAAGCGGCCTCTTCCCTCGGCTCAATGGCATCAGTCACTCCTTCTCTAGCCCCACCATGTCCTCCTGAGGAGTCCCCCGAACTGTTTGACCACAGTGTTGGGTACATGCTCCAGGAGGATGCCCAGCGTTTTGAAGGCTCCAATGATGGAACCCAGCTAGAGGAAGGCAGTAACGTGAGCCCAGAGAGAGGGGGCAGTAACGTGAGCCCAGAGAGAGGGGGTGCCCAACAAGGACAGCTATCTGGCTGTCATGTTCCCCCAGCTGCAGCATACTGCCAGATTTGCTCCAGTGATGAGGAGGGAGGGGATGATGAGGTCACTGAATCCATGTGGGTGCCTGATTTGAGAGAGGAGGAGGAGGAGGAGGAGGAGGAGGCACATCTCCAACGAGGCAGGATGCCCTCCAGGGGCCAGCTTAAGGGCAGCACACTGACTGCATCACACCGCAGAGCTCCGCATGTGCAGGGTGCTGCTTTCTCTGCGCGTTATTCCAAAAGTTCTTTGGTGTGGGCCTTTTTTCAGACGTGTGCAGCAGATTGCACCATTGCCATTTGCAACATATGTCTAAAGCGTATCTCGCGTGGCCAAAACATCAGCCGCTTGGGCACCACGTGCTTGACCAGACATATGTCGACCTGCCATGCAGTTCGTTGGCAAGCGTACCTAAAAGACCTACACCAAAGAACAAAGCGGACCTCTCCTTGCTCCTCATTAGCTGGGATCTCCAACCCCACTATACCTTCAGTCCTCTCTGAAACCTGCACTGAGAGGAATGAAGGTGTGGAATTAGGTGTGTCACAGCCAAGTACTTGCGGGCCATCTGCTATCGGTACACCGATGTCCGATTGTACCAGGCAAATTTCCCTGCCCCAGCTGCTGCACCGCCAAAAAAAGTTCGCTCCCAGCCATCCACATGCCCAGCGGTTGAATGCTAGCTTGGCTAAATTGCTAGCACTTCAACTGCTGCCTTTTCAGTTGGTAGACTCTGCCCCCCTTCCGTGAGTTTGTGGAATGTGAGGTTCCTCTGTGGCAAGTTCCCAAATGCCACTTTCTCTCACGGAAGGCGATTCCGGCTCTCTACCGGCATGTGGAAGGCAATGTCTTGGCCTCGCTGGACAGGGCGGTCAGCGGTAAGGTGCATATTACCTATTACTCATGGTCCAGCAGGCATGGACAGGGACGTTGCCTATCTTTCACAGCGCATTGGGTGACTCTGCTGGCAGCTGGGAAGGATGCAGGACAAGGTGCAGTAGTGTTGGAGGTTGTTCCACCACCACGTCTCCAAAATGTTACTACTGGTGATTCTGACACACCTCTCTCCTCCACCCCCTCCTCTTGTTCTTCCTCCATGGCCTCTACCTGTGCTTTGTCCTTGGAACCAGCGGTGCTCCGTAGGCGTTCAAGGGGCTATGCAAGTATGCAGGCAAAAAGATGCCATGCAGTGCTTGAGCTGGTGTGCTTGGGGGACAGGAGCCACACTAGGGCAGAGATTCTGTCAGCTCTGCAGGGGCAGGTTTAGAGGTGGTTGACGCCATGCCAGCTTAAGCCAGGAAAGGTGGTTTGCGACAAGGGCACCAACCTCCTCTCCACCCTCCGACATTGACAACTGACCCATGTGCCCTGTTTGCTTCACGTCCTTAACTTGGTGGTGCAGCGGTTCTTGGGCAGGTACCCGGGCTTACAGGAGGTCCTGAAGCAGGCAAGGAAACTCTGTGGGCATTTATGCCGGTCATATAATGCCAGCGCTCGGCTGGCTGACCTGCAAAAGGATTACAACCTGCCCAAGAACCGCCTAATTTGTGACATGCCCACCAGGTGGAACTCTGCGTTGGCCATGCTGCAGCGGCTGCACACGCAGCAGAGGGCCAACAATGAGTATCTGTTGCAATATGGCACTAGGACAGGGTCAGGGGAGCTTGGATTTTTTTCCCCACGCCAGTGGGCCATGATCAGGGATGCATGCACTGTCCTGGCACCATTTGAGGAGGCCACGAGGATGGTAAGCAGTGACAGTGCATGCATCAGTGACACTGTCCCTCTTGTCCACCTGTTGGAGCACACGCTGCATGGAATAAAAGACAGGGCACTTGAGGCAGAACAGAGGCAGAACAGAGGCAGGAAGAGGAGGACTTCCTTACCTCTCAAGGCCCCCTTTATCCAGACTGTGTTCCTGCTGGCCCGGCTATCACACAGGAAGAGGACGAGGAGGAGGAGGAGGATTGTGTCAGCATGGAGGTGTAGACTAGCACTCAGCATCAGCAGCAGTCTTTAAGGGATCAATTACAGTCCCAAGACACTCATGGACTTGTACGTGGCTGGGAGGAGGTGGCTGCGGATCATGTTGTCCTCAGTGACCCAGAGGACTCCGCACCGAATGCCTCAGCGAACCTACGCAGCATGGCCTCCCTGATCCTGCAAAGCCTGCGGAAGGATCCTCGTATTCGTGCGATCAAGGAGAGGGATCATTACTGGCAGGCAACCCTCCTTGATCCACGTTACAATGGTAAGGTTGCGGACCTTATCTTGCCATCGCAGAGGATGAAGCATCTTCTGAAGGCCTTGCAGAAAGGTCTGTGCAACGCGTTCCCAGAGACTGAGAGGTTACAAATTCGCCTGTTCGCACGTTTGCCGAACAGCGAACAATTTGGGGTGTTCGTGGCAAATTCGAAAAGCCGTGGAACACCCTGTAAAAGTCAATGGGAGAAATCAAAAGTGCTATTTTTAAAGGCTTATATGCAAGTTATTATCATAAAAAGTGATTGGGGACCCGGCTCCTGCCCCAAGGAACATGTATCGATGCAAAAAAAAGTTTTAAAACAGCCATTTTTTTGGGAGCAGTGATTTTAATAATGCTTAAAGTGAAACAATAAAAGTGAGATATTCCTTTAAATTCGTACTGGGGGGGGGGGGTGTATAGTATGCCTGTAAAGCAGCGCTTGTTTCCCGTGCCTAGAACTGTCCCTGCACAGTGTCATCTCTGACGGAAAAAAAGTAATTTAAATGAATGAATTGTGGGCAATACAGAGAAAAGTCATTGATAAAAAAAAATTGCGTGGGGGTCCCCCCAAATTCAATTACCAGGCCCTTCAGGTCTGGCATGGATATTAAGGGGAACCCTGCGTCAAATGAAAAAAAAATTACGTGGGGTTCCCCCCAAATATCCATACCAGGCCCTTTATCCAAACACGCAACCTGGCAGGCCGCAGGAAAATAGGGGGGGACAAGAGAGCGTCCCCCCTCCTGAACCGTACCAGGCCACATGCCCTCAACATGGGGAGGATGCTTTGAGGGTCTGTGACCCCTCAAAGAACCATGTCCCCATGTTGATGGGGACAAGGGCCTCATCCCCACAACCCTTGCCCGGTGGTTGTGGGGGTCTGCGGGCGGGGGGGGGCTTTTTGGAATCTGGAAGACCCCTTTAACAAAAGGGACCCCCAGATCCTGCCCCCCCATGTGAATTGGTAAGGGGTACCATTTCACAAAGAAAGTGTAAAAAATAAAAAATAAACACAGACACAGTTGGGAAAGTCCTTTATTAAAAAAAAAAAAAACATTCCAGCAATGTAATCCGGTGATCCGATCCACACGAAACGTCATTGGCTGAGCAGACCTGATGGGGAACTTCCTCCGCAGTGTAATAAATGAATAGACCCCGCCCCTTCACATGTTCCCCGACCTGATGGGGAACGTGAGAAGGGGGGGTCTATTCTTTTATTACACTGAGGAGGAAGTTCCCCATCAGGTCCGCTTAGCCAATGACGTAGGCGGGGTCAATGACGTAGGCGGGGTCTGACATACGAGGGGGCGGGGTCACCCGTCAGATCATAGGGTTAAGCCCAGGCTTTCCCCGCTTGCCGGGGAATAGCCAATGACGTAGGCGGGATCCCCCCTACGTCATTGGCTATTCCCCGCAAGCGGGGAAAGCCTGGGCTTACCCCTATGATCTGACGGGTGACCCCACCCCCTCGTACATCAGACCCCGCCTACGTCATTGGCTGAGCGGACCTGATGGGGAACTTCCTCCGCAGTGTAATAAATGTATAGACCCGCCTCTTCTCACAGACCCCCAAAGCATCCTCCCCATGTTGAGGGCATGTGGCCTGGTGCGGTTCAGGAGGGGGGGCGCTCTCTCGTCCCCCCCTCTTTTCCTGCAGCCTGCCAGGTTACGTGCTCGGATAAAGGGTCTGGTATGGATTTTTTGGGGAACTCCACGCCATTTTTTTTATTTGGCGTGGTGTTCCCCTTAAAATCCATACCAGACCTGAAGGGCCTGGTATGGATATTTGGGGGGAACCCCACGTCATTTTTTTTTATTTGACGCAGGGTTCCCCTTAATATTCATACCAGACCTGAAGGGCCTGGTAAATGAATTTGGGGGGACCCCCATGCATTTTTTTTTTATCAATGACTTTTCTCTGTATTGCCGGGAGCCGACAATTCATTATCGCCGCGAGTGCTTTTAAATGCTTTTATATTTCACTTTTATTGTTTCACTTTAAGCATTATTAAAATCACTGCTCCCGAAAAAACTGCAGTTTTTAAAACTTTTTTTTGCATTGATACATGTCCCCTGGGGCAGGACCCGGGTCCCCAAACCCTTTTTAGGATATTAACTTGCATATTAGCCTTGATAATTAGCACTTTTGATTTTGAACGTTCGAATCCATTGTATTTAATAGGATTCTAAAGTTTGTGCGAACATTAGGTCTGTTCGCAGGTTCTAGTGCGAACCGAACGGGGGAGTGTTCGGCTCATCCCTAGTCTTGAGGATGGATCACTGGCCAGAGCTTGCACAGTATGCAATTGAGGTACTGGCCTGTCCTGCATCTAGCGTTCTTTCGTAACGCGCATTCAGTGCTGCTGGAGGCTTTGTAACCGAGCGACCGACTCGGTCGATCGACTGACCTTCATAAAAATGAATCAGTCTTGGATCCCCACCAGCTACCAAGCACCTGATGCTGATGTAACTGAATATTTTTTTTTTGAAATGTCAGATCCCTTCAAGACTGCCTATGCTGATGCTGAGTGACTATCCTGTTATGCTGAGTGACAATCCTCTTCCTCCTCAATGATGATGCTGATAGCGTGTAAGAACATTTTTGGTTCTGGGCACCGCCACCAGGGGCTAAGGCCCAATTTTTCAGCCCCTGTTTAACAGGGGCGTGTATTTACAAATTTTGATGCAATGCTTTGCAGCAGGGCTCATTGAGGCGCTCCAACTACAGTATCTGTGAGGGGTTGCAGTGTTGTGGCACCAGCACCAGTGCCTAAGGCCCAATTTTTTAGCCCCTGTTTTACAGGGGCTTGTAAATAAAATTTTTGATGCAATACTTTGCAGCAGGGCTAATTTCTGTGCTCCTAATAGAGTATATGTGAGGGGTTGCAGTGTTGTGGCATCAGCACCAGTGCCTAAGGCCCAATTTTTTAGCCCCTGTTTTACAGGGGCGTGTAAATAAAAATTTTGATGCAATACTTTGCAGCAGGGCTCATTGCTGCGCTCCAAGTACAATATCTGTGAGGGGTTGCAGTGTTGTGGCACCAGTGCCTAAGGCCCAATTTTTATGCCCCTGTTTAACAGGGGCGTGTAATTACAATTTTTGATGCAATACTTTACAGCAGGGCTTATTGCTGCGCTCCAAGTACAGTATCTGTGAGGGGTTGCAGTGTTGTGGCACCAGTGCCTAAGGCCCAATTTTTATGCCCCTGTTCAACAGTGGCATGTAATTACAATTCTTGATCTAATAATTCACAGCAGGGCCCATTCCTGCGCCCACCAAGAGTAACTGTGAGGACTTACGGTGTTGTGGCATCAGCACCACCACCAAAAGCCCAATTTTTCCTACCACTGTTCAACAATGGCATGTAATTACAATTCCTGATATAATAGTTCACAGCAGGGCGTTCCAGCGCCCACCAAGAGTAACTGTGAGGGCTCACAGTGTTGTGGCAACACCAACATGTAAGGGGCAAATTTCAGCAGAGTATATTCGGCAGGCCCCTACTTTCAAACATCCAACTTACAAACGACTCCTACTTGCAAACGGAAGGAGACAACAGGAAATGAGAGGAAATCTACCCCTAGGAAGGGAAATTCTCTCATGTAAGAGTTAATATGGGAAAAAGGTGTCTCCTCTCCACTGATGCTTTATCACCAATACTTGTTTCAATAAAAACCCCAATTTTTTTTTTTTTTAATTGTCATTGGGACGGAAAGTGAGGTGAAATGTTTTGAACAGGTGCACAGACAGCAAAACAAATGTTACAGGGGTAATAACCCTTCCCTATGTTTTCCAAAAAGCTTAAAAATAGATTTTTTGGCTGGAGCTACACTTAAACAATGTACCTGTTCCAAATTACAAACAGATTCTACTTAAGAACAAACCTACAGTCCCTGTCTTGTTTGCACCGCCTGTATACTGCTGTTCAGAGTATATAGGGCCTCTTTTTAATTTGGGTGTGGGGTTCCCCTTAATATCCATACAAGACCCAAGGGGGCTGGTAGTGGGCTGGTAGTGGGCTGGAGGGGGGGTGGTGTTGTACCTATGCCATTTTTCTCAATGATTTTCATCCATATTGCCGGGACCAGACATTACATTAAAGCCGCAAGCAGTTTTAAATTGCTTTTTTTCCTTTAGAAATGTCTGTAGCGGGGCCCACCCCTCTCACCCTTTCTTCTTCTCGGCTTGCTGTCTTGTCTAGGGGAACCTGGGAGGAGGGATGAGATCCACCACGGCCCATGTCCTCTTCTGGATAGAGGTGAAGGCCCGAAATTTATTTTTACCATCGGGTCGTGCGTATAACCCAGGGTCAAGTCTTTTCTAGATAAGACCCCTCTTTGCTCCCAGTAACCGGAGTTCCACACCACTGAAAAGGTCCAACTCTTATTTATTCCTTAGCAGCAAATAAATCGTCACTCAGCACAGACAGGTTGTGACCAACGAACAGTTCAGTATAGGTGGGGAGTAGGTCAAGGCACAATCCTTAACCACTTAACGACCGCCCACTGTAAATATACGTCGGCAGAATGGCACGGACAGGCACAATCACGTACCTGTACGTGACTGCCTTCGTATGGGTGGGGGGTCCGATCGGACCCCCCTCCGGTACAGTGGGTGGCCGGGATCGCTTCAGGAGCGATCCGTGATGAGGGGGCCGCCATTCGATTCTGGCCACCCCCTCGCGATCGCTCCCGGTGAATCAAATGCTTCCTCTGCCTGTGTAATGTTTACACAGGCAGGAGAAAGTGATGTCATCCCTCATGCGGCGCTCACATATACCGAGCGCCGCATGAGAGAAGATGTCAGGTTAGTGCACTAACACTACACTGACACCAGGACACATAGGTACATAAATCGCCCCCCCAGGCCCCCCAGACACCCCCAGATCACCCCCCAGATCACCCCCAGCCCCCAGTCACAGTGTCACTGATTGCAGTGACCATTTATTTACTGATCACTGCAATCAGTGACGTTTGTGACTGTAAAAGTGTCAGGCTTAGGTCTTGTGTAGCCCTCTAACCCCCCCTAATAAAGGTTTAACCCCTTGATCGCCCCCCAGGTAACCCTTTCACCCCCTAGCACCGCCGTCACTAAGCGATCGTTTTCTGATCGCTGTTTTAGTGTCGGTGATGCCGATCGGTAGACAGTTATTTTTTTTAGGTTCGCCGCAGGTTTTTATAGCGTCGGGTACCCCCATATATTACCTAACAAAGGTTTAACCCCTTGATCGCCCCCCCCAGGTAACCCTTTCACCCCCTAGCACCGCTGTCACTAAGTGATCGTTTTTCTGATCGCTGTTTTAGTGTCGGTGATGCCGATAGGTAGCCAGTTATTTTTTTTTAGGTTCGCCGCAGGTTTTTATAGCGTTGGGTACCCCCATATATTACCTAATAAAGGTTTAACCCCTTGATCAACCCCCCAGATAACCCTTTCACCCCCTAGCACTGCTGTCACTAAGCGATCATTTTTCTGATTGCTGTTTTAGTGTCGGTGATGCCGATAGGTAGCCAGTTATTTTTTTTAGGTTCGCCGCAGGTTTTTATAGCGTCGGGTACCCCCATATATTACCCAATAAAGGTTTAACCCCTTGATCGCCCCCCCAGGTAACCCTTTCACCCCCTAGCACCGCCGTCACTAAGCAATCGTTTTTCTGATCGCTGTTTTAGTGTCGGTGATGCCGATCGGTAGCCAGTTATTTTTTTTAGGTTAGCCGCAGCTTTTTATAGCGTCGGGTACCCCCATATATTACCTAATAAAGGTTTAACCCCTTGATCGTCCCCCCCAGATAACCCTTTCACCCCCTAGCACCGCTGTCACTAAGCGATTGTTTTTCTGATCGCTGTTTTAGTGTCGGTGATGCCGATAGGTAGCCAGTTATTTTTTTTAGGTTCGCCGCAGGTTTTTATAGCGTCGGGTACCCCCATATATTACCTAATAAAGGTTTAACCCCTTGATCGCCCCCCCCCAGGTAACCCTTTTACCCCCTAGCACCGCTGTCACTAAGCAATCGTTTTTCTGATTGCTGTTTTAGTGTCGGTGATGCCGATAGGTAACCAGTTATTTTTTTTAGGTTCGTCGCAGGTTTTTATAGCGTCGGGTACCCCATATATTACCTAATAAAGGTTTAACCCCTTGATCGCCCCCCCAGGTAACCCTTTTACCCCCTAGCACCGCTGTCACTAAGCAATAATTTTTCTGATTGCTGTTTTAGTGTCGGTGATGCCGATAGGTAGCCAGTTATTTTTTTTAGGTTCGCCGCAGGTTTTTATAGCGTCGGGTACCCCCATATATTACCTAATAAAGGTTTAACCCCTTGATCGCCCCCCCCAGGTAACCCTTTCACCCCCTAGCACCGCTGTCACTAAGCGATCGTTTTTCTGATTGCTGTCTTAGTGTCGGTGATGCCGATAGGTAGCCAGTTATTTTTTTAGGTTCGCCGCAGGTTTTTATATAGCGTCGGGTACCCCCATATATTACCTAATAAAGGTTTAACCCCTTGATCGCCCCCCCCCAGGTAACCCTTTCACCCCCTAGCACCGCTGTCACTAAGCAATCGTTTTTCTGATCGCTGTTTTAGTGTCGGTGATGCCGATAGGTAGCCAGTTATTTTTTTTAGGTTCGCCGCAGGTTTTTATAGCGTCGGGTACACCCATATATTACCTAATAAAGGTTTAACCCCCTGATTGCCCCTAGTTAACCCTTTCACCAGTGATCACCATATAAGTGTTACGGGTGACGCTGGTTTGTTAGTTTGCTTTTTATAGTGTCAGGGCACCCGCCGTATATAACCCAATAAAGGTTTAACCCCCTGATCGCCCAGCGGGTGATTTCAATTAGGTTTTAGCGTCAGAGAGGGTCTGCGTCACACCCCAGGCAGCGTCAGGTTAGTGCCAGTAACGCTAACACCCACGCGTGAAGCATACACCTCCCTTAGTGGTATAGTATCTGAACAGATCAATATCTGATCTGATCAGATCTATACTAGCGTCCCCAGCAATTTAGGGTTCCCAAAAACGCAGTTTTAGCGGGATCAGCCCAGATACCTGCTAGCACCTGCGTTTTGCCCCTCCGTCCAGCCCAGGCCACCCAAGTGCAGTATTGATCGATCACTGTCACTTACAAAACACAACACACATAACTGCAGCGTTCGCAGAGACAGGCCTGATCCCTGCGACTCCAGTGCTGTAGGAGGTGATTTCACCACCACAGTTTAAAAAAAAAGCATATATGCCGAAGCATTGGGGCAGCAGGGGCGGAGGAGCGGAGGAACGATTTTGCTCCTAATGCTGCGTACATACGGTCGAAATTCAGATGAAGGCTTGCCCGTGGAAAAGTCTGACCATGTGTGTGCGGCATAACTTTTGCGGGAGGATGCCCCCATGCTTCGGCATATATAAATGGTGCATGTATGCCCATCATTAGAAGTGGGTGGATGAAGGGCGGTATTCTAATGGTGGGCATACCCACCGATCAATCTCTTTTTTCGATCAGCCAACAGGCTGCATGAAAAAAAAGATTACAATACATGTCCAACAAGGACCAGCATGTTGCTGGACTTTGAATGGTTATACCAGATTGATGCCTGCGGGTTTAGGTATCATCTTGGTATCATTCTTTTCAGCCAGTGGCCGGCTTTCATGTAAAAGCAATCCTAGTGGCTAATTAGCCTCTGGACTGCTTTTACAAGCAGTGGGAGGGAATGTCCCCCCCCGGATATGTCCCCCCCCCCCCCCCGGATATAAAAAAAATATATGGAAGGAACAGTTTAAAAATAAAATAAAAAAGCAAAATGAATAATAAAAAAAAAAAAAAAAGCACCCCTGTCCTGCCCTGCTCTTGCGCAATGGCGAACACAAGCGTCGGTCTGGCGTCATATGTAAACAGCAATTGCACCATGCATGTGAGGTATCACCGCGAAAGTCAGATCGAGGGCAGTAATTTTAGCAGTAGACCTCTTCTGTAAATCTAACGTGGTAACCTGTAAAGGCTTTTAAAGTCTTTTAAAAATGTATGTAGTTTGTCGCCAATGCGCGTTTGTGCAAAATTTTAAAGCATGTCGTGTTTGGTATCTATGGACTCGGCCTAAGATCATCTTTTTTATTTCATCAAACATTTGGGCAATATAGTGTGTTTTAGTGCATTAAAATAAAAAAAGTGTATTTTTTCCCCAAAAAATGCGTTTGAAATATCGCTGCGCAAATACTGTGGAAATACTTGTGGAAGATCTCATCTATCTCCCCGTCATCACCGGCATCAGATAATGACTACAGGTCGGAGGTGTCATAGAACTCCACGGGCAAGTAATTCCCAGTGGACACGGAATCACTCCCCTGAACGGCTCCCACCGACTCTGGGCTGCCGACACCACCAACCACACACACAGTCCCAACCCGTGGCTCACCTGGGCCCTTTGTAGAACAGGGACGTCCAGGGCTCTTCCCTCCGGATCCATCCAGGCCATCCTTGGATTTCTCTCTCTTAGTCTCCGCTGGGGCCGTCACTTCGCCCTGGTCAGTGAGCACAGGAATGCCCGCATAGGCTTCGATCTCTCCCTCTGGAGTGGCAGTACCTGTGAGGTAGTTGAGGTGGTAGGCGCGAGGCCTTTCTGTGGATGGCTCCACCTCAAAAAGGAATTTCTTGCAAGCCTCACATCGGCTTCAAGTGGATCACCAGTCCCGAACAGCTGGGACAGATCACACCGAGGGCCTCTATGTCTCTGCATGTGTACAGAGCCAAACGTCCTCGGGGCCTTAGCCTTATTCTTGTGTCCATAATCGGAGCAGCAAAGGAAGTCATCTCCGCTGTAGAAGGAACAGAAATCCACTGAGTATTTGAGGTCATCCTGACTGTCTGCTGCTCCATTGCGCACTGCCCAACTCGCGCCGGAATCTCCACGTGTGTCCTTCCACATGGCTAGACTCCTCCCATACTCTGCATTTGTTTGCAGGCTTTCTCTTCTCCCCGCCCACGAACTGCGCAGCTATGGTGTGCCTCGTGGCGAGTTGGCCAATATGGCCGACCTACTCAGAACTCCTCCGGGCAGCAAAGTTCAAATTCAGACGGTATAACACACATCCCGGACACGATGCCCCCACGTGTAGCGGGGCCCACCCCTCTCACCCTTTCTTCTTCTCGGCTTGCTGTCTTGTCTAGGGGAACCTGGGAGGAGGGATGAGATCCACCACGGCCCATGTCCTCTTCTGGATAGAGGTGAAGGCCCGAAATTTATTTTTACCATCGGGTCGTGTGTATAACCCAGGGTCAAGTCTTTTCTAGATAAGACCCCCCTTTGCTCCCAGTAACCGGAGTTCCACACCACTGAAAAGGTCCAACTCTTATTTATTCCTTAGCAGCAAATAAATCGTCACTCAGCACAGACAGGTTGTGACCAACGAACAGTTCAGTATAGGTGGGGAGTAGGTCAAGGCACGATCCTTAACCCCTTAACGACCGCCCACTGTAAATATACGTCGGCAGAATGGCACGGACAGGCACAATCACGTACCTGTAAGTGACTGCCTTCGTATGGGTGGGGGGTCCGATCGGACCCCCCTCCGGTACAGTGGGCGGCCGGGATCGCTTCAGGAGCGATCCGTGATGAGGGGGCCGCCATTCGATTCTGGCCACCCCCTCGCGATCGCTCCCGGCGAATCAAATGCTTCCTCTGCCTGTGTAATGTTTACACAGGCAGGAGGAAGTGATGTCATCCCTCATGCGGCGCTCACATATGCCGAGCGCCGCATGAGAGAAGATGTCAGGTTAGTGCACTAACACTACACTGACACCAGGACACATAGGTACATAAATCGCCCCCCCAGGCCCCCCCAGACACCCCCAGATCACCCCCCAGATCACCCCCAGCCCCCAGTCACAGTGTCACTGATTGCAGTGACCATTTATTTACTAATCACTGCAATCGGTGACATTTGTGACTGTAAAAGTGTCAGGTTTAGGTCCAGTAGAGCCCCCTAACCCCCCCTAATAAAGGTTTAACCCCTTGATCGCCCCCCAGGTAACCCTTTCACCCCCTAGCACCGCCGTCACTAAGCGATCGTTTTTCTGATCGCTGTTTTAGTGTCGGTGATGCCGATCGGTAGCCAGTTATTTTTTTTAGGTTCGCCGCAGGTTTTTATAGCGTCGGGTACCCCCATATATTACCTAATAAAGGTTTGACCCCTTGATCGCCCCCCCAGGTAACCCTTTCACCCCCTAGCACCGCTGTCACTAAGCGATCGTTTTTCTGATCGCTGTTTTAGTGTCGGTGATGCCGATAGGTAGCCAGTTATTTTTTTTAGGTTCGCCGCAGGTTTTTATAGCGTCGGGTGCCCCCATATATTACCTAATAAAGGTTTAACCCCTTGATCGCTCCCCCCCCAGGTAACCCTTTCACCCCCTAGCACCGCTGTCACTAAGCGATCGTTTTTCTGATCGCTGTTTTAGTGTCGGTGATTCCGATAGGTAGCCAGTTATTTTTTTTAGGTTCGCCACAGGTTTTTATAGCGTCGGGTACCCCCATATATTACCTAATAAAGGTTTAACCCCTTGATCGCCCCCCCAGGTAACCCTTTCACCCCCTTTTGCCAGTGTCACTAAGCAATCGTTTTTCTGATCGCTGTCTTAGTGTCGGTGATGCCGATAGGTAGCCAGTTATTTTTTTTAGGTTCGCCGCAGGTTTATATAGCGTCGGGTACCCCCATATATTACCTAATAAAGGTTTAACCCCCTGATTGCCCCTAGTTAACCCTTTCACCAGTGATCACCATATAAATGTTACGGGTGACGCTGGTTTGTTAGTTTGCTTTTTATAGTGTCAGGGCACCCGCCTTATATAACCCAATAAAGGTTTAACCCCCTGATCGCCCAGCGGGTGATATCAATTAGGTTTTAGCGTCAGAGAGGGTCTGCGTCACACCCCAGGCAGCGTCAGGTTAGTGCCAGTAACGCTAACACCCACGCGTGAAGCATACACCTCCCTTAGTGGTATAGTATCTGAACAGATCAATATCTGATCTGATCAGATCTATACTAGCGTCCCCAGCAATTTAGGGTTCCCAAAAACGCAGTGTTAGCGGGATCAGCCCAGATACCTGCTAGCACCTGCGTTTTGCCCCTCCGTCCAGCCCAGGCCACCCAAGTGCAGTATTGATCGATCACTGTCACTTACAAAACACAACACACATAACTGCAGCGTTCGCAGAGACAGGCCTGATCCCTGCGACTCCAGTGCTGTAGGAGGTGATTTCACCACCACAGTTAAAAAAAAAAGCATATATGCCGAAGCATTGGGGCAGCAGGGGCGGAGGAGCGGAGGAACGATTTTGCTCCTAATGCCGCGTACATACGGTCGAAATTCCGACGGAGGCTTGCCCGTGGAAAAGTCCGACCATGTGTGTGCGGCATAACTTTTGAGGAAGGATGCCCCCATGCTTCGGCATATATAAATGGTGCATGTATGCCCATCATTAGAAGTGGGTGGATGAAGGGCGGTATTATAATGGTGGGCATACCCACCGATCAATCTCTTTTTTCGTTCAGCCAACAGGCTGCATGAAAAAAAAGATTACAATACATGTCCAACAAGGACCAGCATGTTGCTGGACTTTGAATGGTTATACCAGATTGATGCCTGGGGTTTAGGTATCATCTTGGCATCATTCTTTTCAGCCAGCGGCCGGCTTTCATTTAAAAGCAATCCTAGTGGCTAATTAGCCTCTGGACTGCTTTTACAAGCAGTGGGAGGGAATGTCCCCCCCCCCCCGGATATAAAAAGCACCATTGGGAAATTGGGAAAGCATTTTATCACTCCAATCTTGGTGTGGTCAGATGCTTTGAGGGCAGAGGAAAGATCTAGGGTCTAGAAGACCCCATTTTTTTTCAAAAAAAGAGTACCTGTCACTACCTATTGCTATCATAGGGGATATTTACATTCCCTGAGATAACAATAAAAAGGATAAAAAAAAAAAAAATATGGAAGGAACAGTTTAAAAATAAAATAAAAAAGCAAAATTAATAATAAAAAAAAAAAAGCACCCCTGTCCTGCCCTGCTCTTGTGCAATGGCGAACGCAAGCGTCGGTCTGATGTCATATGTAAACAGCAATTGCACCATGCATGTGAGGTATCACCGCGAAGGTCAGATCGAGGGCAGTAATTTTAGCAGTAGACCTCCTCTGTAAATCTAACGTGGTAACCTGTAAAGGCTTTTAAAGGCTTTTAAAAATGTATGTAGTTTGTCGCCAATGCGCGTTTGTGCAAAATTTTAAAGCATGTCGTGTTTGGTATCTATGGACTCGGCCTAAGATCATCTTTTTTATTTCATCAAACATTTGGGCAATATAGTGTGTTTTAGTGCATTAAAATTTAAAAAAGTGTATTTTTTCCCCAAAAAATGCGTTTGAAAAATCGCTGCGCAAATACTGTGTGGAAAAAAAAATGCAACACCCACCATTTTAATCTGTAGGGCCTTTAATTTAAAAAAATATATAATGTTTGGGGGTTCAACATAATTTTCTTGCAGAAAGGAAGCCCTTGTGAGGCAGGGTGTGTGGGACTTTGAAGGTGCTCATTGAAAGTGTTTAACGGGGGGCGTGGCTAGCCGGCGTGAGAGACGGCTGCTGTATAGCTGAGCTCCTGCTCCAGGATACCGCAAACGAAGTGACCCAGCGACGGTGGTGATTTCTAAAAACAAGCCATGACTTCCCAAGACGACGCTACACCTGGCGCTGTTCGTAAGAGGGGTTCATACCGCCAGAATCTGCTGACATTAACGGATTACTTCCCCTCCACTAGCAGCCGCGTGACCCAAGATGGCGCCGGCAGCGGAGCACACATGCAGAAGATAGGGGAAAGTGAAGCTTCCTCAGACTCCAGCAGCACATCTTCGGTACGTACAGCTATCGAACATACTGCTAAGGGGGGAACCACCATCTCCCCACCTGATAGCCCTACCACCCGCAGCCCTACTAAATTTAAAAAAGCGAAGGGAGATAGACAGGAGGAAGAATCTGACATGGAGGACAGTGCACAGGAGGCTGCAAATCAGACCCCACTTGAGCACTTTCCCTCTTCATCCCAGCCTGTGACCATATCTAATATGAGAGATATGCTAATTTCCTTAAGAGATTCTGTACATTCAGACATGCTGACAATGTTGAATCCTATCAAGGCTGATGTGCAAGAATTACAGCATAGAGTGGCCTACACAGATCACAAAATGGAAGATGCTTTTGCAGCACACAATAATCTAGTGGATGCATTTAAGGAACAGCAAACTGAGATGCAGAGAATGGCAGCAAAGTTATCAGATTTAGAAGACCGTTCCCGCAGAAATAATATTAAATTTTGCGGAATCCCTGAATCTATTCCCAATGTTGAGCTGAGTAGATTTGTATGCCAAATGTTACGCACCTTACTGCCCAAAGCAACTGATGTTGAGCTAACAATTGACAGAGCGCATAGACTGCCTAAGCCAGGTTTCCTCCCGGATAATGTACCGAGAGATGTTCTGGCACGTATACACTACTACCATATAAAAGAGGATGCTATGCGAGCTATGAGAAACAACCCACAAATGACTGGACAGTATGCGAACATAGCTTTATTCTCGGATCTCTCACAAGCCACTATACAACACAGAAGGAAACTCCTTACGATCACCAAAGCTCTGCGTAATCACAGCATTGTTTACAGATGGGGGACCCCATCAAAACTCATGGTAACCTATCAAGGTAAGCCGTTCAACATTCAATCACTGGAATCAGGCCTCCGTCTCCTCAGAGAATGGGACATCCTTCCTGCCGAAGAACCAGCCCCTAGATGACGTGATCCTCCTAAAGTCCGGACGGACTGGTCGACATAATAACCATGGACCACCGAAAGAGAACCACCTCTTACCCTTCTACCGCTGCGGTTGAATGGAGCACCTTTAAATGCCTAGATTTGCTTTTCCTGTCGCCATGTTGGCGTGGAATAGGCGCCCTCAGATGACAAGCAGACTAGTCTGCCTCTGGATGCTGGGGCGGGCTCCAGACTCTTTTTTACTATTTGGTTATTTTTTGTTGTTTTTTTCTCTGTTCTTTTCTCTCCTTTTTCCTTTTCCCAACAGAACAATCCACATCTTTTCAATCCAGGATTTTTTTTGCTTATCCTACTGCCTTCCACATGTCATCTCTTCACAGGAAGATCTACCTAATCTGCAATCCACACTGAACTACAACTGGTCATCCGTATTAACAGTTACCACTAGATGACAATATCCCCTTTCCTTTAACTCTACTGTTTGTGAGTATGAACATGTTTCTAGAAATGATGATCTCTTAATCAACAAGGTCAGCTCCCAACGTTTATTCCTACAGGAAGCATCGTTTGTTCATACCCTAGTTTATGATGACCATTAAGTTTGTCTCTCTTAATGCCAAGTGTCTGAACAGCCCTTTTAAACGAAGCCTTTTATGGTCTACAGCCCAAAAACTAAGGGGAGATGTACTATGTGTACAAGAGACTCATTTTTCAGCAACGAAAGCTCCAAAGTGTTCTCATAGATTGTACCCGCATATATTTTTTGCTAATGCTGACACTAAGCATAATGGAGTTCTTATTGCAATCAAACACTCAATAGCATTTTCTTTACAGGAAGTCATCACAGACAAGAAGGGCCGCTATGTTATTTTAATATGTACCTTGAATAATGTTTTATATACCATTGTGGCAGTATATGCCCCAAATCAAGGACAAATAACCCTTTTGAGGAACCTCCTCAAACAGGTTAAACCCATCTGTAGGGGAAACCTCCTTCTGCTAGGGGACTTTAACTCGGTGATTGACCCCCATATTGACTGCTCACCCCCCAAATTACACCATAAATCTATACTCCAATCCACTATACATAGAGAATCCCTATATGATGTCTGGAGATGCCATCATCCAGACGAAAAAGACTTTACGTTTTTTTCTAACCCCCATAGATCCTATTCCAGAATAGATATAATTCTTACAGACCTATCTTCCTTGTACAAGACTAAGTCAGCCACTATTGAGACCATCACTTGGTCAGACCATGCGCCCATAACAATTGAATTAGAAGAACAAATTAATGTAACCCCTACATTTCTGTGGCGCAACAACACTCACATCTTCACCAATAAATATCACCGAGAGAGAGTTCAGAAGCAACTGGAGGAATTTTTTACACTCAATACCATAGAAGATACATCAGCATCCACTATCTGGTGTACTCACAAAGCCTTCATCAGAGGCCTGTTAATACAAATTGCTGCTAGGGAAAAAAAGCGTAAGTCTCAAACAATTGACCTACTGCTGAACAAAATACGCTTCCTAGAAACACAAAATAAGAAAGACATGTCCCAAAATATGATAGATGATCTTAAAAAATGTAGATTGAACCTTAAATATGCGTTAGTAGCCAACTATGAAAGACATATGAAATACTTAAAAGCCTCATTTTATTCTTCCGGTAATAAAGCGGGAAAACTCTTGGCCCAACAACTTAAAGTCCGACAAGCCAGAACGAGAATCGTTCATCTAATTGAACCCAAAAATGGCACCAAAGTATCACATCCGAAAGATATAGCGAACATATTCAAAGAGTACTATAGTGGTCTCTATAATCTTAACTCAGATTCTAACACCCCCCAACCATCCATGGAAAACATATCCAAATTTCTAAATTCGGTCAACATTCCATCAATAGATCCCCAGATGTTGGAGCGACTTAATGCTCCAGTTACAGACGCAGAAGTTGAACTAGTCCTCAACTCCCTTGCTCTTAACAAATCACCTGGACCTGATGGTCTCTCAGCGGAATACTATAGAACCTTCTCAACCGTATTAATCCCACATCTAGTCAGAGTTTTTAATGACGCTATCTCTTCAGGAACAATAACATCAGAAATGCTTAAAGCTATAATAGTCACCCTACCAAAACCAGGAAAGGAACCCAGCTTACCTCAAAACTTTAGGCCAATATCCCTCCTTAATACGGACCTTAAAGTATACGCCAGGATTATTGCCAATAGAATAGCGGAAGTAACACCATCCTTAATAGCCCCTGATCAAGTAGGATTTGTAAAAGGTCGCCAAGCTCCTGATGGCACCCGCAGAATACTTAATCTTCTCCGTATAGCCGAGAGCCGTAAGTTGCCCACTGCCTTCATAGCTTTAGATGCCGAGAAGGCATTCGATAGGGTACACTGGGGGTATTTACAGGCTACCCTAACAAAATTTGGTTTCACTGGCCCCATTTTATCTGCTATCCTAGCACTTTATAATAACCAATCAGCTCAAGTATTTACCTCCTCTGTACTCTCCGATGCCTTTACTATAACTAATGGGACTAGACAGGGGTGCCCCCTTTCACCTCTAATTTTCACTCTGATTATGGAACCATTTGCGGCTGCCATCAGGAGTTCCCAAAACGTAACAGGCATCACAGTAGCTGGTAATGACTATAAAATGGGATTGTTTGCGGATGATGTCATTTTGACACTCTCAGAGGTGACTAAATCTCTGCCTGAAGTATGCAAGATAATTGATACCTTTAGCGCCGTATCTTACTATAAAATCAATATAGCCAAATGTCAGGTTCTCACAACCAATCTTAACTATAAAATTAAAGTAAAAATGAAATCTCTGTTCCCTTGTAATTGGGACAGCGACAAGATCCAATATCTGGGGATTTATCTCACTGCCAAATCAGACCACCTCTATGACATTAACTATAAAAAGCTACTTCATACGGTCCAGACCGAACTTACTCAACTCAAAAATGTGAAATCTCTTGGATGGGCAGGATAGCTACATTCAAGATGATGGTGCTACCAAAAATCCTTTATATCTTTCGGACAGTACCCATTCCCCTCCCACAAATATTTTTCAATAAACTTGATACATCACTTAGATCCTTCATATGGAAAGGAACTAAGGCAAGAATAGCTTTCGCAACTCTCACCAAATTAAAATCAAAAGGGGGTATGGGGGTACCAGCCATTCGAGATTACTATAGAGCAACTCTCCTCGACCAACTTAGAGCATGGTGCGACCCATCTCTAGGGAAACAGTGGGTATTACTAGAATGCTCCTTAATACATAATACTAACCTACCAGCGTTACTCATCGCAGCAGCCACTAGCAAACCAATATACATACCATATCACCCATCTATATCTGCCTCACTTAAAGCTTGGGAAGACCTATTAACTAAGAGCCGGGAGGTCACACAGGTGAAATTGATTGATATTCCGCTTCAATCCTTCACATTCCTGATTCCAAACCTTTGGCTTAAACCTTGGATTGAAGCGGGCTATCATACCTTACGAGAGATTCCAAAGGAGGTTAAACTTAAGGATAGATTTACAATGATGCAAATTCAGCACTTCCTCCACACCTACAATTCGGACACCATTAATCTGAACAAAGCAGTATGGGATTTCTATCATGTGGACTCTACCTCGAAAAAAAAAGGCATATCATTCATGTACTCCTTACTACAACCCGATTCCCCAATCAAAGACATTTCAGCGATAATTAAATGGGAAGCAGAACTAAAGAGAACATACTCTCCATTAGAATGGTCTCAAGCAATTAATTGTAGTCTAAAAGCCTCGCACTGTGTGTCACACTGGGAAAATGTTTATAAGATTCTGTATAGGGGGTACTTGACACCGACGCGTTTGGCTACGATATACACGGGTAGGTCTCCGGATTGTTGGCGTGACTGCGGACAACCGGGGAACTTGCTTCATATACTTTGGTATTGCAAGTCATTAACGAGCTTCTGGAACTCCATCTTCCAGTTGATCTCACAGATTACAGGGATAACAACGAAACCATCGCCAGATTTAGCACTACTCGGTTTACGTATAGGGAAATTCCCCCTTGACTTTAGGACAGTGGTTCTACATATCTTAATTGCGGCTAGACTATCAATAATGTGCCAATGGAAAAAAAACACAGTCCCTTCAATTCAGGAAACCATCTCCAGAGTGACTCTACAGTGCTCTTATGAGCACTCTTTTGCCAACTCCAAAGGTAATAAAGGAAAACTTCTCAAACAATGGGAAATATGGCTTAAAGTATATAATTTGACTGATATGATTTAGAATGAAAAGGAAATGCACCATACCAGAAAAAATGTGGATTGACGCATGCAACTCTTGGTTACCACATATATGGTAACCTTGCTATCCTCATTCTTTGTTTTAGATCTAGTTTTAGTTCTAGTTTAGTCTTAGGTTTTTAGTTATTGCACTCAGTATATGTTACTACAAGGTCATACGGGTATCTCTTACCCGAGCCGGATTGGCTTTCTTATAGGACCGAGTGAATCTACTCATGTTCTTGTTTTGTTTGATCCTTTTTTTTTTCTCTATACTATGAGGTCCTCATTATGTCCCTGACTCCTTAGTCTATCCTTTTATTGAAAGATAAGAATCAAGATTCATGAATGTATATATGTACTGAAGATCCTGTAATACGACTGCTGTCCTTTTACGTCTTTTTGTCATGAATATGACCTTGTAATTGTTAATATTCAATATTCAATAAAAATCTTAAAAGATAAAAAAAAAAAAAAAAAAGAAAAAAAAGAAAAAAGAAAGTGTTTAACGGAATCAATCATACAAAAGGAGAAATACCAAAGGAGTAATATAAAAATATCTGTATTTATTAGAACATTGTAATAGTATAAAAACAGTAAGGAAGAAAGATACAATACAATATATTTGTTCCTTGTACGTCACATATTATTATAGTCCTACATGTTTCGCATAATTAATGCTTCTTCAGGGACATATATGGACTGTAGTTTATCTAAAAAAATATATTTAAGACAGGAAAAAATACAATGAAATTTATTCCATTATTTAATATATTTGCAAGAAATCAGAGTTTATCATAATCAAAGGACAGTCATAAATACAAAGGTTTATTAATTATGAATAATTGAAGACAAGTGTTTTAGTACCTCTATGCTTCAATGGATCCTCATACTAACAGGCGGGTACCACCTGTTGAGGGGGGTGTACCCGACAATGAAGCTGGCAGGTTACTCTCCACTAGGGATGAGCTTCGTGTTCGAGTCGAACATACGTTCGACTCGAACATCGGCTGTTCGATCGTTCGACGAAGATCGAACGATTTGGGCCGTTCGCGCCAAATTCGAGTGACGCGAACGGCCCACAATGCACTACGCCATCGCAGTGTCATCCAGGCGCTGTGATTGGCCAAGCATGCACTGTGACCCCGCATGCTTGGCCAATCACAGCGCCGGCAGCGAGGAGAGCAATGATTTGCCACAGGCAGGATGCCTGTGGCCAATTATTCTTGAGGGGGTTTAGTACACGCCCCACACTATAAAAGGCTGCCAGCGCGGTGGCCTTGTGTAGTGTGTTCCGGAGCAGGGAAAGAGAAGCATAGGCAGGGACAGTGTCATTTTTTTTCCTTTACTAATCCTGGATTCCTTGTGTTTAGGGACAAATAAGGATAGGTAGGGAGAGTGTCAGTGTGTTATTCTGTGCTAAACCTTGTTTGTAGGGACAGAGAAGGACAGTGAGGGAAAGTGTCAGTGTGCTATTCTGTGCTAAACCTTGTTTGTAGGGACAGAGAAGGACAGTGAGGGAAAGTGTCAGTGTGCTATTCTGTTCTAAACCAATCTTGCTGAACCATATTTGAAATCCTTGAGTTTAGAGACAGAGAGGTACAGTGAGGGAAAGTGTCAGTGTGCTATTCTGTGCTAAATCTTGTTTGTAGGGAAAGAGTAGGACAGTGAGTGAAACTGACAGTGTGCTATTCTGTTCTAAACCAATCTTGCTGAACCATATTTGAAATCCTTGAGTTTAGGGACTGAGAGGTACAGTGAGGGAAAGTGTCAGTGTGCTATTCTGTGCTAAATCTTGTTTGTAGGGACAGAGTAGGACAGTGAGTGAAACTGACAGTGTGCTATTCTGTTCTAAACCAATCTTGCTGAACCATATTTGAAATCCTTGAGTTTAGGGACAGAGAGGTACAGTGAGGGAAAGTGTCAGTGTGCTATTCTGTGCTAAATCTTGTTTGTAGGGACAGAGTAGGACAGTGAGTGAAACTGACAGTGTGCTATTCTGTTCTAAACCAATCTTGCTGAACCATATTTGAAATCCTTGAGTTTAGGGACAGAGAGGTACAGTGAGGGAAAGTGTCAGTGTGCTATTCTGTGCTAAATCTTGTTTGTACGGACAGAGTAGGACAGTGAGTGAAACTGACAGTGTGCTATTCTGTTCTAAACCAATCTTGCTGAACCATATTTGAAATCCTTGAGTTTAGGGACAGAGAAGGACACTTGTGGAAACTATCAGTGTGCTATTCTGTGCTAAATCTTGTTTGTAGGGACAGAGTAGGACAGTGAGGGAAAGTGTCAGTGTGCTATTCTGTTCTAAACCAATCTTGCTGAACCATATTTGAAATCCTTGAGTTTAGGGACAGAGAAGGACACTCGTGGAAACTATCAGTGTGCTATTCTGTGCTAAATCTTGTTTGTAGGGACAGAGTAGGACAGTGAGGGAAAGTGTCAGTGTGCTATTCTGTTCTAAACCAATCTTGCTGAACCATATTTGAAATCCTTGAGTTTAGGGACAGAGAAGGACACTCGTGGAAACTCTCAGTGTGCTATTCTGTGCTAAATCTTGTTTGTAGGGACAGAGTAGGACAGTGAGGGAAAGTGTCAGTGTGCTATTCTGTTCTAAACCAATCTTGCTGAACCATATTTGAAATCCTTGAGTTTAGGGACAGAGAAGGACACTCGTGGAAACTATCAGTGTGCTATTCTGTGCTAAATCTTGTTTGTAGGGACAGAGAGGTACAGTGAGTGAAACTGACAGTGTGCTATTCTGTTCTAAACCAATCTTGCTGAACCATATTTGAAATCCTTGAGTTTAGGGACAGAGAAGGACACTCGTGGAAACTATCAGTGTGCTATTCTGTGCTAAATCTTGTTTGTAGGGACAGAGTAGGACAGTGAGTGAAACTGACAGTGTGCTATTCTGTTCTAAACCAATCTTGCTGAACCATATTTGAAATCCTTGAGTTTAGGGACTGAGAGGTACAGTGAGGGAAAGTGTCAGTGTGCTATTCTGTGCTAAATCTTGTTTGTAGGGACAGAGTAGGACAGTGAGTGAAACTGACAGTGTGCTATTCTGTTCTAAACCAATCTTGCTGAACCATATTTGAAATCCTTGAGTTTAGGGACAGAGAAGGACACTCGTGGAAACTCTCAGTGTGCTATTCTGTGCTAAATCTAGTTTGTAGGGACAGAGTAGGACAGTGAGTGAAACTGACAGTGTGCTATTCTGTGCTAAACCAATCTTGCTGAAGCATATTGCAAATCCTTGTGTTTAGGGACAGAGAAGGATAGGCAGGGGACAGTGTCAGTGTCATTGTTGCTAAGCCTCCTGCACAGTATACACCTGAAGGTAGCCCTTATTGCTGTTTTTCCCATCTCCCTGCAGGCCATCCATTAAAATGTCTGGAAGGCAAACAAGGAGAGGCAGACAGTCAGGAGGCAAAAAAAGAGGGCAAGCAGGCTCTGTGTCTGGGGGCAACAGTGCTGGTCGTGGACGCGGTGCATTGTCATCAGCACATGGCCATGGGACACGCTTGTCCTTCTTTTCGGCAGCTGGACATGTTGAGCCACATCATGCCGAAGACTTGGTAGAGTGGATGACCAAGCCCACCTCATCCTCCTCATCCTCTCTCACCCAGGCTCAGGGTACTGGCAAAGCAGCTGCCAAAGCGTCCTCTTCTCTGGTATCATTATCTTCATTAGTCAATCCTTCCCTAGACCCACCATGTCCTCCTCCTGAGGAGTCCCCCGAACTGTTTGAGCACAGTGTTGGGTACATGCTCCAGGAGGATGCCCAGCGTTTCGAAGGATCTGATGATGATACCCAGATAGAGGAAGGCAGTAGAGTGAGAGCAGAGAGAAGGGATGCTCAAGAAGGACACCAATCTGGCAGTCATGCTCCAGCAGCTGCAGCATACTGCCAGATTGGCTCCAGTGATGAGGAGGGAGGGGATGATGAGGTCACTGACTCCACGTGGGTGCCTAATAGGAGAGAGGAGGAGGAGGAGGATGAGGAGGAGGCA
The DNA here is from genome assembly GCA_029206835.1 of Rana muscosa. Classification (NCBI taxonomy): domain Eukaryota; kingdom Metazoa; phylum Chordata; class Amphibia; order Anura; family Ranidae; genus Rana; species Rana muscosa. The sequence continues at coordinate 226,225 of JARGYO010005578.1, read as the reverse complement.
CATCTCCAACGAGGCAGGATGCCCTTGGGTGGCCAGCGTATGGGCAGCACACCGACGGAATCACACCGCAGAGCTCCGCCTGTGCAGGGCACTGCCTCTGCCCGTCATTCAAAAAGTTCTTTGGTGTGGGCCTTTTTTGAGGCGAGTGCATCAGATCGCACAGCTGCTGTTTGCAACATATGTCTCAAGCGTATATCGCGTGGCCAAAACATCAGCCGCTTGGGCACCACATGCTTGATCAGACATATGTTGACCTGCCATGCAGCTCGTTGGCAAGCCTACCTTAAAGACCCACACCAAAGAACAAAGCTGACCTCTTCTTGCACCGCATCAGCTGGGATCTCCAACCCCACTATACCTTCAGTCCTCTCTGAAACCTGCTCTGAGAGGAATGAAGGTGTAGAATTAGGTGTGTCACAGCCAAGTACTTGCGGGCACTCTGCTAGCAGTACACCGACGTCCGATTCTAGCAGGCAAATTTCCCTGCCCCAGCTGCTGGACCGTCGAAAGAAGTTCACTCCCAGCCATCCACATGCCCAGCGGTTGAATGCTAGCTTGGCTAAATTGCTAGCGCTTCAACTGCTGCCTTTTCAGTTGGTAGACTCGGCCCCCTTCCGTGAGTTTGTGCAATGTGCGGTTCCTCAGTGGCAGGTTCCCAAACGCCACTTTTTCTCACGGAAGGCGATTCCGGCTCTCTACAGGCATGTGGAAGGCAATGTCTTGGCCTCGCTGGACAGGGCGGTCAGCGGTAAGGTGCATATTACCGCTGACTCATGGTCCAGCAGGCATGGACAGGGACGTTACCTTCCTTTCACGGCCCATTGGGTCACTCTTTTGGCAGCTGGGAAGGATGCAGGACAAGGTGCAGTAGTGTTGGAGGTTGTTCCACCGCCACGCCTCCAAAATGCTACTACTGGTTGTGACACACCTCTCTCCTCCACCCCCTCCTCTTCTTCTTCCTCCATGGCCTCTTCCTGTGGTTTGTCCTCGGAACCAGCGGTGCTCCGTAGGCGTTCAAGGGGCTACGCAAGTAGGCAGGCAAAAAGATGCCATGCCGTGCTTGCGCTGGTGTGTTTGGGGGACAGGAGCCACACTGGGGCAGAGGTCCTGTCTGCTCTGCAGGGGCAGGCCGAGAGGTGGTTGACGCCACGCCAGCTTAAGCCAGGAATGGTGGTTTGCGACAATGGCACCAACCTCCTCTCCGCCCTCCGACAGGGACAACTGACCCATGTGCCCTGTATGGCTCACGTCCTTAACCTGGTGGTGCAGCGGTTCTTGGGCAGGTACCCGGGCTTACAGGATGTCCTGAGGCAGGCCAGGAAAGTCTGTGTTCATTTCCGCAGATCTTATAATGCCAGTGCTCGCCTGGCTGAGCTGCAAAAGGAGTTGAACCTGCCCAAGAACCGCCTTATATGTGACATGCCCACCAGGTGGAACTCAACGTTGGCCATGCTGCAGCGGCTGCACACGCAGCAGAGGGCCATCAATGAGTACCTGTGCGACTACGGCACCAGGACAGGGTCAGGGGAGCTCGGGTTTTTTTCACCACGCCAGTGGGGCATGATCAGGGATGCATGCACTGTCCTGGCACCATTTGAGGAGGCCACGAGGATGGTGAGCAGTGACAGTGCATGCATCAGTGACACAGTACCTCTTGTCAACCTGTTGGAGCACACGCTGCATGGAATAATGGACAGGGCACTTGAGGCAGAACAGAGGCAGGAAGAGGAGGACTTCCTTGCCTCTCAAGGCCCCCTTTACCCCGACAGTGTTCCTTCTGTCCCACCCATCGCACAGGAAGAGGAGGAGGAGGAGGAGGATTGTGTCAGCATGGAGGTGGAGGCTGTTACTCAGCATCATCAGCAGCAGTCTTTTAGGGATGATTTACAGTCCCAAGAAACCAGTGGACTTGTACGTGGCTGGGAGGAGGTGGCTGCGGATCATGTCGTCCTTAGTGACCCAGAGGACTCCGGACTGAATGCCTCAGCTAACCTACGCTGCATGGCCTCCCTGATCCTGCAAAGTCTGCGAAAGGATCCTCGTATTCTTCGGATCAAGGAGAGGGACCATTACTGGCTGGCCACTCTCCTTGATCCACGGTACAAGGGTAAGGTTGCAGACCTTATGTTACCATCGCAGAGGGAGCAGAGGATGAGACAACTCCGGGAGGCCTTGCAGAAAGGTCTGTGCAACGCATTCCCAGAGACTGGGAGGTTACAAACTCCTGGTCCTGGACAACGAGTTGCTGAGGCTTCGGGCAGTCAAAGAAGGAGCGGTGGGGAAGGTGGCCGTCTGACCGATGCGTTCAGACAATTCTTTAGTCCGCAGCCCCAAAGTATGATCGTTTCCAGCAACCATCGCCAGCGTCTGATATACATGGTGCAGGAATACCTAGGGGCAAGGTCAGACTTGGACACCTTCCCCACCGAAAATCCTCTGGCTTACTGGGTCTTGAGGATGGATCACTGGCCAGAGCTTGCACAGTATGCAATTGAGCTACTGGCCTGTCCTGCATCCAGCGTTCTTTCAGAACGCACATTCAGTGCTGCTGGAGGATTTGTCACGGATCACAGGGTGCGCCTGTCCACCGACTCGGTTGATCGACTGACTTTCATCAAGATGAACCAGTCTTGGATCACCACCAGCTACCACACACCTGATGCTGATATAACAGACTAATTGATTTTAAAATGTCACATCCCTTCAAGACTGATGCTGATGCTGAGTTCCTGTGCTGTTATGTTGACTAGCTATCCTCCTCCTCCTCCTCAATGATCCGATTAATGATGATAGCTTGGAAGATCATTTTGGTTTATGGGTGCCGCCACCAGTGGCTAAGGCCCAATTTTTCAGCCCCTGTTTAACAGGGGCGTGTAATTAAAATTTTTGATGCAATACTTTGCAACAGGGCCCATTGCTGCGCCCACCAAGAGTAACTGTCAGGCCTTACAGTGTTGTGTCAACACCACCACCACCACCACCACCACCACCACCAAAGGCCCAATTTTTCAGCCCCTGTTCAACAGGGGCATGCAATTATAATTATTGATCTAATAATTCACAGCAGGGCCCATTGCTGCGCCCACCAAGAGTAACTGTCAGGCCTTACAGTGTTGTGTCAACACCACCACCACCACCACCACCACCACCAAAGGCCCAATTTTTCAGCCCCTGTTCAACAGGGGCATGCAATTCTAATTATTGATCTAATAATTCACAGCAGGGCCCATTGCTGCGCCCACCAAGAGTAACTGTCAGGCCTTACAGTGTTGTGTCAACACCACCACCACCACCACCACCAAAGGCCCAATTTTTCAGCCCCAGTTCAACAGGGGCATGCAATTCTAATTATTGATCTAATAATTCACAGCAGGGCCCATTGCTGCGCCCACCAAGAGTAACTGTCAGGCCTTACAGTGTTGTGTCAACACCACCAAAGGCCCAATTTTTCAGACCCTGTTCAACAGGGGCATGCAATTATAATTATTGATCTAATAATTCACAGCAGGGCCCATTGCTGCGCCCACCAAGAGTAACTGTCAGGCCTTACAGTGTTGTGTCAACACCACCAAAGGCCCAATTTTTCAGACCCTGTTCAACAGGGGCATGCAATTATAATTATTGATCTAATAATTCACAGCAGGGCCCATTGCTGCGCCCACCAAGAGTAACTGTCAGGCCTTACAGTGTTGTGGCACCAGCACCACCATCAAAGGCCCAATTTTTACTACCACTGTTCAACAATTATATGTTATTACAATTCCTGATATAATAGTTGACAGCAGGGCGTTCCAGCACCCACCAAGAGTAACTGTGAGTGCTTACAGTGTTGTGCCAACACCAACACCTAAGGGGCCAATTTCTGCAGAGTATATACGGCAGGTCCCTACTTTCAAACATCCAACTTACAAACGACTACTACTTGCAAACGGAAGAAGACAACAGGAAGTGAGAGGAAATCTACCCCTTGGAGGGAAAATTCTCTCCTGTAAGAATTAATATGGGAGAAATGTGTCTCCTCTCTACTGATGCTTTATCACCAATCCTTGTTTCAATAAAAACACCACATTTCAAAAACAGTTGTCATTGGGACGCAAAGTGAGGTGAAATGTTCTGAACAGGGGTACAGACAGCAAAAAAAATGTTACAGGGGTGATAACCCTTCCCTATGTTTTCCAAAAAGCTTAAAAATAGGTATTTGGCCTGGAGCTACACTTAAACAATGTAGCTGTTCAAAATTACAAACAGATTCTACATAAGAACAAACCTACAGTCCCTGTCTTGTATGCACCGCCTGTATACGGCTGTTCAGAGTATATAGGGCCTTTTTTATTTTGTGTGCGGGGTTCCCCTTAATATCCATACAAGACCCAAAGGGGCTGGTAATGGGCTGGGGTGGGGGGGGGGGGGGGGGTTGATGGGGTAGCTATGCCATTTTTCTTAAAGATTTTCATCCATATTACCGGGACCAGACATTACATTAAAGCCGCAAGCAGTTTTAAATGGCTTTTTTTTCCTTTAGAAATGTTATTTTGTGCAGGGACAGTTCTAAACACGGGAAACACGTGGCACTTCACAGGCATACTTTAGACACCCCCCACGTACAATATTTAAAGGAATATTTGACTTTTTTTTTTTCACTTTATGCATAATTAAAATGACTGCTCCCGGAAAACGTCCGTTTTTAAAACTTCTTTTTGCATTGATACATGTCCCCTGGTGCAGAACCCGGGTTCCCAAACTCTGTTTAGGACAATAACATGGATAATAGTCGTTATAATTAGCACTTTAGAATCCGAACGTTCGCATCCATTGTATTTAATAGGGTTCTAATGTTCGTGCGAACTTTCAGTCCGTTCGCGGGTTCTGGTGCGAACCGAACCCGGGGGTGTTCGGCTCATCACTACTCTCCACCTATGACACCACCCCCATGCAAATGCAAGAGCATATCACTAAGACTCCTGTGGAGGGGATTGTGAGGGCAGATGTTAATGACAGGGAACCTAGATATGAAAAAGCAGTGTTTATAACGTTTATTTTAAGCAAAGAGCATTTTATTGAATATCAAACTAAACATGGTCTGTTTTAGACTATGTATCAATGTACAGCAAAATTAAGGTATATAAATGCTTACTATTTAAACAGAGTTTAGAAAGCCTGGGAGCTTAAGGGACCACAGGGCAGCAGGTGAATCTATTTCATTAAATTGCAGAGAGATATACTGATTATATCTGTAAATGAGAAAAAAGATGAATGTGCATCTGTAGACTCCTATAGGCCTAAATTAAGGCACATGCAGAGTGAATGATGCATAAAGATTAATGTTTGGCAAATCTGGCAATTACCTGTAAATAGCTGCACCTCGAATTAATGTGCAGCACACACGGTATATTGAAGAGAGAAGAGCTCTGACAACGTCAGAGAATACTTCACATTGTGATCTAAACATAGAGATATAACAGGTATTATGACAAATGAACAGGCATTGGCTTTCCATGTCCATAGATGTATATTGAGCAAAAGGTCTGAAATAGTGCTGAACTTTACCTGTAGCTGTCGGTGTGGCGCTTATGCTCCCTGGGCGAACCCTGTGATGGCCATGATGGCTGCGTCTGGCCTTTTATATCCCCCCATGGCGATGGTGTGGCGGCGCCGCATGATGACGTTTGAACGTCAACGGCATGAATGCGGGCGCACAGCGATGACGTTTCGATGGATAGACCATCGAATATGCCGTCGAATCCCGCGCATGCGCAGTGGCAATACGGCGGCTGACGCATACGCTCTGGAATGAGCGAAAGCGGCGCCGCCACAGGGTGTTAAACAGTGCGTGCGTCGGTGATGGACGGAATGACATCACCGTGGGGGGTAGGACATTCATAGCATCCATGCCTTCGCTCGGATTCAGTAGAGTGTACTGATGAGTGCCCCTGGGCGCCCGCATTTGGTCATGTGATATCTCTGTTGCTAAGTGGGTAGGTGGCATAGATGGGAATGTACATGCCAGGAAAATGAATGTGCAAACGTATCACATCGCAAGCTCGCAGACCAACGAGGTTGGTTCGCATGGATGCGTGCGTGAGCCTGCACCCTGATAATTTAATGAAACTGTCTAACCAAATCAAGGTTCTACATACCATACCATGTTTGGGAGGCATGTCACATGTGGAGGAATCCGAAAATCTGAGCATGTATTCTGCATTGGCCTGTGATGGAATATACGGGTATGCAGATATGGGTACTGATAAAAAAGGAAACATCAGCAGGTGTGGGCAGGGAGGGGGGGGGAGGGAAAAGGGAGGGGAAAAGAGGGGGAGGGGGGAGGAAAAGGAAAAAAAGGGGAAAAGGGGAATGGGGGGAGGGGAGGGGGAGAGAGTAAGGAGGGAAGGGATATGAAGCACGATGTTAAAGATGGATTATATCCAGACCTCATACACATAATGCAATTTGGTGTAGAGTCTCATAAAAAAGGTTTAATTTAATGGAGACGCCCATCAGCCGACACATGGGTCTGTTCCACAATCACAACCTTAAAATGCTCTGTTTCTTTGCCCTGGAGCACATCTCTCTCAATGAGAGAGGGGGGGATGCGGATCGACGCTTGCTCCAGGTCGAAGCTAAATGGATCTACCGCCTTCAGGCTACCAAACACCCAGGTTTAAATGATAACATTAGCTACAAACCTTTTTTATGAGACTCTACACCAAATTGCATTATGTGTATGAGGTCCATCTTTAACATCGTGCTTCATATCCCTTCCCTCCTTACTCTCTCCCCCTCCCCTCCCCCCATTCCCCATTTTTTTTTCTCCCCCCCTCCCTGCCCAGACCTGCTGATGTTTCCTTTTTTATCAGTACCCATATCTGCATACCAGTATATTCCATCACAGGCCAATGCAGAATACATGCTCAGATTTTCACCGCCTGGGCCCTACACTCAGGCGTTGTGAATATACATGTCACCATTACAGTATGTGCTGGTTTATATACTTTTCAAATCGATATGTATATTTAGAGAAAAAAAAAAATTCTGTATGAATACTGCGAATTTATGTATTTATTTGTGTTGATTACTATCATTTCTGTTTTTTGTGTGTTCTTTTTATGTAAAATTGAAGCGAGTGACCAATGCCTCTGACTCTATGGATTCCTCCACATGTGACATGCCTCCCAAACATGGTATGGTATGTAGAACCTTGATTTGGTTAGACAGTTTCATTAAATTATCAGGGTGCAGGCTCACACACGCATCCATGCGAACCAACCTCGTTGGTCTGCGAGCTTGCGATGTGATACGTTTGCACATTCATTTTCCTGGCATGTACATTCCCATCTATGCCACCTACCCACTTAGCAACAGAGATATCACATGACCAAATGCGGGCGCCCAGGGGCACTCATCAGTACACTCTACTGAATCCGAGCGAAGGCATGGATGCTATGAATGTCCTACCCCCCACGGTGACGTCATTCCGTCCATCACCGACGCACGCACTGTTTAACACCCTGCGGCGGCGCCACTTTCGCCCATTCCAGAGCGTATGCGTCAGCCACCGTATTGCCACTGCGCATGCGCGGGATTCGACGGCATATTCGATGGTCTATCCATCAAAACAACATCGCTGTGCGCCCGCATTCACGACGTTGGCGTTCATACGTCATCATGCGGCGCTGCCACACCATCGCCATGGGGGGATATAAAAGGCCAGACGCAGCCATCATGGCCGTCACAGGGTTCGCCCAGGGAGCATAAGCGCCGCACCGACAGCTACAGGTAAAGTTCAGCACTATTTCAGACCTTTTGCTCAATATACATCTATGGACATGGAAAGCCAATGCCTGTTCATTTGTCATAATACCTGTTATATCTCTATGTTTAGATCACAATGTGAAGTATTCTCTGACGTTGTCAGAGCTCTTCTCTCTTCAATATACCGTGTGTGCTGCACATTAATTTGAGGTTCAGCTATTTACAGGTAATTGCCAGATTTGTCAAACATTAATCTTTATGCATCATTCACTCTGCATGTGCCTTAGTTTAGGCCTATAGGAGTCTACAGATGCACATTCATCTTTTTTCTCATTTACAGATATAATCAGTATATCTCTCTGCAATTTAATGAAATAGATTCACCTGCTGCCCTGCGGTCCCTTAACCACTTAACGACCGCTCACTGTATATATACGTCGGCACAATGGCACCGACAGGCACAATCACGTAGAGCATACGTGATTGCCTTTGTACAGTAGGGTGGTCCGATCGGACCCCCCTTCTGTACAGTGAGCGGTCGGAATTAGTTGGGGAGCGATCCGACATGAGGGGATGGCCGTTCGATTCCGGCCACCCCCCCGCGATCGCTCCCGGCGAATAGAAATGCCCCCTCTGTCTGTCGAATGTACACACAGAGAAAGCAGGAGGAAGTGATGTCATCTCCTGTGCGGCGCTCACATATACCGAGCGTCGTACAAGAGAAGACATCAAGGTTAGTGCACAAACACTACACTAACACCAGCACACATAGGCACATAAATCGCCCCCCAGGCCCCCCCAGATCACCCCCCAGCCCCCAGTCACAGTGTCACTGATTGCAGTGACCATTTACTTAGTGATCACTGCAATCAGTGACATTTGTGACTGTAAAAGTGTCACTACATTTAGTTTTAGGTCCAGTGTAGCCCCCTAACCCCCCCTAATAAAGGTTTAACCCCTTGATCACCCCCCAGATAACCCTTTCACCCCCTAGCACCTCCGTCGCTAAGCGATCATTTTTCTGATCGATGTCTTAGCGTCGGTGATGCAGATCGGTAGCCAGTAATTTTTTTTAGGTTCGCCGCAGGTTTTTATAGCATCAGGTACCCACATAAATTATCTAATAAAGGTTTAACCCCCTTGATCGCCCCCCAGGTAACCCTTTCACCCCCTATCACCACTGTCGCTAAGCGATAATTTTTCTGATCGCTGTCTTAGCGTCGGTGATGCAGATCAGTAGCCAGTATTTTTTTTTTAGGTTCGCTGCAGGTTTTTATAGCATCAGGTACCCCATAAATGATCTAATAAAGATTTAACCCCCTTGATCGCCCCCCAGGTAACCCTTTCACCCCCTATCACCACTGTCGCTAAGCGATCATTTTTCTGATCGCTGTCTTAGCGTCGGTGATGCAGATCGGTAGCCAGTAATTTTTTTTAGGTTCGCCGCAGGTTTTTATAGCGTCAGGTACCCCCATAAATTATCTAATAAAGGTTTAACCCCCTTGATCGCCCCCCAGGTAACCCTTTCACCCCCTATCACCACTGTCGCTAAGCGATCATTTTTCTGATCGCTGTCTTAGCGTCGGTGATGCAGATCGGTAGCCAGTAATTTTTTTTAGGTTCACCGCAGGTTTTTATAGCGTCAGGTACCCCCATATATTATCTAATAAAGCTTTAAACCCCCTAATTGCCCCTAGTTAACCCTTTCACCAGTGATCATCATATAAGTGTGTTACGGGTGACGCTGGTTAGTTAGTTTGCTTTTTATAGTGTCAGGGCACCCGCCGTATATAACCCAATAAAGGTTTAACCCCCTGATCGCCCGGCGGGTGATATCAATTAGGTTTTAGCGTCAGAGAGGGTCTGCGTCACACCCCAGGCAGCGTCAGGTTAGTGCCAGTAACGCTAACACCCACGCATGAAGCATACACCTCCCTTAGTGGTATAGTATCTGAACAGATCAATATCTGATCTGATCAGATCTATACTAGCGTCCCCAGCAGTTTAGGGTTCCCAAAAACGCAGTGTTAGCGGGATCAGCCCAGATACCTGCTAGCACCTGCGTTTTGCCCCTCCGTCCAGCCCAGGCCACCCAAGTGCAGTATCGATCGATCACTGTCACTTACAAAACACAACACACATAACTGCAGCGTTCGCAGAGACAGGCCTGATCCCTGCGACTCCAGTGCTGTAGGAGGTGATTTCACCACCACAGTTAAAAAAAAAAGCAAATATGCCGAAGCATTGGGGCAGCAGGGGCGGAGGAGCAATTTTGCTCCTAATGCCGCGTACATACGGTCGAAATTCCGACGGAGGCTTGCCCGTGGAAAAGTCTGACCATGTGTGTGCGGCATAACTTTTTTGCGGGAGGATGCCCCCATGCTTCGGCATATATAAATGGTGCATGTATGCCCATCATTAGAAGTGGGTGGATGAAGGGCGGTATTCTAATGGTGGGCATACCCACCGATCAATCTCTTTTTTCATTCAGCCACCTGGCTGCATGAAAAAAAAAGATTACAATACATGTCCAACAAGGACCAGCAACATACTGGTATGTTGCTGGACTTTGATTGGTTATACCAGATTGATGCCTGCGGGTTTAGGTATCATCTTGGTATCATTCTTTTCAGCCAGCGGCCGGCTTTCATGTAAAAGCAATCCTAGTGGCTAATTAGCCTCTGGACTGCTTTTACAAGCAGTGGGAGGGAATGACCCCCCCCCCGGATATAAAAAGCGCCATTGGGAAATTGGGAAAGCATTTTATCACACCGATCTTGGTGTGGTCAGATGCTTTGAGGGCAGAGGAAAGATCTAGGGTCTAGACCCGTTTTTTCAAAAAAAGAGTACCTGTCACTACCTATTGCTATCATAGGGGATATTTACATTCCCTGAGATAACAATAAAAATGATAAAAAAAAAAAAAAAATATGGAAGGAACAATTTAAAAATAAAATAAAAAAGCAAAATTAATAATAAAAAAAAAAAAGCACCCCTGTCCTGCCCTGCTCTTGCCCAATGGTGAACGCAAGCATCGGTCTGGCGTCATATGTAAACAGCAATTGCACCATGCATGTGAGTAGTGATGAGCCGAACACCCCCGGGTTCGGTTCGCACCAGAACCCGCGAACGGACCGAAAGTTCGCACGAAAATTAGAACCCTATTAAATACAATGGATGCGAACGTTCAGATTCTAAAGTGCTAATTATAACGACTATTATCCATGTTATTGTCCTAAACAGAGTTTGGGAACCCGGGTTCTGCACCAGGGGACATGTATCAATGCAAAAAGAAGTTTTAAAAACTGACGTTTTCCGGGAGCAGTCATTTTAATGATGCATAAAGTGAAAAAAAAAAGTCAAATATTCCTTTAAATATTGTACCTGGGGGGTGTCTAAAGTATGCCTGTGAAGTGCCATGTGTTTCCCGTGTTTAGAACTGTTCCTGCACAAAATTACATTTCTAATGGAAAAAAAAAGCCATTTAAAACTGCTTGCGGCTTTAATGTAATGTCTGGTCCCGGTAATATGGATGAAAATCTTTAAGAAAAATGGCATACCTACCCCATCACCCCCCCCCCCCTACCCCAGCCCATTACCAGCCCCTTTGGGTCTTGTATGGATATTAAGGGGAACCCCGCACACAAAATAAAAAAGGCCCTATATACTCTGAACAGCCGTATACAGGCGGTGCTTACAAGACAGGGACTGTAGGTTTGTTCTTATGTTGAATCTGTTTGTAATTTTGAACAGCTACATTGTTTAAGTGTAGCTCCAGCCCAAATACCTATTTTTAAGCTTTTTGGAAAACATAGGGAAGGGTTATCACCCCTGTAACATTTGTTTTGATGTCTGTGCCCCTGTTCAGAACATTTCACCTCACTTTGCGTCCCAATGACAACTGATTTTGAAATGTGGTGTTTTTATTGAAACAAGGATTGGTGATAAAGCATCAGTAGAGAGGAGACACCTTTCTCCCATATTAATTCTTACAGGAGAGAATTTTCCTTCCAAGGGGTAGATTTCCTCTCACTTCCTGTTGTCTTCTTCCGTTTGCAAGTAGTAGTCGTTTGTAAGTTGGATGTTTGAAAGTAGGGACCTGCCGTATATACTCTGCAGAAATTGGCCCCTTAGGTGTTAGTGTTGGCACAACACTGTAAGCACTCACAGTTACTCTTGGTGGGTGCTGGAACGCCCTGCTGTCAACTATTATATCAGGAATTGTAATGACATATAATTGTTGAACAGTGGTAGTAAAAATTGGGCCTTTGATGGTGGTGCTGGTGCCACAACACTGTAGGGCATGACAGTTACTCTTGGTGGGCGCAGCAATGGGCCCTGCTGTGAATTATTAGATCAATAATTATAATTACATGCCCCTGTTGAACAGGGTCTGAAAAATTGGGCCTTTGGTGGTGGTGGTGGTGGTGGTGGTGTTGACACAACACTGTAAGGCCTGACAGTTACTCTTGGTGGGCGCAGCAATGGGCCCTGCTGTGAATTATTAGATCAATAATTATAATTGCATGCCCCTGTTGAACAGGGGCTGAAAAATTGGGCCTTTGGTGGTGGTGGTGGTGGTGTTGACACAACACTGTAAGGCCTGACAGTTACTCTTGGTGGGCGCAGCAATGGGCCCTGCTGTGAATTATTAGATCAATAATTATAATTGCATGCCCCTGTTGAACAGGGGCTGAAAAATTGGGCCTTAGGCACTGGTGGCACAACACTGCAACCCCTCACAGATACTGTACTTGGAGCACAGCAATGAGGCCTGTTGCAAAGTATTGCATCAAAAATTGTAATTACACAACCCTGTTAAACAGGGGCTGAAAAATTGGGCCTTAGCCACTGGTGGCGGCACCCATAAACCAAAATGATCTTCCAAGCTATCATCATTAATTGGATCATTGAGGAGGAGGAGGAGGATAGCTAGTCAACATAACAGCACAGGAACTCAGCATCAGCATCAGTCTTGAAGGGATGTGACATTTTAAAATCAATTAGTCTGTTATATCAGCATCAGGTGTGTGGTAGCTGGTGGTGATCCAAGACTGGTTCATCTTGATGAAAGTCAGTCGATCAACCGAGTCGGTGGACAGGCGCACCCTGTGATCCGTGACAAATCCTCCAGCAGCACTGAATGTGCGTTCTGAAAGAACGCTGGATGCAGGACAGGCCAGTAGCTCAATTGCATACTGTGCAAGCTCTGGCCAGTGATCCATCCTCAAGACCCAGTAAGCCAGAGGATTTTCGGTGGGGAAGGTGTCCAAGTCTGACCTTGCCCCTAGGTATTCCTGCACCATGTATATCAGACGCTGGCGATGGTTGCTGGAAACGATCATACTTTGGGGCTGCGGACTAAAGAATTGTCTGAACGCATCGGTCAGACGACCACCTTCCCCACCGCTCCTTCTTTGACTGCCAGAAGCCTCAGCAACTCGTTGTCCAGGACCAGGAGTTTGTAACCTCCCAGTCTCTGGGAACGCGTTGCACAGACCTTTCTGCAAGGCCTCCCGGAGTTGTCTCATCCTCTGCTCCCTCTGCGACGGTAACATAAGGTCCGCAACCTTACCCTTGTACCGTGGATCAAGGAGAGTGGCCAGCCAGTAATGGTCCCTCTCCTTGATCCGAAGAATACGAGGATCCTTCCGCAGACTTTGCAGGATCAGGGAGGCCATGCAGCGTAGGTTAGCTGAGGCATTCAGTCCGGAGTCCTCTGGGTCACTAAGGATGACATGATCCGCAGCCACCTCCTCCATGTCACGTACAAGTCCACTGGTTTCTTGGGACTGTAAATCATCCCTAAAAGACTGCTGCTGATGATGCTGAGTGCCAGCCTCCACCTCCATGCTGACACAATCCTCCTCCTCCTCCTCCTCCTCCTCTTCTTCCTGTGCGATGGGTGGGACAGAAGGAACACTGTCAGGGTAAAGGGGGCCTTGAGAGGCAAGGAAGTCCTCCTCTTCCTGACTCTGTTCTGCCTCAAGTGCCCTGTCCATTATTCCACGCAGCGTGTGCTCCAACAGGTGGACAAGAGGTACAGTGTCACTGATGCATGCACTGTCACTGCTCACCATCCTCGTGGCCTCCTCAAATGGTGCCAGGACAGTGCATGCACCCCCGATCATGCCCCACTGGTGTGGTGAAAAAAACCCGAGCTCCCCTGACCCTGTCCTGGTGCCGTAGTCGCACAGGTACTCATTGATGGCCCTCTGCTGCGTGTGCAGCCGCTGCAGCATGGCCAACGTTGAGTTCCACCTGGTGGGCATGTCACATATAAGGCGGTTCTTGGGCAGGTTCAACTCCTTTTGCAGCTCAGCCAGGCGAGCACTGGCATTATAAGATCTGCGGAAATGCACACAGACTTTCCTGGCCTGCCTCAGGACATCCTGTAAGCCCGGGTACCTGCCCAAGAACCGCTGCACCACCAGGTTAAGGACGTGAGCCATACAGGGCACATGGGTCAGTTGTCCCTGTCGGAGGGCGGAGAGGAGGTTGGTGCCATTGTCGCAAACCACCATTCCTGGCTTAAGCTGGCGTGGCGTCAACCACCTCTCGGCCTGCCCCTGCAGAGCAGACAGGACCTCTGCCCCAGTGTGGCTCCTGTCCCCCAAACACACCAGCGCAAGCACGGCATGGCATCTTTTTGCCTGCGTACTTGCGTAGCCCCTTGAACGCCTACGGAGCACCGCTGGTTACGAGGACAAACCACAGGAAGAGGCCATGGAGGAAGAAGAAGAGGAGGGGGTGGAGGAGAGAGGTGTGTCACAACCAGTAGTAGCATTTTGGAGGCGTGGCGGTGGAACAACCTCCAACACTACTGCACCTTGTCCTGCATCCTTCCCAGCTGCCAAAAGAGTGACCCAATGGGCCGTGAAAGGAAGGTAACGTCCCTGTCCATGCCTGCTGGACCATGAGTCAGCGGTAATATGCACCTTACCGCTGACCGCCCTGTCCAGCGAGGCCAAGACATTGCCTTCCACACGCCTGTAGAGAGCCGGAATCGCCTTCCGTGAGAAAAAGTGGCGTTTGGGAACCTGCCACTGAGGAACCGCACATTGCACAAACTCACGGAAGGGGGCCGAGTCTACCAACTGAAAAGGCAGCAGTTGAAGCGCTAGCAATTTAGCCAAGCTAGCATTCAACCGCTGGGCATGTGGATGGCTGGGAGTGAACTTCTTTCGACGGTCCAGCAGCTGGGGCAGGGAAATTTTCCTGCTAGAATCGGACGTCGGTGTACTGCTAGCAGAGTGCCCGCAAGTACTTGGCTGTGACACACCTAATTCTACACCTTCATTCCTCTCAGAGCAGGTTTCAGAAAGGACTGAAGGTATAGTGGGGTTGGAGATCCCAGCTTATGCGGTGCAAGAAGAGGTCAGCTTTGTTCTTTGGTGTGGGTCTTTAAGGTAGGCTTGCCAATGAGCTGCATGACAGGTCAACATATGTCTGATCAAGCATGTGGTGCCCAAGCGGCTGATGTTTTGGCCACGCGATATACGCTTGAGACATATGTTGCAAACAGCAGCTGTGCGATCTGATGCACTCGCCTCAAAAAAGGCCCACACCAAAGAACTTTTTGAATGACGGGCAGAGGCAGCGCCCTGCACAGGCGGAGCTCTGCGGTGTGATTCCGTCGGTGTGCTGCCCATACGCTGGCCACCCAAGGGCATCCTGCCTCGTTGGAGATGTGCCTCCTCCTCATCCTCCTCCTCCTCCTCTCTCCTATTAGGCACCCACGTGGAGTCAGTGACCTCATCATCCCCTCCCTCCTCATCACTGGAGCCAATCTGGCAGTATGCTGCAGCTGCTGGAGCATGACTGCCAGATTGGTGTCCTTCTTGAGCATCCCCTCTCTCTGCTCTAACGCTACTGCCTTCCTCTATCTGGGTATCATCATCAGATCCTTCGAAACGCTGGGCATCCTCCTGGAGCATGTACCCAACACTGTGCTCAAACAGTTCGGGGGACTCCTCAGGAGGAGGACATGGTGGGTCTAGGGAAGGATTGACTAATGAAGATAATGATACCAGAGAAGAGGACGCTTTGGCAGCTGCTTTGCCAGTACCCTGAGCCTGGGTGAGAGAGGATGAGGAGGATGAGGTGGGCTTGGTCATCCACTCTACCAAGTCTTCGGCATGATGTGGCTCAACATGTCCAGCTGCCGAAAAGAAGGACAAGCGTGTCCCATGGCCATGTGCTGATGACAATGCACCGCGTCCACGACCAGCACTGTTGCCCCCAGACACAGAGCCTGCTTGCCCTCTTTTTTTGCCTCCTGACTGTCTGCCTCTTCTTGTTTGCCTTCCAGACATTTTAATGGATGGCCTGCAGGGAGATGGGAAAAACAGCAATAAGGGCTACCTTCAGGTGTATACTGTGCAGGAGGCTTAGCAACAATGACACTGACACTGTCCCCTGCCTATCCTTCTCTGTCCCTAAACACAAGGATTTGCAATATGCTTCAGCAAGATTGGTTTAGCACAGAATAGCACACTGTCAGTTTCACTCACTGTCCTACTCTGTCCCTACAAACAAGATTTAGCACAGAATAGCACACTGACACTTTCCCTCACTGTACCTCTCTGTCCCTAAACTCAAGGATTTCAAATATGGTTCAGCAAGATTGGTTTAGAACAGAATAGCACACTGTCAGTTTCACTCACTGTACCTCTCTGTCCCTACAAACAAGATTTAGCACAGAATAGCACACTGATAGTTTCCATGAGTGTCCTTCTCTGTCCCTAAACTCAAGGATTTCAAATATGGTTCAGCAAGATTGGTTTAGAACAGAATAGCACACTGTCAGTTTCACTCACTGTCCTACTCTGTCCCTACAAACAAGATTTAGCACAGAATAGCACACTGACACTTTCCCTCACTGTACCTCTCTGTCCCTAAACTCAAAGATTTCAAATATGGTTCAGCAAGATTGGTTTAGAACAGAATAGCACACTGTCAGTTTCACTCACTGTCCTACTCTGTCCCTACAAACAAGATTTAGCACAGAATAGCACACTGACACTTTCCCTCACTGTACCTCTCTGTCCCTAAACTCAAGGATTTCAAATATGGTTCAGCAAGATTGGTTTAGAACAGAATAGCACACTGTCAGTTTCACTCACTGTCCTACTCTGTCCCTACAAACAAGATTTAGCACAGAATAGCACACTGACACTTTCCCTCACTGTACCTCTCAGTCCCTAAACTCAAGGATTTCAAATATGGTTCAGCAAGATTGGTTTAGAACAGAATAGCACACTGTCAGTTTCACTCACTGTCCTACTCTGTCCCTACAAACAAGATTTAGCACAGAATAGCACACTGACACTTTCCCTCACTGTACCTCTCAGTCCCTAAACTCAAGGATTTCAAATATGGTTCAGCAAGATTGGTTTAGAACAGAATAGCACACTGTCAGTTTCACTCACTGTCCTACTCTGTCCCTACAAACTAGATTTAGCACAGAATAGCACACTGAGAGTTTCCACGAGTGTCCTTCTCTGTCCCTAAACTCAAGGATTTCAAATATGGTTCAGCAAGATTGGTTTAGAACAGAATAGCACACTGACACTTTCCCTCACTGTACCTCTCTGTCCCTAAACTCAAGGATTTCAAATATGGTTCAGCAAGATTGGTTTAGAACAGAATAGCACACTGTCAGTTTCACTCACTGTACCTCTCTGTCCCTACAAACAAGATTTAGCACAGAATAGCACACTGATAGTTTCCACGAGTGTCCTTCTCTGTCCCTAAACTCAAGGATTTCAAATATGGTTCAGCAAGATTGGTTTAGAACAGAATAGCACACTGTCAGTTTCACTCACTGTCCTACTCTGTCCCTACAAACAAGATTTAGCACAGAATAGCACACTGACACTTTCCCTCACTGTACCTCTCTGTCCCTAAACTCAAGGATTTCAAATATGGTTCAGCAAGATTGGTTTAGAACAGAATAGCACACTGTCAGTTTCACTCACTGTCCTACTCTGCCCCTACAACAAGATTTAGCACAGAATAGCACACTGACACTTTCCCTCACTGTACCTCTCTGTCCCTAAACTCAAGGATTTCAAATATGGTTCAGCAAGATTGGTTTAGAACAGAATAGCACACTGTCAGTTTCACTCACTGTCCTACTCTGTCCCTACAAACAAGATTTAGCACAGAATAGCACACTGACACTTTCCCTCACTGTACCTCTCAGTCCCTAAACTCAAGGATTTCAAATATGGTTCAGCAAGATTGGTTTAGAACAGAATAGCACACTGTCAGTTTCACTCACTGTCCTACTCTGTCCCTACAAACAAGATTTAGCACAGAATAGCACACTGACACTTTCCCTCACTGTACCTCTCAGTCCCTAAACTCAAGGATTTCAAATATGGTTCAGCAAGATTGGTTTAGAACAGAATAGCACACTGTCAGTTTCACTCACTGTCCTACTCTGTCCCTACAAACAAGATTTAGCACAGAATAGCACACTGACACTTTCCCTCACTGTACCTCTCAGTCCCTAAACTCAAGGATTTCAAATATGGTTCAGCAAGATTGGTTTAGAACAGAATAGCACACTGTCAGTTTCACTCACTGTCCTACTCTGTCCCTACAAACTAGATTTAGCACAGAATAGCACACTGAGAGTTTCCACGAGTGTCCTTCTCTGTCCCTAAACTCAAGGATTTCAAATATGGTTCAGCAAGATTGGTTTAGAACAGAATAGCACACTGACACTTTCCCTCACTGTACCTCTCTGTCCCTAAACTCAAGGATTTCAAATATGGTTCAGCAAGATTGGTTTAGAAAAGAATAGCACACTGTCAGTTTCACTCACTGTACCTCTCTGTCCCTACAAACAAGATTTAGCACAGAATAGCACACTGATAGTTTCCACGAGTGTCCTTCTCGGTCCCTAAACTCAAGGATTTCAAATATGGTTCAGCAAGATTGGTTTAGAACAGAATAGCACACTGTCAGTTTCACTCACTGTCCTACTCTGTCCCTACAAACAAGATTTAGCACAGAATAGCACACTGACACTTTCCCTCACTGTACCTCTCTGTCCCTAAACTCAAGGATTTCAAATATGGTTCAGCAAGATTGGTTTAGAACAGAATAGCACACTGTCAGTTTCACTCACTGTCCTACTCTGTCCCTACAAACAAGATTTAGCACAGAATAGCACACTGACACTTTCCCTCACTGTACCTCTCTGTCCCTAAACTCAAGGATTTCAAATATGGTTCAGCAAGATTGGTTTAGAACAGAATAGCACACTGTCAGTTTTACTCACTGTCCTACTCTGTCCCTACAAACAAGATTTAGCACAGAATAGCACACTGACACTTTCCCTCACTGTACCTCTCAGTCCCTAAACTCAAGGATTTCAAATATGGTTCAGCAAGATTGGTTTAGAACAGAATAGCACACTGTCAGTTTCACTCACTGTCCTACTCTGTCCCTACAAACAAGATTTAGCACAGAATAGCACACTGACACTTTCCCTCACTGTACCTCTCAGTCCCTAAACTCAAGGATTTCAAACATGGTTCAGCAAGATTGGTTTAGAACAGAATAGCACACTGACACTTTCCCTCACTGTACCTCTCTGTCCCTAAACTCAAGGATTTCAAATATGGTTCAGCAAGATTGGTTTAGAACAGAATAGCACACTGTCAGTTTCACTCACTGTCCTACTCTGTCCCTACAAACAAGATTTAGCACAGAATAGCACACTGACACTTTCCCTCACTGTACCTCTCAGACCCTAAACTCAAGGATTTCAAATATGGTTCAGCAAGATTGGTTTAGAACAGAATAGCACACTGTCAGTTTCACTCACTGTCCTACTCTGTCCCTACAAACAAGATTTAGCACAGAATAGCACACTAACACTTTCCCTCACTGTACCTCTCTGTCCCTAAACTCAAGGATTTCAAATATGGTTCAGCAAGATTGGTTTAGAACAGAATAGCACACTGACACTTTCCCTCACTGTACCTCTCTGTCCCTACAAACAAGGTTTAGCACATAATAACACACTGACACTCTCCCTACCTATCCTTATTTGTCCCTAAACACAAGGAATCCAGGATTAGTAAAGGAAAAAAAATGACACTGTCCCTGCCTATGCTTCTCTTTCCCTGCTCCGGAACACACTACACAAGGCCGCCGCGCTGGCGGCCTTTTATAGTGTGGGGCGTGTACTAAACCCCCTCAAGAATCCTGCCTGTGGCCAATCATTGCTCTCCTCGCTGCCGGCGCTGTGATTGGCCAAGCATGCGGGGTCACAGTGCATGCTTGGCCAATCACAGCGCCAGGATGACACTGCGATGGCGTAGTGCATTGTGGGCCGTTCGCGTCACTCGAATTTGGCGCGAATGGCCCAAATCGTTCGATCTTCGTCGAACGATCGAACAGCCGATGTTCGAGTCGAACGTATGTTCGACTCTAACACGAAGCTCATCCCTACATGTGAGGTATCACAGCGAAGGTCAGATCGAGGGCAGTAATTTTAGCAGTAGACCTCCTCTGTTAATCTAACGGGGTAACCTGTAAAGGCTTTTAAAGGCTTTTAAAAATGTATGTAGTTTGTCGCCAATGCGCGTTTGTGCGAAATTTTAAAGCATGTCGTGTTTGGTATCTATGTACTCGGCCTAAGATCATCTTTTTTATTTCATCAAACATTTGGGCAATATAGTGTGTTTTAGTGCATTAAAATTAAAAAAGTGTATTTTTTCCCCAAAAAATGCGTTTGAAAAATCGCTGCGCAAATACTGTGTAGAAAAAAAAATGCAACACCCACCATTTTATTCTGTAGGGCCTTTGCTTTAAAAATATATATAATGTTTGGGGGTTCAACATAATTTTCTTGCAAAAAAAATATGTTTTCATGTAAACAAAAAGTGTCAAAAAGGGCTTTGTCTTCAAGTGGTTAGAAGAGTGGATGTAAGCTTCCTAATGTTGTGTATAAAATGCCAGAACAGTTCAAACCCCCCCCCCCCAAATGACCCCATTTTGGAAAGTAGACACCCCAAGCTATATACTGAGAGGCATGTCGAGTCCATGGAATATTTTATATGTTGACACAAGTTGCGGAAAAAAGACAATTTTTTTTTTTTTTTTTGCACAAAGTTGTCACTAAATGATATATTGCTCAAACATGTGGAATTACACCCCAAAATACACCCCAAAATACATTCTGTTGCTTCTCCTGAGTACGGGGATACCACATGTGTGAGACTTTTTGGGAGCCTAGCCGCGTACAGGACCCCAAAAACCAATCACCGCCTTCAGGCTTTCTAAGGGTGTAAATTTTTGATTTCACTTCTCACTGCCTATCACAGTTTCGGAGGCCATGGAATGCCCAGATGGCACAAACCCCCCCAAATGACCCCATTTTGGAAAGTAGACACCCCAAGCTATTTGCTGAGAGGTATTGTGAGTATTTTGCAGATCTCGCTTTTTGTCACAAAGTTTTGAAAATTGAAAAAAAAAAAGAAAACAAAAAAAATGTTCTTTCTTCATTTTCAAAAACAAATGAGAGCTGTAAAATACTCACCATGCCTCTCAGCAAACAGCTTGGGGTGTCTACTTTCCAAAATGGGGTCATTTGGGGGGGTTTTGTGCTATTTTGGCATTTTATGGCCTTCGAAACTGTGATAGGTAGTGAGGAGTCAAATCAAAAATTTGTGCCTAGAAATCCTGAAGGAGGTGATTGGTTTTCGGGGTCCGTACGCGGCTAGGCTCCTAAAAAGTCCCACACATGTGGTATCCCCGTACTCAGGAGAAGCAGCAAAATTTATTTTGGGGTGCAATTCCACATATAACCATGGCATGTGTGAGCAATATATCATTTAGTGACAACTTTTTGTCATTTTTTTTTTGTCATTATTCAATCACTTGGGACAAAAAAAAAAAATATTCAATGGGCTCAACAGGCCCCTCAGCAATTTCCTTGGGGTGTCTACTTTCTAAAATGGGGTCATTTGGGGGGGTTTGTGCTATTTTGGCATTTTATGGCCTTCAAAACTGTGATAGGTAGTGAGGAGTGAAATCAAAAATTTGCGCCCTTAGAAATCCTGAAGGCGGTGCTTGGTTTCCGGGGTCCCGTACGTGGCTAGGCTCCTAAAAAGTCCCACACATGTGGTATCCCCGTACTCAGGAGAAGCAGCAGAATGTATTTTGGGGTGCAATTCCACATATAACCATGGCATGTGTGAGCAATATATCATTTAGTGACAACTTTTTGTAATTTTTTATTTTTTTTTGTCATTATTCAATCACTTGGGACAAAAAAAAAATATTCAATGGGCTCAACATGCCTCTTAGAAATTTCCTTGGGGTGTCTACTTTCTAAAATGGGGTCATTTGGGGGGGGGGTTTGTACTGCCCTGCCATTTTAGCACCTCAAGAAATGAGATAGGCAGTGTAAATTCCAGAAAATGTACCCTAGTTTGTAAACGCTATAACTTTTGCGCAAACCAAGAAATATACGCTTATTGACATTATTTTTACTAAAGACATGTGGCTGAATACATTTTGGCCTAAATGTATGACTAAAATTGAGTTTATTCGATTTTTCTTATAACAAAAAGTAGAAAATATCATTTTTTTTCAAAATTTTCGGTCTTTTTCCGTTTATATCGCAAAAAATAAAAATCGCAGAGGCAATAAAATACCATTAAAAGAAAGCTCTATTTGTGGGAAGAAAAGGACGCAAATTTCGTTTGGGTACAACATTGCATGTCCGCACAATTTACAGTTAAAGCAGCGCAGTGCAAAATTCTGAATTCACCTCTGGTCCTTTAGCTACCAAATGGTCCGGGGCTTAAGTGGTTAAGCTCCCAGGCTTTCTAAACTCTGTTCAAATAGTAAGCATTTACATACCTTAATTTTGCTGTACATTGATACATGGTCTAAAACAGACCATGTTTAGTTTGATATTAAATAAAATGCTCTTTGCCTAAAATAAACGTTATAAACACTGCTTTTTCATATCTAGGTTCCCTGTCATTAACATCTGCCCTCACAATCCCCTCCACAGGAGTCTTTGTGATATGCTCTTGCATTTGCATGGGGGTGGTGTCATAGGTGGAGAGTAACCTGCCAGCTTCATTCTCGGGTACACCCCCCTCAACAGGTGGTACCCGCCTGTTAGTACGAGGATCCATAGAAGCATAGAGGTACTAAAACACTTGTCTTCAATTATTCATAATTAATAAACCTTTGTATTTATGACTGTCCTTTGATTATGATAAACTCTGATTTTTTGCAAATATATTAAATAATGGAATAAATTTCATTGTATTTTTTCCTGTCTTAAATATATTTTTTTAGATAAACTACAGTCCATATACGTCCCTGAAGAAGCATTAATTATGCGAACATGTAGGACTATAATAATATGTGACGTACAATGAACAAATATATTGTATTGTATCTTTCTTCCTTACTGTATTTATACTATTACAATGTTCTAATAAATACAGATATTTTTATATTACTCCTTTGGTATTTCTCCTTTTGTATGATTGATTCCGTTAAACACTTTCAATGAGCACCTTCAAAGTCCCACACACTCTGCCTCCCAAGGGCTTCCTTTCTATATTCCAATATTTGGGACCTAGGTGCGATTGAACAAGACAATTTATATAATAGTGCATGCTCTGTATAAATTTGCTATTTATAATTTTCTTGCAAAAAAAAAATATGTTTTCATGTAAACAAAAAGTGTCAGAAAGGGCTTTGTCTTCAAGTGCTTAGAAGAGTGGATGTAAGCTTCCTAATGTTGTGTATAAAATGCCAGAACAGTTCAAAACCCCCCCAAATGACCCCATTTTGGAAAGTAGACACCCCAAGCTATATACTGAGAGGCATGTCGAGTCCATTGAATATTTTATATGTTGACACAAGTTGCGGAAAAAAGACAATTTATTTATTTATTTTTATTTTTTTGCACAAAGTTGTCACTAAATGATATATTGCTCAAACATGCCATGGGCATATGTGGAATTTCACACCAAAATACATTCTGTTGCTTCTCCTGAGTATGGGGATACCACATGTGTGAGACTTTTTGGGAGCCTAGCCGCGTACGGGACCCCAAAAACCAAGCACCACCTTCAGGCTTTCTAAGGGTGTAAATTTTTGATTTCACTCCTCACTGCCTATCACATAGTACATAGCGCAGTGCAAAATTCTGAAAACACCTCTGGTCCTTTAGCTACAAAATGGTCCGGGGCTTAAGTGGTTAATCAAACTAAACCATTGAGATATCACCAATGGTTATGGCGCACAGTGGCTTAAAAATGTACTTCTTTCCTCTTCGAGTCTCTACCAGCAACTCTAATGAACATGAAACAGGAGTAACCTTCTTTTAGCTGCGGCCCCTGTCAGAGGGAAGACATCCTTCCGAGAGAGTTACTGGAGGCCCCGCCATCACCGGCAATGCTGCACCGGGCTGTTCAGAAGGGTTACACTCTCCGGCCTCCTCATCTCAGATTCGGGCGCCCAACACCTTAGGGCCCCTTCGGACTCCTCCAACCTCGCGGAACCCAGTCGAAGGTACTGGGTCCCAGGCCTCCTCAGTACTACCTCACCCCAGGCTAAAGGTGCCTGGGATGGACTCCATCACCCACTCTGGCCAGGTCAAGGGCACCTGGGCCCGGAACCCCGGAACGCCAGCACCCAGGCTGAAGGTACCTGGGCGCGGCCGTGTTCAGGGCGTCCGCCCCTATTATTTCCTCTCCCTTTGCGTCACAGCAGGTTCCCTGTCCTGCCGTACCAGCGCCAGGAAAGGAAAAAAAGAGATGCAGTCTTGTGGTGAGGGTTCAACTCCGGCCCAGGGCAACAACGCCACCTGCAGGCCGCAGGGAACCTCACACCACCAGAGTCCTCCAAGAACCATAAAATGGTCCCAGATTCCCTAACAATCAGTGCATCTGGGTTACACTATGTTGTGGAATTTCTAGGCTGTTGTGTACAGAGCACACAGCCCATATTTCCTGTGCTCTATAAGCACACACTTTAGATTTATCTTTTTGCAATAATGCTATCTTTAGGTTAAGTTTGCTAAGATCCACTCACCGTTCATTCCCATTCATCCCAAGAAGGCAGCACCACAAAAGCTACGTTCTCATTTCAGCATTTAATACAATAATACATACAATGAATACAATAACGTATAATGGCTAAAGTTACCGTTGACAGGAATCCTCATTCTGCGCCATTCCATAGAATAACGCACATTCAGATTATACTATTATTGAATGGGGGAGGGAGGCTATCTGCAGACGCGCACTACGAATCCCAATCAATGTTGATCAGACACAGCCGAGACAAGAGTACGCATCTGCTCATAACCAATGATGTTGTTGTTGCAGAGCGAGGACATCCCCTCCTCAACGATCGTCCGTGCTAATGCACAGAGGGCCCCCCGTCGGTGGACATATCCGCACCCTGCAAACATCACACTCCAACCTCAAGACGTTTTCCCCTATCAGACGGGATTCAACCAGCCTCAGACTACCCCAATCAGCTCTTTTAGAGCGGGTTGCGGAAGTACTAACACTGGGTGACACTATGACAATACATATTAAATACATCTCCATAAAAATCTCCACAACAGTCCTCCCTTTTTTTGTCATATGCACCCCATGTGTCCATCGATGAAACTTGATCTGCTTCTTACACCTGGAGATGAATCAGTCCTTAGTCCATAAAAAGGAAAACACGGCTTGACATGTAGACTCTACTCTTCAGGGGCATGACTTATAAAGGAGGACATGACATGGTGAGCTGTAGTAATCGCCGATCGGTCTGTGATCCTCTGTGTCTTGTATGTGGGTCCGGCTTCGGGGCGTCTCATCAAGGAAACTCTGGTCACGCGTCAAATCAGGCAACAGGAGCACCTCGTCATGACATAGAAAGAATAGAAATAAAACCGACATGAGTATATATTCCCACTTCCTTTAACCACGATCCGCTGTAAAATAAAAATTAGATCCCCAAAGATTCCCAGACTCTTAAAATAGACTCCCAACCTTCACTTAGCTACAGCTCTGGCTTCAACAGTTACATGAAGAACCCTATCCTTACCGGATGAGAATTGTTCAATCGTATCCCAAGCCCGAGCCCCCCCCCCACCTTGTACATCCAGGACCCCATGCCCAGACCTGGTCGGGGTTGGTGAACAAATCCCTTCTAGCTGTCCCTGCCATTCTTAATTTCCTGCGCCATCAGATCCTCGCGATCGGCCGCAACCTAAGATGTTGGGACAGCTTCACCATCACGCATGAACCTCTTGCTTTGGGGGAATTACCTTTATAAGCTGCAGATCCGCATAAACACCAAACTAAAGTTCAAACACACTTGTGGGCTGCCTAGATACCCAAACCGACAAGAGACAGAGCTATTAAAACTAAAACCAATTTTACCCTCTAAAAATGCATCGTTAGATTCCATTGACAAGTGTCTGTTTGGAGTCTTCACTAGTTTGTCAAAACTCCTCATACCCATAATAACATCATAAATGACATGTACCGCTGTCATTGCTGGGGACTAAAACTCGGTGAAGACTCAGAACAGACCATCGGTCCTGTTCGCTTTCTGAGCTAGTCAGGACATACACTTTAAATAATAACTTGGGATGCTTTTCACCGTTACTCTCGCTAAAATTTACTAAACAACAAAAATATAAATAAACAAAGATACTCCTCATTCTTTGGTGTGGTTGAGCCGCTTCTTGCAGTGGCTAGCGTGGTCTCATCCCTCAAGCTTCTTTACAACGACCCAGTCACCTGGTTGGAAAGAATGTAAAATGCATCGTTAGATTCCATTGACAAGTGTCTGTTTGGAGTCTTCACTAGTTTGTCAAAACTCCTCATACCCATAATAACATCATAAATGACATGTACCGCTGTCATTGCTGGGGACTAAAACTCGGTGAAGACTCAGAACAGACCATCGGTCCTGTTCGCTTTCTGAGCTAGTCAGGACATACACTTTAAATAATAACTTGGGATGCTTTTCACCGTTACTCTCGCTAAAATTTACTAAACAACAAAAATATAAATAAACAAAGATACTCCTCATTCTTTGGTGTGGTTGAGCCGCTTCTTACAGTGGCTGGCGTGGTCTCATCCCTCAAGCTTCTTTACAACGACCCAGTCACCTGGTTGGAAAGAATGTAAACTGATTATTGAGTCAGGGTCCAGGAGGGACTCGTGAACCCTGTGGTGGACATTTTGGAGTTCATGACACAACGATCGCACCCACCCCATCAGCCGAGAATATAAGTGACAGCTAATGAGGAAAGTACAACCCTGGTTTTGATTGACCTCCAAACAACCCTCATATGACAATAACCCAGACATCGGGACTGTGGTCACTGCATAACCTGTGCGTGGCTTACAATACCTGGAACCATTGACAAGGTTCTTAGCCTCTGGGATGGGAACCTACTTCACCAGACTGCTGCTTGCCGATTCAAATTCTATTAAAGAAAGACAGTCTTGGCACAAACTTGGTTAGAATTACAGAGGTTATTATTAGTTTGAAAAAAAACTGTCATTCTTACATTTATCACCCCCCCCCCTTTTCTTCCTCATTACAGACTGAAGGAAGAAATGCGTGGTGCAGGAAAAAAGAAACAATGAAATAACCTATGATACTTTTACCTCCCTTAGACTCATGTATTTATCCATATGTACCGCTGTCTACATACACCTGTTCTCTGTGTACAAACTCCTTGGACCTGAAAAATACTTATAAGCAAAATCATTACTCTATCCTTCATATTTAACCTGCAAAGAATGGTAAAACAATAATGACATTCCTGTACATTGGTAAATTGTCAATGACATTCTTTCAAAACCGATTCAAACAAAACCCTCTGTAACCCTTACTTTTCTCGTTCCTACAAACATACAACAGCCGCGACGCATCGAAGGATCGCTGCGGTAAGTTCGAACATATTCACGTTACTACATACAAACATTCCGATACAAATGTGGGGGAGATACTTCATAGTCTCCAAAACCACAAATGAAAAAAAACAAAAACAGCCAGAATTCTCCCTTCACTCTTTCAGCAATAGAAAAAAATACAATGGGAACATGAGAGCAGCTCGAGAACCTTCATGGACCAGCCATACAAAGTTCATACAAACGGGCATGAGACTACACCTCCATCAACACACTCATCATTGCAGATTTCTGAAGCCGCAGCTCAACTACATCCATTCCAGAGGGATACCCAAAATAGTATCCTTGGACCACCTATGTTAATCTTTTTGGGGTTCAAAGGCCTTTGCCCCAAAACTAGGCTTCGTGCACTATGTGACCGTCTGACTATGGGAAGCCTCCATTCCTTCCCTTGCACAGACCTCCTTGTGTCCATGGCGATTCGAATCGGCTTATCGTCTTAAACCTGCGTCCAGGTTAAACCGTTGCACCCATTTTCGGAGATCACCGCCCGGTGTCTTCTTATACGGTGAATTGAAGAACTACAACCTCTATATGGTCAAGTCCTCCAACTAGAAACCCTAACCGAGGCGTCAACGCTATGGCTTGTTGTCCCAACACTTTTGGAACTACAGAACAACCACAGATCGACCCCCGAATTAGGCCTCTACCCCTCACAGTGCATGCATACACAAGCGTTTTCCGCTATACACCCATACACTGCGTTGTCAGACTAAACCTCACAGAACACTTACGCCAGTTTATTACCTGCAGAACAATGTGGCTTCTCTCTGTATCTAGATGTTACAAAAATGGTGATGCCCCCGTTTGCTTTCTACCCAAAACTGTATTTCAGTATAAAACTTTACAAAACTGGAACAAAATATAAAAGACTTTTAAACGCAAAAATGCTTTTAATTTTCCTTCCAAACACAAATCTCATTGGCCAACCTTTCAGACAACCCCAAGCTCCTCCCACCAACTTTCTGCTGATATATAAAATGCTGAAAAGAAACTTCCGGTTACATGCCCAGCTACTTAAAAAAACCAAACTGGTTTATTTACATATAAATTGCTCAGGAAGAGGGAGGGGGAGGGGGGTGCCCAGCCACATTGCTGTGTCTATCAAGACTCCAATTTAAACATAAACACACCATTGTGCAAAATTCAGTGCAAAGTGGAGTTTTTACTTAAAAATGAAATACAATACCAAAAACCGCCGCTCAAATACTGCTAAGTCAGCTGATCCTGCAATAGCTTACATTCACTTAAATGAAAACAGAGAAATCCCCAACCTAACATCATGTGCATGGAGTTTGCATGTCCTCCCTGTGTCTGCGTTGGCCTCCCTCCACACTCCAAATGCTGGTAGGTCAGCCAGATCCCATCCATAAATAGGCCCCAGCATGTGCGTGTGTCCGCAAGCACGTCGTGGCCCCTCGGGGTAAGACCGCGCTATTTCAAGACACCACTCTACTCAACTCAAAAGGCGATGCTTAGAAAAACTATTTAAACCAGCGAATTCATTAAACAAAAACCAGTCTCTCAGTATGTCACCTTGGTGTCTCACTACTCTTCCCAGCAGTGCACAGGTCAAACTGTAAACGCATAAAACAGAAGAAAACTGCGCCGATCAACAAATGCCAACACAGTATCCAGGGGCTGATGTGCACCAACCACTAGATACCAAAAAAACAATGGCCAATGATTATAAAACATATGACAAAAGTCCAGATGAATGCCCAGATGATGCAATAAAAACCCCAAAAATTAAACCACAATACTGAATCATAGAGCTAAAAATGATGGATTAATAGTCCCACTGCAAAGGCATAAATCCTGCAAAATCACAAGCTGAGATCAGCAGATGATTATGCAACACACAGTGACATCAGCAAACAAAGGTAAGGCAACAGCCTACCAGAGGCAAGCCCATGAATGGTGGATGAACCATCGCAAGTCTCATGGACAACAAAAAAGACCGTACTACCCAATTCGCACCAAACATCAAAATCTGCCCCAAAGGCTGAGAAATTCCACCAGCGAAATAGCAGACGAATGCCACATGGTATAGTGCCCAAAAGAAAGGTGGCTGCACCTTCCCTTATATGATGCCCACAGGCTAAGGAGAAACTGCATCTCTCAAGATGGCTGCCGACGACCATGGCAGCATGGCAGACCACAAGATGGCCACCACATGCAGTTTTTGCCGCCAAAACCAGGATCTCTTCACTAGAGAACCAAAAATGCTTTTCTCCACAAAGACTGACTACACCATTGAAACTTTTCTAAATTATCATCAAAATCCACTGAAAAAGGTGTGTCTGCTACACTCTACAAGGACCACATGTACACTTACAAACTTAAACCCTTTGGCCAACTAAACAGCACATTCAATAAATGTTAGTTACATGACAATATTAAAAACATATTCATTTCTCTAAGTTAATATACTCTGAGATATTCACCACTTTTCTCTACCTAAAGTTCACACACACAGTGGCCTCAGCTTCCATAACAAGCCATTGCAGATACATACTATTGTCTGCCTTCTAGCAATGCCTGGCCACTTGGATATGCGGCGGGAACTTTCAACTCAAAAACCAAACACTTTCGTTAAAATATTTTTACACTTATGGGGACATGTGTCTTTGTCGCCTATAAAGGCAAAAATCACAATTTATCCATTTCTATTTTTCATAGAAATCACAAACACTACACACATACAGTATATTGTTGCTTGTAACATCAGATTATCTCTCAGGGCGTATCCCCTGCATGCTATTTACAGAGAGTCACCAACTTCCACCATTGTAACTGATAGATGCTGGCTGCCCCTTCCCCCACTAAAGCACATGGCTTATGGCTCAATGCAGCGGCCATCAATAACAATGCAGCCAAACAATGTAATCACATACAGTCTATATTTCTAATTTCATACACAATATACAGTTTCCATCAGCATTCACACAGGCACAAACACTACACACAACTTTGTTCTGAAAATTGGAAAGTCAATAGATACACAACTTTCAAACATGTTGGCAGTGGTAGCCATGCTGCCTGCCCCGACCCCGCTAAACCTCATGGGGGCAGCCATTTTCAGCTTCTCTCACACAGGGACCAGAACAATGCAGCAGCCATGGCTGGCTGCAAACTGCTCAATACATCGCACAAACAGTCTATATTTCTCGCTTAGTTACACTCTTACAGCCCACAGCTTCCCCACACAAACATCCAGGCACACCCAGGCATACCCACACAGGCACACACAATCAAATTCACAGGCATACGATCCATGACAAAATCACACACACATCTCTCGTACTGCAAGCATACAGCATTATTTCAAAAAGACGAAAAAATTTGTTCTTTTACAGAGTAGAGCCCCCACACATTGGAATGTAGATGCACTATCCCCCCCCCCCATCTTGATCCGATGTCCAAAGGGACTCCATCTATTCCCAAAGGTCCTGGCCCGCCATAAACTGTTGTGGAATTTCTAGGCTGTTGTGTACAGAGCACACAGCCCATATTTCCTGTGCTCTATAAGCACACACTTTAGATTCATCTTTCTGCAATAATGCTATCTTTAGGTTAAGTTTGCTAAGATCCACTCACCGTTCATTCCCATTCATCCCAAGAAGGCAGCACCACAAAAGCTATGTTCTCATTTCAGCATACCAGCATAGACTGCCTGGCCTGACGCCTAATCATAGGCTTTTATTAACCTCAAAAGATCTCAGGACAGGAGGTGATTGGCTGCAGCAACCAATCACCTCCCCCCATGGGCGGGGACATCACAGGATGTCCCTTCCACACAGGAGAATGACCATACAAGGACATGCCTTCCAACAGGCAATGCTGTATATGAATCCCACTCAAGAAAGGATTTAATACAATAATACATACAATGAATACAATAACGTATGATGGCTAAAGTTACCGTTGACAGGAATCCTCATTCTGCGCCATTCCATAGAATAACGCACATTCAGATTATACTATTATTGAATGGGGGAGGGAGGCTATCTGCAGACGCGCACTACGAATCCCAATCAATGTTGATCAGACACAGCCGAGACAAGAGTACGCATCTGCTCATAACCAATGATGTTGTTGTTGCAGAGCGAGGACATCCCCTCCTCAACGATCGTCCGTGCTAATGCACAGAGGGCCCCCCGTCGGTGGACATATCCGCACCCTGCAAACATCACACTCCAACCTCAAGACGTTTTCCCCTATCAGACGGGATTCAACCAGCCTCAGACTACCCCAATCAGCTCTTTTAGAGCGGGTTGCGGAAGTACTAACACTGGGTGACACTATGACAATACATATTAAATACATCTCCATAAAAATCTCCACAACACACTACCACCCAGATGCTCCCCCTAAATTCACATACCCGCTACAGGTGTTCACAAGTTAAAAACAGTTTTTCTTGCTAGAAAAAAAACTTAGAACCCCCGAACATTATATGTATATATATATATATATATATATATATATATTTTTTTATAACACCCTAGAGAATGAAATGGCGGTTTTTGCAATATTTTCTGTCATACCGTATTTGCGCAGCGGTCTTACAAGAGCACTTTTTTAGGAATAAGCACACTTTTTTGAATTAAAAAATAAGACAACAGTAAAGGTAGCCCAATTTTTTTATATTGTGAAAGATAATGTTACGCCGAGTAAATTGATACCCAACAAGTCACGCTTCAAAATTGCGCCCGATCGTGGAATGGTGACAAATTTTTACCCTTTAAAATCTCCATAGGCAACGTTTAAAAAATTCTATAGGTTGCATGTTTTGAGTTACAGAGGAGGTCTAGGGCTATAATTATTGCTCTTGCACTACCGATCGTGGCGATACCACACATGTGTGGTTTGAGCACCGTTTTCGTATGCGGGCGCTACTCGCGTATGTGTTCACTTCTGCACGCCCTTTTTGGCGGGACGGGGCGCGTTTAAATTTTATTTAAGATTTTTCTTATGTATTTTACCTTTTATTTTGTATTTTTTCACTGTTCTTTAAAAAAAATTAAATGGTGTCACTTTAATTCCTATTACAAGGAATGTAAACATCCCTTGTAATAGAAAAAAGCATGACAGGTCCTCTTAAATATGAGATCTGGGGTCCAAAAGACCTACACTACATTACCGAGCCTATTTCTGAGATTTGGTGTTTACAAGTTCAAAACTGTTTTTTTTTTTATAGAAAATAACTTAGAACTCCCAAACATTTGATATATGTAGAACACTGACCTTTTTCTCACCTGGCTCACTTGTGAAATAAGGCACACCATACTATATGCCCGTACCCTTTTGTTTGAAGAGGTTAAGCGGTGTTCACAATTGTTGGGTCCTGAAGCGAGTTACCTCCCTTCAGCTGGTTCTCACCCCTAGAGTATAGGGAAGAGTCTGTTGTAGGTGCACCAATAAGGCCAATGTCCAGGCAAGGTTAAACCTTAATGAAGGAAGGTTTATTTTCTTTATGCTGAAAACTGGATAGGAAAGTTGAAGTTGAAGAATAAAGGAACAGGGAGGCAGGTTCAGGCACACGGCACTTAATCTCACCACTCAATCCCCAGTGGCTCTGCTTATCCGGATAGTCCCCTCTCACGGTCCTAGCAACCGGAATGACACTCAGGCGTTCACTTAAGTTTCTTTGAAGATACGATCGGGAGATCCTCTGCCACAGAATTTCTGAGCCCCGAACTTCTCAGCGCTTGTAACTCAAGAACAGGTGAAAGTTGCTGCACATTACAAGGCCTTGGATGAACAGTCGAATCCCTCCAGAAGTTTACCGGGCCTCTCTTTCACCGCAAACTCTCACCGGTCCATCAGAAAGGTCCTTCCCTGGTCTCCTCTTCTTAGAGCAGGTCCCCTCTCAGGGGCACCCTGGGATTCCTCCTCTTAGAGATGAGCCCCAGCTAAAGGTGCTGGGCCCAATGGCAAAGCTGCAGCCCCAGCTAAAGGTGCCTGGGACCGATGCACACGCGCACCCCTGGCTTGGAGGGCCAGGTCACGTGACCCGAATTCCAGAACTCTCCACTTCAGGTGGCGTCTGCCCTTATGTATCCTCTCCCGGCATGCATAGCAGGTTGACCACGCCCACTGTACTACTGCCGAGAGAGGACACCCCAAGGCATAGCACTGTCACCAGTGGTTCAACTCCGACCTGTCATGGCAGTGCCACCTACAGGCCACAGGGAACTGCACACCAGTACAACACTTGCAGAAACAAAGTAACAGAACCTATCAATAAAAGCTGTCTGAACCTGGCTACTAGCTCAGACCAACCCCTAAATTTAGGCACATAGCACCCCTCATAGTAGAGGGGCGCTACACACACTCCCTCCTAAAGTAGACACTGTCCCCAGTGTCTGAAATAAACTCAAACCATCTCAAGCCTGAGTAGGTAAGAATTTATTTCCGAACCTATGTACAATTTGAACATTGGTGCCTGAACCAATATAAAGGGAAGAAACAAAGAAGAAAGGATAGGAGAACAAAGAATACCAAAAAATATTTTTGACATCCCATTCTCAATGCCACATTTATAAAATACACATTACACAATCCACCCCCTCCTAACTAACTACTCCATCCCATTCTCAGTAGAGTTGCTTGCAGTTTTACCTGTAGAGGGAGAGAAAACAATTCACACAATTAAACATCCTACCTTTATACTACCTACAAGAAGTGAGCTGCCCCTCTGAAAAGGGACAACTCCTTTCAACAGAAGTTGCATATACTAATGCCGCGTACACACGACCGTTTTTCATGTCATGAAAAAAAACGTTGTTTTTCTCTACGTTATTTATCGTGTTTCCTCTCAAGCCTGCCTTGGCTACACACTATCGTGAAAAAAAAATGATCTAGCAAAGCGCGGTGACGTCCAACACGTACAACGCCACTATAAAGGGGAAGTTTCATTATGTTCGCGCCACCCTTTTGGCTGCTTTTGCTGATTTCGTGTTACCGCGTGTTAGTAAAAGTTTGGGAAGAGACGATTCGCGCTTTTCAGTCTTCGTGCTTTAAAGATCGTTTTCGGGAGTTCAGTTTGTGCTTGTGGGTTCGTATCTGTCTTTCAGTGCGTGTAGTCAGTTCGTATCTGTTTTTGCAGTGCGTTCTTCTCCGCTCGTTACTGTTTTTCAGCTCATTCTTCAGAGGCCTTGCTGTTCTTCAGTGCGTTCTTTTAGTTCGTTCTGATTATACGACCGTTTTGAAGCCATGTTGCGGGTACATTCTTGTCGCCGAGATCGTGCTGTGCTTG
Source organism: Rana muscosa (assembly GCA_029206835.1). Classification (NCBI taxonomy): domain Eukaryota; kingdom Metazoa; phylum Chordata; class Amphibia; order Anura; family Ranidae; genus Rana; species Rana muscosa. Next base: position 191,227 of record JARGYO010005578.1, on the reverse strand, counting down.
CTTCTGGGCTTGTTGCTATGTCCCAGATCCGGTCCATGAACAGGGTGAGGAGGAGTTCTTGGACCAAGAATTGGTTGCTCCAGCGGGACCAATTCTGTCACATGCCTCTGCTGCGGGAGATCCAGGAGAATAACCCTGATGACTTCAGGAATTTTCTTAGGATGTCTGACCCCGTTTTTCAGCAGCTCTTGGCTTTGGTGTCCCCCTATATCACCAGGCAGGACACCGTTATGCGGGAAGCCATTACTGCTGAGCAGAGGCTCATCGCCACGTTGCGATACCTTGCGACTGGGAGAAGCTTGCAGGACCTCAAGTTCTCAACAGGCATCTCCCCCCAGGCTCTGTGCGTCATTATCCCAGAAACCTGCTCTGCCATTATCCAGGTCCTTCAGGAGGACTATATTAAGGTAAGTTTTCTCCTTTATAAACATCACAATCTATGTTTCTTTTTCGTACATCACGGGACACAGAGCGACTTAGTCATTACTAATGGGTTATATAGATTACCTTCAGGTGCTGGCACTGGCCACTTCCAAACCGGAAGTACCCTCCCCTATATAAGCCCCTCCCATCCGGGAGCACCTCAGTTTTTTGCCAGTGTCTAAGGTGTTGGCCAAGAAGTAACATGTGTTTTCACTGGGCTTGCGTACAGGTTCTTTTGGGCCTTAGTAAGCTGTTCCGGATCCCACCAAAAAAGCTTCATAGCTAAACGGTCGGTACCCGGGCCTTGCAGCAGAAGAGCAAGGTTTTGCCTGTAATGCCTCTCTTAGGAGGGCTGGACCCTGGGATCCAGAGCTCTGGTCATACCCACGACCAAGATGTTGTCTGTGCAGGGTGCTATACAGGTCCAGGGGAGTGGAATCCTTGGGAACCCGGTCCCTGAAGGTTTAATTACAATGCCTGCCGTGATAGGTGAAGTTTGGGCTTCTGTGGACCAAACAAAGTCCTGCGGCGGGGATCAGGTAAGTGGGGGCCCCCAGGAACTTGGTTCTATTGGGGGACCCCCAAGCCTAATTTGTCTTTCTGTCTGTTACCTAACGGTATTCCCGCTAATATCTGTGTATGCCTGTAACTACTGAAAATGTAAAAATTTTAATAGTAGTCAAGAAAAAAAAAAAAAAAAAGGACCGCGGTACCTGTGTTAAACCACTAGAGGCCGCTGTGGTCCATTTTTCTTGTCATGTGGATCTTTGGTTTTCTCAAGTCAAAAGATCCAGGCAGTTGGTAAGTTTCTCTGTGGGAATCCACTTCCTCTGTCCTGTTGCTGCGCTCATCCACCGCACAGGCCCTCCGGCAAAAAGGGCCCTGGCTCCTAGTCCCTGTTTGATTTTCGAAAAGGGCGCCAATGGCGCACGGGCGCGCGCGGGCGCGTGCACGCGCCTCCTATGGAAAAAAAAGGGGCGGGGCGGGTGGATGACGCTCGATGCGCGCCACGGCGCTTCTGCGCATGTGCAGGCGTCCCAGCTTGTATAAAGACACAGTACAAGTGTCAGCTGGATGCAAACAGAGCTAGCAACAAACAGTGGCACACAGAGGCGGTTGATGCAGGCATCCCCATAGAAAGGCACTTTAGTGGACACCAGCTGGTATATAGCAGCAACTATGTTAGACTATTACCAGCAAAATTGGTGTATGACGACGGGAATACCTCAGCTTTGTGCTTATAGGATATGTCGTCCAGACGCTCTGGAAATAGATCTTCCAAGAAGCGAAAGGGGTCTCCGTCGGGCTCTGAGGATTTTGGGCATGCTGTACTGCGCCAATCTCCCCTGAAATTTCAGAGGTCAGTAGCCGTAGGAACCCCGCAGGAGTACCTGGTACTGCGGCTGTCCCCAGTCCACCTGCTCCTGTATATATAACAGAGGAGGTTTTATCCTCAACTCTGGGAGGATTGGAAGAGAGATTAACAGCATTGATCGCTGCTTCCCTGTCACAGGAAAAGCGCGTCCGATCTCCGTCTCCTCCTGCAGAGTGCCTGTTAGTGGAGGAACAGTCCCAGAGATCGACCTACCTGAAGGGGATCAGGTGAGGTTGATAAAGTTATAGAGGAATCAACAGTGGAAGAACCTTTCTCAGCATCTCAGGCTGAAAGATTATGGGTTCAGTCTCTGACTAACATGGTCCGAGCAGCATTTAAATGCCTCTGGCGGAACCATCAACCACTACTGTCTCCTCGCTGGGGTCGCTGAAAGCTCTCCAGACTGTCTGTTCCTTCCCAATCCACCCTTTATTGGAAGGGTTTGTTTACCAGGATTGGGAGCATCCTGTAAAATATTTACTCCCCCCAAGAGATTTCCGGTGATCTATCCCATGGAGGATAAGTTCATAAAAAAAAATGGAGGGTCCCTACAGTGGACACAGCCATCTCTTGTGTAAATAAATCACCGACATGTCCAGTAGATAATGTTCCAATATTCAAAGACCCAATAGATAAAAAATTGGAGTCTTTACTAAAATCTGCTTTCTCTACAGCAAGCATGGTGACACAACCTGCAGTAGCAGCGATTGGAGTCTGCCAAGCAATGAAAGATCAGTTGAAACAAGTCTTAAGGGACTTACCAGATCAGCAGGCTCTTGCCCTAGCTGACCTACCTAGAGCCTTGTGTTGCGGTGGACGCCATAAAGGATACAATCCAACAGGCATCCCGCTTTACGCTGTCTGTAGACATATGCGTAGGCTTCTATGGCTCAAAAAACTGGTCTGCTGAAGCTCCCTGTAAGAAATTGCTGATTAGCTTCCCATTTCATGGAGAACGCTTATCTGGAGATGATCTGGACAAATATATCCAGAAAACTTCTGCCGGTAAAAGTACACTCTTGCCGGTTAAGAACAAGGGTAGAAGTCCTTCTTTTAAGAGGCCTACTTCTCCAGTCCCTGGCACATCGGCTGTGAAACAGTTCCGACGGCCTCCGCGGTCAAATCCAGGGGGCAGAAATCAGGGACAATCACAGGGTAAAAGAAACCCTGGGTCAAGAGAGGTACAAAACCTCCCCCCAAGTCATGAAGGGTTGCCCCCACTCAATCGGGTGAGGGGAAGACTTCAGTTGTTCACAGAGACCTGGCGGGACACCATCAGAGATGGGTGATCTCCGCAGTAAGTCTGGGATACAGGCTGGAGTTAAAAGACATTCCTCCTGCCCATTTTATAAGGTCAAACGTGCCAAGCGATCCCCAGAAGAGAGGATCCCTCCTTCTGGCACTAGAACAACTATTGCTCCAAGGTGTAATCATGAAGGTTCCCCTGGAAGAAAACGGGTTCGGGTTTTACTCGAACCTTGTCACAGTCCCCAAACCAAATGGGGACATGAGGCCCATATTAAATATAAAAGGGCTAAACAAGTTCCTACATATCAGGACTTTTTCGGATGGAGTCGATCCGATCGGTGGCCACCGCCCTACAAGGGCAGGAATGGTTAGCCTCGATCGACATAAGGGATGCTTATTTGCATATTTCCATCTGTCCGGCCCACCAGAAATTTCTACGCCTTGCAGTAGAAGGGCGCCATTTTCAGTTCAGAGCCTTACCTTTCGGTCTGGCCACAGCACCACGAGTGTTCACAAAAATCCTGGCCCTACGATTGGCCAAACTAGGAACACAAGGTGTAACGATAATGGCATATCTAGACGACTTGTTGCTGATAGACCACTCAGTGAAAAAAACTAGAAGTGGTCGTTCACAAGATAATCAAGTATCTGGAATCTCACGGTTGCATTATCAACCGAGACAAGTCAGCCCTAAAACCAGTCAAAAGCCTGGAATACTTGGGGGCTAAGACTGGATTCAAAAAAATCAGAGAAAGATTTTCTTACCTCCAGAGAAGGTGTCGTCTTTGAAAGATTTGACCCACTTAGTGGGTACAAAAAAGAAAAACCATCCATACGCCTGTGTATAAGGCTGCTGGGAAAAATGGTGGCTTCATTCGAAGCAGTACCCTACGGTCAATTCCATTCAAGGAACTTGCAGAGGGCCATACTGTCAGCCTGGAACAAAAAAGTTCAGGCTTTAGACTTACCAATGTCCCCTTCCGTTCGCAAGAGCCTCCATTGGTGGTTGGTACCAGAATCTGGAAAAAGGGAAACCCTTTAGTCCGGTTTCTTGGAAGGTGGTCACTACAGATGCCAGCCTCATAGGCTGGGGGGCAGTACTGGAGCAATGGTCTCTCCAGGGCAAGTGGTCAGAAGCAGAGAAGGCCCTGCCCACCAATCTCTTAGAGATACGAGCAGCCCGGTATGCCCTAGTAGCATGGACATCCAAACTCCAAGGGTCCCCTGTCAGAATTCAATCAGACAATGCCATAGCAGTGGCATATATCAATCACCAGGGTGGCACCAGGAGTCGTGCAGCCCAGAGGGAAGCGAATTGCATCCTGGAATGGGCAGAAAGGTATGTCACAGCCATATCCGCGGTTTTCATCCCAGGAGTGGAAAATTGGAGAGCAGACTTTTTAAGTCGCCAGCAATTATGCCCGGGGAATGGTCTCTTCACCCCGAGGTTTTACAGGCAATATGCCAGCGGTGGGGAACACCGGATGTAGATCTGCTAGCATCCAGATTCAACGCAAAGGTGGACAGATTTGTGTCTCGCACAAAGGATCCCCTAGCTTGCGGTTCGGATGCCCTAGTGTTCCCTTGGGATCAGTTCAAGCTGATATAGGCATTCCCACCGCGATTAATCCGCAGAATCAGGGTAGAAAAGAAACCAGTGATTCTGGTGGCTCCAGCGTGGCCCCGAAGGGCATGGTATGCGGAGATTGTAAAAATGTCAGTGGGAAGTCCTTGGACCCTCCCACATCGTCCGGACCTGCTTTCGCAAGGACCGATATACTACCCTTCCTTACCAGCCCTAGGTTTGACGGCCTGGCTATTGAAGCCCACATTCTAAAAAAGAGAGGGCTCTCTAATCCTGTGGTATCTACCATGATCAATGCCAGGAAGCCGGTATCCAGGCAGATCTATTATAGGATCTAGAAGGCGTACATCACGTGGTGTGAGGCCAGGAAATGGCATCCACGTAAGTACGTAATAGGTAGGATTCTGGACGTCCTATAGTGGGCTGTACATAGGAAGCTTGCCTTGAGTACTATCAAGGGTCAGACGGCCTTGTCAAAAAAAATTTCAAGGGCCCTTGGCTTTGCATTCATTAGTCAAAGCTTTCATACAAGGAGTGATGCGTATTAGCCCTCCGGTTAGTATTCCCACATGTCCATGGGACTTAAACCTGGTTCTGTTGGTTCTACAGAAACAACCATTTGAACCATTGCGGCACATTTCCTTGGTTCTTTTCACCAGGAAATTGATTTTCTTAGTAGCCATTTGTTCGGCTAAAAGAGTATCGGAATTAGCCGCCTTGTCCTGTAAGGAGCCATATCTGGTTATCCATAAGGACAGAGTAGTGTTACGTCCTCATCCAGCCTTCTTCCTAAGGTGGTATCGAGGTTCCATTTGAACCAAGATGTGGTTCTTCCTTCCTTTTTCCCCAAACCTAGCTCGGTAGAGGAAAAGTTATTGCATTCCTTGGATGTAGTAAGAGCAGTTAAAGCTTATCTTAAAGCCACTGCTCAGATTCGTAGAACGGATACTTTGTTTGTTCTGCCGGAAGGCCCCAGAAAGGGTCAGGCAGCATCAAAAATCTACTTTAGCCAAGTGGATTCGACAGGTCATAATGCAAGCCTATGGCTTGAAAAGGAGACCGCCTCCGTTCAAAGTTAGGGCGCACTCCACAAGAGCAGTTGGAACTTCATGGGCAGTGCATCACCAAGCCTCCCTGGCTCAAGTCTGTAAGGCCACAACATGGTCCTTAGTACACACGTTTACTAGGTTCTACCAGGTAGACGTCAGAAGTCAGGAGGATGTCGCCTTTGGGCGCAGTGTGTTGCAGGCCGCAAAAGAGCCTCATGCCTGATGGCGCCCAGCTTATGTATAGTGTATCCCTCCCCTCATTGGGCATTGCTTTGGGACGTCCCATTAGTAATGACTAAGTCGCTCTGTGTCCCGTGATGTACGAAAAAGAAAAAGGGATTTTTATAACAGCTTACCTGTAAAATCCTTTTCTTGGAGTACATCACGGGACACAGAGCTCCCACCCCTCTTTTTGGGACACTTATTGCTTTGCTACAAAACTGAGGTGCTCCCGGATGGGAGGGGCTTATATAGGGGAGGGTACTTCCGGTTTGGAAGTGGCCAGTGCCAGCACCTGAAGGTAATCTATATAACCCATTAGTAATGACTAAGTCGCTCTGTGTCCCGTGATGTACTCCAAGAAAAGGATTTTACAGGTAAGCTGTTATAAAAATCCCTTTTTTTTTATGCTTGCTAATGTATAGTATTTTTTGAACTGTCTCTAATTACCATGATTCGAATATGCTGTGAATGTCCCCTTTGTCCCAATGCATGTTGTAAGCTTTGAATGTTCCTTTTTTTGGGCCTACATGCATATTTTCAAAAACCAACCTCTCCAGCATTATATCCTGGGCCCAAACACACCTAGCCTAGTCACTCCCCAATGTTTTTTGGCCGCTCCATTGTAGTGCTTAGATTGCCTGAACCCACCCCCCCCCCTAATTATTTGCTTTTGTCTAATCTAACAAAATAAATTACATAGTACTAGAGCTTTTAATTATGATGTCCCCAACTCATCTCAACACCCCCACCCTAAAAGAATTTCACAGGTCCATCAGAGTGGGTGATGTTTTTTGTGCTCATTTTTAGCTCTTATTAAAGCGGAGCTCCACCCTAAAGTTTATTTTCTGCTCATCGTAACCCTCCCCCCCTCCGGTGTCAAAATTGACACCTTTCAGGGGGGAGGGGGGTGAAGATACCTGTTTAAGACAGGTATTTTCACCCACATCTAGGAGTCATCTCTGCGGCAAATCTGCCGGAGACAAGTCACTTCCCGCAGAATACCCATAGTGTTCTTGGAGACACTTGGCTCCCAGAACACAGGAGGACCAGTCAGAACTGCGCAGCGCTTCTTGTGCATGTGCGCTAGGGAACCGGGCAGTGAAGCCGCAAGGCTTCTCTTCCTGGTTCCCTCACCGAGAATGGCGGAGGGGGCAGCAGAGTGACGAGCGATTGTTCGTCCTCTGCTGCGGACGTTGTTGGACTCCAGGACAGGTAAGTGTCCAATTCTAAAAACTCTGCAGCCTCTGTAGCTGGAGCTGCTGGGTAATTTGGTATTATTTTGGCTGCGGAGCTCCGCTCTAAAATCCTCCTTCCAAATTAATGCTATACTGATGTTTTGCCCAGAGTGTTTTGTGCTAACATGCTTGCAATGTTTAGTTAGCAAAGTATATTAATTTTTATTTTTGGTTTGACTCCACAGTTACCATCGACGCCACAGGAATGGCAGAATGTGGCGTCTGAGTTTTCTCAGCGGTGGAACTTTCCCAACTGTGGAGGAGCCATTGATGGCAAGCACGTCCGCATCGTGCCACCACCCCAATCGGGATCCTTTTTTTATAATTATAAAGGGTTCCACAGTATTGTGCTGATGGCGGTGGTGTCTGCCAACTATGAATTTCTCTATCTTGATGTTGGGAAAAATGGGCGGATGTCTGACGGTGGTGTTTTTGCCCAGACCGAGTTTGCCGACCGGCTTCTTTCAGAGGACCTGGCATTGCCACCTGCTGAAGAAAATGAACATGGCCTCCCCTTTGTTTTCCTGGCAGATGAGGCATTTGCGCTTGGACCCCATTTGATGAGGCCTTTTCCACAAAGGACCCTCACCCCTGAGAGGAGGGTCTTTAATTATAGGCTGGCCAGAGAGAGAAGGGTGGTCGAAAATGCCTTTGGCATCATGGCCAGTCGTTTCCGCATTTTTCAGACTGCTCTCAACATGGCGGAGTACAAATATAACCATTTAATCATGTGCTGTTGCATACTCCCCAATTATTTATAAAAAAATTCAAACAATTATCTCTCTTCAGTTGCCCTTCAGGGCACATAGTTCTTGGATGGACCATTGCCAGCCCAGGTAGCTGGCCCTACAGGCTTGGCCCCCCAAAGCGGCCGTGATGTGCGGCAACGCTATGTGGAATATTTTATGGGTAGGGGGGCCATTGCAATGCCTGATCATTTTTAAAATAATTTTTGGAATAATAAAAAAAATTATAATGAAAACATCTTGTTTGCTTTTATTTTGTTGGATTTGTTATTTCTCCTAGGTCAGTGATGGTGAACCTTGGCACTCCAGATGTTTTGCAACTACATTTCCCATGATGCTCAACTCCACTGCAGAGTGCCTTAGCAACATGGGAAATGTAGTTCCAAACCATCTGGGGTGCCAAGGTTCACCATCACTGTCCTAGGTTATACTAGTGCAGTTGTAGTGCCATGTGTTTTTGTAACAAGTAAATTACCATCATTTAGAGTGTAAACACACACATTTTTTATGGGGGGGGGGGGCAACATTGATATAAGAAGCCACACATTGTTTAGTTTAAAATATTTTTTATAGGAGCATAAAATTTGTCTTATTTGTATAAAAATTAAAACTTTTTTTTGTTTGGTTTTTAAAGATCATTTTTTGGATAAAACTCTTGACAAAAATGTACAACATGTACAATAGTAATTTTCAAAATTAAAAGATTCCCCAAAAAAAGTGCAAATCTACAATAAAAAAAAAAAGAAGAAAACAGAATTTGAAAACATATAAAAAATTTAAACCCTCCCAAGAACATGTTCTATTTTTATTATTCTTTGCTCCATCTGCTTAGTGTTTTGCCTCATCTGGAACAAGTTCGCTTTCATTGTTTCCAGCTCACGAGAGCAGACCCTCAGTTCTTTCAGCAACATCTGGGCAGTGTGTCGGGTGAAGGTTGCTGGGGCCGCAGGCATTAAAGTACCTTAAATTAGAAAAATAAAAACGTCTTACTAAATATACAGGCCTACATCTATTACCTGAGGCTGTGGTGTATGACACTGACCTGTTGAGTTGTCATTTTCCTCTTCAACCACATCCTGCGGTTGTGGGTCTTGGGTTGGTGGTGCGGGGTTTGCAGCCTCCTGTCTCTTAGCTTTTTGAAGCCCTAGGAGATAGAACCCAAAGGTAGAGTTGTGTAACTAAATATATTTAGGCCTGAAAGAGGAATATTAATCATTCTTTGGAAGTGTGTTACAATTGTATTTTTGGAAATTATTTAGAAGATGAACACATGATTGTATCCATTTCCCAAGCTGGTAGATTAATCTATTTTGGTCATGTTTCACACATGGAAACACACCAAGTATCCACTGGATCACCTGTGTGTGACACCATCAAAAGGTTGTTCTTGTGGCCCACACTTGTGCTAATGAGTCCAGATGTGTAAGCAGCTGCTGAGCATACTCTCGTAACCGTACACTGAATCCAGTTACATTAGTTAAATATAGTTACCAACACCTACACAACCATGTTTATAATTAATTATCACATAAACAGTTCAAGATGTCCTGTTTCATGTTCTTCGTCCCAAGAATCATCAGTCGTAGAAATCCTCGTTCAAACGTTCACTAAATGACGATCTTTTGGTCCGATTCAGTGTTAACTACATTTGATCATTCCTAATAATAGGCATGTTCAAATTTAGTTAGCACTGTATTCCCCCAAAACATTGTTTTGGTGGTATTGAACGAGGATTTCGACGTTTGATTCTTGTGCCCAAGAACATGAAACAGGACATCTTGAACAGTAAAAGATGTCCTGTTTCACGTTCTTGGGCACACAAATCGATCGTAGAAATCCTCGTTCAAACGTTCGCTAAATGACGATCTTTTGGTCCGATTCAGTGTTAACTACATTTGATCATTCCTAATAATAGGCATGTTCAAATTTAGTTAGCACTGTATTCCCCCAAAACATCGTTTTGGTGGTATTGAACGAGGATTTCGACGTTTGATTCTTGTGCCCAAGAACATGAAACAGGACATCTTGAACAGTAAAAGATGTCCTGTTTCATGTACTTGGGCACACGAATCGATCGTAGAAATCCTCGTTCAAACGTTCACTAAATGATGATCTTTTGGTCCGATTCAGTGTTAACTACATTTGATCATTCCTAATAATAGGCATGTTCAAATTTAGTTAGCACTGTATTCCCCCAAAACATCGTTTTGGTGGTATTGAACAAGAATTTCGACGTTTGATTCTTGTGCCCAAGAACATGAAACAGGACATCTTGAACAGTAAAAGATGTCCTGTTTCATGTTCTTGGGCACACGAATCAAACGTCGAAATCCTCGTTCAATACCACCAAAACGATGTTTTGGGGGAATACAGTGCTAACTAAATTTGAACATGCCTATTATTAGGAATGATCAAATGTAGTTAACACTGAATCGGACCAAAAGATCGTCATTTAGTGAACGTTTGAACGAGGATTTCTACGATCGATTCGTGTGCCCAAGAACATGAAACAGGACATCTTGAACTGTACTACATACATTAAAGAAAAAGCACATGCAGCACCACGCTATTAATAAAAATCACAGTAAATGTGAATATACTTACTTTTTCGGATCACTTTTTTTATTTTTTTATATTGCTCCGGCTCACGCAATTTAATGTCCGACCATCGTTTGCAGATCTGTTCCTTCGACCTGCGAAGCCCAAATTTCAGGAACAGCGTTTTGACCACTTTATCATTGATCTGGCCCTTCACCTGATTTGGCTTTTTGTAGGGCCCATGTTTGGCGTCATAATCCTCCCTCAGCAATATGGTGACCATATCCACCATCTCCTCAAACGACATGTTCGTGGCTTTATATCTTCTGTGTCTGGGCCTGCCTCCTTCCACACTTTCCACTTCATCTGTGTGATTCTCCGCCATGTTGTCAGTCTCCGTCATTAAGGACGAGCGAGAAGGGGCGGGGAAAGTAGTCTAATGAACGTCAGGGGCGGGAAAGCGTGCGGAGCGTCACGCATGCGCACTGTATATAACGTTAAAAAACATCGTTGAAAGCGACGTTCAGTGAGTGGAAGAAGGTCGGAAGCAACGAACGTGTAGATCGCGGGTACGTAACATTTTTCATACTTGATATGTCAAGGGTTGAGCGGCCCCGAACAGAAAATTTAGTGACCGTACAGACCTATTTTTTGGGCTGGGTCCCGGAGCAGAAACCTAAACATTCACTGTATGTTCGGGGCCGGTGTTGGGCAATATGCATGTAACTTCGCGCTTGCTTCCCGTGCTGTTAGTCCTGGCCCTGCACAAAGTGTCATTTTCGAAGTTGGAAAAATCATTTAAAACTCAATCGCGGCTAGAATGAATTCTCGGCTCCCGGCAAATGGCAATACATTGAAAACTCAGTTTTAGAGAAAAAAAAACGTGGGGGTCCCCCCAAATTCTATTTGCAGGCCCTTCAGGTCTGGCAAGGATTTTAAGGGGAACTCCACCCCAAATTCTGGAAAAAAATGGCGTGGAGTCCCCCCAAAAATCCATACCAGACCCTTATCCAAGCACGCAACCTGGCCGGCCGCAGGGGAAGAGGGGGGGACGAGAGAGCGGCCCCCCCTCCCTCCTGAACCGTACCAGGCCACATGCCCTCAACATGGGGAGGATGTCCCCATGTTGATGGGGACAAGGGCCTCATCCCCACAACCCTTGCCCGGTGGTTGTGGGGGTCTGCGGGCGGGGGGCTTATCGGAATCTGGAAGACCCCTTTAACAAAGGGGACCCCCAGATCCCGCCCCCCCCTAGGTGAATTGGTAAGGGGTACATTGTACCTCTACCATTTCACAAAGAAACTGTACAAAATGTCAAAAATGACAATAGACGGTTTTTGACCATTCCTTTATTTATTTTTTTGGCTTTCTTCCATCTTCTTCTTCCATCTTCTTCCTTCTTCTTTTCTCGATTTGTGTTTCTTCATCCATCTTCCTCTTCCTCTTCATCTTCCTTCTTCCTTCGGTGTTCTCGTCCGCATCTTGCTCTGGCATCTTTCTCCGGCTTCTTCTTTCTCCGGCCGCTCCGTTTGAATTGGAGGTTCCCGCTGTGTGACGCTTCAGTTCATCAGTTCTCCTCTTGGTCCGGGGACCTCGCCCCCCTCTGACGCACATGAATTTCACGGGTACTTTCCCCGTGCTGTCAGAGGGGGGCGGGGCCACCGACTCGCAGCGGACCTAGAGGAGAACTGCATAACTTAAGCGTCACACAGCGGCAAACTCAAATTCAAATGGAGCGGCGGGAGAAGAAAGAAGAAGCCGGAGCAAGATACGGACGAGAAGCCCGAAGCAAGAAGGAAGAAGGAAGATGAAGATGGAGATGAAGATGAAGAGGAAGAGGAAGATGGAGGAAGAAACTCGAATGCAGAAAAGAAGAAGGAAGAAGATGGAAGAAAAACAAAAACAATAATAAAGGAATTGTCAAAAAACGTCTATTGTCATTTTTTGGATTTTGTCAAGTTTTGGGGTGAAATGGTAGGGGTACAATGTACCCCATTACCATTTTACATAGGGGAGGCCGGGATCTGGGGGTCCCCTTTGTTAAAGGGGTCTTCCAGATCCCGCCCCGCCCGCAGACCCCCACAACCACCGGGCAAGGGTTGTGGGGATGAGGCCCTTGTCCCCATCAACATGGGGACATCCTCCCCATGTTGAGGGCAAGTGGCCTGGTACGGTTCAGGAGGGAGGGGGGCCGCTCTCTCGTCCCCCCTCTTCCCCTGTGGCCGGCCAGGTTGCGTGCTCTGATAAGGGTCTGGTATGGATTTTTGGGGGGACTCCACTCCATTTTTTTCCAGAATTTGGGGTGGAGTTCCCCTTAAAATCCTTGCCAGACCTGAAGGGCCTGGTATGGATATTTGGGGGGACTCCACGCATTTTGAAAAACATGGGCGGCGGGGTTCCCCTTAATATCCATTCCAGACATGAAGGGCCTGGTAAGAGAATTTGGGGGAACCACAATGCTTTCTCAATGTTTGTATCAATGACTTTTCTATGTATTGCATTTGACGGGAGACAACAATTCATTATACCCAGGAGTGAATTTTGAGTTAATTTTGGAAAAGCACAAATGACACTGTGCAGGGACAGTTCTAGGTACTCCTTTACTTTTTTGGAGTCCTTTTAGTCCGCAGATTTTCGGGGCAACATTGACTTCAATGGTGTTTGGGTTCGGGGTCAAGTTCGGGTCAAGTCACGTCACGAACTCTAGCTTTTTACCAAGTTTACAAAAAAGAGTTCAACACAAACATCCAGGTGTCCACTCAACTCTATGATGACTGATCAATTGCTACGTTAGTGGCCTATATATGGTGAGAAAGATTTGGAGTAGTCTTGACTGACATTCGATTTTTGGTGTGTTTTTTGACTTGCAGCAAAAATGCAGGTATTTAAGGACCCCGACTTCATGTTGGAATTCCTGCAAAGATGGAAGAATCTTCCTGTTTTATGGGAGACCAAAAACAAAAAAAATAAAAATAAAGAAGCCAGGAAGAGAGCACTGGAGACCTTCCTGGAATTTGTGCAAACTCAGATCCCCACAGCAACACTACAGGATGTGAAGACGAAAATTGGGACCATTAGGGGGACATACCGGACTCAACAAAACAAAGTCCGAACATCTATGCGGTCAGGAGCAGCTGCAGAGGACAGATATATTCCAAATCTCTGGTACTACCAGCATCTCAGTTTCCTCGATGACCACCTGGAATCCAGGGAATCCTTTTCCACCCTTTCACCCAGAACGAGCTCCAGCCTTCCCTGCAGCCAACCCTCCAGCCTTCCTTGCAGCCAACCCTCCAGCCTTCCCTCCAGCATTCCCTGCAGCCAACCCTCCAGCCTTCCCTCCAGCCAAGTTGAGGTCTCTTTGGAGGAACAAGCTCAACTCCTGGAGGAGCCGGATTTGAATATTTGGAGCCAGGTATAATATTTAGCAAAATATTTCTATTAATAAAAGTCTAATGTTGTCAAAGTTGAAAAAATTGTGTAAAAAATGTTACCAGTTAAACCAAAGTGTCTGACATATCAATAGACAGCAGTGGCCAAAATTTAGGGGGACAAGAATGAAAAATGCTGGTGTCAGAATGATTAACTTTAATATTTATTAGCATTCAATTAGCAAATGTCATGAGGTGACAAATGTGTGTGAAAGATGAAGGCTAAAATAACTATATGTAACTTTTTTTTAACAGGATGAGGAGGCAGGCGTCAGTGTGACACACAAGGAGGCAGGTGCCAGTGGAACCCAGGAGGGGGCAGGCCCCAGTGTGACCCACGAGGAGGCAGGTGCCAGTGGAAGCCAGGAGGAGGCAGGCCCCAGTGGAAGCCAGGAGGAGGCAGGCCCCAGTGGGACACAGGAGGAGGCAGGCCCCAGTGGGACACAGCGCAACACCAGGCCCCAGATACCTCTGCTGCGGATTCCACCAAAAAGGGCAAGGAGGCTTCTTCAAATGGAGGAGGAGACCCAGGCCCTAATTAGGGAGGCTACTGCAGCCCTCAGAGAGCCCCCCACCGCTGCAGAGGGATTTGCTGCCCTTATTGGGGACAAACTGCCCCAAATGGAAATGGCCCAGCGTCTAAAAAGCGAGACCCTGATATTGAAGGTTGTAAATATGGGCATGTTGGGGAAACTGAATGATTTTACGGACGTTGTGGACGTTTCTTATGTCCTTGCTTCAGTTCCTGCCCCACTCCCTGCTCCTGCCCCACTCCATGCTCCTGTCCCAGTCCCTGCTCCTGTCCCTGCTCCTGCTCCAGTCCCTCCTCCACGGACACAGCCTCCAAGGAAGGCTGCAGGGAAGCCTGCAGGGAAGGCAAAAAAAGAAAAGCAGAAAATGAGCCCAGGATATGTCCCTCAGATGGTCCCAATTTTCGTCTTCTCATCCTTTGGTGTTTGCTGTGGTGATCTGGGTCTGCACTAATTTCAGCAGGGTCTCCAGTGCTGTCTTCCTGGCTTCTTTAGATTTACTTTACATCTGGTTTTGTTTTGGCTTACCCTTTAATTTGTTTTTAGGCCAGAATAAATGGAATTTTTGTTTGATGTTACAAAATGAACATGTGTTTTTATTCTAAATAGACAGTTTGGTAGTGAGTAGGCAGGGATAGTGGATAAAAAATTGGGAAATTAACAAGGGACACTAACCTCCTTGAGGGGAAATTTGAATAAATAATAATGTTGTTGTGGTAACTTGACACACTCAAAAATATCAAATAATATGGAAAAACAGTCTAAAATATTATAAAAAAAATTCTAAAAAAATACATCTTCAAAACAAGATGGAAAATCAAAAATATTGGGTATTTAGGGAAATCTGGCTTACAATAAATATAGATTAATCATGAGAAAACAATAAATACTAAAGACCAAACTTTTTCCTAACTCTGTGAGAATATCAGCAGCAAGAGAATTGGATTATTGCAGCATTAGAACGAAGAAAAGAATGCGCTGCATTAAACGATGCAATAATTTCCTGCATGACGAATGTGCCATCTCCATTCTGAACGGTAGTTTTACCAGAACAAGCGCTCCCTTCTCATCACTTGCTTCTGATCATGCGCGCTTTTTTCACGTCGTTAAAGCCTACACACGACCATTTTTCATGACGAGAAAAACGACGACGTGCAAAGCGGCGAGAAAAATTAGAGCATGTTCTAATTTTTCTCGTCGTTTTTAATGCTGTTTTTCTCGTCGAGAAAAATGACCTAAAGCCCACAGACGATCGTTTTTCTCGTCGAAAGGAAAAAATGCAGTTTTTCACGTCGAGAAAAACGATCGTGTGTACGCGGCATAAGCCTAGCATATGTTATGAAACTTTTCTCAATGGAAGTGCATAAAAGAGTTCTGCAAATCACCCCCATCTGGTGGCAGTGCAAAGTCACTACAACCAACAGTTGTTCCGTAGAAATGCCGGCCAGAAATCAGGCATTTCCTATTTTGAACACGACGGGTCTCCAGCCTTTGCCCTAACTTATCTACCCCAAAGTTCAGTTCTTAGTGGTGCTGCAGATGGAGAGAAACAGCAACAGCTCTCCTGATCCTCAGCAGAGTAGATTACCCCAAGTAGTGGAGGGCAAAGTTATTGAGTTCCAAAGGATTAAACTCCAGAGACAGAAAAAAAAAAACAGCAGCAAAGTCCTGTCTTTTAAGTATAGAACCGAGGATCCGGTAAAACAAGGAGTTTCCATTTTGTGTCAAAAGTCTCAATGGAGTACAAAGCATCCTCTCGCTCCTTATTACAAATAACCACCCGATCCGCATGTATGTGTCGACCATAGTTCCATTCTTGCTTGCATACTTTAAACCAATCGGCCATAGCAGCTGAGCATACAAAGTATCTACGGGCATTAGGTACTTTCAGGTGGTCCCAAACAAAGTCTGCATACCACCTCTCACGATAGGCCTTGACTTTGAATAAAAGGTCTCTAGGAACATAGGGGTATTCCCAGCCGTATTCGGCAGCCACTTTCTTGTTGAGGAGCCGCTGCAACCTTGAAATGTGAGGAAGGGTTGCGCGGTCTCCTCTCCCAGGTAAAACAATAGCGTCCGGGGATCTAGGCACTTTCACTGCCTCAAGTTTTTGCAAAGGCACCCGCAGTGGCATACGTGCAGCCTTAGTGGTAGGCGTTGGCGATGCAGGTACGGGCAATGCAGGTGTGGGAACACTTCCTTCCTCACGTGTAGGGGCCTCCACCCGGGGTGTGGTTTCCCCAGAGTTCATAGGTGATCCCTCTATAACGCTTGGGGTGAGGGTAGTGGAATTCTGTCCCTACCCTTCCTGGCAAATAGTTCATCCACCTCAAAATCATCCCCTACTTCGGAAGATGATTCCAAATCGGAAGTGTCACACTCCTCCGCTGGCTGGTAGTCTCTAGTAGACACAGACTCACTGTCTTTTAAAAATTTCTGCGGGTCGGGCATCCAAGCATCCCCAATGGTACGGACACTGAGCTTCTTCCCCTTCCCCGGCAAACTTTTCACCACAATGTCCCCAGCATCCTTACGGTCCCCTGACGTGGATCTCCTGGAGGTCCCTCCGGGTTGGCTCTCCGGTTCAGGCAGGCGCTGGGGTGGACCTCGACCGTGACCGCGGGAGGCTGTTACGTAGCCCACCTTTATCTTGGCAGGCGGGATGGACGTCTCGGTAGTAACGGAGGCAGCATCCGCTGTAACATCCATCGCTGGCTCTGCGGTGGCTGGGACTTCATCCTCTACATCCGCTACAGCCATAGTGATGCGCGTGGGCCCGACCACTGGGGCATATTTCTCTTCCTCGAAAGTAAGCAACCCCGTAACAAAATTGACCTGGTACACTCGGGGTGACTCGGTGGGTTGTTCTACCTCGAACAAAAACTCCCCACAGATCAGGCATCTTCCGAACGGCCGTATTTGCACGGATAGTCCTTGGCAACTCGGACAGAGCACGCCCAGGGCCTCCGCATCCTGGCAGGTGTAAAGTGCAAAGCAGCCCCGGGGGTTGAGCCGAATCCTTCTATCCGTCAGGGGGACAGTGATGGAAGCAATATCTGAGGTAGTCGGGAACATTCGGGGTCCCGGTGGAAGAGGAATCCATGAATTGGCGGACATGATGCTTCTTCTCCACTGGTTTGGCTTGTACTGTCCCTTTGGCACCAAAGACACCACGCACAACACACACTTTAGGTGGGGTTCCTCCCCCTTTTCCTTTTCAGCACGCAACTCGCGGGCTTTTCCTAGTTCTGGACACGCCCACGAACTACGCACCTAGAAAAATCTCAAACACAATCCTGTACCTCCACTTTCTTCAATAAAATGTGGCGCAGTCCAACTTTCACAATGGCCGAAAAACAGTCCAACCTCTGGGGGGGGGTAGCTGCAGAATCCCGGACTCGAGCCCCCACGTGTAGCACACAGACCTTTTTCTCACCTGGCTCCCTTGTGAGATAAGGCACACCATACTATATGCGACCCGAATTCCAAAACTCTCCTCTCCATGTGGCGTCTGCCCTTATGTATCCTCTCCCGGCATGCACAGCAGGTTGACCACGCCCACTGTACTACTGCCGAGAAAGAACACCCCAAGGCACAGCACTGTCACCAGTGGTTCAACCCTGACCTGTCATGGCAGTGCCACCTACAGGCCACAGGGAACTGCACACCAGTACAACACCTGCAGAAACAAAGTAACAGAACCTATCAATAAAAGCGGTCTGAGCCTGGCTACTAGCTCAGACCAACCCCTAAATTTAGGCACATAGCACCCCTCATAGTAGAGGGGCGCTACATATATATATATTTTTTCCTAACACCCTAGAGAATAAAATGGCGTTTGTTGCAATACTTTCTGTCACACCGTATTTGCGCAGCGGTCTTACAAGCGCACTTTATTAAAAATACACTTTTTTGAATTAAAAAATTAAGTCAACAGTAAAGTTAGATTTTTTTTTTAATATTGTGAAAGATAATGTTACGCCAAGTAAATTGATACCCAACAAGTCACACTTCAAAATTGCGCCCGCTAGTGGAATGGAAAATCTCCATAGGCGACATTTAAAAAATCCTACAGGTTGCATGTTTTGATTTACAGAGGGGGTCTAGGGCTATAATTATTGCTCTCGCTCTACCGATCGCGGCTATACCTCACATGTGTGGTTTGAACACCGTTTTCATATGCGGGCGCTACTCGCATATGCGTTAGTTTCTGCATGCGAGCTTGGCGGGAACGGGCGCATTTAAAAAAAAAAATTTACCTTAAAATTTTTCACTGTTCTTTCAAAAAAAAAATGGTGTCACTTTTATTCCTATTACAAGGAATGTAAACATCCATTGTAATAGAAAAAAGCATAACAGGTCCTCTTAAATATGAGATCTGGGGTCCAAAAGACCTCAGATCTCATATTTACACTAAAATGCAATAAAAAATAAAAATAATTTTTTTTAAATTTCTACCCCTGTAGAAAAAAAACACACACGCTCTAGCAGCAATCTAACAGAGTAAGTGATCTTTTCACTGTGAGATTTCCATCCTGTCCTTGGGTAGCGTCCATAGTATATAGTAAAAAATAAGACAACAGTAAAGTTAGCCCAATTTTTCTTTCATTGTGAAAGATAATGTTACGCCGAGTAAATTGATACCCAACAAGTCACGCCTTCAAATTTGCACCCGTTCGTGGAATGGCGACAAACTTTTACCCTTTAAAATCTCCATAGGCGACGTTTAAAACATTCTACAGGTTGCGTGTTTTGAGTTATAGAGGAGGTCTAGGGCTATAATTATTGATCTCGCTCTACCGATCGTGGCGATACCTCACATGTGTGGTTTGAACACCGTTTTCATATGCGGGCGCTACTCCCGTATGCGTTCGCTTCTGCACGCGGGCTCGGCGGCACGGGGTGCCTTTACATTTTTTTTTTCTTATTTATTTTACCTTTTATTTTAATTTTCTTCACTGTTCTTTAGAAAAAAAAATTGAGTCACTTTTATTCCTATACAAGGAATGTAAACATCCCTTGTAATAAAAAAAAAGCATGACAGGTCCTCTTAAATATGAGATCTGGGGTCCAAAAGACCTACACTACATTACCGAGCTGATTTCTTAGATTTGGTGTTTACAAGTTCAAAACATTTTTTTCTGCTACAAAATTACTTATAACCCCCAAACATTATATATATATATATATATATATATATATATATATATATATATATACATATATATATATACAGTATATATATATATATATATATATATATATATATATATATATTTAATTTTTTCTAACACCCTAGAGAATAGAATGGCGGTTATTGAAATACTTTCTGTCACACCGTATTTGCGCAGCGGTCTTACAAGCGCACTTTTTTGGGAAGAAATACACTTTTTTAATAAAAAAATAAGACAACAGTAAAGTTAGCCCATTTCGTTTTTATATTGTGAAAGATAATGTTACGCCAAGTAAATTGATACCCAACAAGTCATGCTTCGAAATTTGGCCCCGCTCGTGGAATGGCGACAATTAAGGATGAGCTTGGTGTTCGAGTCGAACTCATGTTCCGCAAAACCAGAACTTTGTGGACCGTTCGCGCTAAATTCGTGTGACGTGAACGGGCCACAATGCACTGCGCCATCGCAGTGCATTACTGGCGCTGTGATTAGCCAAGCATGCACTGTGACCCCGCATGCTTGGCCAATCACAGCGCCGGCAGCGAGGAGAGCCATAATTGGCCACATGCAGGCCAATTATAGCTCAGGGGGGTTTAGTACATGCCCCACACTATATAAGGCCGCCAGCGCGTGTGTAGTGTGTTGACATGCAGGGAGAGAGCAGGATAGGCAGGGACAGTGTCAGTGTCATCTTTGATAAACCTAGCGCAGTTACAGTGTGTTGGCATGCAGGGAGAGAGCAGGATAGGCAGGGACAGTGTCAGTGTCATCTTTGCTAAACCTAGCATAGTTACAGTGTGTTGGCGTGCCGGGAGAGAGCAGGATAGGCAGGGACAGTGTCAGTGTCATTTTTGCTAAACCTAGCGCAGTTACAGTGGGTGTAGTGTGCCTCCTGCACAGTATACACCTGAAGCTACCCCTTATTGCTCGTGGTGTTGTTCTGTTCTGTAACACAGACAGGCATCTGCAAGCAGTTACAGTTGGTGTAGGTGCCTCCTGCACAGTATACACCTGAAGCTACCCCTTATTGCTCATGGTGTTGTTCTGTTGTGTAATACTAACAGGCACCTGCAAGCAGTTACAGTGGGTGTAGGTGCCTCCTGCCCAGTATACACCTGAAGCTACCCCTTATTGCTCATGGTGTTGTTCTGTTGTGTAACACAGACAGGCATCTGCAAGCAGTTACAGTGGGTGTAGGTGCCTCCTGCACAGTATACACCTGAAGCTACCCCTTATTGCTTGTGGTGTTGTTCTGTTGTGTAACACTAACAGGCATCTGCAAGCAGTTACAGTGGGTGTAGGTGCCTCCTGTACAGTATACACCTGAAGCTACCCCTTATTGCTCGTGGTGTTGTTCTGTTGTGTAACACTAACAGGCATCTGCAAGCAGTTACAGTGGGTGTAGGTGCCTCCTGCACAGTATACACCTGAAGCTACCCCTTATTGCTCGTGGTGTTGTTCTGTTGTGTAACACTAACAGGCATCTGCAAGCAGTTACAGTGGATGTAGATGCCTCCTGCACAGTATACACCTGAAGCTACCCCTTATTGCTTGTGGTGTAGTTTTGTTGTGTAACACTAATAGGCATCTGCAAGCAGTTACAGTGGGTGTAGGTGCCTCCTGCACAGTATACACCTGAAGCTACCCCTTATTTCTCGTGGTGTAGTTTTGTTGTTTAACACTAACAGGCATCTGCAAGCAGTTATAGTGGGTGTAGGTGCCTCCTGCACAGTATACACCTGAAGCTACCCCTTATTGCTCGTGGTGTTGTTCTGTTGTGTAACACTAACAGGCATCTGCATGCAGTTACAGTGGGTGTAGGTGCCTCCTGCACAGTATACACCTGAAGCTACCCCTTATTGCTGATTTTCCCATCTCCCTGCAGGCCATTAGAATGTCTGGAAGGCCAACAAGGAGAGGCAGACAGTCACGAGCCAATTAAAGAGGGCAAGCAGGCTCTGTGTCTGGGGGCAACAGTGCTGGTCGTGGACGCGGTGCATTGTCATCAGCACGTGGCCATGGGACACGCTTGTCCTTATTTTCGGCAGCTGGACGTGTTGAGCCGCATCATGCTGAAGACTTGGTAGAGCGGATGACCAAGCCCTCCTCATCCTCCTCATCCTCTCTCTCCCAGGCTCAGGGTACTGGCAAAGCAGCTGCCAACGCGTCCTCTTCCCTCGTATCAATGTCATCAGTCACTCCTTCCCTAGACCCACCATGTCCTCCTGAGGAGTCCCCCGAACTGTTTGAGCACAGCGTTGGGTACATGCTCCAAGAGGATGCCCAGCGTTTTGAAAGGTCTGATGATGATACCCAGCTAGAGGAAGGCAGTAGCGTGAGCGCAGAGAGAGGGGATGCTCAAGAAGGACAGCAATCTGGCAGTCATGTTCCAGCAGCTGCAGCATACTGCCAGGTTTTCTCCAGTGATCAAGAGGGAGGGGATGATGGGGTCACTGACTCCCCGTGGGTGCCTGATAGGAGAGAGGAGGAGGAGGATGAGGAGGCACATCTCCAACGAGGCAGGATGCCCTCCGGGGGCCAGCGTAAGGGCAGCACACCGACTGAATCACACCGCAGAGCTCTGCCTGTGCAGGGCGCTGCCTCTGCGCGTTATTCCAAAAGTTCTTTGGCATGGGCCTTTTTTGAGTCGAGTGCATCAGATCGCACCGCTGCTATTTGCAACATATGTCTCAAGCGTATCTCGCGTGGCCAAAATATCAGCCGCTTGGGCACCACATGCTTGACCAGACATATGTTGACCTGCCATGCAGCTCGTTGGCAAGCGTACTTTAAAGACCCACACCAAAGAACAAAGCGGACCTCTCCTTGCTCTTCATCAGCTGGGATCTCCAACACCACTATACATTCAGTCCTCTCTGAAACCTGCACTGAGAGGAATGAAGGTGTTGAATTAGGTGTGTCACAGCCAAGTACTTGCGGGCACTCTGCTAGCAGTACACCGACATCCGATTGTATCAGGCAAATTTCCCTGCCCCAGCTGCTGGACCGTCGAAAGAATTTCACTCCCAGCCATCCACATGCCCAGCGGTTGAATGCTAGCTTGGCTAAATTGCTAGCACTTCAACTGCTGCCTTTTCAGTTGGTAGACTCGGCCCCCTTCCGTGAGTTTGTGCAATGTGCGGTTCCTCAGTGGCAGGTTCCCAAACGCCACTTTTTCTCACGGAAGGCGATTCCAGCTCTCTACCGGCATGTGGAAGGCAATGTCTTGGCCTCGCTGGACAGGGCAGTCAGTGTAAGGTGCATATTACCTATGACTCATGGTCCAGCAGGCATGAACAGGGACGTTACCTATCTTTCACGGCCCATTGGGTCACTCTTTTGGCAGCTGGGAAGGATGCAGGACAAGGTGCAGTAATGTTGGAGGCTGTTCCGCCGCCACGCCTCCAAAATGCTACTACTGGTTGTGACACACCTCTCTCCTCCACCCCCTCCCCTTCTTCTTCCTCCATGGCCTTTTCCTGTGCTTTGTCCTCGGAACCAGTAGGCGTTCAAGGGACTACGCAAGTACGCAGGCAAAAAGATGCCATGCCGTGCATGCGCTGGTGTGTTTGGGGGACAGGAGCCACACTGCGGCAGAGGTTCTGTCAGCTCTGCAGGGGTAGGCCGAGAGGTGGTTGATGCCATGCCAGCTTAAGGCAGGAATGGTGGTTTGCAACAATGGCACCAACCTCCTCTCCGCCCTCCGACAGGGACAACTGACCCATGTGCCCTGTGTGGCTCACGTCCTTAACCTGGTGGTGCAGCGGTTCATGGGCAGGTACCCGGGCTTACAGGATGTCCTGAGGCAGGCCAGGAAAGTCTGTGTGCATTTCTGCCGATCATATAATGCCAGTGCTCGGCTGGCTGAGCTGCAAAAGGAGTTGAACCTGCCCAAGAACCGCCTTATATGTGACATGCCCACCAGGTGGAACTCAACATTGGCCATGCTGCAGCGACTGCACACGCAGCAGAGGGCCATCAATGAGTACCTGTGCGACTACGGCACCATGACAGGGTCAGCGGAGCTCAGATTTTTTTCAACACGCCAGTGGGGCATGATCAGGGATGCATGCACTGCCCTGGCACCATTTGAGGAGGCCATGAGGATGGTGAGCAGTGACAGTGCATGCATCAGTGACACTGTACCTCTTGTCCACCTGTTGGAGCATACGCTGCATGGAATAATGGACAGGGCACTTGAGGCAGAACAGAGGCAGGAAGAGGAGGACTTCCTTGCCTCTCAAGGCCCCCTTTATCCAGACAGTGTTCCTTCTGTCCCACCCATCACACAGGAAGAGGACGAGGAGGAGGAGGAGGATTGTGTCAGCCTGGATGTGGAGCCTGGAACTCAGCATCAGCAGCAGCAGTCTTTTAGGGATGATTTACAGTCCTTAAGAAACCCGTGGACTTGTACGTGGCTGGGAGGAGGTGGCTGCGGATCATGTCGTCCTTAGTGACCTAGAGGACTCCGGACCGAATGCCTCAGCTAACCTACGCTGCATGGCCTCCCTGATCCTGCAAAGCCTGCAGAAGGATCCTTGTATTCTTCGGATCAAGGAGAGGGACCATTACTGGCTGGCCACTTTCCTTGATCCACGGTACAGGGGTAAGGTTGTGGACCTTATCTTGCCGTCGCAGAGGGAGCAGAGGATAAGACATCTTCGGGAGGCCTTGCAGAAAGGTCTGTGCAACGCGTTCTTAGAGACTGGGAGGTTACAAACTACTGGTCCCGGACAACGAGTTGCTGAGGCTTTGGTCAGTCACAGAAGGAGCGGTGGAGAAGGTGGCCATCTGACCGATGCGTTCAGACAATTTTTTAATACGCAGCCCAAAGGTATGATCGGTTCCAGCAACCATCGCCAGCGTCTGATTTACATGGTCCAGGAATACCTAGGGGCAAGGTCAGACTTGGACACCTTTCCCACCGAAAATCCTCTGGCTTACTGGATCTTGAGGATGGATCACTGGCCAGAGCTTGCACAGTATGCAATTGAGCTACTGGCCTGTCCTGCATCCAGCGTTCTTTCGGAACGCACATTCAGTGCTGCTGGAGGCTTTGTAACCGATCACAGGGTGTGCCTGTCCACCGACTCGGTTGATCGACTGACCTTCATAAAGATGAATCAGTCTTGGATCACAACCAGTTACCAAGTACCTGAAGCTGATGTAACCGAATTTTTTTGAAATGTCACATCCCTTCAAGACTGCCTATGCTGATGCTGAGTGACTGTCCTGTTATGTTGACTGACTATCCTCTTCCTTCTCAATGATCCTGCCGATAGCTTGGAAGAACATTTGTGGTTCTGGGTGCCGCCACCAGGGATGAGCTTCGAGTTCGAGTCGAACTCATGTTCAACTCGAACATTGCCTGTTCACCCGTTCGCCGAACAGCGAACAATTTGGGGTGTTCGTGGCAAATTCTAAAAGTCTATGGGAGAAATCTAAAATGCTAATTTTAAAGGCTTATATGCAAGTTATTGTCCTAAAAAGCATTTGGGGCCCCGGGTCCTGCCCCAGGGGACATGTATCAATGCAAAAAAAAGTTTTAAAAACTAACGTTTTTTGGGGAGCAGTGATTTTAATAATGCTTAAAGTGAAACAATAAAAGTGAAATATACCTTTAAATTTCGTACCTAGTGGGGGTGTATAGTATGCATGTAAAGTCGCGCTTGTTTCCCGTGCTTAGAACTGTCCCTGCACAAAGTGCCATTTTTGAAGGAAAAAAGTAATTTAAAACTCACTCGCGGCTATAATGAATTGTCGGCTCCCGGCAATACATAGAAAAGTCATTGATTAAAAAAAAAAAAAAAAAAAGCGCGGTTGTCCCCACAAATTCAATTACCAGGCCCTTCAGGTCTGGAATGGATATTAAGGGGAACCCTGCCGCAAATTTTTAAAAAAATGCGTGCGGTTCCCCCCAAATATCCATACCAGGCCCTTCAGGTCTGGAAAGGATTTTAAGGGGAACTCCACCCCAAATTTTAAAAAAAATGACGTGGAGTTCCCCCAAAAATCCAGACCAGACCATTATCCGAGCACGCAACCTGGCAGGCCGCCGGAAAAGAGGGGGGACGAGAGAGCGGCCCCCCTCCCTCCTGAACCGTACCAGGCCACATGCCCTCAACATGGGGAGGGTGTCCCCATGTTGATGGGGACAAGGGCCTCATCCCCACAACCCTTGCCCTGTGGTTGTGGGGGTCTGCGGGCGGGGGGCTTATCGGAATCTGGAAGACCCCTTTAACAAAGGGGACCCCCAGATCCCAGCCCCCCCTATGTGAAATGGTAATGGGGTACAAATGTGCCCCTACCATTTCACAAAGAATGTGTCAAAAATGTTAAAAATGACAATAGCCGGTTTTTGACAATTCCTTTATTAATGTCTTCTCTTATCTTCCATCTTCTTCCATCTTCTTCTTCCACCTTCTTCTTCCATCTTCTTCTTCCATCTTCTTCTGTTCTCCATTTGGGTTTCTTCCTCCATCTTCATCTTCCTCTTCATCTTCATCTTCATCTTCCTTCGGTGTTCTCGTCCGCATCTTGCTCTGACTTCTTGTTCCCCTTCTTCTTTCTTCGGCCGATCCGTTTGAATTGGAGGTTCCCGCTGTGTGACGCTTCAGATCTTCAGTTCCCCTCTTGGTCCGCTGCCACCCGGTGGCCCCGCCCCCCTCTGACTGCACGGGGAAAGTCCCTGTGAAATCCATGTGCGTGAGAGGGGGGCGGGGTCACCTGATGGATATTAAGGGGAACCCTGCCGCAAATTTAAAAAAAAAATGCGTGCGGTTGCCCCCAAATATCCATACTAGGCCCTTCAGGTCTGGAAAGGATTTTAAGGGGAACTTCATCCTAAATTTTTAAAAAAATGGCGTGGAGTACCCCCAAAAATTCACACCAGACCCTTATCTGAACACGCAACTTGGCAGGCCGCAGGAAAAGAAGGGGGGATGAGAGCGCCCCCCCTCCCTCCTGAACCATACCAAGCCACATGCCCTCAACATGGGGAGGATGTCCCCATGTTGATGGGGACAAGGGCCTCATTCCCACAACCCTTGCCCGGTGGTTGTGGGGGTCTGCGGGCAGGAGGCTTATCGGAATATGGAAGACCCGCGCGTGCACCTATGACGGTACTTGGCGCCAAGACTGCCTATTTAAAGGGAGCTGTCATTTTGCATCCTTGCTGTCCGGTCTACAGCGTTTCCTGAGACCCTTGCTGCCTGAACCTCTGATTGTGTTACTCTGATACCTGATCTGGCTTCCCTTGACTTTTCCTGTTTGCTGCCTGCCTTTGACCCCGGCTCGTCCCGACTTCCCTCCTGCCTGCTCCTTTAAACCAGTTTGCTGCCCGCCTGATATACTGACCCGGCCTGGACTTTGACTATCCCTGGATCCTGCTTTGTACCTATCTGCCCGCTTGTGTTTGACCCGGCCTGTCCTCACCAAGTCTGTCTCCTGATCCTCAAGTGTCTGCTGCGGACCCCTGCACGCCTTCCATCAGCTACCTTCAGCTGCAGATTGCTGCTTCTACCTCCACCTGCTCCAGTTCCTGCCAGGCACTTGTGTCCCCTCTTGAGCCCCTGTCTGCTCTACCAGGGGTTCTCGAGCCAGGGGCTTACGAGAGGCCACTCCCTGCACGTTGGGCTCACCTACCAGGTACGTGACAGAAAGTGTCAAAAATTGAAAAAATGACAATAGCCGGTTTTTGACAATTCCTTTATTAATGTCTTCTCCTTTCTTCCATCTTCTTCCTTCTTCTTCCATCTTCTTCTTGCAGCTTCTTCTTTTCTCCATTCGGGTTTCTTCCTCCATCTTGTTCTTCATCTTCATCTTCATCTTCATCTTCCTTCTTCCTTCGGTGTTCTCGTCCGCATCTTGCTCCGGCTTCTTGTTCCCCTTCTTCTTTCTTCGGCCGCTCCGCTTGAATTGGAGATTCCCGCTGTGTGACGCTTCAGTTGTTCAGTTCTTCAGTTCTCCTCTTGGTCCGCTGGCACCCGGTGGCCCCGCCCTCCTCTGACACCACGGGAAAGTCCCCGTGAAATCCATGTGCGTCAGAGAGGGGCAGGGTCACCGGGTGGCAGCGGACCAAGAGGAGAACTAATGAACTGAAGAACTGAAGCGTCACACAGCGGGAACCTCCAATTCAAGCGGAGCGGCCGGAGAAAGAAGAAGGGAAGAAGAAGCCGGAGCAAGATGCGGATGAGAACACAGAAGGAAGAAGGAAGATGAAGATGAAGATGAAGAGGAAGATGGAGGAAGAAACCCGAATGGAGAAAAGAAGAAGATGGAAGAAGGAAGAAGAAGATGGAAGAAAAGAGAAGACATTAATAAAGGAATTGTCAAAAACCATGTTGAGGCCATGTTGAGGGCATGTGGCCTGGTACGGTTCAGGAGGGGGGGCGCTCTCTTGTCCCCCCCTCTTTTCCTGCGGCCTGACAGGTGCGTGCTTGGATAAAGGGTCTGGTGTGGATTTTTGGGGGTACTCCACGCCATTTTTTTTTTTTACATTTTGGGTGGAGTTCCCCTTAAAATCCTTTCCAGACCTGAAGGGCCTGGTATGGATATTTGGGGGGAACCGCACACATTTTTTTTTAATTTGCGGCAGAGTTATCCCTAATATCCATATCCATAATATCCATATCCACAAGTTGTTTCCCGTGCTTAGAACTGTCCCTGCACAAAGTGTCATTTCTGAAGGAAAAAAAGTCATTTAAAACTGACTCGCGACTATAATGAATTGTCGGCTCCCGGCAATACATAGAAAAGTCATTGATAAAAAAAAAAAAAAAGCGTGGGGGTCCCCCCAAATTCAATTACCAGGCCCTTCAGGTCTGGAATGGATATTAAGGGGAACCCTGCAGCAAATAAAAAAAAAATGCGTGCGGTTCCCCCCAAATATCCATACTAGGCCCTTCAGGTCTGGAAAGAATTTTAAGGGGAACTCCACCCCAAATGTAAAAAAAAATGGCGTGGAGTTCCCCCAAAAATCCACACCAGACCCTTATCCGAGCACGCAACCTGGCAGGCCCCAGGAAAAGAGGGGGGGACGAGAGAGCGGCCCCCCTTCCTCCTGAACCGTACCAGGCCACATGCCCTCAACATGGGGAGGATGTCCCCATGTTGATGGGGACAAGGGCCTCATCCCCACAACCCTTGCCGGTGGTTGTGGGGGTCTGCGGGCGGGGGGCTTATCGGAATCTGGAAGACCCCTTTAACAAAGGGGACCCCCAGATCCCAGCCCCCCCCTATGTGAAATGGTATTGGGGTACAAATGTACCCCTACCATTTCACAAAGAAAGTGTCAAAAATATTAAAAATGACAATAGCCGGTTTTTGACAATTCCTTTATTAATGTCTTCTCTTTTCTTTCATCTTCCTCCATCTTCTTCTTCCATCTTCTTCTGTTCTCCATTCGGGTTTCTTCCTCCATCTTCTTCTTCATCTTCCTCTTCATCTTCCTTCTTCCTTCGGTGTTCTCGTCCGCATCTTGCTCCGGCTTCTTGTTCCCCTTCTTCTTTCTTCGGCTGCTCCGCTTGAATTGGAGGTTCACGCTGTGTGACGCTTCAGTTCTTCAGTTCCCCTCTGGGTCCGGTGCCACCCGGTGGCCCCGCCCCCCTCTGACAGCACGGGGAAAGTCCCCGTAAAATCCATGTGTGTCAGAGGGGGGCGGGGTCACCGGGTGGCAGCGGACCAAGAGGGGAACTGAAGAACTGAAGCGTCACACAGCGGGAACCTCCAATTCAAACGGAGCGGCCGAAGAAAGAGGAAGGGGAAGAAGAAGCCGGAGCAAGATGCGGACGAGAACACCAAAGGAAGATGAAGATGAAGAGGAAGATGAAGATGAAGAGGAAGATGAAGATGGAGGAAGAAACCCGAATGGAGAAAAGGAGAAGGAAGAAGATGGAAGAAAAGAAAAGACATTAACCCCTTAACGACCGCTCACTGCATATATACGTCGGCAGAATGGCACGGACAGGCACAATCATGTACCTGTACGTAACTGCCTTCGTATAGTTGGGGGGTCCCATCGGACCCCCTTCTATACAGTGAGTGGTCGGCATCGTTCCGGGAGCGATCCGTGATGAGGGGACGGCCATTCGTTTCCGGCCACCCCCTCGCGATCGCTCCCGGCGAATGAGAATCTTCCTCTGCCTGTGTAATGTTTACACAGGCAGGAGGAAGTGATGTCATCTCTACTGTGGCGCTCACATATACCGAGCGCCGTGGAGAGAAGACACACAGGTTAGTGCACTAAACAGCACACTGACACCAGCACACATAGGCACACGATCGCCCCCCCAGACACCCCCAGATCACCCCCCAGATCACCCCCCAGCCCCCAGTCACAGTGTCACTGATTGCAGTGACCATTTATTTACTGATCACTGCAATCAGTGACATTTGTGACTGTAAAAGTGTCAGGGCAGTTAGTTTTAGGTCCAGTGTAGCCCCCTAACCCCCCCTAATAAAGGTTTAACCTCTTGATCGCCCCCCAGGTAACCCTTTCACCCCCTAGCACCACTGTCACTAAGCAATCGTTTTTCTGATCGCTGTCTTAGTGTCGGTGGTGCCGATAGGTAGCCAGTTATTTTTTTTAGGTTCGCCGTAGGTTTTTATAGCGTCAGGTGCCCCCATATATTACCTAATAAAAGTTTAACCCCTTGATCGCCCCCCAGGTAACCCTTTCACCCCCTTTTGCCAGTGTCACTAAGCAATCGTTTTTCTGATCGCTGTATTAGTGTCGGTGGTGCCGATTGGTAGCCAGTTATTTTTTTTAGGTACGCCGCAGGTTTTTATAGCGTCAGGTACCCCCATATATTACCTAATAAAGGTTTAACCCCTTGATCGCCCCCCAGGTAACCCTTTCACCCCCTTTTGCCAGTGTCACTAAGCGATCGTTTTTCTGATCGCTGTCTTAGTGTCAATGGTGCCGATAGGTAGCCAGTTACGTTTTTTAGGTTCACCGCAGGTTTTTATAGCGTCAGGTACAACCATATATTACCTAATAAAGGTTTAACCCCTTGATCGCCCCCCAGGTAACCCTTTCCCCCCTTTTGCCAGTGTCACTAAGCGATCGTTTTTCTGATCGCTGTATTAGTGTCGGTGGTGCCGATAGGTAGCCAGTTATTTTTTTTAGGTTCGCTGCGGGTTTTTATAGCGTCAGGTACCCCCATATATTACCTCATAAAGGTTTAACCCCTTGATCGCCCCCCAGGTATCCCTTTCACCCCCTTTTGCCAGTGTCACTAAGCGATCGTTTTTCTGATCGCTGTATTAGTTATGCTGGTGCCGTTAGGTAGTCAGTTATTTTTTTTAGGTTCGCCGCAGGTTTTTATAGCGTCAGGTACCCCTATATATTATCTAATAAAGGTTTTAACCCCCTAATTGCCCCTAGTTAACCCTTTCACCAGTGATCACTGTATAAGTGTTACTGGTGACACTGGTTAGCCAGTTAGTTATTTTGTTATTTAGGTTCCCTGTCAGATTTTTATATAGCGTCAGGTATCCCCATATATTACCTAATAAAGGTTTAACCCCCTGATTGCCCCTTGTTAACCCTTTCACCAGTGATCATCCTATTCAGTGTTACGGGGGACGCTGGTTAGTTAGTTTGCTTTTTATAGTGTCAGGGCACCCGCCGTATATAACCCAATAAAGGTTTAACCCCCTGATCGCCCGGCGGGTGATATCAGTTAGGTTTTAGCATCAGAGAGGGTCTGCGTCACACCCCAGGCAGCGTCAGGTTAGTGCCAGTAACGCTAACACCCACGCGTGAAGCATACACCTCCCTTAGTGGTATAGTATCTGAACAGATCAATATCTGATCTGATCAGATCTATACTAGCGTCCCCAGCAGTTTAGGGTTCCCAAAAACGCAGTGTTAGCGGGATAAGCCCAGATACCTGCTAGCACCTGCGTTTTGCCCCTCCGTCCAGCCCAGGCCACCCAAGTGCAGTAGAGACAGGCCTTATCCCTACGATTCCAGTGCTGTAGGAGGTGATTTCACCACCACAGTTTAAAAAAAAAAGCATATATGCCGAAGCATGGGGGCAGCAGGGGCGGAGAAGCGGAGGAGCGATTTTGCTCCTAATGCCGCGTACATACAATCAAAATTCAGACGGAGGCTTGCCCGTGGAAACGTCCGACCGTGTGTACGCGGCATAACTTTTGCAGGAGGATGCCCCCATGCTTCGGCATATATAAATGGTGCATGTATGCCCATCATTAGAAGTGGGTGGATGAAGGGAGGTATTCTGATGGTGGGCATACCCACCGATCAATCTCTTTTTTTCGTTCAGCCAACAGGCTGCATGAAAAAAAAGATTACAATACATGTCCAACAAGGATCAGCAAGGTACTGGTATGTTGCTGGACTTTGAATGGTTATACCAGATTGATGCCTGCGGGTTTAGGTATCATCTTGGTATCATTCTTTTCAGCCAGCGGCCGGCTTTCATGTAAAAGTAATCCTAGCGGCTAATTAGCCTCTGGACTGCTTTTACAAGCAGTGGGAGGAATTGCCCCCCCCGGATATAAAAAGCGCCATTGGAAAATTGGGAAAGCATTTTATCACACCGATCTTGGTGTGGTCAGATGCTTTGAGGGCAGAAGAAAGATCTAGGGTCTAATAGACACCAGTTTTTTTCAAAAAATGAAACCTATTGCTATCATAGGGGATATTTACATTCCCTGAGATAACAAGAAAAATGATAAAAATAAAAAAAATATGGAAGGAACAGTTTAAAAATAAAATAAAAAAGCAAATCTAATAATAATAATAATAAAAAAAGAAGCACCCCTGTCCCGTCCTGCTCTTGCGCAATGGCGAATGCAAGCGTCGGTTTGGCGTCATATGTAAACAGCGATTGCATCATGCATGTGAGGTATCACCGTGAAGGTCAGATCGAGGGCAGTCATTTTAGCAGTAGACCTCCTCTGTAAATCTAACGTGGTAACCTGTAAAGGCTTTTAAAGGCTTTTAAAAATGTATGTAGTTTGTCGCCACTGCGTGTTTGTGCGAAATTTTAAAGCATGTCGTGTTTGATATCTATGTACTCGGCCTAAGATCATATTTTTTATTTCATCAAACATTTGGGCAATATAGTGTGTTTTAGTGCATTAAAATTAAAAAAAGTGTATTTTTTCCCCCAAAAATGCGTTTGAAAAATCGCTGCGCATATACTGTGTGGAAAAAAAAAATGCAACACCCACCATTTTAATCTGTAGGGCCTTTGCTTTAAAAAAATATATAATGTTTGGGGGTTCAACATAATTTTCTTGCAAAAAAAAAAAATGTTTTCATGTAAACAAAAAGTGTCAGAAAGGGCTTTGTCTTCAAGTGGTTAGAAGAGTGGATGTAAGCTTCCTAATGTTGTGTATAAAATGCCAGAACAGTTCAAAACCCCCCCAAATGACCCAATTTTGGAAAGTAGACACCCCAAGCTATATACTGAGAGGCATGTCGAGTCCATGGAATATTTTATATGTTGACACAAGTTGCGGAAAAAAGACAATTTATTTTTTTTATTTTTTTTTGTTTGCACAAAGTTGTCACTAAATGATATATTGCTCAAACATGCCATGGGCATATGTGTATTTACACCCCAAAATACATTCTGTTGCTTCTCCTGAGTACGGGGATACCACATGTGTGAGACTTTTTGGGAGCCTAGCCGCGTACGGGACCCCAAAAGCCAAGCACCGCCTTCAGGCTTTCTAAGGGTGTCAATTTTTGATTTCACTCCTCACTGCCTATCACAGTTTCAGAGGCCATGGAATGCCCAGATGGCACAACCCCCCCCCCAAATGACCCCATTTTGGAAAGTAGACACCCCAAGCTATTTGCTGAGAGGTATGGTGAGCATTTTGCAGATCTCGCTTTTTGTCAGAAAGTTTTAAAAATTGAAAAAAAAAAAAAAAATATTTACTTTCTTCATTTTCAAAAACAAATGAGAGCTGTAAAATACTCACCATGCCTCTCAGCAAATAGCTTGGGGTGTCTACTTTCCAAAATGGGGTCATTTATGGGGGTTTTGTGCTATTTTGGCATTTTATGGCCTTCGAAACTGTGATAGGTAGTGAGGAGTGAAATCAAAAATTTGTGCCATTAGAAATCCTGAAGGCGGTGCTTGGTTTTCGGGGGCCCGTACACGGCTAAGCTCCTAAAAAGTCCCACACATGTGGTATCCCCGTACTCAGGAGAAGCAGAAAAAAGTATTTTGGGGTGCAATTCCACATATACCCATGGCATGTGTGAGCAATATATCATTTAGTGACAACTTTTTGTATTTTTTTTTTTTTGTCATTATTTAATCACTTGGGACAAAAAAAAAAAAAAATATTCAATGGGCTCAACATGCCTCTCAGCAATTTCCTTGGGGTGTCTACTTTCTAAAATAGGGTCATTTGGGGGGGTTTTGTGCTATTTTGGCATTTTATGGCCTTCGAAACTGTGATAGGTAGTGAGGAGTGAAATCAAAAATTTGCGCCCTTAGAAATCCTGAAGGCGGTGCTTGGTTTTCGGGGGCCCGTACGCGGCTAGGCTCCTAAAAAGTCCCACACATGTGGTATCCCCGTACTCAGGAGAAGCAGCAAAATGTATTTTGGGGTGCAATTCCACATATAACCATGGCATGTGTGAGCAATATATAATTTACTGACAACTTTTTGTAATTCTTTTTTTTTTTGTCATTATTCAATCACTTGGGACAAAAAAATAAAATATTCAATGGGCTCAACATGCCTCTCAGCAATTTCCTTGGGGTGTCTACTTTCCAAAATGGGGTCATTTGGGGGGGTTTTGTACTGCCCTGCCATTTTAGCACCTCAAGAAATGAGATAGGCAGTCATAAATTAAAAGCTGTGTAAATTCCAGAAAATGTACCCTAGTTTGTAGACGCTATAACTTTTGCGCAAACCAATAAATATACGCTTATTGAATTTTTTTTTCCTAAAGACATGTGGCTGAATACATTTTGGCCTAAAGGTATGACTAAAATTGAGTTTATTCGATTTTTCTTATAACAAAATGTAGAAAATATCATTTTTTTTCAAAATTTTCAGTCTTTTTCGTTTATATTGGAAAAAAAAAATCGCAGAGGCAATCAAATACCATTAAAAGAAAGCTCTATTTGTGGGAAGAAAAGGACGCAAATTTCGTTTGGGTACAACATTGCATGTCCGCACAATTTCCAGTTAAAGCAGCGTAGTGCCAAATTGTGAAAACACCTCTGTTCATTAAGCTGCTTATTGGTCCGGTCCTTAAGTGGTTAATAAAGGAATTGTCAAAAACCGGCTATTGTAATTTTTTTAATTTTTGACACTTTCTTTGTGAAATAGTAGGGGTACATTTGTACCCCATTACCATTTCACATAGGGGGGGTGGGATCTGGGGGTCCCCTTTGTTAAAGGGGTCTTCCAGATTCCGATAAGCCCCCCGCTCGCAGACCCCCACAACCACCGGGCAAGGGTTGTGGGGATGAGGCCCCTTAAAATCCTTTCTAGACCTGAAGGGCCTGGTATGGATATTTGGGGGGAATCGCACGCATTTTTTTCTTAAATTTGCGGCAGGGTTCCCCTTAATGTCCATTCCAGACCTGAAGGGCCTGGTAATTGAATTTGTGGGGACCCCCACGCTTTTTTTTTTTTATCAATGACTTTTCTATGTATTGCCGGGAGCCGACAATTCATTATAGCCGCGAGTGAGTTTTAAATTACTTTTTTTCCTTCAGAAATGACACTTTGTGCAGGGACAGTTCTAAGCACGGGAAACAAGCACGACTTTACATGCATACTATACACCCCCACTAGGTACGAAATTTAAAGGAATATTTCACTTTTAATTTTTCACTTTAAGCATTATTAAAATCACTGCTCCCGAAAAAAAGTCAGTTTTTAAAACTTTTTTTTGCATTGATACATGTCCCCTGGGGCAGGACCCGGGTCCCCAAACACTTTTTAGGACAATAACTTACATATAAGCCTTTAAAATTAGCATTTTAGATTTCTCCCATAGACTTTTCGAATTTGCCGCGAACACCCCAAATTGTTCGCTGTTCAGCGAACGGGCGAACACGCAATGTTCGAGTCGAACATGAGTTCCACTCGAACTCGAAGCTCATCCCTAGTCATGAGTTCCGGTGCTTAAGATGACCACAGCCAGTCAAGTTCCATCTCCTCATCTTCACTCATCTCTCCCTGGCTTCGGTCATCCACTTTTCCAGACAGAGTCGCTTGGGACCTGGTAACGGGTCTGGGGGTATTGGAGGCTGAAGGGGCCTCATGAGAATCCGGGGTGGGCGGCAAACGGACTGCTTCCGAAAGAGGTAATAAGTGATTCCTATGCCACGTTTTTAATGGTCCTACACTCCCTTCTGGTTTGACTTGGTACACTGGCAGGCCTGGTAATTGTTTACAAATTATATACGGTTGTAATCTCCATCGGTCAGTCAACTTATGTTGCCCCGGGATACCTAGGTTATGCAACAGCACCCTGTCTCCTGGCTGTAGGTCATGAATCCAGGCCTTGAGGTTAAAGTTTCGCTTATTCCTTGCTCCTCTTTGATCAGAAGGTGGGAGGCTGCTGAAGTATGATCCAAGGAAGTGCCAAAGGCCAGATCCACCGGTAACCTTGCTTCCCGCTCGAACATCAGTCTATATGGGGAATACCTAGTAGCATCACTGGTCGTACTATTGTAGGCATGCACAATGGCAGCTACGTGCTTGCTCCAATGCTGTTTCTTCTCTGTATTTAATGTCCCCAACATATTTAACAGTGTTCGATTAAACCGCTCCGGCTGGGCATCCCCCTGTAGATGGTATGGGGTAGTTCTGGTTTTCTTAATGCCCAGTGAGTCTAACAACTTTCTTTCAGTCTACTTTCAAAATCTCTTTCCTGTTCCGAGTGGAGGCGTTGAGGCAGTCCGTAATGCACAAAGAACTTTTCAACAAGCACCTTGGCTACAGTTGAGGCCTTCTGGTCTTTGGTTAGGAATGCTTGAGCATACCTAGTGAAATGATCGGTTACCACCAGAACATTCCCATGTCCACTCAGATCAGGCTCCAGACAAAGAAAATCAATGCATACCAGATCCAAGGACCCTTGACTTTGTAGGTGGCCCATTGGGGCAGCTTAATGAGGCAGAGTCTTCCTTTGTATACAACGTGCACAGGAGTGACAGTACTCTTCCACTTCAGCATACAGGGCCAGTAGAGCCTGTTCCTCACGAGCTGAAAGGTTCTCCCAGACCCCAAGTGACCATGATCATCATGCAAAGCAGTCAAAACGGCCTTCATGTGCTTCTCTGGCAGAAACAGTTGCCACTTGTCCTCCAAATTATCAGAGGGGCCCCTTCGGTAGACCACCCCTTGATGCATCTGCAACCGGTCCCATTCCTTTCTTAGCAGGCGGGCCTCCCTTGAAGGGTCCTTCAGGAGTCGGTCTGGGTCTTGGCTCTCCAATGCTTCTAGCGCCAACCTCCCTATAGGGTCTTCCAGCTGATCTATTCTCAGATCTTTTTTTGAAAGCTTTGGCAGATTCTCTTCTCCAATCTGAGTCACATTGCAGTAGTATTCAGGTACTCCGACAACTGAGACTCCGACTTCCTCGACTCTGGATCCGCCACAAGTCTGGAGCTCCGCTCCCTGACATAAAGCTTGCACCCCCTCTGGGGCCACCCGAGTCCATTCTTCTGTGGGGTAAGTGGGGGTATGAGATCTTCTGGACAAAGCATCTGTGTCTCTGCTTCCAGTCCAAGGCCTGTATTTTAGGCTGAAGGTGAATCCTGAGAGGGCTGCCAGCCAATGGTGGCTGGTGGCATCTAGCTTGGCGGTAGTCAGAAGGTAGGTAAGCAGGTTATTGTCTGTCTTGACCACAAACTCAGCTCCATACAGGTAATCTCTCAGCTTATCCACCACAGCCCATTTCAAGGCCAGGAATTACAGCTTGTGGGTGGAGTAGTTTTTTTCAGCCGGGGCCAAACTTCTGCTCACATAAGCAACAGGTCTCAGCTGGTCATCATGCTCCTGATACAGCACTCCTCCCAGACCATCATGGCTGGCATCCACATATAACTCATACGGTTTCCTAGTGTCCGCATAGGCCAAGACGGGGGCAGTGGTCAGGCTCTCCTTTAGCTTGGTAAAAGCTTCTTCACATTTTATAGTCCACTGGTCTTCTATAGACTCCCCTGGTTTTCTAGGCCCTGAGTCATCTTCTTCTCCCTCAGTCTTCAGGAGTTCATTCAAAGGCTTAGCAATTATTGCAAAACCTTCCACAAACCTTCTGTAGTAGGAGCAGAACCCTAGAAACGACCTAAGTTCGGTCACGGTAGTGGGTCTGGGCCAAGAGGTAACAGCCTCCAACTTTCCTGGATCCATGGACACTCCTTCCGCGGATACAATGTGCCCTAGATAATGAACTGAAGATTGGCAAATTTAAAAATTTTCTAAGGAAAGCTTGAGGTCTTCATCATGGTGTCTCTTCAAGACCTCTGTTCTTCTAGAGTCTTTCAGAACACAATGATGTCATCTAGATAGACCAATTCCTCATTTAGGTTCATGTCCCCTACGGTCTTCTCCATGAGTCTCTGAAAGGTGGCTGGGGCTCCTGACAAACCCTGGGGCATACGATTGAATTCGTAAAACCCCACAGGGGTAATGAAGGCTGTTTTCTCTCGATCTTCTGGATGCATTGGAATTTGGTAATACCCGCTCTTTAAGTCCATCACACTGAACCACTTGGCTCCTGACAGACTCTGCAAAGCATCTTCTATTCAGGGTGTGGTGTACTGATCAGGAATGGTTCTTCTGTTCAGTGTTCGGTAGTCGATACACAGCCTCAGTGACCCATTCTTCTTCCTAACCACCACTATTGGGGAAGCGTAGGGGCTCCTGGACTCTCGGATGACACCAGTTCTTTTGAGTTCTGCTAGTTGCTCACACAGATCTTCCAAGTCAGCCAAGGGGACCCACCGGACTCTCTCCCTAAACGGCTTGTCCTCCTGCAAGCGAATCTTGTGGGTGGTACTTTTTGCACACCCCACATCAAACTCATTCAGGGAAAAGAACTTCTGCCATCTAGCCAACTGGGTCTTGGCCCTCTCCTTCCAGGCCGGTGGTAGGGCCGTATCTTCAAAACAGAGCTTCTCCACCGTGGTCTCCCCCTTCTCTTATTTCTTCAGATCTGATAGGGCAACCAGGGTGGCAGGATTCACTTGGCCCAACAACATCCTGGCTGGGATCTTCACAGGGGTGGTGGCAGTATTTCTGATGCTCACGGACACCCTGCTGTTAGTCTTCTTAAGTGCCCTCAATGGAACCACTTCAGGGATCAATTCCAACCCTTGATGAGTATCCATGGGATCTGGTTCTAGAATCTAGAACAACAAAGGGCCCAGGTTGCTCCCAGGTGAGTTTAACAGTAGCCCTCAGACAAGTTACTTCTCCGGGCTGTAGCACCTTCTCCACCTTGTCTAGCTTCCAGATCTTCCCCATTCCCTCTTTTGGGGCCTTCTTTTCCAACACCAATCACTGATAGGCCCGGTGCAACATAGGGTGAACTCTGGCTGTTGGAATATTCTGTTCCTGGGCTACAGGTGTCAGCAGTCTCCTGACCAGGTCAGTGTTAGTCCCGATTATGAGGGAACTCTTGTTGGCTCCTAGTGGGCGAGGGCAGACTACAGCCAATGTGTCGAATATCTACGCTTCTCCCGCCACTGAGGGGTCAAAGGCCAATTTAATTGGAAAGTATCCATCATACGGGACGCTCTGGGTCCCAATGCCCCATATTTCCAAGACTTCCAGCTTCTGCAAGGGCAAGTGTCTCAGATGTTTCTAGTAAAAGTCTCGGTACAGAAGGGTCACTTGAGCTCCTGTGTCAAGAAGGGCCTTCGTGTAGATTCCCTCCACTTGAATGGGGGACCACTGGTGAGGGTCCCACCAGTTTAACAGGGAACTTCTTTGGAGAAGTCTCCTTGCTGGATTCCATGGTTTTGGGTTTCTCTATCTTTTTCTTTCTCAGTCTCTTCCTGGATCTTAGTCCTTGTTGGGCCTGGTATGCATTAATTTCCTGCCAAGCTTTGTACTTGGACCTAGGGTGAGAAGTATCAGGTTTGTTGGGTGGGGAGTTGTTCTCCCTTCTTGGCTTCCCCTCGTCTCTGATTTTTTTGGAGTTGGCTGGAACTGATGGGCACCCGGTTGTCTCCTTCACCGAGGCCCTCTGAAGTTTTCCGCCGGCTTGCGGTATGGGGCTGGGGTTTTCTTCGGGCCGGGGCACGCCTGCCTGTAGTGTCCAATCCCCCCACAGTTGAAACAAACTTCTTCACCTTTGTCCTGTTGGTGAATGGGTGTTGGGGTATTCCGAACCATTCCTCTCTTGGTTTCTTCTTCCTTGGTAGCTTCTGAATTTTTAGCCATCAAGGAAGTCAGCATTTCCATTACCTGAGTCATCTGCGACTTTAAGACAGCCACTTCAGAGTCCTGTTCCGTAGCTATGGTGGCTCTAACCCCAGTGGAGGGAAAAGAGGTATGTTTACCACTCGCCTGTTGATCATCTAGCAAAGCCTCTTCATCTCTCACCACTTGCACAAGGTCCGGATAACTTAAGGACATGACTCCTCCGGTAGTTTCCAGATGGAGCCAGACTGGGTCAAAGTGCAGTGCCCCCTTAAGATCTGTTGCATCCTGGCTCAGTTTATGGCCTGTGGTACCATCCCTTTTTTCAGGACTGTCTGACAAAGCATCTTATTCCACCTTCGGACATACTCAGACAAACGTTCTCCTGGCTGCTGGAGAGTATGCTCAAACTGGTAAATTAAGTCAGTAACTTTCTCCAACTGGCCAAACTCCTCCTGCAGCATAGCTAAGTAATCATAGGCAGTACAAGTAGCATTGCTAAACCTTAGATTTTTCACAGCTTCTGCAGCGGCTCCCTTCAAGCTTTTATTTATGCGCTGTTTCTTTTGGGCTTCCGGCAGTTCCCAAACTTCTACAGCCTGCATTGCTTGCTCTATCCACGTATCAAAGTCCTCTTCCCCGAGCGGCACAGGTTGTTTACCCGAGAAAATCCTCAGCTTCCGGTATCCAGTCTCCACACACACCGTGTTGCTCTTTTGGCACTTTATCACAAGGTCCCCTAAGGCATTGAGGAGTTCAGGGCCTATAGTGGTCAGGGGTGCTGGGGAGGTTGTTGTTTCCCTGGGAGGCTTTTCCCGATCAGTTTCAGGGACCTCTTGTTTTATAGTCTGTGCATGTGCTAGATAGTATGTCTTCCGGTCCTTGGACTTGTACACTCTGGCCTTTGAAGTTCTCAGGTATCTCATCCCTCCACTCCACTAATGCGTAGGTACGGGAGTTTTCCTCTTCCGGCCTAAGGTCAACTACCCATGCCTTTCTGTTTGGGGATAGTAACTTCATGAGCCTGTCAACAC
Source organism: Rana muscosa (assembly GCA_029206835.1). Lineage (NCBI taxonomy): Eukaryota > Metazoa > Chordata > Amphibia > Anura > Ranidae > Rana > Rana muscosa. The sequence goes on along the minus strand of JARGYO010005578.1, from coordinate 150,252 downwards.
CACCCTCTTCCCAGCTTTCTCCGGGAAGCTCAATAGCCACAGTCGCGTCTGGAAAAGCGCCTGCTGATGCGCACCACTGGGCCACAATGAAAGGATCCATGCCGTCTTGCGGGCAGGGGCTTGATTGCAGCGTACAGGATCCCGGACTCGAGCCCCCACGTGTAGCAATACTCCCAGCTAAGAGGGCTGCTGGTATCGTTTTGGGCCTGTAACGTACCGCTGTCAACCCCCGGAAACTGGCTCTAATCTCTCTTGGCACAGCTATCAGCAAATGGTATTGGTATTGTGAAACCCGTTAGCTGTAGGAATCACAATACCGCAATGAAACATGCAAATACATTTAAGATTTCAGTTACCTTGGCTGACCGTCTCTACCGGAACAGTTAATACTCCACACAACGTGTTCAGCTAACCACAAGTACTTTACTAGATAGAAAATATCAGGTTAAACAATTATACATTTACTTATGCAGAGCCCTGCAATGTCAAATGATGAGCATATAAGAGGTACTGAGTTATAACAAACTTATACACACTAAATGTCCTTTAATAAACTGCGCTCGCGAGCTTCCCCCTCGTGGACAATATGGCGCCCAAATAATGTCTCCTTGAGTTACAGTCAGGCCTGACTACTACACACACAGTTACTCCGCTGAAAAGAATCTTTGCTAGCAATGGTGGCGCACTTTGTAGGTTTTGTAATCCAATGGGGTATCAAATAGTTAGTTGCTTAGTATTGCACTTTATGATATAAAGCCGCTAGCAATAGGAGGCTCAATTCTAACTGTGCAACACACTGTCCCTCTGGTGCGCAGTATACTACTCTGGTGACGATGGGCCCTAAACAAAGGGATACTGGACCTATCGAACAGTCAAGAAATCCTGAGCAAGTGCTCTCTCACCCAACCGGACCAGTCCGTTCAACTGACTTCCGTAGTTGGTGCTCCGGCACACAGTCTCACTACCGCCTGTAGTCTCCGATCCTTCAGACAACCCAAAGGGAGATGAGTAGATGAGTCGACTCTTGGATGCTCCGAGAAAGTCAGCAGGCTCTCCGGATATAGCCTCTTCCTCCCTTTAAGCAGGCTCCTCTGGTATGTGAGGCCCGCCCGGCTCTCCGGCCTAGACAAGAGCGACAGGCCCTGTAACGAGCCCCTTTGCTCGCTCGGCTCCACTCTCCCGACACTCCTCTGCTCTATTGGATCATCCGGTGCTCCAGGATTCCAACTACAGCTATGTGCCATTCGAATCCATTTGTGGTCGGTCAGAACAAACACCAGGCAGTCTGTATGTAAGTTCAACCAAGAGAGACTTTATTAGAACCAAAAATCAAGTCTTATATACAGTAACAGAGGAAGTAACCAGAACATAAATTAACATGAGCTAATTAACTAAATCCTTTAGTCAGCCAAGGTGACTCATAGATATGACCTTTCAGGGTAGACATCCCGTCTCCTCGCTCACCTGCTATACAATATACATTATCATAAGTGTAAACATCACACATTTAGCAGGGTCAAAATAGCACAGAGGACAGACAGATGGCTGGAGGTGATTGCATTCGCATATCCTTAGTGTGAAGGTGTGAACGTCCCAACATTATGACTTAGTCACTCTAATATGGCATATACAGGGTCCCCAGATTCTGTGTGTCTTGGGGAGACATGGACCTGCATCCAAAGTAACACCCCCTCAAGGGTCCCCAGGCATACAGCTCACAAAGAGCACCGTTCCCCCAAATGCCAGGGCCCATGGTCGCAAGGCAGGAGGCCCGCACCCAGTCCCCTCCAAAAGCCTCTGTCCCGGCCAGGTCCGTCACACATCTCCCCTTTCGGCAGGAAACTAACATAGGAGGAGACCCCAAACGGGTTGACTCCGAAGTTAGTCCATAGTTCTATTCCCCCAATGCCGGCATCCACACAGTACCCCAAACAAATTGCTCCAAACAGAGCATTACTTACCCAGCCAACCTCTGCCTCTCTCAGAGAACATACCCGCCGCTGGGGAGAGGCCTGGACTGGCCCTTCTCCCTGGAGTCCTTTCAGCCGCTGGAGAGAAGACAGGGTGACTGGGCTCAGTCCGTCATGCTGTTGGGGATCTGGGTCGACTGCCCGGCATCCCTGGGGTATACAAGTGGAGACTGAAGTCCCATCCACTTGTGGTAGGTGAAAATCCCCCAGTGCTTGCAAAGCAAGGCTGACATCCTCCTGTCTCAGTGTCACACCATTTTCTGGGGTTGTGTCAGTGAGGACTGAAGTCCCATCCAGTACCACAGGCACTCCCTCTTCTGTTAGTTGAGAGCAGAGGCCCGCGGCACTCTGCTCTGTTGCCAGCTCTTCTGCTGGGTTGCTGTGAGTGGAGACCGCAGTCCCATCCACCGATATCCGCTCCTGTGGCAGTTGTGTGCCGATGCCAGTAGCATTCTGCCCTGCTGCCAGTGATTCAGCTGGGAGTAAAAGCTTTACTGCCTCAGCTTGGTACTGGGGAGAGGGGCCAACTGCCTCGGCTCCCTGAAACTCCACAGTGGTTTCCGGTGCTGGGCAGAGGTGGGTATCACTCTGCCCTGTTGCCAGCACTTCTGCTGGGGACTCCACACCATCTGCTCTGGTTAACTGTTGGGGAGGGAGATGGCCTGCTTCTCCTCCCTGCATCTCTCGCAACCTCCTTCCGAATTCCTCTTCCATGGCGGCTGGTTCTTTAGGCGTTGTCCCCGATTGCCGTATTTGCGCCATTCTCCACTCATGTTGCCGCTCTATTTCTCTCTTTTGTCATTCTCGTTCTCTCTCTTGTCGCTCTCGTTCTCTCTCTTGTCGCTCTCGTTCTCTCTCTTGTCGGGCGTCCTGCAGCTGGATGTCTTTAATGGCTTCCTGTATGGCGGTCTCTGATGGGTTAGCCCCATATAATGCCAACCGCTGCCGCACTCGTTGCTGAAACAAATCTTCAACTGACCGGGGTCCTGCATCACCCTTCTTCTGGTCCATCTCGGCTCTCAAGTAGGTCTTTCAGCGTGACTTTCCTGCAGGCTGCATAGCTGGTCCTTCACTGTGGTGGTTTGGAGTGTCCCAGTAACTGGAGAGCAAATCCCACTGCTGCCAACCAATGTAACAAGCCCCTTTGCTCGCTCGGCTCCACTCTCCCGACACTCCTCTGCTCTATTGGATCATCCGGTGCTCCAGGATTCCAACTACAGCTATGTGCCATTCAAATCCATTTGTGGTCGGTCAGAACAAACACCAGGCAGGCTGTATGTAAGTTCAACCAAGAGAGACTTTATTAGAACCAAAAATCAAGTCTTATATACAGTAACAGAGGAAGTAACCAGAACATAAATTAACATGAGCTAATTAACTAAATCCTTTAGTCAGCCAAGGTGACTCATAGATATGATCTTTCAGGGTAGACATCCCGTCTCCTCGCTCACCTGCTATACAATATACATTATCATAAGTGTAAACATCACACATTTAGCAGGGTCAAAATAGCACAGAGGACAGACAGATGGCTGGAGGTGATTGCATGCGCATATCCTTAGTGTGAAGGTGTGAACGTCCCAACAGTATGACTTAGTCACTCTAATATGGCATATACAGGGTCCCCAGATTCTGTGTGTCTTGGGGGGACATGGACCTGCATCCAAAGTAACACCCCCTCAAGGGTCCCCAGGCATACAGCTCACAAAGAGCACCGTTCCCCCAAATGCCAGGGCCCATGGTCGCAAGGCAGGAGGCCCGCACCCAGTCCCCTCCAAAAGCCTCTGTCCCGGCCAGGTCCGTCACAGGCCCCAACACAGGCTCCCCTTTGCTGGGTGGGCGATGTCCAAAGAGCCCCACGTGTTGCTCCTCCTCCCTTTAAATAGTCCGTCCCCAGCAGACCTTGCGCTGGGCAATGCATTGTGGATGTCCCGTTGCACTATGGGCATAGTAGTCTTTTGGTACACGATAAAGTGACACTCCGCTACACATACAAGTTTTAACCACATTTATCATAAAACAGCAAACATCACGAACGCATCCCCCCATTCGGACAAAAGGTTCCCCCATATAGCCGTTTCCTACCCCAATTCATGAAGTGGTGGAGCCACTAAGCAGCAAAGTGAAAGTAAAGTAGTACGTGGCCCAGCATGTCCAGTCAGTCACATATTGATTGTCCACATGAGACAGAAGTTCCCCAAAGAGGGTTATATGGTGATAAAGTATGTATGCAAGAAAAAAAAGAGACACGTGTAGCGACCACCCCTCCACTCCCCTCTGTTAATTCAGCTCACAATGTCTCTTGTCTAGGGGTACTTGATAGGGGAGAGAGCGGGTGAGCTACGCCTGGCTTCCACCACAGGTGCGCATGTGGTATTAGCAATGTCTCTGCTGCGTTTTACCTTCGGGTCTGTGCTGGGCATCCGGATCCTCCCTCCGAGAGTCACCGTGAACTTCGTCTGCCAGGAACTGAGCCCCACACCATTAAAGTCCAACACTCCTTTATTTCAGAACATAACATTAGGATTCCCTTGAAGACAGAACAGAAAAGGAGGTGTGGGTGCGAATAGGCCCAGACACAATTGGGTTCTCCACTCTCCTCCCTGAGAGTGGGCTATGGTCTCCGCACGAGGGAAAATCTCCTTCCGGACGGTCTCCGACAAGAGACTCACCCGTCACCGGCAGTCTGCTGCACCGGGTCTTCAGATGAGGAGCTCTCCCCGGTCCATTGCGCCCACCTTGGATTCAGGCATCCATCCCCGGAGTACCTTAGGATCCTTCCCTCGCGGAACTCAGTGTTGGGCACTGAGCCCCGGACCTCTGTCCAAGTAGAGTACCTCACCCCAGGCTAAAGGTGCCTGGGATGGAACACGACCTCCGACCGTCCTCTAGGCCTAGGCCGCCTAGAGGACCGACACGAACCACCGCCCTCAGGCTGAAGGTGCCTGGGACTCCAACCCCGTGACAAAATGGCCACCTCCCTTTATACCCTCCCTGGCATGCACAGCAGGTTCCCCGCCCCACTGCACGGCTGCCGGGAGAGGACAAAAGGGAGAAACGACCAGCGATGCTTCCACCCCAGCCCAGGGCGACAGCGCCACCCACTGGGCTGCGGAGAATTACACACCACCAATGTCCCTGCCAAGTTCAAATTTAACCCCGGGAAAGTACCTACCCGCTACACTCTCCCCCCGCTGATTTGACACTGGTCCCCAGTGTCTGGAGTAGATCATGCCCTCAACGGCTGACATAATCCATTCCAGAGACCAACTAACAAATTGTAAAACAAAAACTTTAGAAAAAAAAACTATCCTATTGAAGCAATTGTGTCTGAGCCCCTGTAACAAAAGAGGAGTGAAAGACAACACATATAACAAACTTGGAAATCACATTTCAACATTATACTTTTCCCACCCATCCTGACTAAGACCCACCCCAGTCTCAGTGATCCTGCCGGGATGCTCTACTGCAGAGGGAAAATAAATAAAATTAACACACACAAAACCCTGACACATATGTTCGTGTGAGAGGAAAAGAAACTTCTCCGAAAAGAAATCCCTTTTTCTCCAGTGTGAGTGTATGAAAAGTGTTCAACATTGCACAAGACTGCCACCTGGTGACAGCCTAGCGGTACTGTACTCGTGGAACTTTTCTCTCTTCTTCTTTCCTTTGGCCCTATCTACCCCAGAAGCCTCGTACACACGACCGAGTTTCTCGTCCAAAACCGGCAAGAAAAGTGCCGCGAGAGCTTTTTCCTCGAGAAAAACGTTCGTGTGTATGGTTTTACAACGAGAAAATTGTCGTGAATCTCGACGAGAAAATAGAGAACCTGCTCTCTATTTTCTCGTCAGGATTCCAGATTTCCTCGTCGTGTTTCTCGTCGGCCTGTTTTGTGATGAGAAAATGGTTCATGTGTATGCTTTTAGGACTCTTCCAAAAGCGCGCATGCTCAGAAGCAAGTATGAGACGGGAGCGCATCTTCTGGTAAAACAAGCCTTCGTATTGGAGAAAGCACATTCGTCACGCTCGAAATTATTGCATCGTTTAAATGTTGTGCATTGAAATCTTCTTTAGAATGTTACATTAATCCAAACGAATGAACTTCTTTTGCTGCTGATATTCACACAGAGTTATGACAATCTTTTTTTAACCTTTTTCATGCTGCTCTTAAGAAGATTTATGTGTATTATATCGTGCAAGATCTTCTGAATATTTTACATTTTTAGATTTTTCAAACTGATGTTAATTGTAATTTCGCAATGTTTTGATAGTGATCTCCCATTGAATATTTTAATATATAGTTGTTAAATTTTACAAAAAGGGGAGAAAAAATGGCGCAGAATGAGTTCTAGGCAGAGTAAAAATCAAAGGAATCAGTGAATGTTAATGTTGATGACATGTTGCAAGCACTAGCGGCAGCTACCATGAGCAGAAGCAGACTCTGTAAAATATAATGAGGAAAGAAAGGTGCGCCAATCTAAGTGCAGTAAAACAGGCTTTAATTAGCAAATTTGTATAAAACCAGCCAAATGGCTACTCACAGGATACAGGAATAATACAGGCATGTAAGGAGTTAAAGGTGGTCCGGAGTCATCTAAGGCGGTCCTCAGGGGAGATGTTGGTTCCAGATGGAGAGAGGTAGCTGAAGATGGCTGAAGGCAGGAAGGCAGGTTGCGGTGTCAGCAAGGGAAGTCAAGAAAAACCAGGCATCCAAGCTGCAGGTGTTGTGATGCGCCCTGTGTCATCAGGGTAGACAGGGGATAACCAGGAAGCTGCAGTTCAGCGAGGACTTCAGCGTGCGCTTCAGCGTGGAACGCAGCGTGCCGTCGGACCGGAAGTGACGTGGGGATAGAACGGACCAATGGGGTGACGCGTTTCACAGCATCCGCTGTTTCATCAGATCCATGGATCGTTCATTTGACTTCCCTTGCTGACACCGCAACCTGCCTTCCTGCCTTCAGCCATCTTCAGCTACCTCTCTCCATCTGGAACCAACATCTCCCCTGAGGACCGCCTTAGATGACTCCGGACCACCTTTAACTCCTTACATGCCTGTATTATTCCTGTATCCTGTGAGTAGCCATTTGGCTGGTTTTATACAAATTTGCTAATTAAAGCCTGTTTTACTGCACTTAGATTGGCGCACCTTTCTTTCCTCGTTAAATTTTACACCCTCTTTTTTTGAAATCAGATTGTTATTCTTTTTTTGGGGTTGTTATCTGTCCCTTTTTTTGGCTGTCAAATGTCTCTGCTTACTCCAAAGCTAATTTTAAAATATTTAAAAATACACATAGTCAAGTATGAACTTAAACAAAAATAACATTTATTCATGTTTGAAATAAAATAAAGAGAACGCAGCGCTGGAGAACCTGCTGCCATTTGTGCATCCCATGGACCCCAGAGCACACATCAACCCTGTGTGGACACTAAAATTGGGAGCTTGAGAGAAGGCCAACATTTCTGAGCACAATCTGATGCTGGCCTCCCAGAGGTCAGGAACAGCAGCAGGTGAGATATATGTCCCAAGTCTGTGGTACTACAACAGGCTGCCTTCTGTCCGACCACAATAAAGCAAGGCCATCACTTCCTCGTCTTCCTGGTAACCTTCCCTGCAACCTTCCCTGAAGCCTTCTCTGCAGCCTTCCTTCTTCGTGTGGCTGGAGGTTGGGCCACTGGAGGGGTACTCCTGTCAGGAGGAGGAGGAGGTGGAGGAGAAGGGGGTGACGCAGAAGAACAAGGTGGAGGTGGAGGAGAAGGGGGTGGGGCGGAAGAACAAGGTGGAGGTGGAGGAGAAGGGGGTGGGGCGGAAGAACAAGGTGGAGGTGGAGGAGGAGGTTGAGGAGAAGGGGGTGGGGCGAAAGAAGAAGGTGGAGGTGGAGGAGGAGGTTGAGGTTGGGACAGTTGTGCCACCTCACAAATTGCGGTATTGGGGGTAATTTTTTCCATCACCCCCTTGTTCAGCAAGGTGATGAGCAGGGGCTCGCATAGGAGGCGTTGCTCCATGCTCATCACCTTGAACTTTGCCTCCACTAGGCCGGCAATGGCCTCTTCAGGGGATGTGGGCTCCTTGAGGGTGGCATGGGCCTCTCGAATAAGGGCCATTGCTGCCTCACTGGTGGTCCTGTCCCTCCTGCTTCTTTTGGGAAGTCGGATGGGAGGCACCTGTGATCTGGTGCTTCTCCTTTGCCCTGCCACCTCCTGGCTGCCACTGGGCCCTGCCACCTCCTGGCTGCCACTGGGCCCTGCCACCTCCTGCCTGCCACTGGGCCCTGCCACCTCCTGCCTGCCACTGGGCCCTGCCTCCTCCTGCCTGACAGTTTCCAGACCCTCCTCCTGGCTGATTTCATCCTGTGTATGAAAAAGGGACAAAGTTTAATATGTTGGTTTAATCTTTGCATCCAAATTTCAGATCATGATTGAATCAATTCGAATGTAAATCCAGAAATCATTTTGACAAATTTACAACTACATCAGATTGACTATTTAGCACCCAATTAAGGGCAGACTAATGTCTAGAGATCTTGATTTCACTTGTGGAACCCAAAATAGTTTATGTTTGTCATCTTGACATATTTGTCAAACATTAAATTTATCCCAATACATTGTTTCCAAATACTATACCTGGCTCCAGATGGCCAAATCAGGTTCATCCAGGATGGCTGCCTCCTCTTGCTCCAGAGAAGGCTCAGGTTGGCTGCAGGGAAGTCTGGGGGGAAGAGTGGAGAGTGATGGCCTTGCCTCAATGTGGTCATCCAGAAAGGACATCCTGCTGTAGTACCACAAATTCGGGACATACACATCATCTGCTGCTGCTCCTGACCTCTGAGAAGCCAGGACCTTAGAGCGTTCAGTCCTGTAGGTGCCTCTCAAGCTCCCAATTTTAGTGTACACCTGTTTTGCTGTGGCTGTGGGCACCTTGGTATGCACAAATGGGAGCAGGGTCTCCAGCGCTGCTTTTCTCACCCCTTTTTTTTTGTGTATGGGGTTTTTGGTCTCCCACAGAGCGGGCAGCTCCCTTACCCGGTCTATAAATTCCGCCAGGAATTCTTTGTCGCTAATAAAGACATTCATATTGTATCTGCAAGTAAAATAAATAATATATAACTAATGTGAGGCACACAGTCTAACCTCCTTAAAATCGTAGTCACCATATATATCCTACAACATTCTCAAGACAGTATAGGCCAACAAATTGTCAAAGTCACAAAATCACATACCTTCGTTCGCACGTCCGTCACTTGAACTCCTCTCTCCGCACACCGAACGTAGTATAGTCACATGTGTGTTTGCTATATATACACCACGCATGCGTCAAACTACGTACACGTCGCTCCGCACACGTCGCCCGCCCATGACGTTCTAACTAACATCTTTTCCCCGCCCCTTCTCTTTTGGCGCGCAGACAGATATGGCGGATTTACATCAGGTGTCTGATAATTCCTCAAATAACGAGGAGGAGACAAGCCCGGAGACTGAGGAAACGTCACGATCAAGGAGGAGATTCAAGGCATCTAATATGTCTTATGGGGAGATGGCGGAGATGGTGGACATATTGCTCAAGTCGGATTATGACGCAAAGCATGGGCCGTATAGCAAACCTAATAGAAGGAAGGCCAAAATCATGAAGAAAGTCGTGAAGAGTCTGAAGAAGAATCTCGGGGTGAAACGCTCAAATGAGCAGCTCAGAAAGAGGTGGTCAGACCTCAAACTGGGAGCCAGAGCAGTTAAGGAGCATTAAGAGAATGCTAGCAAAAAGTAAGTAAAATGTACACTTTTCTGCTATTAATGTTTTTCTCAACTTACATGTTGCTCCTTTTTTAAAATTTTTCATATTAGACTCCCTTCCAAAATTTCCTAGTTTGAACTTGGTTTGGCACAGTAATCGTTCGTTACGTTACAGACACTTCGTTCGGCCACTATCCGCTGTTTTGGCTTATTTTACAGCCACAAAAGTAATTAGACATCTGCCTGTTTTTTTCAAATTGTTGTTCCTAAATTTTAGGCTAGATGATGTGTTTGTAAAGAGAATGAAATGCAAACTTTAATCAGTGTAAAGGAGAGGACACTCAGCAGCTGGTACCACATCTGTACTTTGGAGCACTGTAGTGTGTGCCACCAGAACCGCCTTTTTTGTGTGTCCCACACAGGTGCATCAGTGAATTTTTGTGGTGCCTCCATGTCTAAAAATTTACATCCAAAAGGTGAATACTAAACATATTTTTGGGCCCAAATAATGCATTCATCTTTAAATTCCGCACAAACACACACTTGTACCCCACTTCCAAGCAATTTAGCCTGTTTTATTTTTTTCATAGAGAATTTCAGTGTGATAAATAGACCTTTTGTTTGATTCTCATAGGGGAGAGAAGACTGGGAGGAGAACACTCCAGGGAGCACAGGAACCCCACAGCTTCACAACAACCCCAAACTCCCAAAGACCCACAACCAAAGGATGTTGAGAAAGTTGAGGTGGAGGAAGGAGAAGTGCAGGAAGAAGAGGTGGATGACGTTGTGGAACTGGTCACCACAACAGGTCAGTATCTGTCACCACAGCTTCAGGTAAGAGATGTAGGCCTGCAGAGTTATAATACCTTTTGTATTTTGTTTTTAGGGGATGTAAATGTTGTGGTGAAGGATAGTACACGTTTCTCTGCTGACAGTGCCCTCCGAATCATACAGCAAGTGATGGAATGTAGCACGGAACTGGACAGAATTAAGCAAAGAATTCATGTGATGGATCAAACATTTAAAGACATTCTAGATGTTTTGGGGAGAATCGAATAAGGCATGAAAACCCCCATTTTTGTTTCAGGAATGACTGTTCTTCAACCTTTTAAACTCTTTTTGACAATCTAACCAGCCAAAAATTGAATATGCACACAGTGTGTCAACATGTGCTATCTGCCATCAGGGGATATCCATGTACGTCTTTTGGGGGTGCAACCCCTTCCTCGTATCTAAAGTAGGTGAACTGAGGAAGGGGTTGCACCCCCAAAACACGTCCATTGATCACCCCTGATGGCAGATAGCACATGTTGACAATAGGGATCAGGAGTCTAAAATCCCTATTGAAAATTACTACAAAATGTGTGCATATTCAATTTTGGCTGGGCAAGGGGTGGCAAGACCCTATATTAGGACGGGCACATAGAGACATAGTTTGTGTAAGTGAATGTCTCAGATTGCTCAGAGGTATCCAATGTTGTACTTTTTGGAATGCAAATGTTGTTTTTGTATTTTCCTAAGAAAACAATTGCCGGTTTGTGGCCAGCCAAAAAAAAAAAAAACATGTGTGTGAATGTGCACAGAGTAAAATGTTTGAACACAAACAACGTGTAGCTTCTTTTTCAAATACGCTCTAACCTTATTTGTTTTTTTTTACGGTTACATAGTGAAATGGTTGTTATTTACTAAAGGAAAATACACTTGGCACTACAAATGCACTAAGACAAACTAGGAGACAGGAAACAAACAAAAGTTAAAAGTTTAAATCAGATTTTTATTTAGCTCGTTCTCCATGAATCTTTAGGCATAGCCTGGCATAGGAATTGCCCCCCTACCCGTGAAATATTGCATATATTTCTCCCGAACCTCACGGGCATTTTGGGGGGGCAAGCCAGGATGGGCAGATTCAAGGCCCGGCAGGAGATTTGCAGATGAAAGTCCAGCCTCAGGCAATACTGAGGCCATATAAGAAGTGGATTTTCTGCTGAGAAAGTTGTGTAGCACACAGCAGCATAAAACTACATAGTTTATTTTGTACTCCGCCAAGTGAATGGAAGTCATAAAAATGCGGAACCGGCTGGCCATTATGCCGAAGGCATTTTCAACGACTCTTCAGCCCCTGGCCAGCCGGTAATTGAACACCCTCTTCTCTGGGGTCAGGGTCCTCTGAGGAAATGGCATCATAAGATGCGGTCCGAGTCCGAAGGCTTCATCAGCCAAAAAAACAAAGGGGAGTCCTTCAACATTCCCTGCATCCGGTGGCAATGCAAGGTCGTCACTCTGGAGACGGAGGGCAAACTCCGTCTGGATGAAGGATCCCCCATCGGATATCCGGCCATTCTTCCCTACATCAACATAGAGGAATTCATACCATGCTGACACCACCGCCATCAGCACAATGCTATGAAACACCTGGTAATTGAAGTAGTAGGACCCAGAACGGGGGTGGCGGCACGATGCGGACGTGCTTCCCGTCTATGGCACCACCGCAGTTGGGGAAGTCCCACCGCGTGGCAAACTCCGATGCCACAGTCTGCAATTCCTGTGGCGTGGAAGGAAGCTGGGGAGTCAAACAAGATGAAAGAAAATTAGAAATTAAAAATCTAACATTACAAGCAGATTATTAGAAAATACATTAGAGGCCAACATCAATCAAATTCTCCGTTTATTAATGTGTTTTTAAGAAGTATAATGGAAGGCTCATGTTTCATATTCATCACCCCCTCTGATGGTCCATTACTAAAATATTTGGGGGGGGGGGGGTAGATGTGTTTGGCCACAGGATAGCATTGCAGTGGCAGTGCGTCCAGAGTGGACGCTGGAGCACTGCCCTCTCTCTTGCGCCCGTCACTCAGAACAATACAAAGATTCATGCCTTGCATTAACCTATGTATTGTCAATGCCGCCCACTATTCAGGTGGATGGCCCCCTGTTAAGCGACCGACATATGAAAAACTGCAGCATTTATGGTGTGAAAATTGCATATCAGAAACAGGGAGGCAAATAGGCTTGCACATTACAGCCTGAGGGATGTAATTGGCTTCATAAAAGTTAAATAGGTGACGCAGGGGGGGGGGGGGACATTCCTTGGGTAAACACTGACAGGCTGCTCTGCCAATCATGTTCACCAAGTCTGTTTAATTGTAACATGATTGGCTGATGCAACATCAAGGGAAGGAGAAGACATCAAGGACAGAAGAAGGATGGCGCTGACCACAAGAAGGTAAGTGCAGGGCTGGGGGGAAACTGGCTGCATTGGAGGGAACAAAATGGCTGCATTGGAGGGGACAAAATGGCTGCATTGGAGGGGACAAAATGGCTGCATTGGAGGGGACAAAATGGCTGCATTGGAGGGGACAAAATGGCTGCATTGGAGGGGGCAACTGGGGGCGTTTAATAGGCACAGTCGCAAAAAAGGAGGAAGTTTAGTTCCTAAATTTGGGTTGGACCCCCAAACATTTTGAGCAACAGGCGCCCCTGCTGGAAAGGTTAGTGAAGGGAAATATGCATGGAGGAGAAAAAAGGGGCAATCTAAAGCTTCCAGCATGCATGAGGACAAAGGGGACATTCTCAACATATTACAATCATGGTAATTAGGGAAGGATGAAAGAAATACAATACATTAGCATACATGAAATACATAAAATGTGATGTTAATGGAGAAAACTTACCCTAAGATAGTCCTCCTGCAGAACTTGTATAATGGCAGAACAGGTGTCTGGGATTATGAGGCCCAGAGCCTGGGGGGAGATGCCTGTCGTGAACTTCAAGTCCTGCAAACTTCTCCCTGTCGCCAGATAACGTAACGTGGCGATGAGCCTCTGCTCAGCACTGATGGATGGCAGAATTGGTCCCGCTGGAGCAACCAATTCTTGGTCCATGAACTCCTCCTCACACCGTTCATGGACTGGTCTTGGTCCAAAACAAGCAGACCAACACCAAGCGCACGCACAGCACGAACTCGACGACGAGAACGTCCAGGCGACATGGCTAGGAAACGGTCGTCTTATCAGAACGTACAGAACAGAACGCACTTTAGAACAGCAAGGCCTATAAATAACAAACTGAAAATCAGAAACGAACGGGCAAGAACGCACTGTAAAACAGATACGACCTGCCTAGACGCCCTGAAAGTCAAGATACGAACCCACAAGCACAAACTGAACCTCAGAAAACGAACTGAAAAGCACGAAGACTGAAAAGCGCGAATCGTCTCTTCCCAAACTTTTAATTCACACGCGGTAACGCAAGATCAGCAAAAGCAGCCCAAAGGGTGGCGCCAAGGAAATCGATCTTCCCCTTTATAGTGCCGTCGTACGTGCTGGACGTGACCGCGGAGAACAACGAGGAAATTGGCAAATGTCAGTGTGTACACATGGAAAGCTTGACAAGAAACTCGTCAAGGTTAACAAGAATCTCGTCGAAAAAAACGACGTGTTTTTTACGACGAGAAACTCGGCCGTGTGTACGAGGCTTCAGCAGTGGCGGCTGGTGCTCAAAATTTTTTGGGGGGGCGCAAACAAACTGAGAAAAAAAAAATCAATTGCCGCCACTGTGTCCATTAAACGCAGCCACTGTGCCCAAACGCCACCAGTTTGCCCCCTCAAATACAGCCAGTTTGTTTCCATATACAGCCAGTTTGTCCCCATATATATATAACCAGTGTGCCCCCATATATACAGCCAGTGTGCCCCCCATATACAGCCAGTGTGCCCCCATATACAGCCAGTGTGCTCCCATATACAGCCAGTGTGCTCCCATATACAACCAGTTTGTCCCCATATACAGCCAGTTCCCCCATATACAGCCAGTTCCCCCCATATACAGCCAGTTTGTCCCCCATATACAGCCATTTCCCCCCATATTCAGCCAGTTTGTCCCCCATATACAGTCAGTTCCCCCCAAATGCAGCCAGTTTGTCCCCCATATACAGCCAGTTCCCCCCAAATGCAGCCAGTGTGCCCCCATATACAGCCAGTTCCCCCCAAATGCAGCCAGTGTGCCCCCATATACAGCCAGTTCCCCCCATATTCAGCCAGTTTGTCCCCATATACAGCCAGTTCCCCCCAAATGCAGCCAGTTTGTCCCCCATAATACAGCCAGTGTGCCCCCATATTCAGCCAGTTTGTCCCCCATATACAGCCAGTTCCCCCCAAATGCAGCCAGTGTGCCCCCATATACAGCCAGTTCCCCCCATATTCAGCCAGTTTGTCCCCATATACAGCCAGTTCCCCCCAAATGCAGCCAGTTTGTCCCCCATAATACAGCCAGTGTGCCCCCATATTCAGCCAGTTTGTCCCCCATATACAGCCAGTTCCCCCCAAATGCAGCCAGTGTGCCCTCATATACAGCCAGTTCCCCCCAAATGCAGCTAGTGTGCCCCCATATACAGCCAGTTCCCCCCATATTCAGCCAGTTTGTCCCCATATACAGCCAGTTCCCCCCAAATGCAGCCAGTTTGTCCCCCATAATACAGCCAGTGTGCCCCCATATACAGCCAGTTTGTCCCCCATATACAGCCAGTTCCATCCAAATGCAGCCAGTGTGCCCCCATATACAGCCAGTTCCCCCCATATTCAGCCAGTTTGTCCCCATATACAGCCAGTTCCCCCCAAATGCAGCCAGTTTCCCCCATATACAGCCAGTTTGTCCCCCATATACAGCCAGTTCCCCCCATATTCAGCTAGTTTGTCCCCCATATACAGTCAGTTCCCTGCAAATGCAGCCAGTTTGTCCCCCATATACAGCCAGTTCCCCCAAATGCAGCCAGTGTGCCCCCATATATAGCCAGTTCCCCCCATATTCAGCCAGTTTGTCCCCCATATACAGCCAGTTCCCCCCAAATGCAGCCAGTGTGCCCCCATATACAGCCAGTTCCCCCCAAATGCAGCCAGTGTGCCCCCATATACAGCCAGTTCCCCCCAAATGCAGCCAGTGTGCCCCCATATACAGCCAGTTCCCCCAAATGCAGCCAGTGTGCCCCCATAAACAGCCAGTTCCCCCCATATTCAGCCAGTTTGTCCCCCATATACAGCCAGTTCCCCCCAAATGCAGCCAGTTTGTCCCCCATATACAGTCAGTTCCCCCCAAATGCAGCATGTTCCCCCCCCCAGCCCTGCACTTACCTTCCTCGGTCCGCGCCGTCCTCGATATGGTCTCCCGCCCTCGATGTCGCTTCAGCCAATCAGGTTGCTCTGATAGACACTTCCAAGCCACACCCACCGCCGGCCGCCGCTCTAATTCATATGACCAGCGCTCACCAGGAGGCCGGCCATATGAATAGTGGGCAGCGCGGCAGCGGTGACAATACATAGATTCATGCAATGCATGAATCTGTGTATTGTCTTTCAGTGGCGGTGCGGGAGCGAGAGGGGGCGGCGCTCCGGCGCCCTCTATGGACGCACCGCCACTGGGCTTCAGTCTATGATTTCGTCGCGGGAAGCTTAAAAGAACGAACAGAAACAGTTCTCCACCATTCTAGGTACAAAAGCAACAGCCCCAGAAGGTTCAGTGACACAACAAAAACAGAGTCTCTGTCTCTTTCAGTGGCGGTGCGTCCATAGAGGGCGCCGGAGCGCCGCCCCCTCTCGCTCCCACACCGCCACTGAAAGACAATACACAGATTCATGCATTGCATGAATCTATGTATTGTCACCGCTGCCGCGCTGCCCACTATTCATATGGCCGGCCTCCTGGTGAGCGCCGGCCATATGAATTAGAGCAGCGGCCGGCAGTGGGTGTGGCTTGGAAGTGCCTATCAGAGCCAGCGGCTCTGATAGGCTTTCCGAATACAGCTCTCACGCTGTATTCGGCTTCCAAAAACTCCTCCCAGGTACGCACGGGGGTGCGTTCCTTGGAGAAGACTGTGGAGGTTTCAGCCAATCAGGTTCACCGGATCTGGTTACCGGTGACCTGATTGGCTGAAGCGACATCGAGGGCGGGAGAACATATCGAGGACGGCGCGGACCGAGGAAGGTAAGTGCAGGGCTGGGGGGGGGGGAACAGGCTGCATTTGGGGGGAACTGACTGTGTATGGGGGACAAACTGGCTGCATTTGGGGGACACTGGCTGTATTATGGGGGACAAACTGGCTGTATATGGGGGGAACTGGCTGTATATGGGGGAAAAACTGGCTGAATATGGGGGCACACTGGCTGTATTATGGGGGACAAACTGGCTGCATTTGGGGGGAACTGGCTGTATATGGGGGCACACTGGCTGCATTTGGGGAGAACTGGCTGTATATGGGGGCACACTGGCTGTATTATGGGGGACAAACTGGCTGCATTTGGGGGGAACTGGCTGTATATGGGGACAAACTGGCTGAATATGGGGGGAACTGGCTGTATATGGGGGCACACTGGCTGCATTTGGGGGGAACTGGCTGTATATGGGGGCACACTGGCTGCATTTGGGGGGAACTGACTGTATATGGGGGACAAACTGGCTGCATTTGGGGGGAACTGGCTGTATATGGGGGCACACTGGCTGAATATGGGGGGAACTGGCTGCATATGGGGGACAAACTGGCTGTATATGGGGAAACTGGCTGTATATGGGGGACAAACTGGCTGAATATGGGGGGAACTGGCTGTATATGGGGGGCACACTGGCTGCATTTGGGGGGAACTGGCTGTATATGGGGGACAAACTGGCTGAATATGGGGGGAACAGGCTGTATATGGGGGACAAACTGGCTGAATATGGGGGAACTGGCTGTATATGGGGACAAACTGGCTGTATATGGGGGGAACTGGCTGTATATGGGGGACAAACTGGCTGAATATGGGGGCACACTGGCTGTATTATGGGGGACAAACTGGCTGCATTTGGGGGGAACTGGGTGTATATGGGGGCACACTGGCTGCATTTGGGGGGAACTGGCTGTATATGGGGGACAAACTGGCTGAATATGGGGGGAACTAGCTGTATATGGGGGCACACTGGCTGCATTTGGGGGGAACTGGCTGTATATGGGGGCACACTGGCTGCATTTGGGGGGAACTGGCTGTATATGGGGGACAAACTGGCTGCATTTGGGGGGAACTGACTGTATATGGGGGACAAACTGGCTGAATATGGGGGGAACTGGCTGTATATGGGGGACAAACTGGCTGTATATGGGGGGAACTGGCTGTATATGGGGACAAACTGGTTGTATATGGGAGCACACTGGCTGTATATGGGAGCACACTGGCTGTATATGGGGGCACACTGGCTGTATATGGGGGGCACACTGGCTGTATATATGGGGGCACACTGGTTATATATATATGGGGACAAACTGGCTGTATATGGAAACAAACTGGCTGTATTTGAGGGGGCAAACTGGTGGCGTTTGGGCACAGTGGCTGCGTTTAATGGGCACAGTGGCGGCAATTTTTAATTTTTTTTACAGTTTGTTTGCGCCCCCCAAAAATTTTGAGCACCAGCCGCCACTGGTCTCTTTTCATAAGTAAAACCAGGGATGCGGTAGAACAAGCGGTTTTAGGTGCTGATCCATAGTCTCCAAACGATACTCCGCATCTTCTCCTTCCTTGCGCCGGATCAACACCTTATCTGCATGAATGTGTCTCCCCAACATCCACTCTGCCTTGCAATATTTAAAGCGTTGAGAGGCCTTTGGAGAGCATGCCAGGTACCTGCAGGCATATGGAACTTGAATATGAGTCCATACGAAGTCATCGTACCAACGCTCCCGACACACTTCCACCTCATATAACAGCTCCTTCGATAAGTAGGGATACTCCCATCCGTACTCCGCTGCAACCTTTTGGCCAAATAGGCGCTGTAGTCTCGCCAAAGGAGGCATGGTAGCTCTGTCCCCTTCGCCAGGCAAAACTATACTGTCCGGGTGGCGAGGGACCTTGATCACACCTGGTCGGGGCATAGGTGCCCATAGCACTAGTCTCTGTTCCCCGGCACTAGATGCAGGTGGCACCGGGGATGTAGAGGTGTGTTTGGGACGGGACCCTTCTTCAGGCGCTGGTGCCTCCAACCGGGGTGTACTCTCCCCTGTAGACATGGGTGAATTCTGGGATTTACGGAATGAAGCAAGCGGTACTTTGTCCCAGCCCTTCTCGGCAAACAGGTCGTCTATGACGGTATCGTCTCCCAGGTTCGAGAGCGATTCCAGGTCGGAGGTGTCACACTCCTCCGTGGGTATGTAGCCCGTTGTAGAGACTGAGCCACTGTACCCCGTGGACTTGCTAGGCCATGCCTTCCCGACACCTCCGCCCCCACACCATGTCTCTTCGCCTGGCTTACCTCGGCCTTTTCTTGAAGCGGGAAGTCCGGAACCCTCGTCAATGGATCCATCCGGGCCTGGCGTAAGCGTGCGAGCCGGTCCACCCCCACCGCTGGTCGGGGCTACCACGCTGGTCTTTTTCCTCGGTGGTGGACGCTGCGAGACAGTGGCGACCGAGTCAGCATCCTCGGATTTCTCCCATTGAATTTTAACGACCTCCTCCGCGGTCGCTGCAGTGTACGCAGGGATGGCTCTCACAGCAGCGATTCCTCCTCTTTAAGTAGTGTTGCCTGAAGCCCGGCCAGGGTAGATGGTTCTCGGCCTTTCGACTGCCGGATCCACCTCGAACAGGAACTCCCCACAGGCCTCACATTGTCCGAACGGCTTCAATTGGCACACCAGTCCCGAACACCCGGGACAAATCACACCCAGGGCCTCTACGTCCATGCAAGAATACAGGGTGAATCAACCCCTTGGCTTCAGCCGGATTCCCGTGTCTGTTATGGGAGCAGCAGCAGTCAGCGTCGTGGTAGAAGGATGAACTGGAATCCACGAGGTATGTCCAAACATGGCGACCTGTTGCTGATCCATCGCACACTGCAGAGTTTTCGCGCCAATGTCCCACGTGTAGTCCCTTCACACGTATTGGACTCCTCCCCTTTGCTCCAGTTCGCGGGCTTTCTTCACTTTCCTTGGTTGAGCTACGCCCACAAACCAAGCGGCGGGGGTTGTGTCTGGTGCCGCAGTGCAATTAGAAGCCCCCACGTGTACTACTTCACACGGCTGAGCTTCCCCCCGTTCACCGCTCTTCCTGCGCGGGCCGTTCCCTTCTTGGGGTCATTTCCACGACTTCGAGCAGGGCTGCACTTTGGCCTATTCGTTTAACTCTTCCAGCAGACACGTTCAATACTGTGATGCACAACACAATACCGGACCCGAGCCCCCACGTGTAGCGACCACCCCTCCACTCCCCTCTGTTAATTCAGCTCGCAATGTCTCTTGTCTAGGGGTACTTGATAGGTGAGAGAGCGGGTGAGCTACGCCTGGCTTCCACCACAGGTGCACATGTGGTATTAGCAATGTCCCTGCTGCGTAATACCTTTGGGTCTGTGCTGGGCATCCGGATCCTCCCTCCGAGAGTCACCGTGAACTTCGTCTGCCAGGAACTGAGCCCCACACCATTAAAGTCCAACACTCCTTTATTTCAGAACATAACATTAGGATTCCCTTGAAGACAGAACAGAAAAGGAGGTGTGGGTGCGAATAGGCCCAGACACAATTGGGTTCTCCACTCTCCTCCCTGAGAGTGGGCTATGGTCTCCGCACGAGGGAAAATCTCCTTCCAGGCGGTCTCCGACAAGAGACTCACCCGTCACCGGCAGTCTGCTGCACCGGGTCTTCAGATGCGGAGCTCTCCCCGGTCCATTGCGCCCACCTTGGATTCAGGCATCCATCCCCGGAGTACCTTAGGATTCTTCCCTCGCGGAACTCAGTGTTGGGCACTGATCCCCGGACCTCCGTCCAAGTAGAGTACCTCACGCCAGGCTAAAGGTGCTTGGGATGGAACACGACCTCCGACTGTCCTCTAGGCCTAGGCCGCCTAGAGGACCGACACGAACCACTGCCCTCAGGCTGAAGGTGCCTGGGACTCCAACCCTGTGACAAAATGGCCACCTCCCTTTATACCCTCCCCGGCATGCACAGCGTGTTCCCCGCCCCACTGCACGGATGCCGGGAGAGGACAAAAGGGAGAAACGACCAGCGATGCTTCCACCCCAGCCCAGGGCGACAGCGCCACCCACTGGGCTGTGGGGAATTACACACCACCAATGTCCCTGCCAAGTTCAAATTTAACCCCGGGAAAGTACCTACCCGCTACACACTTATGAATCAATACAACACATTATAGTAAACACTTACTTTTGTTGTTGTCTCACAAATGTGTATAGGTTGCAACTATAAAGTCCCAAAACTCTTTTCCCAGTCATATTTTTATGATGATCGGTGTATTTACTGTATATATATATATATATATATATATATATATATATATATATATATATATATATATATTTATAATATATATAATATATAATATATCTTCTTTTTTATTTCTGAAAGGGTTATACCATTGAAATCCTGTCAGTGTAACATGTTACTAAATAGGCAGTCCACGCACCCCCAACCCCGCTCTGCTGATCCCTGCTGAGTACGCGGATGACAGGTCCGTCTGCTCACTGTGCTGAGCAGAGACGGACCCAGTCCCGCTCTCCTCTATGGTGAAATCGGATGAAAACGGACCGCCTGTCCGTTTTCATCTGATCCCATCTGATCCAACAGACAGATGGAAAATAGGACCACATTCCGTCTGGATTTGGCGGATAGGATTCAATCAGATAGCAGCAGGTGTTTGGGGGAGGAGTAGGTCAGGGCTCAGGTCGCTTTTTTTTTTTTTTTTTGGACTGTCACTTAAAGAGTTGGGGAATTAGGCCATGAGGTCTGCTATTTGTCTTCTCAGATGTGCTAATTCTACCCCTACACTTATTTCTGTTCTTTTTTGTGTTGTGACTCGAGTCCCTGTATCTTTTCTTGTTTAATATTTTTATTAGATTTTACAAGTAAATAGCAAGTATAATGAACATTACATTCTGATCAAGTATAGAATTGTAAATAAATACAGCAATCACTAAAAATACATATTGAAAGAAAAGTAGTAGAGGATAAACCTCATTAACAATTATATCAATACAAATAGAGGTATAAAAGATTAGAGCAATGAAAATAAGCAATATTAAGGATAGAATATCTTGCCTCCAGACCATCCGCTCACCCCAAAAGGGAGCAAGCTGTGAGCAGATGGGGACACGATTAAGTATGAGAGAGTATGCTGGATTATCCAGAAGGATACACCAGAGGAATGTTGTCACACCTCAATTGTTTAGTTAAAGACCTTTCTAACAAATCTTTAACACACAAAGATATTTAGTGATTGATAAAGTTAAACTTAAAAAGTATATATATAAGTCATGTAATGGACATCGCATGTGTATAAAATCCGTATTACACAAGTAACAAAACTAACCAGAGCAGAAAGACAGAAGAAGTACAGAGAGAAGAAGAAGAAATATGGGAGAAAAGTAAAATATATAGAAAAGAAGGTATGGGTATAGAAAAATAGAGATAAAGGTAAAGGTTGTCTCCCTGGGTGGCGGTCCAGTCAGATCAAGGCCCCGTTTAACTATTATATTAATAGATAAACATTAAAGTATTTCAACAAGGCATCAACAATAATTGATCAAAATCTGGGGGTAAGAAGTGTTTAATCCATGGTTTCCATATTTTATTGTATGTAGTAATGTTGTTATCTTCAATAGCAGACATTTTGGAAAAGATAAGGGCTCTGTTAATTCTATGTTTAGTTTCAGCCACAACTAAAGTTTGGGTTTTCCAGGCCTTAGCTATAGATTGTTTAGCCGCCGTGGTGAGATGTAGTAGTAATTTGAATTGTGATTTATTCAATTCAGGAGGTTTGAGGTTGAGGAGAGCCAGTGCTGGGTCTGGCGAGATTGGTATTTCCAAGGCCGTAGAGGCCATGTTAAATATCTTACTCCAGAAGGATTGAACGATTGGACATTGTCACCAAATATGGAAATGCGTGCCCGGTTCAGAACAGCCTCTGAAACATAAATTTGGGTACATGGGGGCAAATTTGGCAATCCTGGCTGGAACCAGGTACCATCGAGAAAGGACCTTATAATTTGTTTCCAACGCGAAACAGTTTGGCGAGGAATGCTTAGTAGCTGACCATATATTATCCCATTCACTTTTACTGAATGTTCTATCCATGTCATGTGCCCATTTAGTCGTATAGGATGGTAAAGTATCGTCAGATGTAGAATTGATGCGTTTATACAAAAGTGATATTAATCCTCTAGTATGGGGATCACTGTTACAGATACGTTCAAATTGAGTCATTTGGTTAAGAGGGGATCCCGTATCAACGAGGGGTGTATAAAAGTTCTTAATTTGTAGATAGCGGAAGAGCTCCTTCATGGGGAGTTTGTATATATCACATAATGTTGGGAACGTAAGAATGTCATTGGAGGAAACTAGATTGTGAAATTGAAGTAGGTTTCTTTTGGACCAAGCTGCAAATGATAGGGGGAATTTCCAGGCGGGATAAAATTAGGGATTTCTAAGAAAAGAGAGTAGAGGGTTATAAGTGGATTGTAGGCTTTTTGTGGATCTATATTTGTCCCAGATAGCTATAGAATGTTTGGTTACGGGGTTAGATAAGTTTAGTCTATCTTTAGGAGCTAACCAGAGCAAATTATTCACTGAAATGGGGTCAATATCCACTGATTCAATCGCTACCCATAGAGGGGATTCTGTTGTAGAATGGTACTTGGGGAGTTGTGCTAGCTGAGCAGCAAAGTAGTATGAGGAAAAGTTAGGTATTCCCAAACCACCTTTCAATTTATCAAGATAAAGAGTCGATCTGGGTATACAGGGTTTTGTAGAGCCCCATATAAAAGACATCACTCTCTTTTGAGTGAGTCTCAAGAAGTAAGGAGGTATATGTATGGGGAGAACTCGGAATAGGTAAAGGAACTTTGGTAAGATTGATATCTTGGTAGCGTTAATCCTCCCAATCCAAGATAAAGGGAGAGAAGACCATTGTTTCATCAGATTAGTAGTTGACTTCAATAAGGGTAAGTAGTTAGCTGAAAATAAGTCGGGTATAGAAGAAGTGAGTTGGACTCCGAGATATGAAATATGGTGCAATTCCCAATTGAAAGGTAAAGACGTTTGAGCTTGTTGTAACTCAGATGGCGAAAGGGAAATATTAAGGGCATTAGATTTGGCATGATTAACACACAATCCAGAAATCTTTGCAAATTTGTCTAAAGTATTTACTAGATTTGGGGCTGACACATGGGGATGGGATAAAAAAATCAGGATGTCATCTGCAAAAAGACTCAATTTGTGGTGATGTCCACCTAATTCTACTCCTTTGATATTAGGGTTATCTCTAATAATACATGCTAAGGGTTCAATAAGTAGGGCAAAAAGCAAAGGGGATAGAGGGCAACCCTGTCTAGTACCTCTCCTAATATCTATCATAGCTGATTTGTAACCCATATATTTAATATAAGCTTTCGGAGTGCTGTATAGTGAGGAGACCCAAGTTAAGAAATGTTCCCCAAAACCCCATTTTTGAGGAGTATATTGTAGATATGGCCAGCTGATTGAGTCAAACGCCTTCCTAATGTCTAATGATATAAGGCAAGTTGGGATACGTCTTTTTTTGGCGGCATGAATTAATAAAAGTGCTCTTCTGACATTATCCCCTGCTTGACGCAAGGGCATTGTAACGGCACCCCAATATAAAGGAGTAAAACGCCGTTTACGATGTTCCCTCTCCTAGACACACATCCACTCGCTACCAATATCCACAGCCAAACGACCCTTTCCCATAGGACCCGATCCCCTTAGAAGGACGAGACGCACTCTGTCTTCTTCTGTAATAGGAATTTCTTTATTATTGAGAAACATTGTAACTTTATACACAATTCAATACACCTGATTTAACATGAACTAGGGCCCAGCTCCACCCACACATCCCAAGACTCAACACCTCATCCTGACGTCTGCTAGGCTTCAAAAGATCCCACACAATACACATCTTCTCACAAAGGGTTGGCAGCCAGTCTGTCTGGCACTTTACAATACACACAAGGACAGACTTAATGAACAATAGAATGCAAAACACCTTAATTCCTCACAGCAATGATTACATAACCCCCACACACAGTATACATCCAATCTATATACAATGTATATACAGCCTTGAATATGACTATCACAGACCATATCGGGGGTTTCTTTTATTCACCCTGTGTCCAAAGTGA
The DNA here is from genome assembly GCA_029206835.1 of Rana muscosa. Taxonomy (NCBI): domain Eukaryota; kingdom Metazoa; phylum Chordata; class Amphibia; order Anura; family Ranidae; genus Rana; species Rana muscosa. The sequence continues at coordinate 125,398 of JARGYO010005578.1, read as the reverse complement.
CCCCACTGTCACACATCTCCCCTTTCGGCAGGGGACTAACAGAGGAGGGGACCCCAGACGGGTCTACTCCGAAGTTAGTCCATGGGTCCATTCTTCCAATGCTGGTATCCACCCAGTACCACAAATGAATTGCTCCAAGCAGAGCATTACTTATCCAGCCAACCTCTGCCTCTCTCAGAGAACATACCCGCCGCTGGGGAGAAGACAGGGTGACTGGGCTCAGTCCGTCATGCTGTTGGGGATCTGGGTCGACTGCCCGGCATCCCTGGGGTATACAAGTGGAGACTGAAGTCCCATCCACTTGTGGTAGGTGGAAGTCCCCCAGTGCTTGCAAAGCAAGGCTGACATCCTCCTGTCTCAGTGTCACACCATTTTCTGGGGTTGTGTCAGTGAGGACTGAAGTCCCATCTACTACCACAGGAACTCCCTCTTCTGTTAGTTGAGAGCAGAGGCCCGTGGCACTCGGCTCTGTTGCCAGCTCTTCTGCTGGGTTGCTGTGAGTGGAGACCGCAGTCCCATCCACCGATATCCGCTCAAGTGGCAGTTGTGTGCAGCGGCCAGTAGCATTCTGCCCTGCTGCCAGTGATTCAGCTGGGGGTGAAAGCTTTACCCCCTCAGCTTGTTGCTGGAGAGAGGGGCCAACTGCCCCGGCTCCCTGAAACTCCCCAGTTGTTTCCGGTGCTGGGCAGAGGTTGCTATCACTCTGCCCTGTTGCCAGCACTTCTGCTGGGGACTCCACACCATCTGCTCTGGCTAGCTGTTGGGGAGGGAAAATGGCTGCTTCTCCTCCCTGCATCTCTGAAATCCACTCAGAAAGAGGAACCATCACCTTCTCAACTCGGGCCTCCAAAACTGCCACGGGTGTAGAGCAGGGGTCTGCAGTACTTTGTCCTGCTGTCAGTACTTGAGCGGACGATGCATAATCCATAACATCCTCTGAACAGTCCCTTAAGTCCATACCTTCTGTAATCTGTGGCTGGGGAGATGAGCCAACTGCCCTAGCTCCCTGGAACTCCATATCATCCACTTCGGCTTTAGGGAGGGCAATCTTCAGCTTTTCCACTGCCGATTCTTCAGCCAGGCTAGCTCCCTGGAACTCTGTATCATTCACTTCGGCTTTAGGGATGGCCATCTTCAGATTTTCCACTGCTGATTCTTCAGCCAGGATTTCATAGTTGTCAACTGGTATTTCCTGATAGTCCCAGGCAAAGGGAGCCCCACCCTGCTGCTGAGCAGATTCTAGCAGCTGTCTGTAGGCGATCTCCTATTGTCGTATTTCCGCCATTCTCCACTCATGTTGCCGCTCTAGTTCTCTCTTTTGTCGCGCATCCTGCAGCTGGATGCCTCTAATGGCTTCCTGAATGGCGGTCTCTGATGGGTTAGCACCATATAATGCCAATCACTGTCGCACTCGTTGCTGAAACAAATCTTCAACTGACCGGGGTCCTGCATCACCATCTCTCTGGTCCATCTCGGCTCTCAAGTAAGTCTTTCAGCGTGACTTTCCTGCAGGCTGCATAGCTGGTCATTCACTGTGGTGGCTTGGAGTAACCCAGGAACTGGAGGGAAAATCCTGCTGCTGCCAACCAATGTAACAGCACCCCAATATCAAGGAGTAAAACGCTGTTTACGATGTTCCCTCTCCTAGACACACATCCACTCGCTACCAATATCCACAGCCAAACGACCCTTTCCCATAGGACCCGATCCCCTTAGAAGGACGAGACGCACTCTGTCTTCTTCTGTAATAGGAATTTCTTTATTATTGAGAAACATTGTAACTTTATACACAATTCAATACACCTGATTTAACATGAACAAGGGCCCAGCTCCACCCACACATCCCAAGACTCAACACCTCATCCTGACGTCTGCTAGGCTTCAAAAGATCCCACACAATACACATCTTCTCACAAAGGGTTGGCAGCCAGTCTGTCTGGCACTTTACAATACACACAAGGACAGACTTAATGAACAATAGAATGCAAAACACCTTAATTCCTCACAGCAATGATTACATAACCCCCACACACAGTATACATCCAATCTATATACAATGTATATACAGCCTTGAATATGGCTATCACAGACCATATCGGGGGTTTCTTTTATTCACCCTGTGTCCAAAGTGACCCCACTGTCACACATCTCCCCTTTCGGCAGGGGACTAACAGAGGAGGGGACCCCAGACGGGTCTACTCCGAAGTTAGTCCATGGGTCCATTCTTCCAATGCTGGTATCCACCCAGTACCACAAATGAATTGCTCCAAGCAGAGCATTACTTATCCAGCCAACCTCTGCCTCTCTCAGAGAACATACCCGCCGCTGGGGAGAAGACAGGGTGACTGAGCTCAGTCCGTCATGCTGTTGGGGATCTGGGTCGACTGCCCGGCATCCCTGGGATATACAAGTGGAGACTGAAGTCCCATCCACTTGTGGTAGGTGGAAGTCCCCCAGTGCTTGCAAAGCAAGGCTGACATCCTCCTGTCTCAGTGTCACACCATTTTCTGGGGTTGTGTCAGTGAGGACTGAAGTCCCATCTACTACCACAGGAACTCCCTCTTCTGTTAGTTGAGAGCAGAGGCCCGTGGCACTCGGCTCTGTTGCCAGCTCTTCTGCTGGGTTGCTGTGAGTGGAGACCACAGTCCCATCCACCGATATCCGCTCAAGTGGCAGTTGTGTGCAGCGGCCAGTAGCATTCTGCCCTGCTGCCAGTGATTCAGCTGGGGGTGAAAGCTTTACCCCCTCAGCTTGTTGCTGGAGAGAGGGGCCAACTGCCCCGGCTCCCTGAAACTCCCCAGTTGTTTCCGGTGCTGGGCAGAGGTTGCTATCACTCTGCCCTGTTGCCAGCACTTCTGCTGGGGACTCCACACCATCTGCTCTGGCTAGCTGTTGGGGAGGGAAAATGGCTGCTTCTCCTCCCTGCATCTCTGAAATCCACTCAGAAAGAGGAACCATCACCTTCTCAACTCGGGCCTCCAAAACTGCCACGGGTGTAGAGCAGGGGTCTGCAGTACTTTGTCCTGCTGTCAGTACTTGAGCGGGCGATGCATAATCCATAACATCCTCTGAACAGTCCCTTAAGTCCATACCTTCTGTAATCTGTGGCTGGGGAGATGAGCCAACTGCCCTAGCTCCCTGGAACTCCATATCATCCACTTCGGCTTTAGGGAGGGCAATCTTCAGCTTTTCCACTGCCGATTCTTCAGCCAGGCTAGCTCCCTGGAACTCTGTATCATTCACTTCGGCTTTAGGGATGGCCATCTTCAGATTTTCCACTGCTGATTCTTCAGCCAGGATTTCATAGTTGTCAACTGATATTTCCTGATAGTCCCAGGCAAAGGGAGCCCCACCCTGCTGCTGAGCAGATTCTAGCAGCTGTCTGTAGGCGATCTCCTATTGTCGTATTTCCGCCATTCTCCACTCATGTTGCCGCTCTAGTTCTCTCTTTTGTCGCGCATCCTGCAGCTGGATGCCTCTAATGGCTTCCTGAATGGCGGTCTCTGATGGGTTAGCACCATATAATGCCAATCACTGTCGCACTCGTTGCTGAAACAAATCTTCAACTGACCGGGGTCCTGCATCACCATCTCTCTGGTCCATCTCGGCTCTCAAGTAAGTCTTTCAGCGTGACTTTCCTGCAGGCTACATAGCTGGTCATTCACTGTGGTGGCTTGGAGTGTCCCAGGAACTGGAGGGAAAATCCTGCTGCTGCCAACCAATGTAACAGCACCCCAATATCAAGGAGTAAAACGCCGTTTACGATGTTCCCTCTCCTAGACACACATCCACTCGCTACCAATATCCACAGCCAAACGACCCTTTCCCATAGGACCCGATCCCCTTAGAAGGACGAGACGCACTCTGTCTTCTTCTGTAATAGGAATTTCTTTATTATTGAGAAACATTGTAACTTTATACACAATTCAATACACCTGATTTAACATGAACAAGGGCCCAGATCCACCCACACATCCCAAGACTCAACACCTCATCCTGACGTCTGCTAGGCTTCAAAAGATCCCACACAATACACATCTTCTCACAAAGGGTTGGCAGCCAGTCTGTCTGGCACTTTACAATACACACAAGGACAGACTTAATGAACAATAGAATGCAAAACACCTTAATTCCTCACAGCAATGATTACATAACCCCCACACACAGTATACATCCAATCTATATACAATGTATATACAGCCTTGAATATGGCTATCACAGACCATATCGGGGGTTTCTTTTATTCACCCTGTGTCCAAAGTGACCCCACTGTCACAGGCATGAAGCCAGTTTGGTCACGATGGATAAGTTTACCTATAATGCTATTTAATCTAGTTGCCAGGATCTTAGCTAATAACTTAATGTCTAGATTTAAAAGAGATATGAGGCGGTAATTAGACCAAGAGGTAGTGTCAGATTTAGGTTTGGGAATCATTGCTATGATGGAAGTTAGTGTTTCGGTTTTGAACGAATGACCAGCTAACAAAGAATTGAAGGCTCTAGTCAATAGAGGCGTTAAAATTGAATCAAATTGTTTGTAGTATAGTGCAGAAAACCCGTCGGGGCCCGGTCTCTTGTGAGGCTTCAATTCTTTAATAGCAGCTTTAACTTCCAAGGCCGTTATGGGACTCTCCAAATATTCACACTGTTCAGGTGTCATTGTGGGAAGTTTAACATCTGAGAACAACGTGTCTGCTTTGTTTTTATCAAAGATTAAGCCAGGGTCATAAAGCTTAGCTAATTTAGATCGAAAGATTTCCAAGATCTTTAATGGGTTACTGGTGTATGCATCTCTGGAGGTTCTAAGGCGGAATGCAGTCTGTGAACGATCAATAGACTTGAGGCTGCGGGCCATAGGGGTATCGGGCTTATTGGCTTTGCGGTATTGGGTATGTTGCCGCTTGCGTAAGAGTTTGTCTGCCGAATCTGTCAGAAAAAGATCCAACTCAAGCCGGGCCTTTTCCAATTTAGTGTTAGTGTTTGCATTCGGGGCAGCTTGATGAGCCAAATGACAAGCGTTAAAATTTGCTTCAAGTTTGGTGAACAGAATCTTGCGATCTCTTTTAATAGATCTCGCCTTTTGTATCAAGCTGCCCTGAATGACAGATTTATGGGCTTCCCATAGTGTAAGGGCAGAGACATCAGCAGTGTCATTAAATGAGATATAATCATTAAGAGCCAATTCAATATCTAAGCGGTGTGAGGGGTGAGTTAGGATGGAGTCGTTAATACACCAAGTGGTGTCGTGTGACCTAGGTATTGGAGAGGTAATTGTAGCAGTAACCGCACAATGGTCTCTCCATGGAAATGGGATTATATTAGAGGATATTACTTCAGGGAGCATACTAGAGGGGAGGAAAATATGGTCTATTCGTGAAAAGGATTTGTGTGGATAAGAATAATGTGTAAAATTTCTGGAAGTTGGTTTAAGTTCCCGCCAGGTATCAACAAAATTAAAAGAAGTAAGTAGAGATTGGAAGGACCGTTTATGGGTAGGAGAGTTAGGAGATGACGGGGATTTATCCAAGAAGGGATAGATGGTAGTATTGGAGTCGCCACATAATATTATTGTTCCAAATTTATGTGATTCGATTAGTTGGAAAAGATGTGATAGAAAAGCTTCAGGATGCTTATTTGGGGCGTAATACGAAACTAATGTGACTTCAGTATCAGCAATAAAGCCTGTTAATAAAACATATCTACCCTCAGGGTCACATATTTGTGTATTAAGGGTAAATGGTGTAGAGCGGTGGAACCCAATCAGGGACCCACGTTGCTTAGTTGTAGCTGAAGCTGTGTAGAATTGAGGGTAGGAGGAGGAAAGAAATTTAGGGGAGGCGTTATTGATAAAGTGTGTTTCTTGAAGGAAAATGATGTGAGCTTTTCTAGCTGAAAAGGAACGTAGAGCTTTAGTTCTTTTTTGTGGAACGTTGAAGCCTTGTACATTTAAGGACAAAATGTTTATGGGGGCCATGACATAGTAAGGGTAAGTTTTATGTAAGGGTTAATAAAACCCATATTAGGAGTTCGAACTGCCACCAAGGGAGACAGAAGAGGAGAAGAAATGAAAGACAGAAAAGAAAGAATAAAGAAGAAACCAAATAAATAGGTAGCCCTAATGACTGCATTTAATGTCATAAAATAATGATGTACTAGTAGGGCGCAGGAACATTTCGGAGAGATAACAAAAAATCTCAGAGGGGTTCCATGGTCACCGACTGACTCCTGCATAATAGTAGCAGGAGTCAGGGGGTATGTAGGGGGCCGCAAGAAGTTCCGGAGGGAAAAACAACGCCGGAGAACACTTAAGTATTATAATAGTAAACTTATATATTTCTCTATCAATAAGACTGGAGATGCAATAAACAAAAGAGAGAGAGAAAGGAAACATACCAACGTCTGGAATTATGTTGAGTCAATATTTAGACGAATGCGTCCACAAGGAGGCTAGAAAATATTGATCTTAACACTTGTGAAGCAAACCGTCTACTCAAGTGAAATAATTAATAAACAAGCTTGCAAATGTAGGGGAAAGAAAAAAAAAAAAGGGGAGGGGGAGTATAATCTATCTATATCAATGACCATATAAATCAAGGAAATAGACTTACAGGTCCTTCTCAAAAAATTAGCATATTGTGATAAAGTTCATTATTTTCTGTAATGTACTGATAAACATTAGACTTTCATATATTTTAGATTCATTACACACAACTGAAGTAGTTCAAGCCATTTCTTGTTTTAATATTGATGATTTTGGCATACAGCTCATGACAACCCAAAATTCCTATCTCAAAAAATTTGCATATCATGAAAAGGTTCTCTAAACGAGCTATTAACCTAATCATCTGAATCAACTAATTAACTCCAAACACCTGCAAAAGATTCCTGAGGCTTTTAAAAACTCCCAGCCTGGTTCATTACTCAAAACCGCAATCATGGGTAAGACTGCCGACCTGACTGCTGTCCAGAAGGCCATCATTGACACCCTCAAGCAAGAGGGTAAGACACAGAAAGACATTTCTGAACGAATAGGCTGTTCCCAGAGTTCTGTATCAAGGCACCTCAGTGGGAAGTCTGTGGGAAGGAAAAAGTGTGGCAGAAAACGCTGCACAACGAGAAGAGGTGACCGGACCCTGAAGAAGATTGTGGAGAAGGACCGATTCCAGACCTTGGAGGATGTGCGGAAGCAGTGGACTGAGTCTGGAGTAGAAACATCCAGAGCCACCGTGAACAGGCGTGTGCAGGAAATGGGCTACAGGTGCCGCATTCCCCAGGTCAAGCCACTTTTGAACCAAAAACAGCGGCAGAAGCGCCTGACCTGGGCTACAGAGAAGCAGCACTGGACTGTTGCTCAGTGGTCCAAAGTACTTTTTTCGGATGAAAGCAAATTTTGCATGTCATTCGGAAATCAAGGTGCCAGAGTCTGGAGGAAGACTGGGGAGAGGGAAATGCCAAAATGCCTGAAGTCCAGTGTCAAGTACCCACAGTCAGTGATGGTCTGGGGTGCCATGTCAGCTGCTGGTGTTGGTCCACTGTGTTTTATCAAGGGCAGGGTCAATGCAGCTAGCTATCAGGAGATTTTGGAGCACTTCATGCTTCCATCTGCTGAAAAGCTTTATGGAGATGAAGATTTCATTTTTCAGCACGACCTGGCACCTGCTCACAGTGCCAAAACCACTGGTAAATGGTTTACTGACCATGGTATTACTGTGCTCAATTGGCCTGCCAACTCTCCTGACCTGAACCCCATAGAGAATCTGTGGGATATTGGGAAGAGAAAGTTGAGAGACGCAAGACCCAACACTCTGGATGAGCTTAAGGCCGCTATCGAAGCATCCTGGGCCTCCATAACACCTCAGCAGTGCCACAGGCTGGTTGCCTCCATGCCACGCCGCATTGAAGCAGTCATTTCTGCAAAAGGATTCCCGACCAAGTATTGAGTGCATAACTGAACATAATTATTTAACCACTTCAATACAGGGCTTTTTGTACCTATTCAATACCGGGCCTATTTTGGCACTTCTCTCCTACATGTACAAATCATCATTCTTTTGCTAGGAAATTACTCAGAACTTCCAAACATTATACATGTTTTTTTAGCAGACACCCTAGGGAATAAAATGACGGTCATTGCAACATTTTTTCTTGCACAATATTTACGCAATAATTTTTCAAACGTCTTTTTTTTAAAAAAAAAATGGTTTCATGAATTAAAAAATAACAAAACAGTAAAGTTAGCCCAATTTTTGGGGAAAATATGAAAGATAATGTTACGCCGAGTAAATAGATACCTAACATGTCACGCTTTAAAATTGCGCACACTCATGGAATGGCGCCAAACTTCGGTACTTAAAAATCTCCATAGGCGACGCTTTAATTTTTTTTACAGGTTACCAGGTTAGAATTACAGAGGAGGTCTAGTTCTAGAATTGTTGCACGCGCTCTAACGCACGCGGTGATACCTCACATGCGTGGTTTGAACAGCGTTTACATATGTGGGCGACTTACGTGTGCATTCGCTTCTGATCGCGAGCTACCGGGGACAGGGGCGTTTTATTTATTTATTTTTTATTTATTTATTTATTTTACTTATTTATTTATTTTGTTACAATGATTTTACTTTTTTTTTTTTTTTGATCACTTTTATTCCTATTTCAAGTAATGTAAACATCCCTTGTAATAGGAATGTGTGTGACAGGTTCTCTTTATTGAGAGATGCGGGGTCAATAAGACCCCACATCTCTCCTCCAGGCTGGAAAGCATGAGATCAGTGAATTTTTTTTCACTGATTTCATACTTACAGCCGCAATGGCGGCTTTGTTTACATTTGAGACCCGGGCGTGACGTCATCACATCGCGCCCGGGCCTCCGACGATCATAGAGATGACTGGTGACCAAAAATAAAATAAAAACACTTGTCTCAAAAATGTAAATGTAATATAGACCTTCTGGCTGACTAAAACAATAAATAAATACCTAAATTTATATTTTATAAGTACAATATAATATGCATATAAATTAAATAAATAGACATATTTGTCAGTAAGGAGACAAAAAAAAAAACTAGAAACACTTGTCTCAAAAATGTAAATGAAATATAAACCTTCTGGCTGACTAAAACAATAAATAAATACCTAAATTTATATTTCATAAGTACAATATAATATGCATATAAATTAAATAAATAGACATATTTGTCAGTAAGGAGACAAAAAAAATAAAAAAATAAAAACTAGAAACACTTGTCTCAAAAATGTAAATGAAATATAGACCTTCTGGTTGACTAAAACAATAAATAAATACCTAAATTAATATTTCATAAGTACAATATAATATGCATATAAATTAATAAATAGACATATTTGTCAGTAAGGAGACGAGCCAAAAAAAAAAAAAACTAGAAACACTTGTCTCAAAAATGTAAATGAAATATAAACCTTCTGGCTGACTAAAACAATAAATAAATACCTAAATTTATATTTCATAAGTACAATATAATAGGCATATATAATATGCATATAAATTAAAGAAATAGACATATTTGTCAGTAACGAGACAAAAAAAAAACAAAAAAAAACAACACTTGTCACAAGAAATATAAGTGAAATACAAACCTTCTGGTTGACCTGTTTACTAAATCATTAAATAATACCTAGATTAATATATCATTAATGGGAAAGCGTATTAAAAAAAAAAAAATAATAATAATAATGGAGAACAGGATTCTAACTCTTCAATCAGAGATAGTGTAATGCTTTTCAGAATAAAGCATTGGGGCTAGTACCCTATAAAAAGGGAGAAACGTGGATAAGATTAATGAAAGTTGAACAATCAATCCATTGAGTCGACATTTATCGGTGCCTGACTATCAAAACGTCCTCGTTTATGAAGATTCTGTCTGGTATAACCAGAGGGGTTTGGGTCCAAGTCGGTTTCATTTGGAGGTGATCTAGAAGCCGTTCGTCTACGAGGTTGCTCCTTAGTAGTGATGAGCCGAACACCCCCGGGTTCGGTTCGCACCAGAACCCGCGAACGGACCGGAAGTTCGAACGAACATTAGAACCCTATTAAATACAATGGATGCGAACGTTCGAATTCTAAAGTGCTAATTATAACAACTATTATGCATGTTATTGTCCTAAAAAGGGTTTGGGAACCCGGGTTCTGCACCAGGGGACATGTATAAATGCAAAAAGAAGTTTTAAAAACGGTCGTTTTTCGGGAGCAGTCATTTTAATGATGCATAAAGTGAAAAAAAAAAAGTCAAATATTCCTTTAAATATCGTACCTGGGGGGTGTCTAAAGTATGCCTGTGAAGTGCCACGTGTTTCCCGTGTTTAGAACTGTCCCTGCACAAAATGACACTTCTAAAGGAAAAAAAAGCCATTTAAAACTGCTTGCGGCTTTAATGTAATGTCTGGTCCCGGTAATATGGATGAAATTCTTTAAGAAAAATGGCATAGCTACCCCATGACCCCCCCCCCCCCCTACCCCAGCCCATTACCAGCCCCTTTGGGTCTTGTATGGATATTAAGGGGAACCCCGCACATAAAATAAAAAAGGCCCTATATACTCTGAACAGCCGTATACAGGCGGTGCATACAAGACAGGGACTGTAGGTTTGTTCTTATGTAGAATCTGTTTGTAATTTTGAACAGGTACATTGTTGAAGTGTAGCTCCAGCCCAAAAATCTATTTTTAAACTTTTTGGAAAACATAGGTAAGGGTTATCACCCCTGTAACATTTGTTTTGCTGTCTGTGCCCCTGTTCAGAACATTTCACCTCACTTTCCGTCCCAATGACAACTGTTTTTGAAATGTGGTGTTTTTCTTGAAACAAGGATTGCTGATAAAGCATCAGTACAGAGGAGACACCTTTCTCCCATATTTATTCTTACAGGAGAGAATTTTCCTTCCTAGTGGTAGATTTCCTCTCACTTCCTGTTGTCTTCTTGCGTTTGCAAGTAGGAGTCGTTTGTAAGTTGGATGTTTGAAAGTAGGGACCTGCCGTATATACTCTGCAGAAATAGGCCCCTTAGTTGTTGGTGTTGGCACAACACTGTAAGCACTCACAGTTACTCTTGGTTGGTGCTGGAACGCCCTGCTGTCAACTATTATATCAGGAATTTTAATTACATATAATTGTTGAACAGTGGTAGTAAAAATTGGGCCTTTGATGGTGGTGCTGGTGCCACAACACTGTAAGCCCTGACAGTTACTCTTGGTGGGTGCAGCAATGGGCCCTGCTGTGAATTATTAGATCAAGAATTGTAATTACATGCCCCTGTTGAACAGGGGCTGAAAAATTGGGCCTTAGGCACTGGTGGCACAACACTGCAACCCCTCACAGATACTGTACTTGGAGCACAGCAATGAGCCCTGTTGCAAAGTATTGCTTCAAAAATTGTAATGACACGCCCCTGTTAAACAGGGGCTGAAAAATTGGGCCTTAGGCACTGGTGGCACAACACTGCAACTCCTCACAGATACTGTACTTGGAGCACAGCAATGAGCCCTGTTGCAAAGTATTGCTTCAAAAATTGTAATTACACGCCCCTGTTAAACAGGGGCTGAAAAATTGGGCGTTAGGCACTGGTGGCGGCACCCATAAACAAAAATGATCTTCCAAGCTATCATCATCAATCGTATCATTGAGGACTCGGAGGAGGAGGATAGCCAGTCAACATAACAGCACAGGCACTCAGCATCAGCATCAGTCTTGAAGGGATGTGACATTTTAAAATCAATTAGTCTGTTATATCAGCATCAGGTGTGTGGTAGCTGGTGGTGATCCAAGACTGGTTCATCTTGATGAAAGTCAGTCGATCAACCGAGTCGGTGGACAGGCGCACCCTGTGATCCGTGACAAATCCTCCAGCAGCACTGAATGTGCGTTCCGAAAGAACGCTGGATGCAGGACAGGCCAGTAGCTCAATTGCATACTGTGCAAGCTCTGGCCAGTGATCCATCCTCAAGACCCAGTAAGCCAGAGGATTTTCGGTGGGGAAGGTGTCCAAGTCTGACCTTGCCCCTAGATATTCCTGCACCATGTTTATCAGACGCTGGCGATGGTTGCTGGAACCAATCATACTTTGGGGCTGCGGACTAAAGAATTGTCTGAACGCATCGGTCAGACGGCCACCTTCCCCACCGCTCCTTCTTTGACTGGCCGAAGCCTCAGCAACTCGTTGTCCAGGACCAGGAGTTTGCAACCTCCCAGTCTCTGGGAACGCGTTGCACAGACCTTTCTGCAAGGCCTCCCGGAGTTGTCTCATCCTCTGCTCCCTCTGCGACGGTAACATAAGGTCCGCAACCTTACCCTTGTACCGTGGATCAAGGAGAGTGGCCAGCCAGTAATGGTCCCTCTCCTTGATCCGAAGAATACGAGGATCCTTCCGCAGACTTTGCAGGATCAGGGAGGCCATGCAGCGTAGGTTTGCTGAGGCATTCGCTCCGGAGTCCTCTGGGTCACTAAGGACGACATGATCCGCAGCCACCTCCTCCCAGCCACGTACAAGTCCACTGGTTTCTTGGGACTGTAAATCATCCCTAAAAGACTGCTGCTGATGATGCTGAGTGCCAGCCTCCACCTCCATGCTGACACAATCCTCCTCCTCCTCCTCCTCCTCCTCCTCCTCTTCCTGTGCGATGGGTGGGACAGAAGGAACACTGTCTGGGTAAAGGGGGCCTTGAGAGGCAAGGAAGTCCTCCTCTTCCTGCCTCTGTTCTGCCTCAAGTGCCCTGTCCATTATTCCACGCAGCGTGTGCTCCAACAGGTGGACAAGAGGTACAGTGTCACTGATGCATGCACTGTCACTGCTCACCATCCTCGTGGCCTCCTCAAATGGTGCCAGGACAGTGCATGCATCCCTGATCATGCCCCACTGGCGTGGAGAAAAAAAACCAAGCTCCCCTGACCCTGTCCTGGTGCCGTAGTCGCACAGGTACTCATTGATGGCCCTCTGCTGCGTGTGCAGCCGCTGCAGCATGGCCAACGTTGAGTTCCACCTGGTGGGCATGTCACATATAAGGCGGTTCTTGGGCAGGTTCAACTCCTTTTGCAGCTCAGCCAGGCGAGCACTGGCATTATAAGATCTGCGGAAATGCACACAGACTTTCCTGGCCTCAGGACATCCTGTAAGCCCGGGTACCTGGCCAAGAACCGCTGCACCACCAGGTTAAGGACGTGAGCCACACAGGGCACATGGGTCAGTTGTCCCTGTCGGAGGGCGGAGAGGAGGTTGGTGCCATTGTCGCAAACCACCATTCCTGGCTTAAGCTGGCGTGGCGTCAACCACCTCTCGGCCTGGCCCTGCAGAGCAGACAGGACCTCTGCCCCAGTGTGGCTTCTGTCCCCCAAACACACCAGCGCAAGCACGGCATGGCATCTTTTTGCCTGCGTACTTGCGTAGCCCCGTGAACGGCTACGGAGCACCGCTGGTTCATAGGACAAACCACAGGAAGAGGCCATGGAGGAAGAAGAAGAGGAGGGGGTGGAGGAGAGAGGTGTGTCACAACCAGTAGTAGCATTTTGGAGGCGTGGCGGTGGGACAACCTCCAACACTACTGCACCTTGTCCTGAATCCTTCCCAGCTGCCAAAAGAGTGACCCAATGGGCCGTGAAAGAAAGGTAACGTCCCTGTCCATGCCTGCTGGACCATGAGTCAGCGGTAATATGCACCTTACCGCTGACCGCCCTGTCCAGCGAGGCCAAGACATTGCCTTCCACATGCCGGTAGAGAGCCGGAATAGCCTTCCGTGAGAAAAAGTGGCGTTTGGGAACCTGCCACTGAGGAACCGCACATTGCACAAACTCACGGAAGGGGGCCGAGTCTACCAACTGAAAAGGCAGCAGTTGAAGCGCTAGCAATTTAGCCAAGCTAGCATTCAACCGCTGGGCATGTGGATGGCTGGGAGTGAACTTCTTTCGACGGTCCAGCAGCTGGGGCAGGGAAATTTGCCTGCTAGAATCGGACGTCGGTGTACTGCTAGCAGAGTGGGCGCAAGTACTTGGCTGTGACACACCTAATTCTACACCTTCATTCCTCTCAGTGCATGTTTCAGAGAGGACTGAAGTTATAGTGGGGTTGGAGATCCCAGCTGATGCGGTGCAAGGAGAGGTCCGCTTTGTTCTTTGGTGTGGGTCTTTGAGGTAGGCTTGCCAACGAGCTGCATGGCAGGTCAACATATGTCTGGTCAGGCATGTGGTACCCAAGCGGCTGATGTTTTGGCCACGCGATATACGCTTGAGACATATGTTGCAAACAGCAGCTGTGCGATCTGATGCACTAGCCTCAAAAAAGGCCCACACCAAAGAACTTTTTGAATGACGGGCAGAGGCAGCGCCCTGCACAGGCGGAGCTCTGCGGTGTGATTCCGTCGGTGTACTGCCCTTACGCTGGCCACCAAAGGGCATCCTGCCTCGTTGGAGATGTGCCTCCTCCTCATCCTCCTCCTCCTCCTCTCTCCTATTAGGCACCCACGTGGAGTCATTGACCTCATCATCCCCTCCCTCCTCATCACTGGAGCCAATCTGGCAGTATGCTGCAGCTGCTGGAACATGACTGCCAGATTGGTGTCCTTCTTGAGCATCCCCTCTGTCTGCTCTCACGCTACTGCCTTCCTCTAGCTGGGTTTCATCATCAGACCCTTCGAAACGCTGGGCATCCTCCTGGAGCATGTACCCAACACTGTGCTGAAACAGTTCGGGGGACTCCTCAGGAGGAGGACATGGTGGGTCTAGGGAAGGAGTGACTGATGATTTGTCTGACATTGATACCAGGGAAGACGACGCTTTGGCAGCTGCTTTTCCAGTACCCTGAGCCTGGGTGAGAGAGGATGAGGAGGAGGAGGAGGGCTTGGTCATCCACTCTACCAAGTCTTCGGCATGATGTGGCTCAACATGTCCAGCTGCCGAAAAGAAGGACAAGCGTGTCCCATGGCCATGTGCTGATGACAATGCACCGCGTCCACGACCAGCACTGTTGCCCCCAGACACAGAGCCTGCTTGCCCTCTTTTATTGCCTCCTGACTGTCTGCCTCTCCTTGTTTGCCTTCCAGACATTCTAATAGATGGCCTGCAGGGAGATGGGAAAAAAGCAATAAGGGCTACCTTCAGGTGTCCTTCTCTGTCCCTGGAAACAAGGACTTGCAGAGTGAAAGAAAAAAAACACTCTCCCTACCTACAGTTTTCTGTCCCTAGAAAAAATGTTTTTTTTAATCACAATATAGCACAAGGAAAATTAACTCACTGTCCTTACAGGTCCCTGGAAACAAGGACTTGCAGAGTGAAAGAAAAAAAACACTCTCCCTACCTACAGTTTTCTGTCCCTAGAAAAAAATGTTTTTTTTAATCACAATATAGCAAAAGGACAATTCACTCACTGTCCTTCCAGGTCCCTGGAAACAAGGACTTGCAGAGTGAAAGAAACTGACACTGTCCCTACCTAGAGTTTTCTGTCCCTAGAATAAATGTTTTTTTTAATCACAATATAGCAAAAGGACAATTCACTCACTGTCCTTCCAGGTCCCTGGAAACAAGGACTTGCAGAGTGAAAGAAACTGACACTGTCCCTACCTAGAGTTTTCTGTCCCTAGAATAAATGTTTTTTTTAATCACAATATAGCAAAAGGACAATTCACTCACTGTCCTTCCAGGTCCCTGGAAACAAGGACTTGCAGAGTGAAAGAAACTGACACTGTCCCTACCTAGAGTTTTCTGTCCCTAGAATAAATGTTTTTTTTAATCACAATATAGCACAAGGAAAATTAACTCACTGTCCTTACAGGTCCCTGGAAACAAGGACTTGCAGAGTGAAAGAAAAAAAACACTCTCCCTACCTACAGTTTTCTGTCCCTAGAAAAAAATGTTTTTTTTTATCACAATATAGCAAAAGGACAATTCACTCACTGTCCTTCCAGGTCCCTGGAAACAAGGACTTGCAGAGTGAAAGAAACTGACACTGTCCCTACCTAGAGTTTTCTGTCCCTGGAATAAATGTTTTTTTCAGCACAATATAGCACAAGGACAATTAACTCACTGTCCTTACAGGTCCCTGGAAACAAGGACTTGCAGAGTGAAAGAAAAAAAATACTCTCCCTACCTACAGTTTTCTGTCCCTAGAAAAAAATGTTTTTTTTAATCACAATATAGCAAAAGGACAATTCACTCACTGTCCTTCCAGGTCCCTGGAAACAAGGACTTGCAGAGTGAAAGAAACTGACACTGTCCCTACCTAGAGTTTTCTGTCCCTAGAATAAATGTTTTTTTTAATCACAATATAGCAAAAGGACAATTCACTCACTGTCCTTCCAGGTCCCTGGAAACAAGGACTTGCAGAGTGAAAGAAACTGACACTGTCCCTACCTAGAGTTTTCTGTCCCTAGAATAAATGTTTTTTTTAATCACAATATAGCAAAAGGACAATTCACTCACTGTCCTTCCAGGTCCCTGGAAACAAGGACTTGCAGAGTGAAAGAAACTGACACTGTCCCTACCTAGAGTTTTCTGTCCCTAGAATAAATGTTTTTTTTAATCACAATATAGCAAAAGGACAATTCACTCACTGTCCTTCCAGGTCCCTGGAAACAAGGACTTGCAGAGTGAAAGAAACTGACACTGTCCCTACCTAGAGTTTTCTGTCCCTAGAATAAATGTTTTTTTTAATCACAATATAGCAAAAGGACAATTCACTCACTGTCCTTCCAGGTCCCTGGAAACAAGGACTTGCAGAGTGAAAGAAACTGACACTGTCCCTACCTAGAGTTTTCTGTCCCTAGAATAAATGTTTTTTTTAATCACAATATAGCAAAAGGACAATTCACTCACTGTCCTTCCAGGTCCCTGGAAACAAGGACTTGCAGAGTGAAAGAAACTGACACTGTCCCTACCTAGAGTTTTCTGTCCCTAGAATAAATGTTTTTTTTAATCACAATATAGCACAAGGAAAATTAACTCACTGTCCTTACAGGTCCCTGGAAACAAGGACTTGCAGAGTGAAAGAAAAAAAACACTCTCCCTACCTACAGTTTTCTGTCCCTAGAAAAAAATGTTTTTTTTTATCACAATATAGCAAAAGGACAATTCACTCACTGTCCTTCCAGGTCCCTGGAAACAAGGACTTGCAGAGTGAAAGAAACTGACACTGTCCCTACCTAGAGTTTTCTGTCCCTGGAATAAATGTTTTTTTCAGCACAATATAGCACAAGGACAATTAACTCACTGTCCTTACAGGTCCCTGGAAACAAGGACTTGCAGAGTGAAAGAAAAAAAATACTCTCCCTACCTACAGTTTTCTGTCCCTAGAAAAAAATGTTTTTTTTAATCACAATATAGCAAAAGGACAATTCACTCACTGTCCTTCCAGGTCCCTGGAAACAAGGACTTGCAGAGTGAAAGAAACTGACACTGTCCCTACCTAGAGTTTTCTGTCCCTAGAATAAATGTTTTTTTTAATCACAATATAGCAAAAGGACAATTCACTCACTGTCCTTCCAGGTCCCTGGAAACAAGGACTTGCAGAGTGAAAGAAACTGACACTGTCCCTACCTAGAGTTTTCTGTCCCTAGAATAAATGTTTTTTTTAATCACAATATAGCAAAAGGACAATTCACTCACTGTCCTTCCAGGTCCCTGGAAACAAGGACTTGCAGAGTGAAAGAAACTGACACTGTCCCTACCTAGAGTTTTCTGTCCCTAGAATAAATGTTTTTTTTAATCACAATATAGCAAAAGGACAATTCACTCACTGTCCTTCCAGGTCCCTGGAAACAAGGACTTGCAGAGTGAAAGAAACTGACACTGTCCCTACCTAGAGTTTTCTGTCCCTAGAATAAATGTTTTTTTTAATCACAATATAGCAAAAGGACAATTCACTCACTGTCCTTCCAGGTCCCTGGAAACAAGGACTTGCAGAGTGAAAGAAACTGACACTGTCCCTACCTAGAGTTTTCTGTCCCTAGAATAAATGTTTTTTTTAATCACAATATAGCAAAAGGACAATTCACTCACTGTCCTTCCAGGTCCCTGGAAACAAGGACTTGCAGAGTGAAAGAAACTGACACTGTCCCTACCTAGAGTTTTCTGTCCCTAGAATAAATGTTTTTTTTAATCACAATATAGCAAAAGGACAATTCACTCACTGTCCTTCCAGGTCCCTGGAAACAAGGACTTGCAGAGTGAAAGAAACTGACACTGTCCCTACCTAGAGTTTTCTGTCCCTAGAATAAATGTTTTTTTTAATCACAATATAGCAAAAGGACAATTCACTCACTGTCCTTCCAGGTCCCTGGAAACAAGGACTTGCAGAGTGAAAGAAACTGACACTGTCCCTACCTAGAGTTTTCTGTCCCTAGAATAAATGTTTTTTTTAATCACAATATAGCAAAAGGACAATTCACTCACTGTCCTTCCAGGTCCCTGGAAACAAGGACTTGCAGAGTGAAAGAAACTGACACTGTCCCTACCTAGAGTTTTCTGTCCCTAGAATAAATGTTTTTTTTAATCACAATATAGCAAAAGGACAATTCACTCACTGTCCTTCCAGGTCCCTGGAAACAAGGACTTGCAGAGTGAAAGAAACTGACACTGTCCCTACCTAGAGTTTTCTGTCCCTAGAATAAATGTTTTTTTTAATCACAATATAGCAAAAGGACAATTCACTCACTGTCCTTCCAGGTCCCTGGAAACAAGGACTTGCAGAGTGAAAGAAACTGACACTGTCCCTACCTAGAGTTTTCTGTCCCTAGAATAAATGTTTTTTTTAATCACAATATAGCAAAAGGACAATTCACTCACTGTCCTTCCAGGTCCCTGGAAACAAGGACTTGCAGAGTGAAAGAAACTGACACTGTCCCTACCTAGAGTTTTCTGTCCCTAGAATAAATGTTTTTTTTAATCACAATATAGCAAAGGGACAATTCACTCACTGTCCTTCCAGGTCCCTGGAAACAAGGACTTGCAGAGTGAAAGAAACTGACACTGTCCCTACCTAGAGTTTTCTGTCCCTAGAATAAATGTTTTTTTTAATCACAATATAGCAAAAGGACAATTCACTCACTGTCCTTCCAGGTCCCTGGAAACAAGGACTTGCAGAGTGAAAGAAACTGACACTGTCCCTACCTAGAGTTTTCTGTCCCTAGAATAAATGTTTTTTTTAATCACAATATAGCAAAAGGACAATTCACTCACTGTCCTTCCAGGTCCCTGGAAACAAGGACTTGCAGAGTGAAAGAAACTGACACTGTCCCTACCTAGAGTTTTCTGTCCCTAGAATAAATGTTTTTTTTAATCACAATATAGCAAAAGGACAATTCACTCACTGTCCTTCCAGGTCCCTGGAAACAAGGACTTGCAGAGTGAAAGAAACTGACACTGTCCCTACCTAGAGTTTTCTGTCCCTAGAATAAATGTTTTTTTTAATCACAATATAGCAAAAGGACAATTCACTCACTGTCCTTCCAGGTCCCTGGAAACAAGGACTTGCAGAGTGAAAGAAACTGACACTGTCCCTACCTAGAGTTTTCTGTCCCTAGAATAAATGTTTTTTTTAATCACAATATAGCAAAAGGACAATTCACTCACTGTCCTTCCAGGTCCCTGGAAACAAGGACTTGCAGAGTGAAAGAAACTGACACTGTCCCTACCTAGAGTTTTCTGTCCCTAGAATAAATGTTTTTTTTAATCACAATATAGCAAAAGGACAATTCACTCACTGTCCTTCCAGGTCCCTGGAAACAAGGACTTGCAGAGTGAAAGAAACTGACACTGTCCCTACCTAGAGTTTTCTGTCCCTAGAATAAATGTTTTTTTTAATCACAATATAGCAAAAGGACAATTCACTCACTGTCCTTCCAGGTCCCTGGAAACAAGGACTTGCAGAGTGAAAGAAACTGACACTGTCCCTACCTAGAGTTTTCTGTCCCTAGAATAAATGTTTTTTTTAATCACAATATAGCAAAAGGACAATTCACTCACTGTCCTTCCAGGTCCCTGGAAACAAGGACTTGCAGAGTGAAAGAAACTGACACTGTCCCTACCTAGAGTTTTCTGTCCCTAGAATAAATGTTTTTTTTAATCACAATATAGCAAAAGGACAATTCACTCACTGTCCTTCCAGGTCCCTGGAAACAAGGACTTGCAGAGTGAAAGAAACTGACACTGTCCCTACCTAGAGTTTTCTGTCCCTAGAATAAATGTTTTTTTTTAAGCACACTATAGCAGAAGCACAAAACACACTGACACTCTCCCTACCTATCCTTCTCTTTCCCTAAACTAAAGGAATCCAGGTTAAGCAAGAAAGAAATAACAGTCACTGTCCCTGCCTATGCTACTCTATCCCTGCTCCGGAACACACTACACTAGGCCGCCGTGCTGGCGGCCTTTTATAGTGTGGGGCGTGTACTAAACACCCTCAGCAATAATTGGCCACAGGCATCCTGCCTGTGGCCAATCATTGCTCTCCTCGCTGCCGGCGCTGTGATTGGCCAAGCATGCGGGGTCACAGTGCATGCTTGGCCAATCACAGCGCCTGGATGACACTGCGATGGCGTAGTGCATTGTGGGCCGTTCGCGTCACTCGAATTTGGCGCGAACGGCCCAAATCGTTCGATCTTCGTCGAACGATCGAACAGCCAATGTTCGAGTCGAACGTATGTTCGACTCGAACACGAAGCTCATCCCTACTCCTTAGAATTGGTGTGATCCATCAGGCCTAGATCATTTAAGGCTGACCGTAGTTCATCGGACGTGCGACAGGTATATCTAGTTTCCAAGTGTGTAAAGCGGAGAGAAAATGGAAACCCCCAGTGGTATATGATTTGATGCTTTTGAAGTACTTGCAGCAGGGGTTTCATAGAACGCCTCTTAGTCACAGTTAGAGGGGAGAGGTCTGTAAAGAGCTGATAGATATTGCCCTGGAACTCAAGAGTGTTTTTACCTCTAGCAGCAGCAAGTATTTGCTCCTTTGTTTTATAGTAATGAAATTTAACTATAATATCCCTAGGGTGTCCATTGGGTTTGCGTTGAGTTAGGGCCCTGTGGACTCTGTCCATTTCCAATCTCTCAGGTGAAATACCTGGTAACAGTTCCTGAAACAGTGCACATATAGTTCCCTGTAAGTCTATGATTGATTCAGGGAGACCTCTGATTCTTAGGTTGGAGCGACGGTCCCTATTCTCCTGGTCTTCCAAACGGTTTTGTAATAAAAAGTTCTCATCCTTAAGCTGTTCAATAGTAGTATTATAATGCTGTGTGGTAGTTTCTATATCATCTACCCGCATTTCCAATTCAGCTGTTCTATGCCCCAGCTCCCTAATCTCACTTGTCAGCTTCTCAGTTATCTGGTCTGAAGTTTGTTTCAAAGCTTTCTGAAGCATTTTCTCAAATTTACTAAACATATTAGACTGAATAACATTTTCAGGTGTTTCATAGTCAGAGTCAATCTCACCAGCTATGTCCAGAGTTTTGACACTGTGTGACAGGGATTTAGGAACCCGCTGTGTGCGAGTCTGTGAGGTACCAGGCGCCGCCATCTTGGTCTGCCGGGACAGTGTATCTTTAGAGGTACCAATCTTATATTTCGTTTTTGGGCCCCTCGTGACCATCTTCAATACGCCGAAGTGTACCTGGTGTGAATTTGCGGGAGCTGGTGCCGTTTGCGGTAAAAGGCAGCGGTCGGTTCTCCGGTTTGTTTAACCCGGGAGCGGAGCTCTAAGGGGATGCGACTTCTCCCTCAGGCATCCGCGCATGCGCCCCCCCTGTATCTTTTCTAATAAGTATTTTATTTGTTCTTCTCTAATCTTTTTCACTTGAGATCTATGTTTAATTAGAATACCTTGCATTACTGCTTTATGGGCCTCCCATACTATACCTGGGTCACACTCTTCATTGTCATTTATCTGAAAATACCAGTTAATTTCCATGATCAGATCTTCTGTAATTTGAGGGATCTGTAAAAAACTGTCAATTGGATCTCCCCCTTTAAAGTTAACTCCATCGTGATTGGTGCGTGGTCTTTCTGTGTTATATTTCCTACTGATATGTCCTCTACCAGCTGGAGTAATTGATGGGGTACCAAAAAAAGATCTATTCAAGAGTATTTTTGGTGGGAGTTTGAGAAGTAAGTATAATCCCTTTCCTCTGGATGTATAATACGCCACCCATCTACCAATTGAAATTCATGTAGCTTTCGCAAGATGCATTTTCTAGTTCCACTAGGTACCGATGAGGCCCCCCCCCCCGATGTATCCACTTTTGGGTCTAGGGGTATATTTAAATCTCCTCTGCATATCAACTTTCCCTCCTTAAATTCCATCAGTTTCCATCAGTACTTTAGCTAAAAAGTTATCTTGATGTACATTTGGTATGTACATAGTAGCAAGGGTTACCTTCTCCCTACCTATGGCACCTTTAAGAAAAATATATCTTCCCCCAGGATCCAAACATTTATCCGTAAGTGTCCATGGTATTCTATTTGAAATTAGAATCGCCACTCCCTTAGTTTTGGCCTCTTGATTCGAGGCTTGATATACATTTGGGAAATATCTATTTTGGAGGTAGGGGAAGGCACCCTCCTTAAAGTGTGTCTCCTGTATAAATCCTATATCAGTGTTTAAGTGTTTTAAATCATTCAATAGCATGTTACGCTTTTCGGGGATATTAAGCCCCCTAGCAGCATTTAGTGACGAAATCCGTATTGTATCCATCTTCCAACCCAGAGGCTAACTAATTTAAAAGTCCACACCAACTACTAAAAAAAAAAAGGGGGGGGGAAGGAAAAAGGGAAGGAGGTCTAGGGTCAGGTGACTATTGAGCGGCTCCTACCTAGGAATTCTATTTTCCCGTAGATGCCAAAATTGGGGTATTGGTCTACAATGGTCTGAGTAGCTGAGCTCCCCTCCCCGCCCCTTCAGTTATTTTTTACTTTCTTTAACCCTCTAATGCAGCCCCTTCCTAATCTTCTCTTTTATCTCTTCTCCTTTCTCCTATCCCTTCCCTCTCCAGTCTATTTCCAAGTTATAAATCTCAGCCAACATCTTTGTTTGGGTGTGTCTACTCATCTCCCCCATCTCTGTAGTGTTTATTATCCATATCTTTCCCCCCTCCACATATTCATATTATTTATTTCATAATATTAAACTCTTACTACTTCCTAAGGGGCTATTTCTCCTCCTGGGTAATAACATATTACCCATTTGTCTAGTTACCTCTAATTTCTGCTAACCTTCCATATTTTATCCATCTTTATTTTAACTGTATACAATAAGTTATCTTCATATATTGTTTATACACAATCTATCTATCCCATCTCGTGAAAAATATTTATATTATTTATCCTGTAGCAGGGGTCTTAAATCTAGGGGGCCGTTTGAGTGATAGTTACACTCAGACACTGTAATTGTTAAGCCTTGTACACACGTTCGGATATCCTATGGATTCTAATCCGATGTTTTTTTCCATCGGAAATGCGATGAAGCTGACTTCCATCAGTCTTGCCTACACACCATCAGTCAAAAAACCGACCGCACCAAAACGCAGTGACGTACAACACGTACGACGGCACTATAAAGGGGAAGTTCAAATCTAATGGCGCCACCCTGCTTTTGCTGATTTCGTGTTACCGGGTGTTAGTAAAAGTTTGGTGAGAGCTGATTCGCGCTTTTCAGTCTCCGTGCTTTGCAGATCGTTTCCTGGTGTTCAGTTTGTGCTTGTGGGTTCGTATTTGTCATTCTGTGCGTGCAGTCAGGTCGTTACTGTTTTTCAGTGCCTTCTTGGATGCTCGTTACTGTTTTTCAGGTCGTTCTTCTCAGGCCTTGCTGTTCCTCGGTGCATTCTGTTTGAGTTTGTTCTGACCAGCCGACCGGTTTAAAGCCATGTTTGAAGTACGTTCTCGTTCTAAAGCTCGTGCTGGCTATGGGCTTGGTGTTGCGGTTAACACTGTAACCCGAGTTCAGTCCATGAACAGGGTGAGGAGGAGTTCATGGTCCAAGAATAGGTTGCTCCAGTGGGACCAATTCTCTCATATGCCTCTGCTGCGGGAAATCCAGGAGAATAATCCTGATGATTTCAGGAATTATCTCCGGTTGACGGACCCCGTTTTTCACCGCCTGTTGGATTTGCTGTCCCCCTATATCACGATGCAGGATACTGTGATGCGCCAGGCGATCACTGCCAAGCAGAGGCTTATTGCCACGTTGAGATACCTGGTGACTGGGAGAAGCTTGCAGGACCTCAAGTTCTCGACAGGCATCTCCCCCCAGGCTCTTGGGATCATTATCCCGGAAACGTGTTCTGCCATCATACAGGTCATGCAGAAGGACTATATGAAGGTAAGTTTTCTCCTTTAACATCACATTCTATGTTTTGAATGTTTGCTAATGTATTGTATTTCTTTCATCCTTCCCAAATTACCATGATTGTAATATGCTGGGAATGTCCCCTTTCTCCCCATGCATGTTTTTACTTATAAATGCTCATTCTTTGGCCTACATGCCTATTTCCCTTCACTAACCTCTCCAGCATGCTATCCTAGGCCCAAACACACCTAGCCTAGTCTGTTCTTAACAATGTTTTTTGTCAGCTCCATTGTAGTTTTGAACCCCCCCCCCCTAAAATGTGTCCAAATGTTTTATTTCACATTCAAGTTCAGCAGAGTGGTAGAGCCTTTTTTTGTTTTTGAGGGGCACAAAGTCAGCTTTAACCCCCTCCCCCCCCCTTAGAATTTTTTCCAATGGCCCATCAGCGGGGGTGAGTCATCTGATAAGTGGCCCTTCTATTTTTGTGTTTAAATACTCCTTCAAATAAATGTTATACTGACGTTGGCCAAGAATGTATTTGTGTAATCTGCTTGCAATGTAATGTGCAAAAGTACTAATTTATTATTTTTGTTTGACTCCACAGTTTCCTTCATCACCACAGGAATGGCAGACTGTGGCCGCACAATTTGCCCAGCGGTGGGACTTCCCCAACTGCTCGAGAGGCAATTGATGGCAAGCATGTCCACATAGTGCCGCCACCCCATTCGGGGTCATACTATCATAATTATAAAGGTTTTAATAGTATAGTGTTAATGGTACTACAAGCATCTGCAATTTCTGGAAGACCAGATTGAGGCCAGGGAATCACTTTCCAGCCTTCCCTCAACCCTTCCTTTTACCCTTCCCTCCAGCGTTCCTTCCACCCTTCCCTCCAGCGTTCCTTCCACCCTTCCCTCCATCCCCTGCAGAGGGGGAAGAGGAGCCACCTGAGCTTGAAGAGCTGGGTCTGCTCATCTTCAGCCAGGTATAGTATTTTCAAACATATTTATTGGCCTCAAATTTGTATTGTGAACTAGATTTTATTATTCACAAATGAAATAATTAACAAAAAAAAATTGGGAAACAAAACTGAAAAAATAAATAAATAAAAAAGAGTGGCCAGAAATGATTGGTACAGTATATAAAAAAGCTGGTGTCAGAATGAGAGTCTTTTCTATTTATTTAACATTTAAATTGCAACAGTCATGAGATGAAAATTGTCTGTGATTGATTAAACAAAATATAAAACTATGTCCCTTTTTTATACACAGGATGAGGTCAGCCAGGAGGAAGAGGCTCTGGAATGTGGCAGGCAGGAGGAGGCAGGGGTGAGTGGCAGCCAGGAGGAGGCCGGCCCAAGTGGCACTCAACAGGTCCCAAGGCTTAGTGGCAGCACCCAGTCCCAAGTGGCTCCCCTCCACGTCAGACCCCAAAAAAATCGGCGGATGACACAGGTGGAGGAGGAGTCACTTCAGATGATCCGGGACGCTGCTGCCATAATGAGGGCCCCCGTCAACCCTATTGAGGGCTTTAGTGCCTACCTGGCAGAAAAGCTAATGAAACTAGAGGCAGGACAGCATGCCCTCTGTGAGCACCTGGTCTATACTGCCATTCACACGGCGGGGAGGGGGCAGCTGACAGAGGCCACACATCTCTGCCAGCTGGCCCATCCTTCTCCTCCTTCTCCTCCTCCTCCTGCCACATTACCACCGACAGAGCCACAGCCTGCAAGGGGGTGTGGACGGGGCCGTGGAAGGATCACTGCAGAGAAGCGTGGAGGGAAGGCTACAAGGAAGACCAGAAAGTGATTCCCTGGCTTCAAGCTGCTCTGCCAGAAGTTGCAGTTTGTAGGAGTACCACAGCTTGGGATGATGTATGTCTCTGGCTGCTGCTCCTGATTTCCTTATGTTGTTTATTTTATTGTTCATCAAAGTCATGTCTGCCTTTGGGGTCCAAAGTCTGCATATACAGGTCCTTCTCAAAAAATTTGCATATTGTGATAAAGTTCATTATTTTCTGTAATGTACTGATAAACATTAGACTTTCATATATTTTAGATTCATTACACACAACTGAAGTAGTTCAAGCCTTTTCTTGTTTTAATATTGATGATTTTGGCATACAGCTCATGAAAACCCAAAAATCCTATCTCAAAAAATTAGCATATTTCATCCGACCAATAAAAGAAAAGTGTTTTTAATACAAAAAAAGTCAACCTTTAAATAAAGGGATTTTTATAACAGCTTACCGGTAAAATCCTTTTCTTGGAGTACATCACGGGACACAGAGCGACTTAGTCATTACTAATGGGTTATATAGATACCTTCAGGTGCTGGCACTGGCAACTTCCAAAACCGGAAGTACCCTCCCCTATATAAGCCCCTCCCATCCGGGAGCACCTCAGTTTTGTAGCAAAGCAATAAGTGTCCCAAAAAGAGGGGTGGGAGCTCTGTGTCCCGTGATGTACTCCAAGAAAAGGATTTTACAGGTAAGCTGTTATAAAAATCCCTTTTTCTTTTTCGTACATCACGGGACACAGAGCGACTTAGTCATTACTAATGGGACGTCCCAAAGCAATGCCAAATGAGGGGAGGGATACACTATACATAAGCTGGGCGCCATCAGGCATGAGGATCTTTTGCGGCCTGCAACACACTGCGCCCAAAGGCGACATCCTCCTGACTTCTAACGTCTACCTGGTAGAATCTAGTAAACGTGTGTACTGAAGACCATGTTGCGGCCTTACAGACTTGAGCCAGGGAGGCCTGGTGATGCACTACCCATGAAGTTCCAACTGCGCTTGTGGAGTGCGCCCTAACTTTGAACGGAGGCGGTCTCCTTCTCAAGCCATAGGCTTGTATTATGACCTGTCGAATCCACTTGGCTAAAGTAGATTTTGATGCTGCCTGACCCTTTCTGGGGCCTTCCGGCAGAACAAACAAAGTATCCGTTCTACGAATCTGAGCAGTGGCTTTTAGATAAGCTTTAACTGCTCTTACTACATCCAAAGAATGCAATAACTTTTCCTCTACCGAGCTAGGTTTGGGGAAAAAAGAAGGAAGAACCACATCTTGGTTCAAATGAAACCCTCGATACCACCTTAGGAAGAAAGGCTGGATGAGGACGTAATACTACTCTGTCCTTATGGACAACCAGATATGGCTCCTTACAGGACAAGGCGGCTAATTCCGATACTCTTTTAGCCGAACAAATGGCTACTAAGA
The DNA here is from genome assembly GCA_029206835.1 of Rana muscosa. Lineage (NCBI taxonomy): Eukaryota > Metazoa > Chordata > Amphibia > Anura > Ranidae > Rana > Rana muscosa. Next base: position 97,880 of record JARGYO010005578.1, on the reverse strand, counting down.
AAATCAATTTCCTGGTGAGAAGAACCAAGGAAATGTGTTGCAATGGTTCAAACGGTTGTTTCTGTAGAACCGACAGAACCAGGTTTAAGTCCCATGGACATATGGGAACACTAACCGGAGGGCTAATACGCATCACTCCTTGTATGAAAGCTTTGACTAAAGAATGCAAAGCCAAGGGCCTTTGAAAAAATATTGACAAGGCCGAAATCTGACCCTTGATAGTACTCAAGGCAAGCTTCCTATCTACAGCCCACTGTAGGAAGTCCAGAATCCTACCTATTACGTACTTACGTGGATGCTATTTCTTGGCCTCACACCATGTGATGTACGCCTTCCAGATCCTATAATAGATCTGCCTGGATACCGGCTTCCTGGCATTGATCATGGTAGATACCACAGGATTAGAGAGCCCTCTCTTTTTTAGAATGTGGGCTTCAATAGCCAGGCCGTCAAACCTAGGGCTGGTAAGGAAGGGTGGTATATCGGTCCTTGCGAAAGCAGATCCGGACGATGTGGGAGGGTCCAAGGACTCCCCACTGACATTTTTACAATCTCCGCGTACCATGCCCTTCGGGGCCACGCTGGAGCCACCAGAATCACTGGTTTCTTTTCTACCCTGATTCTGCGGATTAATCGCGGTAACAATTGTGGCGGTGGGAATGCATATATCAGCTTGAACTGATCCCAAGGGAACACTAGGGCATCCGAGCCGCAAGCTAGGGGATCCCTTGTGCGAGACACAAATCTGTCCACCTTTGCGTTGAATCTGGATGCTAGCAGATCTACATCCGGTGTTCCCCACCGCTGGCATATTGCCTGGAAAACCTCGGGGTGAAGAGACCATTCCCCCGGGCATAATTGCTGGCGACTTAAAAAGTCCGCTCTCCAATTTTCCACTCCTGGGATAAAAACCGCGGATATGGCTGGGACATATCTTTCTGCCCATGCAATTCGCTTCCCTCTGGGCTGCACGACTCCTGGTGCCACCCTGGTGATTGATATATGCCACTGCTGTGGCATTGTCTGATTGAATTCTGACAGGGGACCCTTGGAGTTTGGATGTCCATGCTACTAGGGCATACCGGGCTGCTCGTATCTCTAAGAGATTGATGGGCAGGGCCTTCTCTGCTTCTGACCACTTGCCCTGGAGAGACCATTGCTCCAGTACTGCCCCCCAGCCTATGAGGCTGGCATCTGTAGTGACCACCTTCCAAGAAACCGGACTGAAGGGTTTCCCTTTTTCCAGATTCTGGGGCACCAACCACCAATGGAGGCTCTTGCGAACGGAAGGGGACAGGGACATTGGTAAGTCTAAAGCCTGAACTTTTTTGTTCCAGGCTGACAGTATGGCCCTCTGCAAGTTCCTTGAATGGAATTGACCGTAGGGTACTGCTTCGAATGAAGCCACCATTTTTCCCAGCAGCCTCATGCACAGGCGTATGGATGGCTGTCTTTTTGTACCCACTAAGTGGGTCAAATCTTTTAAAGACGACACCTTCTCTGGAGGTAAGAAAATCTTTCTCTGATTTGAATCCAGCCTTAGCCCTAAGTATTCCAGACTTTTGACTGGTCTTAGAGCTGACTTGTCCCGGTTGATAATCCAACCGTGATATTCCAGATACTTGATTGTCTTGTGAATAGCTACTTCCAGCTTTTCCACTGAGTGGTCTATTAGTAGCAGGTCGTCTAGATATGCCATTATCGTTACACCTTGTGTTCTTAGATTGGCCAATAGTGGGGCCAGAATTTTTGTGAACACTCGTGGTGCTGTGGCCAGACCGAAAGGTAAGGCTCTGAACTGAAAATGGCGCCCTTCTACTGCAAAGCGTAGAAATTTCTGGTGGGCCGGAAAGATGGGAATATGCAGATAAGCATCCCTTATGTCGATCGAGGCTAACCATTCCTGCCCTTGTAGGGCGGTGGCCACCAATCGGATCGACTCCATCCGAAAAGTCCTGATATGTAGGAACTTGTTCAGCCCTTTTAGATTTAATATGGGCCTCACGTCCCCATTTGGTTTGGGGACTGTGAAAAGGTTCGAGTAAAACCCGAACCCGCTTTCTTCCAAGGGAACCTTCATGATTACACCTTGGAGCAATAGTTGTTCTAGTGCCAGAAGGAGGGATCCTCTCTTCTGGGGATCGCTTGGCACGTTTGACCTCATAAAATGGGCAGGAGGAGTGTCTTTTAACTCCAGCTTGTATCCCAGACTTACTGCGGAGATCACCCATCTGTCTCTGATGGTGTCCCGCCAGGTCTCTGTGAACAACTGAAGTCTTCCCCCCACCCGATTGAGTGGGGGCAACCCTTCATGACTTGGGGGGAGGTTTTGTACCTCTCTTGACCCAGGGTTTCTTGTTACCCTGTGATTGTCCCTGATTTCTGCCCCCTGAATTTGACCGCGGAGGCCGTCGGAACTGTTTCACAGCCGATGTGCCAGGGACTGGAGAAGTAGGCCTCTTAAAAGAAGGACTTCTACTCTTGTTCTTAACCGGCAAGAGTGAACTTTTACCGGCAGAAATTTTCTGGATATACTTGTCCAGATCTTCTCCAAATAAGCGTTCTCCATGAAATGGGAAGCTAATCAGCAATTTCTTACAGGGAGCTTCAGCAGACCAGTTTTTGAGCCATAGAAGCCTACGCATATGTACTACAGACAGCGTAAAGCGGGAGGCCTGTTGGATTGTATCCTTTATGGCGTCCACCGCAAAACACAAGGCTCTAGGTAGGTCAGCTAGGGCAAGAGCCTGCTGATCTGGTAAGTCCCTTAAGACTTGTTTCAACTGATCTTTCACCGCTTGGCAGACTCCAATCGCTGCTACTGCAGGTTGTGTCACCATGCTTGCTGTAGAGAAAGCAGATTTTAGTAAAGACTCCAATTTTTTATCTATTGGGTCTTTGAACATTGGAACATTATCTACTGGACATGTCAGTGATTTATTCACACAAGAGATGGCTGCGTCCACTGTAGGGACCCTCCATTTTTTTATGAACTTATCCTCCATGGGATAGATCACTGGAAATCTCTTGGGGGGAGTAAATATTTTATCAGGATGCTCCCAATCCTGGTAAATAAGCCCTTCCAATAAAGGGTGGATTGGGAAGGAACAGACAGCCTGGGGAGCTTTCAGCGACCCCAGCGAGGAAACCGTAGTGGTTGATGGTTCCGCCAGAGGCATTTTAAATGCTGATCGGACCATGTTAGTCAGAGACTGAACCCATAATCTTTCAGCCTGAGATGCTGAGAAAGGTTCTTCCACTGTTGATTCCTCTATAACTGAATCAACCTCATCCTGATCCCCTTCAGGTAGGTCGATCTCTGTGTGGGGCTGTTCCTCCACTAACAGGCACTCTGAAGGAGGAGACGGAGATCGGACGCGCTTTCCCTGTGACAGGGAAGCAGCGATCAATGCTGTTAATCTCTCTTCCAATCCTCCCAGAGTTGAGGATAAAACCTCCTCTGTTATATATACAGGAGCAGGTGGACTGGGGACAGCCGCAGCACCAGGCACTCCTGCGGGGTTCCTACGGCTACTGACCTCTGAATTTTATGGGGAGATTGGTGCAGTACAAGCATGCCCAATATCCTCAGAGCCCGATGGAGACCCCTTTGGCTTCCTGGAAGACTTATTTCCGGAGCGTCTGGACGACATATCCTTTAAGCACAAAGCTGAGGTATTCCCGTCGTCATACACCAATTTTGCTGGTAATAGTCTAACACAGTTGCTGCTATATACCAGCTGGTGTCCACTAAAGTGCCTTTCTATGGGGATGCCTGCATCAACCGCCTCTGTGTGCCACCGTTTTGTTGCTAGCTCTGTTTGCATCCAGCTGACACTTGTACTGTGTCTTTTATACATGCTGGGACGCCTGCACATGCGCAGAAGCGCCGCGGCGCTCATCGAGCGTCATCCACCCGCCCCGCCCCTTTTCTTTCATAGGAGGCGCGTGCACGCCCCTGCGCGCGCGCCCGTGCGCCATTGCCGCCTTTTTTGAAACCAAGCAGGGACTAGGAGCCAGGGCCCTTTTTGCCGGAGGGCCTGTGCGGTGGATGAGCGCAGCAACAGGGCAGAGGAAGTGGATTCCCACAGAGAAACTTACCAACTGCCTGGATCTTTTGACTTGAGAAAACCAAAGATCCACATGACAAGAAAAATGGACCACAGCGGCCTCTAGTGGTTTAACACAGGTACCGCGGTCCTCTTTTATTTTTATTTTTTCTTGACTACTATTAAAATTTTACATTTTCCAGTAGTTACAGGCATACACAGATATTAGCGGGAATACCGTTAGGTAACAGACAGAAAGACAAATTAGGCTTGTGGGTCCCCCAATAGAACCAAGTTCCTGGGGGCCCCCACTTACCTGTTCCCCGCCGCAGGACTTTGTTTGGTCCACAGAAGCCCAAACTTCACCTATCACGGCAGGCATTGTAATTAAACCTTCAGGGACCGGGTTCCCAAGGATTCCACTCCCCTGGACCTGTATAGCACCCTGCACAGACAACATCTTGGTCGTGGGTATGACCAGAGCTCTGGATCCCAGGGTCCAGCCCTCCTAAGAGAGGCATTACAGGCAAAACCTTGCTCTTCTCTTGCAAGGCCCGGGTACCGACCGTTTAGCTATGAAGCTTTTTTGGTCGGATCCGGAACAGCTTACTAAGGCCCGTAAAAGAACCTGTACGCAAGCCCAGTGAAAACACATGTTACTCTTTGGCCAACACCTTAGACACTGGCAAAAAACTGAGGTGCTCCCGGATGGGAGGGGCTTATATAGGGGAGGGTACTTCCGATTTTGGAAGTTGCCAGTGCCAGCACCTGAAGGTATCTATATAACCCATTAGTAATGACTAAGTCGCTCTGTGTCCCGTGATGTACGAAAAAGAAAATTATGTTCAGTTATGCACTCAATACTTGGTCGGGAATCCTTTTGCAGAAATGACTGCTTCAATGCGGCGTGGCATGGAGGCAACCAGCCTGTGGCACTGCTGAGGTGTTATGGAGGCCCAGGATGCTTCGATAGCGGCCTTAAGCTCATCCAGAGTGTTGGGTCTTGCGTCTCTCAACTTTCTCTTCCCAATATCCCACAGATTCTCTATGGGGTTCAGGTCAGGAGAGTTGGCAGGCCAATTGAGCACAGTAATACCATGGTCAGTAAACCATTTACCAGTGGTTTTGGCACTGTGAGCAGGTGCCAGGTCGTGCTGAAAAATGAAATCTTCATCTCCATAAAGCTTTTCAGCAGATGGAAGCATGAAGTGCTCCAAAATCTCCTGATAGCTAGCTGCATTGACCCTGCCCTTGATAAAACACAGTGGACCAACACCAGCAGCTGACATGGCACCCCAGACCATCACTGACTGTGGGTACTTGACACTGGACTTCAGGCATTTTGGCATTTCCCTCTCCCCAGTCTTTCTCCAGACTCTGGCACCTTGATTTCCGAATGACATGCAAAATTTGCTTTCATCCGAAAAAAGTACTTTGGACCACTGAGCAACAGTCCAGTGCTGCTTCTCTGTAGCCCAGGTCAGGCGCTTCTGCCGCTGTTTCTGGTTCAAAAGTGGCTTGACCTGGGGAATGCGGCACCTGTAGCCCATTTCCTGCACACGCCTGTTCACGGTGGCTCTGGATGTTTCTACTCCAGACTCAGTCCACTGCTTCCGCACATCCTCCAAGGTCTGGAATCGGTCCTTCTCCACAATCTTCTTCAGGGTCCGGTCACCTCTTCTCGTTGTGCAGCGTTTTCTGCCACACTTTTTCCTTCCCACAGACTTCCCACTGAGGTGCCTTGATACAGAACTCTGGGAACAGCCTATTCGTTCAGAAATGTCTTTCTGTGTCTTACCCTCTTGCTTGAGGGTGTCAATGATGGCCTTCTGGACAGCAGTCAGGTCGGCAGTCTTACCCATGATTGCGGTTTTGAGTAATGAACCAGGCTGGGAGTTTTTAAAAGCCTCAGGAATCTTTTGCAGGTGTTTGGAGTTAATTAGTTGATTCAGATGATTAGGTTAATAGCTCGTTTAGAGAACCTTTTCATGATATGCAAATTTTTTGAGATAGGAATTTTGGGTTGTCATGAGCTGTATGCCAAAATCATCAATATTAAAACAAGAAAAGGCTTGAACTACTTCAGTTGTGTGTAATGAATCTAAAATATATGAAAGTCTAATGTTTATCAGTACATTACAGAAAATAATGAACTTTATCACAATATGCTAATTTTTTGAGAAGGACCTGTATTCCACTAATTTTACAATTGTTGCCCTTCAGGTTTATTTATATTTTTTTCCAGAATAAATGGATATTTGATTTCAGCAAAAATACTTGCCTTATGTGTTTTTATTGTGAGTAGCAATAACATTTCATAAATACAATGTGTAATTAACAAGGGACACCAACCTCCTTGAGGGTAAAAAACCAAAAAAATATGTTGTTGTGAGAACTTGACACCAAAAAAAAATAAGTCCACAAGAAAAAAAAATTCCAAAAAAAAAAATGGTAAATCTTCATTCTACCGTAAATAAAATTTTAAATTAGGGAGATCTGGCTTTAAAAAAAATCTAATTATTCATGAGATCACAAGAAACAATAAAGAAATAAGTTTGTCAGAATAAAAGTTTGTCAGATAAATATCTGCAGCAAAAAAAAAAAACATTTTAAAGACCATTATAAAGAAGAAAACAATGCGCTGCATTAAACAAGGCAATAATTTGCAGAATGACGAATGTGCTCTCTCCATTAGGAACGCTAGTTTTACCAGAACGAGCGCTCCCGTCTCATAATTCTTTCTGAGCATGCGTGGGTTTTTTATCCGATGGACTTGCCCATAGACAATTGGAATTTGCTATCGGTTTTTTATCCATCGGATACATTTAAAACATGTTCTATTTTTTAAAACCGATGGAAAAAAGACCGATGGGTCCCATACACGATCGGTTTGTCCGATGAAAAAAGTCCATCGGACTGTTTTCATCTGTAAAACCGATCGTGTGTACAGGACTTCAGGGTTTTCATCAACCATTTTATCCTCAGGGGGAAATGCTGGTGTATAGTTCCCTGTGGCCTGCGGGTGGTGCTGTCATCCTAGGCCAGGGTTGAACCGCTAGCATAGTGCTGTGCCTTGTGTGTCCCCTCTCGGCGGTAGTGCGGTGGGTGTGGTCGACCTGCTGTGAATGCCGGGAGAGAATATAAAAGGGGCAGACGCCGCCTGATCGGGGTTGGAGTCCCAGGTGCCTTCGGCCTCGGGCTATGTGTGGCTGTTCCACTCTGGGCACCTTTAGCCCCGGGGTGAGGTACTATTGGATAATCAGTCCCAGGCACCTTTAGCCCTGGGACTGCAGCTAGAAGGCCTTGGGCTCAGCACCCTTCTGGCTGGGGCCCACAAAGGATCGAGGAATCCCAGGGTGCTGCCTTGCGAGGAGGCCCATATCTTAGATGAGGAGGCCAGGGGAGGACCGTTCCGAGGGACTGGTGAGGAAGTCACAGTGAAGGAAGGGGCCCGGTAACTCTCTGGAGGGATGTCATCTCCTTAAAGAGGCTTACTTCTTTTCAACCAAGTTCTAACCAGTTCACCAGGTCTGTGGCAGAGACCCCAATTCACCAGGTCTGTGGCAGAGACCCCAGTTCAGCGGTTCTGTGGCAGAGAACCAAGTGCCTAGTTTGAGTACCATTCCGGCTGCTAGGATCCACTCTATGGGAGCCTATCCGGATGGGCTAAGTCTACTTGAGAAGCTAAGTAGCGACATTTGTATCGTGTTTGTGCCTGGACCTCTTCCACACCTTCTGCTGTCCTGTTCTTCCTCCAACCTGTTCTATCTACTAAAGGCATAAAGAGAAATAAACTCAACGTTGGAGTTACAGCTGGTGTGGACCTTGGAGTTATTTTGGGGAAAGGAGAGACTTGTCTTTGTGTTATGTGAAGATGAGAACCATTCTCTGGAAAACCTCACTGTGGAGACCCGTTTGTTAACACCGCTCAACCTCTTCACACAAGAGGGTACGGGCACATAACGTGGTGTGCTGCTTTTCCTGTTACAAAGCCAAAAGCAGGTAAAGGGTTCATGTGCTACAATCCTATAACCAACTGTTACTTTATTTCTTGAAATAATACCTCCCTTCCATATTCCACCTTAGAGAGGAGTTATATCTCTAATATTATCTCTTCATCCCATTCCCCTCCCCCCCCCCCCTCTCCATAGTACCATCAATCTTACCTGTCCCCCCCCCCCCACCTCCCTCCAAAGGCATTTATTTTACATCTTTCTATATTATTATTCCACTTAATTTTCTGAACCATGCAATCTCCATATCCCCTACACCTCTAATGTGTATCCCATCTCCCTTTGTGTCTTTGTGTCTATATTTGTTGTTATTTTTAGAAAAAAGAAGGTACTATACTCATTTTAGTGTTAGCATTTGTGTGTCAGTGTTTAATTATAAACATATAATAGTGCTATATCCCCCCCTCCCTCCTGTTCCCTTTTTTAATTACTCCTACCCAGACCCCCACCCCCCCCACCCTTCCCGCTCCCCTAGAAAGAAGAACAAAAAAAAATAATAATAATCTTGTTGTGCAAATACAAGTAGTGACTCCCCCCCCCCCAGTGTAAAAATGTCAAATCAAATTTCATTTGCATGTGTCCAGTCCAAAATCTATTCCATTGTATGTATTCAGTCTTGCATCTTTATAGGGATTATTTCATATTTCTTATCACTATTATTCTTCCTTCCCCTGCCGACTGTGGAGCTAAAATATAGATAAAGTCCCAGAGGGGTGGGGGAAGAACAAGGTCCTGTCTAGGACACCTCTCACCGTATGTCGCCCACATTTCTCCAACCCCCCCTCCTAAAAAAAAAAAAAGACAGCAGGGGCTGGAGAAATTAAAAAAAAATTCAAGGAGAGAAGGGGCCTCTGTCAATGTCTTTCTTCCCTCCATCTGGGGGTGGTAGAAATAAAATTAGCATAAAAAAACAATTTTCCATAGGAGCCAAAAAACAGAAGGAAAAAAATAGGGTTAACAAAAAGCTAAAGGTTCCTAGTCCACGATATCGCCCCCTATTCCTGTTGGGTGGCTTACCTTAATAACCAGATCAAAATAGAGGGACCTATACCCCCCCCCCAAAAAAAAAGGGACATGAGAATATAAGGAGAGACAAGGGAGAGGTGAGACAGTGATTTCTCTATTTAATTCTGTTCTTATGGCTCACAGTTCTCCCGTCCTATTCTCAGTCTCTGTAATGGGCTCCTGACGTCCTATGCTGATCTGTGTTGGGGCTTCCCTGTTTCTCGTTTGTAGACCCCCTTTACGTATTGTTCTCTCTATTGGCTGCAACCAATCTGGAACCTCAATTCCTTCTATTATCAAGAAGTTAAATAGGTCTGGTAGTTCCAAAGGAAGGGAGAGTAGGAATGAAAGGGATCCTTTCTTCACAAACAAAGACATAGGGTACCCCCAACTATACGAGCCTCCCACAAGTTACAACTTTTTCTAGAAGCAGCGCATTTGTGCCCTCCGCTGCAGGGTGGCCTGGAAGAGGTCTGGTATAATTTTAATTATCATACCTTCAAAGGCCTCCCAGGCTTTATGACTCACCATTTCTTTATGTGTATAACGGTGGAAGCGACCAATAACATCCAGGCCCGGATTTACTCCCTTTGCCGCCCCAGGACCGGGTCCTTCAATGCAGCCCCCCCCCCCCCCCAGTCCCATCTCCTCCATGTTACACAAGTAAAAATGCGCATGAGTCCAAATCACTGATATCCCATTAGTATAGGATCAGATGATATATGTACAATAAATGTACAGTCAGTGAGCATAGAGTCCAAGCTCTGGGGGTACGTAAACCAGAGAGAAGGGGGGCCGGAGGGGGAATAGTAAAAAAGTCACATGAACAATCTCAGGGCTGCCATCAAGGAGAAACAGAAACCGTGTTCGTACAATTCCTGCTTTTACCCTGTAAAATGTGAGTTGCCTGTACCTCAATCTGTTATTAAATTGTTTTAACATCTGCACTCAGAGGCGCCTCTCCCCTTGCTTTCGATCTCCTCCATGTCATGTCCTCCTCCTCCAGTCCCATCTCCTACATGTCATGTCCTCCTCCTCCTCCTCCTCCAGTCCCATCTCCTCCATGTCATGTCCTCCTCCTCCTCCTCCTCCAGTCCCATCTCCTCCATGTCATGTCCTCCTCCCCCTCCAGTCCCATCTCCTCCATGTCATGTCCTCCTCCTCCTCCTCCTTCTCCAGTTCCATCTCCTCCATGTCATGTCCTCCTCCCCCTCCTCCTCCTCCAGTCCCATCTCCTCCATGTCATGTCCTCCTCCTCCTCCTCCTCAAGTCCCATCTCCTCCATGTCATGTCCTCCTCCTCCTCCTGTCCCATCTCCTCCATGTCATGTCCTCCTCCTCCTCCTCCTCCTCCTCCTCCAGTCCCATCTCCTCCATGTCATGTCCTCCTCCTTCTCCTCCAGTCCCATCTCCTCCATGTCATGTCCTCCTCCTCCTCCTCCAGTCCCATCTCCTCCATGTCATGTCCTCCTCCTCCTCCTCCAGTCCCATCTCCTCCATGTCATGTCCTCCTCATCCAGTCCCATCTCCTCCATGTCATGTCCTCCTCCTCCAGTCCCATCTCCTCCATGTCATGTCCTCCTCCTCCTCCTCAAGTCCCATCTCCTCCATGTCATGTCATCCTCCTCCTTCAGTCCCATCTCCTCCATGTCATGTCCTCCTCCTCCTCCTCTTCCTCCAGTCCCATCTCCTCCATGTCATGTCCTCCTCCCCCTCCTCCTCCACCTCCAGTCCCATCTCCTCCATGTCATGTCCTCCTCCAGTCCCATCTCCTCCATGTCATGTCCTCCTCCCCCTCCTCCTCCTCCAGTCCCATCTCCTCCATGTCATGTCCTCCTCCTCCTCCTGTCCCATCTCCTCCATGTCATGTTCTACTCCTTCTCCTCCAGTCCCATCTCCCCCATGTTATGTCCTCCTCCTCCTCCTCCAGTCCCATCTCCTCCATGTCATGTCCTCCTCCTCCTCCTCCTCCAGTCCCATCTCCTCCATGTCATGTCCTCCTCCTCCAGTCCCATCTCCTCCATGTCATGTCCTCCTCCTCCAGTCCCATCTCTTCCATGTCATGTCCTCCTCCTCCTCCTCCAGTCCCATCTCCTCCATGTCATGTCCTCCTCCTCCTCCTCCTCCAGTCCCATCTCCTCCATGTCATGTCCTCCTCCTCCTCCTCCTCCTCCAGTCCCATCTCCTCCATGTCATGTCCTCCTCCTTCTCCTCCAGTCCCATCTCCTCCATGTCATGTCCTCTTCCTCCTCTAGTCCCATCTCCTCCATGTCATGTCCTCCTCCTCCTCCTCCAGTCCCATCTCCTCCATGTCATGTCCTCCTCCTCTAGTCCCATCTCCTCCATGTCATGTCCTCCTCCTCCTCCTCCAGTCCCATCTCCTCCATGTCATGTCCTCCTCCTCCTCCTCCTCCAGTCCCATCTCCTCCATGTCATGTCCTCCTCCCCCTCCAGTCCCATCTCCTCCATGTCATGTCTTCCTCCTCCTCCTCCTTCTCCAGTTCCATCTCCTCCATGTCATGTCCTCCTCCCCCTCCTCCTCCTCCAGTCCCATCTCCTCCATGTCATGTCCTCCTCCTCCTCCTCCTCCTGTCCCATCTCCTCCATGTCATGTCCTCCTCCTCCTCCTCCTCCAGTCCCATCTCCTCCATGTCATGTCCTCCTCCTTCTCCTCCAGTCCCATCTCCTCCATGTCATGTCCTCCTCCTCCTCCTCCAGTCCCATCTCCTCCATGTCATGTCCTCCTCCTCCTCCTCCAGTCCCATCTCCTCCATGTCATGTCCTCCTCATCCAGTCCCATCTCCTCCATGTCATGTCCTCCTCCTCCAGTCCCATCTCCTCCATGTCATGTCCTCCTCCTCCTCCTCAAGTCCCATCTCCTCCATGTCATGTCATCCTCCTCCTTCAGTCCCATCTCCTCCATGTCATGTCCTCCTCCTCCTCCTCTTCCTCCAGTCCCATCTCCTCCATGTCATGTCCTCCTCCCCCTCCTCCTCCTCCTCCAGTCCCATCTCCTCCATGTCATGTCCTCCTCCAGTCCCATCTCCTCCATGTCATGTCCTCCTCCCCCTCCTCCTCCTCCAGTCCCATCTCCTCCATGTCATGTCCTCCTCCTCCTCCTGTCCCATCTCCTCCATGTCATGTTCTCCTCCTTCTCCTCCAGTCCCATCTCCCCCATGTTATGTCCTCCTCCTCCTCCTCCAGTCCCATCTCCTCCATGTCATGTCCTCCTCCTCCTCCTCCTCCTCCAGTCCCATCTCCTCCATGTCATGTCCTCCTCCTCCAGTCCCATCTCCTCCATGTCATGTCCTCCTCCTCCTCCTCCAGTCCCATCTCCTCCATGTCATGTCCTCCTCCTCCTCCCCAGTCCCATCTCCTCCATGTCATGTCCTCCTCCTCCTCCTCCTCCTCCTCCTCCAGTCCCATCTCCTCCATGTCATGTCCTCCTCCTTCTCCTCCAGTCCCATCTCCTCCATGTCATGTCCTCCTCCTCCTCCTCCAGTCCCATCTCCTCCATGTCATGTCCTCCTCCTCCTCCTCCAGTCCCATCTCCTCCATGTCATGTCCTCCTCATCCAGTCCCATCTCCTCCATGTCATGTCCTCCTCCTCCAGTCCCATCTCCTCCATGTCATGTCCTCCTCCTCCTCCTCAAGTCCCATCTCCTCCATGTCATGTCATCCTCCTCCTTCAGTCCCATCTCCTCCATGTCATGTCCTCCTCCTCCTCCTCTTCCTCCAGTCCCATCTCCTCCATGTCATGTCCTCCTCCCCCTCCTCCTCCTCCTCCAGTCCCATCTCCTCCATGTCATGTCCTCCTCCAGTCCCATCTCCTCCATGTCATGTCCTCCTCCCCCTCCTCCTCCTCCAGTCCCATCTCCTCCATGTCATGTCCTCCTCCTCCTCCTGTCCCATCTCCTCCATGTCATGTTCTCCTCCTTCTCCTCCAGTCCCATCTCCCCCATGTTATGTCCTCCTCCTCCTCCTCCAGTCCCATCTCCTCCATGTCATGTCCTCCTCCTCCTCCTCCAGTACCATCTCCTCCATGTCATGTCCTCCTCCTCCAGTCCCATCTCCTCCATGTCATGTCCTCCTCCTCCTCCTCCAGTCCCATCTCCTCCATGTCATGTCCTCCTCCTCCTCCAGTCCCATCTCCTCCATGTCATGTCCTCCTCCTCCTCCTCCAGTCCCATCTCCTCCATGTCATGTCCTCCTCCTTCTCCTCCAGTCCCATCTCCTCCATGTCATGTCCTCTTCCTCCTCTAGTCCCATCTCCTCCATGTCATGTCCTCCTCCTCCTCCTCCAGTCCCATCTCCTCCATGTCATGTCCTCCTCCTCTAGTCCCATCTCCTCCATGTCATGTCCTCCTCCTCCTCCTCCAGTCCCATCTCCTCCATGTCATGTCCTCCTCCTCCTCCTCCAGTCCCATCTCCTCCATGTCATGTCCTCCTCCCCCTCCTCCTCCTCCAGTCCCATCTCCTCCATGTCATGTCCTCCTCCTCCTCCTCCAGTCCCATCTCCTCCATGTCATGTCCTCCTCTCCCTCCTCCTGTCCCATCTCCTCCATGTCATGTTCTCCTCCTCCTCCAGTCCCATCTCCTCCATGTCATGTCCTCCTCCTCCTCCTCCTCCTCCTCCAGTCCCATCTTCTCCATGTCATGTCCTCCTCCCCCTCCTCCTCCTCCAGTCCCATCTCCTCCATGTCATGTCCTCCTCCTCCTCCAGTCCCATCTTCTCCATGTCATGTCCTCCTCCTCCTCCAGTCCCATCTCCTCCATGTCATGTCCTCCTCCTCCTCCTGTCCCATCTCCTCCATGTCATGTCCTTCTCCTCCAGTCCCATCTCCTCCATGTCATGTCCTTCTCCTCCTCCTCCAGTCCCATCTCCTCCATGTCATGTCCTCTTCCCCCTCCTCCTCCTCCAGTCCCATCTTCTCCATGTCATGTCCTCCTCCTCCTCCTCCACCAGTCCCATCTCCTCCATGTCATGTCCTCCTCCTCCTCCTCCATGTCATGTCCTCCTCCTCCTTCTCCTCCAGTCCAATCTCCTCCATGTCATATCCTACTCCTCCTTCTCCTCCAGTCCCATCTCCTCCATGTCATGTCCTCCTCCTCCTTCTCCTCCAGTCCCATCTCCTCCATGTCATGTCCTCCTCCTCCTCCAGTCCAATCTCCTCCATGTCATGTCCTCTTCCTCCTCCAGTCCCATCTCCTCCATGTCATGTCCTCCTCCTTCTCCTCCTCCAGTTCCATCTCCTCCATGTCATGTCCTCCTCCCCCTCCTCCTCCTCCAGTCCCATCTCCTCCATGTCATGTCCTCTTCCTCCTCCTCCAATCCCATCTCCTCCATCTCATGTCCTCCTCCTCCTCTAGTCCCATCTCCTCCATGTCATGACCTCCTCCTCCAGTCCCATTTCCTCCATGTCATGACCTCCTCCCCCTCCTCCAGTCCCATCTCCTCCTCCTCTCCTCCGTGTCATGTCCTCATCCATACAATGTCCTTCCCATCCCAAGTATGCCCCCTCTCCTTCTCCTCGATAGGTCGGTCCTCTGATGATCAGGGTGATATATCTCTCCCCGGGCTCACCTCGCTCTCTCTGGACACACAGCTCAGCTCCGCTCTGATCACACATCCATAAAGCGATATTCAAACTGCCGGCCGCACGCAGCCAATCTCTTTCCCCGCTGGAGCCTATTGGCTGTGATGTCTCCCGCCCGCCAATGAAAACAGGCAGATGCCTCAAAAGGGGGCGGGTCAGGAATGCACATTGCACGACTACAAATGGCTCGAGTGCAGATATGCCATGCCCTTTATCGGCTGATTGGTTTTCGGATTGAAGATTTCACCGCCCATCCTAATGTGTTTTTTACTATGTGATTGGATGTATGGTCGTAAGGATAAAACTCTGCCCATAAGAAGTGTGCGGCTGGTTCCTTAGACAATAATAGGCCGGGACAACAGGATTTTTTCATCCCCCTGTTGCCGCGGCGCCGCCCCTTCACCCACTGCCACCCCGAGGCCTGGCCTCTGTGGCCTTGTCTGGAATCCGGCCCTGATAACATCTCTGGGTCTAGCAGGATCTGAGGACGGAGGTCCTAGGGCTCTATGAAGCCTTTCAAATTCAATTTCCTTGGGTGCCGTTACGACCCCAAGTTGCTGGCAGATTGATATTACCACTTTGTGTAACGATGCCTCCTCGACCTCTTCCGAGATACCTCTAAATCTGAGATTTAACCTCCTGTTTAGGGTTGAGCGAACCCGAATTGTAAAGTTCGGGTTTGTAACGGGAAGGCCCGGGGAACTCAGAATCGCTTAGGAAGTATGAGATACCCTTGCTTCAGCTCCCCCAATGCCTCTTATGTGTCAACCACCCTGTGTCTCTATTAGGGGCACAGGGTGAATGAAAACCCCAATATGGTCTATGATAGCCATATTCAATCCTGCACAGACATTGTATCTAGATTGGATGTGTACTGTGAGGGGGGGGGGGGTTGTGTAATCATTGCTGTGAGGAATTAAGGGGATTTACATGCTATTTTTCCTTGTGGCTTGGCTTGCTTGAAATTGAAATAGTAATATTAGTCCACAATATTGTTTTATTCTGAACTTACCAGGTTAATTGAGAGATGTGTTACCTGCCAGTGTGATGTAAATGAATCTAGAAGGGCGTCTGAAGTCCCTTTTAGTGTGAATAGGAATAATTAAGTCTATACTTATGGGTAATTGTACTCAGGCAGACGGAGCGTCTGCCAACCCTTTCATGAGAAGATGTGTATTGAAGATCGTTATGTCTATTGTGTAAAGTCTGTTGTCTCCTAACAGACGTCAAAAGAATGTGTTGAGTCTTGTAATGTGTGGGTGGAGCTGGGCCACTGTTCATGTTAAACTAATGTGTATTGGATGTATATAAAAGTTACAATGTTTTTCTCAATAAATTCATTCGATCCTGGAAGAGACAGAGTATGTCTTGTTTCTTCTGGAAGGATTAATCTTATGGGAAAGGGTCGCCTGGCTGTGGAAGATTGGTAGCGAGTGGGTGTCCAGGAGAGGGAACATCTTATACGGCGTTAACCCCCTTCGTATTTGGGGTGCCGTTACAGGGTTCGTACCGGACTTTTAGGTTTTTGGGTCCCGGACCCGAACCCGAACAATTGACTGTATGTTCGAGTTCGGGTCCGGTGTTTGGCGATGTAATGACGCATTTTTAAAAGCTGCAGGGCAGCCAATCAACTTTTGTTTAACTGGTGTGCCCTTAGAAGCCATCACAGCCATGCCTACTAATGGCATGGCTGTGATTGGAAGGTGCAGCATGTGACCCAGCCTCTATATAAGCTAGAGGCACACAGCACAGCACGTCACTCTGCTTTAGACAGTGTAGGGAAAGGTTCCTGGCTGCTGTTGCTGTGAGGGAGAGAATTAAATGATAGGAGTCAGTCCTGGCAATCTACTGAGAGAAAAGATAGACAGTGTAGGGCAAGGTTCCTGTTGCTGCTTTGAGGGAGAGAGATTTATCTAGGAGTCCAGATTCAGAAATCTATTCTAATAACTCAGCGATCTACATAGATTTAGCTGTGTGGGTGCAGTGCACAAGCTTTTTACACTGCACTGAGAGAAATGATAGACAGTGTAGGGCAAGGTTCCTGTTGCTGCTTAGAGGGAGAGAGAATTATCTAGGAGTCCAGATTCAGAAACCTGTTCTAATAACTCAGCGATCTACATAGATTTACCTGGTTGGGTTGCAGTGCACAGTCTTTTTGTACTGCCATGAGCCCAGTGCCAGAGAAAATATAACTTTTATCTGCAAGCTCAGTGCACCAGCACTGCATATGTTACTGTGAGATATACCCTGTACATACTGTGGGTGTATTCTGCTCTTCCAAAAACACCCATTTAGGGCAAAAAAAATATTTTGCAGTGTTTTCTGCATATCTGCAGGTGTGAGATACACAATTTATATCTTTTTCTTCTATTGTGCTATTCAAATAATTTTTTTTTAGGGCAAAAACATTTTTTTGAATAGCATTTTCTGCATTTCTGTAGGTGTGAGATTTACCGTTTACATACTCTGGGTGTATTCTGCTATTGCAAAAACACACATTTAGTGCAAAAAAAATAAAATTTTGCAGCGTTTTCTGCATATCTGCAGGTGTGAGATACACAATTTATATATTTTTCTTCTATTGTGCTATTCAAATAATTTTTTTTTAGGGCAAAAACATTTTTTTTTAATAGCATTTTCTGCATTTCTGTAGGTGTGAGATACACCGTTTACATACTGTGGGTGTATTCTGCTATTACAAAAATACCCATTTAGGGCAAGATGAAGGAGGAGGAACCATGTTCACAGCAGGGTGGCACCCAGACAAGCTCATGGCCATCACTGGTGCATGGCTGGGGGGATACAGAGGACACAGACGATACACCTCCCACAGAGGACAGCTTTTCGTTGCCTCTGGGCAGCCTGGCACACATGAGCGATTACATGCTGCAGTGTCTCCGCAATGACCGCCGAGTTGCCCACATTCTAACTGGTGCTGATTACTGGGTGGCCACCCTGCTGGATCCCCGTTACAAGGACAACCTACCGTCCTTAATTCCCTCACTGGAGCGTGATTGTAAGATGCGCGAATACAAGTGCACGCTGGTAGACGCGCTGCTGGTGGCATTCCCACCTGACAGCGGGGGTACGGTGGAAGCACAAGGCGAAGGCAGAGGAGGAGGAAGAGGTCGCCAACGCAGCTGGGGCACCGCAAGCACCTCAGAAGGCAGGGTTAGCATGGCCAAAATGTGGAAAAGCTTTGTCAGCACGCCACAACAACCAGCACCACCAGCTGAGATGGAACGTCTTAGCAGGAGGCAGCATTTCACCAACATGGTGGAGCAGTATGTGTGCACACGCCTACACGTACTGAATGACGGGTCTGCCCCCTTCAACTTCTGGGTCTCCAAATTGGGCACATGGCCCGAGCTTTCCCTTTACGCCTTGGAGGTGCTGGCCTGCCCTGCAGCCAGTGTATTATCTGAACGTGTATTTAGCACGGCAGGGGGCGTTATCACAGACAAGCGCAGCCGCCTGTCCAGAGCCAATGTGGACAAGCTCACGTTCATTAAAATGAACCAGGCATGGATCCCACAGGACTTGTCCGTACCTTGTGCAGAATAGACATGTATACCGGTGTTCTGACAAAAACTGTCCGGCCGTCAGATAGTGTCCGGCCCATACTGCGTAGGCGCAGCGCTTGCACAGTATGGAGGACAAGGAGATTCACAAAATCTCCGGAGATGAACGGCGCCTGTGCCGTGAGTGCAGGTTCAAGCCCCACCATCCAAGTGGATATACGGTAGCACATAGTAACAGGGCCCCTCACAGGCTCGCTTCGCTCGCCACGCTACGGGCACGGACTCGCTTGGCTCGGCTTGAACCTCGGATGCTGTGGATTGAACCTGGACTCACCGCGCAGGGGCCGTTCGTCTTCGGAGATTTTCTAAATCCCCTTGTCCTACATACTGAGCAAGCGCAGTACAGGGCGGTCACTATCCGACGGGGGGACAGAATTCGACACATCACCGGCCTTACCCAGCCATTGTTGTATTTTTGAACCAGTGTTGGCTACCTCCTTCTCCTCCACCAGCGCTTTCACCTACACAGCCACATCCACTGCCACCTCAACCTCCTACTCCATATGGACCTCGTCCTCCTAGGTCAAGATTAAAAAAAATATTTTTTTTCATTTCAAAGTATTTTATTTTCCCACTAGCTTATCCATTAAATTTTATAATTTTTTCCAGAAAGGGCGTATTCTGGGGCATTCCCACCATATGTGTGGCATCCTGTACCCCTTCTGCTGAGAAAGAGGCCTCTAGCATATTATTATTATTTTTTATTTTTTATTTTTTTAAAGTTATTTCCCTATCCACATTTGTTTGCAGAGCACTTGCCATGCTCTTAACAACATTTTTCTGCCATTTGCAGCCCTCTAGCCCTTTCCATTACTTTTTTAGAGCCATTTTAGTCCTCAAAAGTTTGGGTCCCCATTGACTTCAATGGGGTTCGGGTTCGGGGTCAAGTTCGGGTCAAGTTCGGTCCCGAACTCAAACTTTTTTTCCGAAGTTCGGCCAAACCCGTCGAATCCGAACATCCAGGTGTCCGCTCAACTCTACTCCTGTTACGATCTTCAATTTCTTCAAATTTTAACTGTATGGAGGGGTTCTGCATCTCCTTTAGGGCTGTTTTCTACTATTTTCCTCCAACCGTGCAATCCGTTCTTCCATCTTAGCAGTGCGTGTCCCTTCCACCGTGATTTTATCTGACAGGGCCTGCATCTCGGTTCTAATGAGTTGTAGTTCCTTCCTATGGCCCTCTTCCAGTCTTGACACCAGCGTTTCCATCTCATCTCGCGTCGGGAGCGTCTGTAAAATAGCCAACTCATCCCGTGTCGGTAATGCTTGCAGAATCGCCATTAAGTCTGCCCCTCCCGGTATTATATCCATCTTTGCTCTCAGAGCTTCAGCGTGTGTCTCAGTATGTGCTTCAGCATAAGTCTCGTCCTGCTCTTTCCCTTTCTTCATGTCAGGAGACAAAGGGAGACTGCTCTTGGAATCTCTACGTATGAAGTCCCCCGTGTTTCAACAATCGAAGCCTGTGCTATTGCTGCCTGCGTCCACGGGAAATACTCTTTAATCTCAGGCTGTGTTGGCTGTTGCTGCCTAATAAAGGCCCTCTTCATCTGCTTCTCTTCCCCCTTTTTCCTAGCGTTTCTCATCCCTTGAAACACACCAGGGTGCACAACGTCTAATGTTCAGTATTTAACATTCAGTGTCTATCTGTTATCAATTGCGCTCCCCAAACCGTATATGCAGTCACTAAAGTCCAGCGCTCATTGAACATGCACAATAACATATATATGCTTTTTACATTAATAAATGTCCATTTATTTTTCAAAACTTTAAAAAAAAAGTCCAATCCCAGAGGGAGAGAAAGAGGAAGCAAAAAAAATAAAAAAAATAAATGAAATTCATAGCAGCCACAGCCAACAATAGTATTGTGCACGGTCTGTACAACATATGGGTGTGAACACTATAGAGCACGGCTTATTGATCCTTAATGATCCTGTAGCATTACCATATAACATTGACACAGTACCTTTAGATGATTTCCATCAATGGAAGATACAGGGCAATATAGGCAAAGCCTCCAACCTCAGGGACAGGAGTCAGGAGACCTAGGCTGTGTCACCGCTGGGACGTGAGAGCTGCGGGATGGATCGCGTCACGCCTCTGCAATGCTGGCTGTAGTCTGTAGGCTGTAGTCCCGTGATTCAGCGCCATGTCACGGGTGTACCACACCGCACTCTCCTCCACCTCAGACACTGGCACACCGCACTCCGCCGCTCTCCACCGGAGACTCACAGATCCGATCTCTCGAGGAACCGTCCTCTCAGTAAGCTGAATCTCCGAATCTCCGGTGCACTGGCAGGCACACAGGTAGGACCGCTCAGCCGCCACACTGTTCCCAGGCTTTGTGTTTAAACACTGTCTTCCTTTCCCCTGTTAGCGCACTTTTTACTTTGACAGGGCTGCAGGGTCTCGCACCCCACGCTGGAGGTTTGGGTGTTTACCCGGAGCTCAGCATGCAATCCTCCCTACTCCGCCATTGCTAAGCCACTCCCCCCTTACTGTACTTTTAACAAATTTAATTGGTAAATTTTCAACAAGATTTATACCCAGTTCTTTCTTGTGATGTTTATTTTTGTGTTTTTTTTAATGTAAACTACTGAAATATGGAATACAAGAATGTATAATATTGAATGGATATGTTGAAATTAAAATAAAATAAAAATGTAATTATAAAAAAAAAAAAAGATAGCAGCGGGTGTCAGTGGACATGTCATCCGCCGCTCCATAGGGGTTAATGGATGGTCCGATCAGGTCCCCCTGAAAAACTGACAGGCGGACCTGATCAGACAGCCCATGTCAAAGGGGCCTCATTATAACATGTTGCTGTCAATAGTCATATTCTTATGATGAGCAGTGTATAATGTGTATATACAGTGTATAATATCTATCTATTTCTTTATATACCGTGTATATATATATATATATATATATATATATATATATTGTAAGATTAGGGGTTGTTAGCTCTTGTGGTAGATGCATTTTTCCAGTGATTCAAGTCAGTCGGGAACTATGTTTAAGGGCATGGTAGCCCACTTTTATTTAAAACCACAAAAAGTTCACAAATACATCAGTAGCTCTCACCGGGGGGTTCCACCATTACTGTATCTTGCATACTCCACAGTTTAGCCTCCTGGCTTTACATTCTTGCCATCCGGCTGTTTCAGGCCTTTAGCCTAGGCCTTAGGTCTGTTCCTCAGACCCAAACAGTTTCCTGGAGTTAAGCTTTCTCCTAGCTTACTCTTGGTCAGCACCTTATTGCTTAATTCACCAATGACATCTGCCTCCTGCAGACATGCATCCTCTGGCTGCACCCATGCAGCGTCTGACTCCTCTCAAAGGGATGGGAGTCCACCTGACTCCCAAGCACAGACTTCCTGTCTGTTGGGTGGAGCCCTAAACCATAATCAGGTCAGAACTAAATAGCCCAACACACAGCTGTTTAATTAAAGTGTCTTTCTCTACAAAATCTGGCGTAACCCAACACTCTTTAAGGTCGCACAGGGTCCCACCGCCTCAATATATATATATATGAAAAGAAGGGGAGCAAGGAGGGTGGGACTTTAAATGAAGCACATGGTTGCGAGAGCATAAAAGTTGAACAATGGGAATTTTATTGATATTGCAGATAAGACATGTAAAGCAATATTGGTATGAAGATAAACAATAGACATAATATTCACAATAGACATGATGATGGCTATAAAGTCTCATAATATAACCACTGCTATAAGTAAGCGATAACCATGATAAAAGTCAATAAACAAGGTAATATTATTATTAGTGTCTCAAAGTGAGACAACAACAAAATTCCCTGGGTCATTAAAGCAAGATTGGGTAAAATGATGATAGAGAGATATTGCCTGCAGGACCTGTGGCCTCACTCAGCCTATAAAGGTAAGGTATGATGATTGAGGAGTATGAAATTAAAATGTTGAAAACACGGCATCAGTGAGCTCTACGTGTTTCGTGGCTTCCACACCACTCATCAGGAGCATGCGTGTTATAATTCTAAAATAAAATGATATATAAATCATTGATTGAAAAAATAAGTGGGGATGGGGTATGAACCCCCCACATCAGGGTACATACTAACTCACCAAGGATCGTGTGTTGATGGTGTGGAGGTGAGGCATGACAGGCGTCCAGGGACACCTCCAATCGGGAGCCATGGCAGGCGGCTGAACGGGGGCGACCCACACGGGCAGCCACCAGGCAGATATGAGAAACGGGGTAACCCTGTGGGAAAGTAAAAGACTGGTTAAGAGTAGAATGTCACAGAGAGTGACCATAGGGTGGAGTGGGATAAGAACCCAGGAAGTGAGGTGAGATAGTGCTGAAAATACCGCTGGTGATCCAGAGGGGTGCTGGAAATGTGTGACAAGATAGTGAAGTAATTAGTAGATCCCACGTTATCCAAAGGTGAGGGTGAAAAGCTGAGTGAGATGGAGGAAAACATTGTTACCTCAGTAGGCAAAGTGACCAGCCAAATGGAAGGGAGAATCCAGTGGTGTGGATAGGTGAAACCAGATAACCCAGAGTGTCAGAGCTGCACAAATGGTGCCCATATAAGCACGCCGCCGCGAGGCCGCCCACCAACATCACGCCCAGTGGCAGGGGATAGGGGGAGGGGCGGCGTAAGCCGGAATTGTGTCTCCGACCACTGTCACCTCGGGGCTCCCCCATTGCTCACTGAGTGTGTTGACCTACAACATGGACGTCACAGCGTCAGTGAGAGGCGCCGCGCGTCCAGCGTGGAGAGCGTGTTGGTGACGCGCTATGCCGGAGCATCCGCCCCCAGGCATCAGGGAGGCGGGGGAGGGGCAGAGACCCACAAGTCACGTCACGGCCCCCGGGTGAGAGATTGAACCAGACGCCTGGACGGCCGAGCCACCCACACATTTCACCCATCAACAACGATCCAAATGGCTGTATGTCCAATGTTGCTGGTATAGATAGTTAATGTGATAATAGGGCAACTAAGTTAAGGATAATATGACAAATAACAAAGGGGGAGGCCAAACATAAGGTCATTGAGATGCAGAGTATACAATGAAAGAATAAAACCATAGGGCATAACCAAGTGCTTTTATCCCTAATTATGTTGAATTGAAAAAGGAGACATTTTGAGGGACTTTTAGGAGACCGAGGCCTGGTAAGGCCATGTATATCCATCCCGGGACTTTAAATGAAATCATGTCCTGGTAAGGTACATGTATTTCCATCCCTATTGAAATGAGAAGAAGGGGAGCAAGGAGGGTGGGACTTTAAATGAAGCACATGGTTGCAAGAGGATAAAAGGTGAACAATGGGAATTTTATTGATATTGCAGATAAGACATATAAAGTAATATTGGTATAAAGATAAACAATAGACATAATATTCACAATAGACATGATGATGGCTATAAAGTCTCATAATGTAATTACTGCTATAAGTAAGCGATAACCATGATAAAAGTCAATAAACAAGGTAATATTATTATAAGTGTCTCAAAGTGAGACAACAACAAAATTCCCTGGGTCACCAAAGCAAGATTGGGTAAAATGATGATAGAGAGATATTGCCTGCAGGACCTGTGGCCTCACTCAGCAAATAAGACCCCATTCACACAGGGGCGACTCGTCAGGCGTCTCAGCCGCCTGACGAGTCGCGTCCCATTCTGTACAATGGAACCATTCTAAGCGGAGCGACCGAAGTCGCTCCGACTTAGAAAAAGGTTCCTGTACTACTTCAAGACGACTTCAAGGTGACTTCCATTGACTTCAATACAGAAGTCATTTTGGAAGTCTCATTTGAAGTCGTCTGCAGATCGCCCAGCACAATCGCGGCACAAGTCGTGCCGCCCCTGTGTGAATGGGCTCTAAAGGTAAGGTATGATGATTGAGGAGTATGAAATTAAAATGTTGAAAAACATATATGTAGCGGGTACTTGAATTTAGGTGAAGCATCTGGGTGGTAGTGTAACCCAGATGCCCTGATTGTTAGGGAATTCAAGGTTCCCTTTGTGGGTCTTGGAGGACTCTGGTGGTGTGAGGTTCCCGTCGGCCTACAGGTGGCATTGTCGCCCTGGGCTGGGGCTGAGCTTGCACCGCAAGACTGTGCCTTCTTGTCCTCCCCTGGAGCTGGTACAGCGGGGCGGGGAACCCGCTGTGACGCAAAGGGAGAGGAGATAAAAGGGGCGGACGCCCTTACAACGGGGTGAGAGTTCGGAGTGGAGTCGGAGGACTCGGCCGCACCCAGTCACCTTCGGCCTGGGTGCTGGCGTTCCGGTGTTCCAGGCCTAGGTGCCCTTGACCTAGCCGGAGCGGAGATGGAGTCCATCTCAGGCACCTTTAGCCTGGGGTGAGGTACTATGGCAGATGCCTGGGGCTCAGTACCTTCGACTGAGTTCCGCGAGGGTGGAGGAATCCGAGGGGGCCCTAACTCCTTCTGTGCCCGTGTCTGAGTTCGTGAGGACTGGTGTGCGGTAACTTCTCTGAAGAGTCCGGCGCAGCATCGTTGGTGACAGAGAGGCCTCCATTTCTCCCTTGGACGGATTTCCTTCCCCTGACAGGGGCCGAGCTAGCGAAGGTAATTCACGTTCTACATCACCTAGTCAGTGGCAGTGACTATTCACCACTGGTGACACCACAGTGGTTAGCAGCAGAAGGGAAAGGATTGTGCCTCGATCTGTCCCCGTTATCACTCAGTAAAGAAACTGTATGTTTGTGCGCTAAGAAGAATAAAACTGAGTGGGACCTATTCACTGTGTGGAACTCTGGTTACTAGGAGCAAAGGAGTCAGGGACGAAGTACTGGGCTTGACTCTAGGACACCTACACAAAACCCAATCTGCTTGCCTTTACCTCTTAGTTATGGAGGACATGGGCCGTGGTGTATCTCATCCCTCCCCCCAGCACTGAGACCCCTAGACGAAGAGAGACAAGCCGAGTATGAGAAGGGGAGAGAGGGGTGAGGCCGCTACATATATATATATATATGTGTTTTTTTTTATCCCTCCACCACAATTAATATTGAGAACTCTTTCTTCTGCAGGAGTTGTACCAGCGATACCTTGAAACATGTGACCATAGAGGCAACCCCCGCACAGCCCCCTGTCCTCTCCCCGGACCTCCGCAGTGACAGCGGGCCGGGGATCTTCTCCCTGCACACGCTGTCACAATTTAAAAGAGATGTAGCCATGTCATTTATTCACGGAGTTCATACTTTTCAACAGGCTAATAACTATTTCAAAATGCTAACTGATTGGCTATTCTAGGCTATGCATTTGTATTATGTCAATGGTCATAATCTTATGGCTGATCAGTGTATTTACTATATACATTTATATATGTAGCGGGGTCTCCTTTAAGGCCCCGGGACTACGTTACCCAGAACCCCGTTCGGCAGAGATTCATGGGAGGGGCTATATAGGAAGAGGACGAGGCTGAGCTCGGCCTCTTTGGACACCGCGCTGCAATCAACAGGTCTTCCTGTACGGATCTGCTGCAGTGCAGGGCCTGAAGCCAGGGCCTTGCACAAACTTCCAGAGAGCCTTCCACCCCACTGCGAAGCCTGGGTGGCACCTGATTTGTCGAGTTTGGACATCAGTTGGACCGGAGACCCGACCGTTGCGGACACTGTGTGAGGAGACACAGTAGGTGGAAGTCCCGGACTGGGATCGCGTCCGGAGTGGTGAGCGAGCACCTGCACATTCATTAACTGTACTTTGACTAGGCCTAGAGACTGCCTTGGCCCTCCTGGTTCCATTTACTGTCTCACAGGAGACTCGTGGCGGAACTGAGTTTAGTAGTCTCCTGTGAGTGGTCCATTTTCCCTTTTATTCCCCCACCTTTGGATTACAAAAATACTGTTCCTGTTGTGCACCACCGATCAATTGCATGCAAAGAAATAGATCTTTCAGAGACTGAGTCTATAGCTGGGTCAGGCCTGATCCGTAGTTAGAACTTTTGTTGCTGCGCCATAAGGGCGCATAGGTAGAGATAGCTGTAGTTGGCGGGTAATCGTCTGTGTTATATTTTCTGCTGTAGGGCTCTACAGACATATATGTGTTATGTGTTTACCTTGTGCCTTTTACCCAGAGTAAAGAGACATTATACTTTATCACTTGCTACCAGTGTGTTATCTTTATGCAAAGAGGTTATCATTGTAAAACTGTTAGATTGTGATATTAGGATAACCCCTAGACTAACTGTGCCAGAGTGGGTCGAGATAGATTGCCGGGGGTTGGCGGTGCTGTATACAGGGCCCGAAAACAAAATCCAGCGGCTCTCTTAATTGGGGGTAGCGCTACATATATATATATATATATATATATATATATATATATATATATAATTTTTAAGTGCTATTTCTGTAAGGGTTATACCATTAATACCCTTGTCAGAGTAACATGTTTAACCCCCTGAACAGTGGTTATACCGTTGATACCCACTGGTAAGCACTCTAGTAGTTCATTGATTGTTCCTGTCATTGAATAACTGCCTTCTTGTACAAGGTATGGACAGAAAGTGACAAGGCCTCATGTACACTGCTGCTGGTAAACGGACGTTTAGGAGCAGTTGGGCATTTTTTCAACTGCTCCTGAATAGTGTTGAGCGAACCCGAACTGTAAAGTTCGGGTCCGTACCGAACTTTAGCTTTCTTTCTCGTACATCACGGGACACAGAGCGACATAGTCATTACTATGTGGGTTATATAGATACCTTCAGGTGCTGGCACTGGCAACTTCCAAAACCGGAAGTACCCTTCCCTATATAAGCCCCTCCCATCCGGGAGTACCTCAGTTTTTTGCCAGTGTCTAAGGTGTTGGCCAAGAAGTAACATGTGTTTTTTCACTGAGCTTGCGTACAGGTTCTTTTGGGCCTCAGTAAGCTATTCCGGATCCGACCAAAAAAGCTTCATAGCTAAACGGTCGGTACCCGGGCCTTGCAAGAGAAGAGCAAGGTTTTGCCTGTAATGCCTCTCTTAGAAGGGCTGGACCCTGGGATCCAGAGCTCTGGTCATACCCACGACCAAGATGTTTTCTGTGCAGGGTGCTATACAGGTCCAGGGGAGTGGAATCCTTGGGAACCCGGTCCCTGAAGGTTTGATTACAATGCCTGCCGTGATAGGTGAAGTTTGGGCTTCTGTGGACCAAACAGAGTCCTGCGGCGAGGAAAAGGTAAGTGGGGGCCCTCAGGAACTTGGTTCTATTGGGGGACCCCCAAGCCTATTTTGTCTTTCTGCCTGTTACCTAAGGTATTCCCGCTAAATATTCTGTGCATGCCTGTTACTACTGAGAAAATGTAAAAAAAATTATAGTAGGCAAGGAAAAAAAAAAAAAAAAAATGTATGACCGCGGTACCTGTGTTAAACACTAGAGGCCGCTATGGTTCTTTTTTCTTGTAATGTGGATTTTTTTCTTCCGAAGTCAAATCCAGGCAGTTGGTAAGTTCTCTGCTGGGAAGCTGTCTCCTCTGCCCTGTTGCTGCGCTCATCCATCCCCGGGCCCTGCGGCAGGGACCCTGGCTCCCATCTAGCTCCTTGTTTTTTCAAAAAAGGCGCCGAAGGCGCACGTGCCCGCGCGCGTGCGCGAGCACGCACCTCTCTATATAGAGGCGATCTGGAAAAAGGGGCGGAGCGGGTGGATGACGCTCGGTGTGCGCCGCGGCGCTACTGCGCATGTGCGGGCGTCCAGCATGTTTAAAGGCAATCAAGCTGGCTATTGAAGTGCACAAACAGAGCTAGCAACAGTAAAAAGGCACACAGAGGCGGTTGATGCAGGCATCCCCTAGAAAGGCACTTTAGTAGACACCAACTGATATATAGCAGCAATTGTGCTAGACTATTCTCAGTAAAAGGGGTGTATTACGGCTGGAATACCTCAGCTTTGGGCTTAGGAATATGCCATCCAGAAGCTCCGGAACTAAATCTTCCAGGAAGCGAAAGGGGTCTCCATCGGGCTCTGAGGATCTTGGGCATGCTTCTGCTGCACCAGTCTCCCCTGAAAATTCAGAGGTTAGTGACCGTAGAGACCCTGCAGGAGTACCTGGTACTGTGGCTGTCCTCAGT
Source organism: Rana muscosa (assembly GCA_029206835.1). Lineage (NCBI taxonomy): Eukaryota > Metazoa > Chordata > Amphibia > Anura > Ranidae > Rana > Rana muscosa. Next base: position 69,584 of record JARGYO010005578.1, on the reverse strand, counting down.
TCACCTGCTCCTGTGTATGTAACAGAGGAGGTTTTTTTCCTCAGCTCTAGGAGGATTAGAAGAGAGATTGTCAACATTAATCGCTGCCTCCCTGTCACAGGGAAAGCACGCCCGATCTCCGTCTCCTCCTTCAGAGTACCTGTTAGTGGAGCAACAGTCCCATACAGGGATCGACCTGCCTGAAGGGGATCAGGAGGAGGTTGATTCTGTTATAGAGGAATCAACTGTGGAGGAACCTTTCTCAGCATCTCAAGCTGAAAGATTATGGGTTCAGTCTTTGACTAACATGGTCCGATCAGCATTTAAAATGCACCTTGCGGAACCATCAACCACTACTGTCTCCTCGCTGGGGTCGCTAAAAGCTCCCCAGACTGTCTGTTCTTTTCCACTTCACCCTTTATTGGAAGGGCTCATGTACCAGGATTGGGAACATCCTGATAAAATATTTACTCCCCCCAAGAGATTTCCGGTGGTCTATCCCATGGAGGATAAGTTCATCAAAAAAGTGGACGCAGCCATCTCTTGTGTGAATAAATCACTGACATGTCCAGTGGATAATGTCCAAATGTTCAAGGACCCAATAGATAAAAAATTGGAGTCCTTATTAAAATCTGCTTTTTCTACAGCAGGCTTGGTGACACAACCAGCAGTGGCAGCTATTGGGGTCTGCCAAGCAGTGAAGGATCAGTTGAAACAAGTCTTAAGGGACTTGCCAGATCAGCAGGCCCTTGCCCTAGCTGATCTACCTAGAGCCTTATGCTTTGCGGTTGACGCCATAAAGGATTCAATCCATCAGGCCTCCCGCCTTACGCTGTCGGTAGTACATATGCGCAGGCTTCTATGGCTCAAAAACTGGTCTGCTGAAGCTCCCTGTAAAAAATTGCTGGTTAGCTTCCCATTTCATGGTGAACGCTTATTTGGGGAAGACCTGGACAAATATATCCCGAAAATTTCCAACGGTAAAAGTACACTCTTGCCGGTTAAAAACAGAGTTAGAGGTCCCTCTTTTAAGAGGCCTGCTTCTCCAGTCCCTGGGGCATCGGCTGTGAAACAGTTCCGACGGCCTCCTCGGTCAAATCCCGGGGGTAAAAATCAGGGACAATCGCAGGGTAATAAAAAACCCTGGGTTAGGAGAGGTACAAAACCTCCCCCAAAGTCAAATGCATGAAGGGTTGCCCCCACTCAATCGGGTGGGGGGAAGACTCCAGTTGTTCGCAGAGACCTGGCGGGACACGATCAGAGACAGATGGGTGCTCTCCGCAGTAAGTCTGGGATACAGATTGGAGTTAAAAGACTCTCCTCCTTCCCATTTTATGAGGTCAAACGTGCCAAGGGATCCCCGGAAGAGAGAGTCCATCCTGTTGGCACTAGAACAACTATTGCTCCAAGGAGTAATTATGGAGGTTCCCCTGGAAGAAAGGGGGTTCGGGTTTTAATCAAACCTCTTTACAGTCCCGAAGCCAAACGGGGACGTGAGGCCCATATTAAATCTAAAAGGGCTAAACAAATTCCTGCATATCAGGACTTTCCGGATGGAGTCGATCCGATCGGTGGCCACTGCCCTACAAGGGGAGGAATGGTTAGCCTCGATCGACATCAAAGATGCTTATTTGCACATTCCCATCTTTCCAGTCCACCAAAAATTTCTACGCTTTGCAGTAGAAGGGCGCCATTTTCAGTTCAGAGCCTTACCCTTCGGTCTGGCCACAACACCACGAGTGTTCACAAAAATTCTGGCCCCATTATTGGCCAATCTAAGAACGCAAGGTGTAACGATAATGGCATATCTAGACGACTTGTTGCTGATAGACCACTCAGTGAAAAAACTAGAAGTGGTCGTTCACAAGACAATCAAGTATCTGGAATCTCACGGTTGGATTATCAACCGAGACAAGTCAGCCCTAAAACCAAAAGTCTGGAATACTTGGGGCTAAGGCTAGATTCAGGCCAGAGGAAAATATTCTTGCCTCGAAAAAAGGTGTTGTCTTTGAGAGATTTGATCCACTTAGTGGGTACAAAAAGACAGCCGTCCATACGCCTGTGCATGAGGCTGCTGGGAAAAATGGTGGCATCATTCGAAGCAGTACCCTACGGTCAATTCCATTCAAGGAATTTGCAAAGGGCCATACTGTCAGCCTGGAACAAGAAAGTTCAGGCCCTAGACTTACCAATGTCCTTGTCCCCTTCCGTTCGCAAAAGCCTCCGTTGGTGGTTGGTTCCCCAGAATCTGGAAAAAGGAAAATCCTTCAGTCCGATTTCTTGGAAGGTGGTCACTACAGATGCCAGCCTTATAGGCTGGGGAGCAGTACTGGAGCAATGGTCTCTCCAGGGCAGATGGTCGGATGCGGAAAAGGCCCTGCCCATCAATCTCTTAGAGATACGAGCAGCCCGGTATGCCCTAGTAGCATGGACATCCAAACTCCAAGGGTCCCCTGTCAGAATTCAATCAGACAATGCCACGGCAGTGGCATATATCAATCATCAGGGTGGCACCAGGAGTCGTGCAGCCCAGAGGGAAGTAAATTGCATCCTGAAATGGGCAGAAAGATATGTCCCAGCCATATCCGCGGTATTCATTCCAGGAGTGGAGAATTGGAAGGCGGACTTTCTAAGTCGCCAACAATTATGCCCAGGGGAATGGTCCCTTCACCCCGAGGTTTTTCGGACAATATGTCAGCGGTGGGGAACACCGGATGTAGATCTGCTAGCATCCAGATTCAACGCAAAGGTGGACAGGTTTGTCTCTTGGACAAGGGATCCCCTAGCTTGCGGCTCGGATGCCCTAGTGTTCCCTTGGGATCAGTTCAAGCTGATATATGCATTCCCACCGCCACAATTGTTACCTCGATTACTCCGCAGAATCAGGGTAGAAAAGAAACCAGTGATTCTGGTGGCTCCAGCGTGGCCCCGAAGAGTCCTTGGACCCTCCCACATCATCCGGACCTGCTTTCACAAGGACCGATATACCACCCTTCCTTACCAGCCCTAGGTTTGACGGCCTGGCTATTGAGGCCCACATTCTAAAAAAGAGAGGTCTCTCTAATCCTGTGGTATCTACCATGATCAATGCCAGGAAACCGGTATCCAGGCAGATCTACTATAGAATCTGGAAGGCGTACATCGCCTGGTGTGAGGCCAAGAAATGGCATCCACGTAAGTACGTAATAGGTAGGATTCTGGACTTCCTACAGTGGGCTGTAGATAGGAAGCTTGCCTTGAGTACTATCAAGGGTCAGATTTCGGCCTTGTCAATATTTTTTCAGAGGCCCTTGGCTTCGCATTCACTAGTCAAAGCCTTTATACAAGGAGTGATGCGTATTAGCCCTCCGGTTAATATTCCCATATGTCCATGGGACTTAAACCTGGTTCTGTCGGTTCTACAGAAACAACCATTTGAACCATTACAGCATATTTCCCTGGTTCTTCTCACCAGGAAATTGATTTTTCTAGTAGCCATTTGTTCGGCTAAAAGAGTGTCAGAATTAGCAGCTATGTCCTGTAAGGAGCCATATCTGGTTATCCATAAGGACAGAGTAGTGTTACGTCCTCATCCAGCCTTTCTTCCTAAGGTGGTATCGAGGTTTCATTTGAACCAAGATGTGGTTCTTCCTTCATTTTTTCCCAAACCTAGTTCAGTAGAGGAAAAGTTATTACATTCTTTGGATGTAGTAAGAGCAGTTAAAGCTTATCTAAAAGCCACTGCTCAAATTCGCAGAACGGATACTTTGTTTATTCTGCCGGAAGGCCCCAGAAAGGGTCAGGCAGCGTCAAAATCTACTTTAGCCAAGTGGATTCGACAGGTCATAATGCAAGCCTATGGCTTGAGAAGGAGACCGCCTCCGTTCAAAGTTAGAGCGCACTCCAAGAGAGCAGTTGGAACTTCATGGGCAGTGCATCACCAGGCCTCCCTGGCTCAAATCTGTAAGGCCGCAACATGGTCTTCAGTACGCACGTTTATTAGGTTCTACCAGGTGGACGTTAGAAGTCAGGAGGATGTCGCCTTTGGGCGCAGTGTGTTGCAGGCCGCAAAAGATCCTCATGTCTGATAGCGCTCAGCTTATGTATGGTGTATCCCCCCCCTCATTGGGCATTTCTTTAGGACATCCCACATAGTAATGACTATGTCGCTCTGTGTCCCGTGATGTACGAGAAAGAAAATAGGATTTTTATAACAGCTTACCTGTAAAATCCTTTTCTTGGAGTACATCACGGGACACAGAGCTCCCACCCCTCTTTTGGGGACACTTATTGCTTTGCTACAAAACTGAGGTACTCCCGGATGGGAGGGGCTTATATAGGGGAGGGTACTTCCGGTTTTGGAAGTTGCCAGTGCCAGCACCTGAAGGTATCTATATAACCCACATAGTAATGACTAAGTCGCTCTGTGTCCCGTGATGTACTCCAAGAAAAGGATTTTACAGGTAAGCTGTTATAAAAATCCTATTTTTTCCCGAACCCGAACCCGGACTTTGCCCAAAAGTCCAGGTTCGGGTTCGGCAATCTAATAACACATTTAGAAATGCTTCAGGGGCCAGCCAATCACCTTTTGATTAGCTGGTGTGCCCTTAGAAGCCATCATAGCCATGCCTACTAATGGCATGGCTGTGATTGGTCAGTGCAACATGTGACCCAGCTTCTATATAAGCTAGAGGCACACAGCACACATGACACTCTGCTTCAGAATAGATAGGGAGAGGATCTAGTCTGCTGCTGCTGCTTTTAGGGAGAGATAGAAAGATAGATGAGGTAGTCCTGATTCTACAATCTGAGGGAAAAGATAGAGAGATAGTGTAGTGTAGGGCCAGGTTCCTGTGTTGGTGCTTTCAGGGAGAGAGAATATTATATAGGAGTCCAGATTCAGAGATTAAAATCAGCGATCTGCATAGGTCTACCTATTTGTGTTGCAGTGCAGTCTTTTTACACTGCCATGAGCCCAGTGTCAGAGAAAATCTAACTTTTAGCGGGAAAAAAAAGGCACTTTATTGTTCTCTTTTCCAAAAGACCCATAGGGCAAAAAAAAAAAAAAAAAAAAAGCATTTTATTTTGCTCGTGCAAAAAAAGACCCGTTTAGGGCAAAAAAAAATAAAAAATTTGCACTTTAATGTACGCTTGCAAAAAACGCCGTTTAGGGGCACAAAAAAAAGTTTGCAGTGTGTTATACATATTTTGAGGTGTGTGAAATAAACAATTTCTATATAGTTTTCTCCTACTGTGCTATACTAAAAAAACAAATTTTTTTTTGCTCAGCATTTTCTGCAGTTCTGTAGCTGTGCGATTCAGCGGTTACGTACTGTGGGTGTGTTCTGCTTTTCCAAAAAACGCCGTTTAGTGGCACCAAAAAAAGGTTGCAGTGTGTTATACATATTTTGAGGTGTGTGAAATAAACAATTTCTATATAGTTTTCTCCTATTGTGCTATACTAAAAAAACAACATTTTTTTTTGAATAGCATTTTCTGCAGTTCTGTAGCTGTGCGATTCAGCGGTTACGTACTGTGGGTGTGTTCTGCTCTTCCAAAAAACGCCGTTTAGTGGCACAAAAAAAAAGTTTGCAGCGTGTTATACATATTTTGAGGTGTTTGAAATAAACAATTTCTTTATAGTTTTCTCCTACGTTGCTATACTAAAAAAACAACATTTTTTTTGAATAGCATTTTCTGCAGTTCTGTAGCTGTGCGATTCAGTGGTTACGTACTGTGGGTGTGTCCTCCTCCACCGCCGCTTTCACCTACACAGCCACATCCACCGCCACTTCAACCTCCTACTCCATATGGACCTCGTCCTCCTAGGTCAAGATTATTATTTTTTATTTTTATTTTTTTAATGTTATTTTAAGTTATTTCCCTATCCACATTTTTTTGCAGAGCACTTGCCATGCTCTTAACAACATTTTGCTGCTATTTGCAGCCCTCTAGCCCTTTCCATGACCTTTTTAGAGCCTTTTTAGTCCTTAGAAGTCCGGGTCCCCATTGACTTCAATGGGGTTCGGGTTCGGGTCCGGGTTCGGGTTAAAGTTCGGTCCCGAACCCGAACTTTTTTCCGAAGTTCGGCCGAACCCGTCGAACCCGAACATCCAGGTGTCCGCTCAACTCTACTCCTGAATTCTCCTCTATGTTATCTTATTAGTACATGTACACAGGGTCGTTTATAGTCGTTTCTAGGCAGTTGAGTTTAGAGGCTTTTTCTGGAACCCCAAAAAATGGGTTCAGAAGCTGAGTTTAGAGGCATTTCAAGCAGCAAACGCTTCTAAACGCGGCTAAACACTTTTCGTTTACAGGCGTTTTGGGCTATTTTGAAGAAAAAAAACTTCTAAAGGCAAATGCGGCAAAACGGACGTTTTAAATGTGGGTTACTATCTGTCAAGTTAAATCATTCAGGAGAGGTTGTAAACACGTCTCGTGTACATCTGCAGGAGTCTTGTTCTCTTTTGAGGCTCCTAATACAAAAGATAAGTGCCCGCTTTTTTAAACTTTTAAAAGAAAGATGTGTATTATTTATTCATTTATTTTTGTTGTAAAAAAGTTGAAGGTACCCTATATTAAAATGTTTAAAAATACCCCTTATTTTTAAATAAAGAATTATTTAATTTAAAAAAGAAGCTGTGCAATATTTCTCCCCAAGTAGAAAACAGAAGTAAAATCCAAATGTCTCTTTTCCTCGGTTATGCTATTGACCCCAGTTATGAGTCACTAGCTGTGCACGCTGGCAGCTGTTTAGGAAGCCCTATGGGGATTCGAGCATATGACGCTCAGCATTGCCAATCCTACGTGCTAACAGTTACACTATGGGCGCTGCCTGAGCACAGATGAGAAATCTCAGTTAAAAGATCACTTACTCTTTTAGATTGCTGCTAGTGCTAGTGCGTGTGCATGTTATCAGGGCCGTCGGAACAGGAGAGGCAAACCAATCAACTGCTTGGGGCCCCAAGTTGGCCTAGGGCCCCAGCAGAGCGGCCCCCCTCCCGCGATCGGCAGCCCCCCCTCCCATTCAGGCGGGGGGGGGGAGACCATCGGCACACCTGTCACTGTGAGACAGCAGCAGCACTGCTTTTAAATAAGTGCACTGTGCAGGCTGCGGTGTGTGCTGGAATCCAAAGCTCCTTTCTGTCTTCTCCTCCCCCCCCCCCCCCTCCAGTGTCCTGCACAGTCTCTGGTATCTCTGACTCAACCTCCTCCCCCCCTCCAATCACCAGTGCGGAGTGCTGAGAGAATCGGGAGGCGGAGCTCACTGAAGCTCCTGTCGGGCTGGCCAGAGGAAGGGAGGAGGTGAGCTGAATTATTTTTTTCCTGAGAAAAGTCTCCTAGGAAGCAAAGCTGCAAAGTTTAGGAGTATTTGTATTGCAAGTGATGCAGTAAAGGGTTAAGGTGACAGGAGAATCAGACGAGATAGAGAGTGTATGGGGGGGGGGGGGGCAGTGACTGTGCAGCCCAATCACAGCTGACAGATACCTCCTAAACAGCACACATGTAATACAAACATCCCCCAATCACTCAGACTAGATAATGTGAAAGTCATGTGTGACCATTCATGTAACCTGTATAAATGTGATGAGTCTACACTTCTGATTGTACACTCATGGCTTGGATAACACAGAGTTATATGAATTGTCATACATTACCTTCACATCATCTGTACATACAGAGTGCTGGGGGCTGGATTATATATATATACATGTATGTGCTTACGGTTTAGAAGAGCCCTTTCACACTGGAGCACCCATAGCATCGGCGGTAATATGCCGCTATTTTTACCGCCGACGCTATGGGTGGATTTACGGCGCATTTCGGCCGAGAAAGTGTTAAAACCGCTCGCAATGTGCTGCTGAAGCAGCGCATTGCGGGCAGTCTAGCCGCGCTGTCCCATTAATTTCAATGGGCAGCAGCGGTGGAGGCGCGGTAAACTCACCGCTCCATTACCGCTGCAAAGATGCGGCTAGCAGGACTTTTTCTAACGTCCTGCTAGCGCAACGCTCCAGTGTGAAAGCCCTCGGGCCTCTCCCCTCAGGCTTTCACACTGGAATGAATGGGGCAGCAGTTTAGCAGCGTTTTGCAGGCGCTATTTTTAACGCTATAGCGCCTGCAAAACGCTCCAGTGTGAAAGGGGTGTAACAGATTGTTTTCATTGAATAATACTGCGGTTTGATTTATTGCTGTATATATTAGTAGATGAGCAGAAGAGCTTTTTTTGCATTATAGACATCACCATCTGAACAATTCTCAGCCCCCAACTCCCCCCAGCTTATATCACCCCCAGACCACTTTATACATCCAGCTGAGGGACATCATTCCATAGTCACTTTCCTTATCTTCCCAAAATCACTCCCTGGTCACCCCACAGACACTGCAGGAAATCCCTAACCCCATCTTACCCACCAGAGTCCTCTCCTGTACATACTGCCCCCATCATACCCACCACAGTCCTCTCCTGTACATACTGCCCCCATCATACCCACCACAGTCCTCTCCTGTACATACTGCCCCCGTCATACCCACCACAGTCCTCTCCTGTACATACTGCCCCCGTCATACCCTCCACACTCCTCATCTTTACATACTGCCCCCGTCATCCCCTCCACACTCCTCTCCTGTACATACTGCCCCCGTCATACCCTCCACACTCCTCATCTTTACATACTGCCCCCATCATACCCACCACAGTCCTCTCCTGTACATACTGCCCCCATCATACCCACCACAGTCCTCTCCTGTACATACTGCCCCCGTCATACCCTCCACACTCCTCATCTTTACATACTGCCCCCGTCGTCCCCTCCACACTCCTCTCCTGTACATACTGCCCCCGTCATACCCTCCACACTCCTCATCTTTACATACTGCCCCCGTCATACCCTCCACACTCCTCTCCTGTACATACTGCCTCCATCTTACCCTCTGCACTCCTCTCCTGCAGAATCAGATGTAAAGGGGAACTCTGTTGACTCTGATGTAAAGGGGAACTCTGTTGACTCTAATGTAATGGGAGACTCTTGTGATTAATTCCATATGATTAGAAATGTTATTTAATCACAAAAATATATGTATAGTGTATACTACATAACAAAATTGCTGTGCGTTGCTTTGTACAGAGGTAATGAATTTAATGTACTACAAAAAAAAAAAAAAAAATTGGTGTGCACTGCTTAAGCGTTCGGGTTTGGCTTGACGAAAAGGTGGCAACCCTACCCCCCCTCCGGGGGCCCCAAATTCTCAATCTGCTTGGGGCCCCCAAATTCCTTCAAACGGCCCTGCATGTTATACCCAATCAGTATAACTTGTCACTGGCTGTGCAGGCTTGGCAACCGCAAGGGACTCCGAACCTACAACCCTCAGCCTTGCCAATCCGTTGGATTATTAAATAAACCTTTGATACCCTGTCAGTAGAACTTGTTGCTGTCAATAGTCAAATTCTTATGATGATCCGTGTATAATCTGAATATACAGTGTGTCACATGGGGGAGCAGTGTGATAGGGATAGGGGAGCACTGTGACAGGTGGGGGGAGCAGTGTGACAGGGATAGGGGAGCAGTGTGACAGGTGGGGGGTGCAGTGTGACAGGTGGGGGGAGCAGTGTGACAGGGATAGGGGAGCAGTGTGACAGGGATAGGGGAGCAGTGTGACAGGTGGGGGGAGCAGTGTGACAGGGATAAGGGAGCAGTGTGACAGGGATAGGGGAGCACTGTGACAGGTGGGGGGAGCAGTGTGACAGGGATAGGGGAGCAGGGTGACAGGTGGGGGGAGGAGTGTGACAGGGATAGGGGAGCAGTGTGACAGGTGGGGGGGGAGCAGTGTGACAGGGATAGGGGACCACTGTGACAGGTGTGGGGAGTAGTGTGACAGGTGGGGGAGCAGTGTGACAGGTGGGGGGAGCAGTGTAACAGGGATAGGGGAGCAGTGTGACAGGTGGAAGGGAGCAGTGTGACAGGGATAGGGGAGCACTGCGACAGGTGGGGGGAGCAGTGTGACAGGGATAGGGGAGCAGGGTGACAGGCGGGCGGAGGAGTGTGACAGGTGGGGGGAGCAGTGTGACAGGTGGGGGGAGCAGTGTGACAGGTGGGGGGGAGCAGTGTGACAGGTGGGGGGGTGCAGTGTGACAGGGATAGGGGAGCAGTATGACAGGTGGGGGGTGTGACAGGGATAGGGGAGCAGTGTGTCAGGGCGGGAGGACCGGTGTGTCAGGTGGGGGGAGCAGTGTGACAGGTGGGGGGGAGCAGTGTGACAGGGATAGGGGAGCAGTGTGACAGGTGGGGGGAGCAGTGTGACAGGTGGGGAGAGCAGTGTGACAGGGATAGGGGAGCAGTGTGACAGGTGGGGGAGCAGTGTGACAGGTGGGGGGAGCAGTGTGACAGGTGGGAGGAGCAGTGTGACAGGTGGGGGAGCAGTGTGACAGGGATAGGGGAGCAGTGTGACAGATGGGGAGATAAGTGTGACAGGTGGGGGGAGCAGTGTGACAGGTGGGGGGAGCAGTGTGACAGGTGGGGGGGAGCAGTGTGACAGGTGGGGGGAGCAGTGTGACAGGGATATGGGAATTGTGTGACAGGTGGGGGGGAGCAGTGTGACAGGTGGGGGGGAGCAGTGTGACAGGGATAGGGGAGCAATGTGACAGGTGGGGGGAGCATTGTGACAGGCGGGGGGGAGCAGTGTGACAGGGATAGGGGAGCAGTGTGACAGGTGGGGGGAGCAGTGTGACAGGGATAGGGGAGCAGTGTGACAGGTGGGGGGGAGCAGTGTGACAGGTGGGGGGGAGCAGGGTGACAGGTGGGGAGGGAGAAGTGTGACAGGGATAGGCGAGAAGTGTGACAGGTGGGGGGGAGCAGTGTGACAAGTGGGGGGAGCAGTGTGACAGGGATAGGGGAGCAGTGTGACAAGTGGGGGGAGTAGTGTAACAGGGATAGGGAAGCAGTGTGACAGGTGGGGGGAGCAGTGTGACAGGGATAGGGGAGCAGTGTGTCAGGGCGGGAGGAACGGTGTGTCAGGGCGGGGGGGCGGTGTCAGGGCGGGGGGAGCGGTGTGTCAGGAGCAGTAGCGGCTGGTGCTTAAAATTTTTGGGTGGCACAAACTGGGAGCAGTGTGACAGTTGGGGGTGCACGTGCCCGGCAGCCGTGATGTCCGCCGGGCACCCGCAATTGCCCATGATCACAGCAGGACCGTGGATCTGTGTGTGTAAACACACAGATCCATGTCCTATCAGAGGTGAGGAGACCGATGTGTGTTCCCAGTACAGAAGAACACAGATCGTTCTCCTCCCCTTGTGAGTCCCCTCGCCCTACAGTTAGAATCACTCCCTGGGGGGGCACATGCGTGACTTCCGCGGGACCGGCTGCATGTTTAGGTAGCTCCGTTCCACCCGGGCCGTTTAGCCTTTTTCCTGGGGCCAGATACGCACGAATTTCTGCACAACTACCTCCAACACCCCCCGAACCACGCTGTGCATGCCGCCAAAGAATAAAAAAGGATCACTAACCAACTACCTGCTGCAGACTCAGAGAGATACAGCATGTCTCAAGATGGCAGCGGCAGCCCTGCTTCTCCTGTATTACAGACTTCACAGGATGTCTCCGCTCCACCGCAAGACAGTGAGTACTCCCCCTCTCCCAAAGGAAGATTTGGACAGGAGCCTGGAGTCTATTTATAGTAAAGTAGGCACCAAGTTCCAAACGGAACTTCACAAAAGCACAAATACCCTGACACAAGAGATTTCTGCTTTAGGAGCCCGTAATGATCGCTTAGAGACTAAGCATGATGAACTCAGTATTGCCCACAATGACATCTCTAGAGAATTTGAATCTCTTACTGCGACTGTCTCTCAGTTACAATCCCAAGTCGAGGACCTCGACAATCGAAATCGCAGGAACAATCTCTGGGTCAGAGGGGTTCCTGAGTGTAACTCTGACCTTATCCCTGCTATGCACAAGTTATTCCAGTCCCTATTGCCGGACCATGAGATTGAATCTTTTACTTGTGACCACATACGCCGGGCACTTCGCCCAAAACCCCCCCCTGATAAACCCCCTCGGGACATTGTCCTCTGCCTAAAAGACTTCCTTATTAAGGACTGCCCGCAACTCTCACAATATTACCCTGGATGGTACTCCTGTGCAGATCTATCCAGATATCTCTCCAGCAACTCTGGACAGACGTCGCAAGATGAAGGAAGTAACCACGGTGCTAGCAACTGCACACATTCGCTACAGATGGGGTTTCCCCTTTAAACTCTCTGTTCCGCATAATGGTACTACATATACAGCGACTACACTTTCGGAAGGATGGGAAAGTTTTGTTAAATTGGGACTCTTGGATGCTGAAGCCCTTCCCCGTTCACCCTCCACTCCCAAGCCAGCACCTATCTGGCACACACCCTCTCCGAGACGCGATCGAAGACGCACCAGAAATGAGACTGGCCAAAACTACCATCAAATTCAATCAAATGCACTTTGTTGTCATCGTTAATGATTTTCTCTTACTGCTCTCACTATATCCTGGCTGTCCTTTGGAACTTTCTGAAGTCTGAGCTTCATCTACTGTTCATTTTTGGAAGTTCCGGTTTACAGCATTTTCTACACTACAAACTATTTCTTAGTCCCTTTTGCAGCTAGCTTCCGGACTACCCAAAAGATATGATCCCCCCCGACCCAGATGACTTCTGTGCCCTTGCAAAAACAAACTCAGGTTATTTACGTACCTTCCAATTATGTAACCTACGTTCTATCTGTCTACATACCAATCACACCCTTTTTTTTATTATTTGTGTGTTGGTTGCAACCTCAGTTGTTATCTGGTAAGATGATTTTTCCGGGACTTCCTCTGATCTCTATAAGATCCTGTTCTCTGGTTTCCAGTTATAGAGACAACTCATACCGATTTATGCATGCATGCACACGCATTGTTTTAGTTTCTAACTCTGTAGGCTAGTTCGGCGGATGTCGTTGCCATGCCACCCCACTCCTCTCATATCTTGACTTCCTCTGGAACTCTGGATATGACCCCTGGAGTTAAGGGCGCTTTTGCCCCTTACATATCTATTTTCTCTGTTTCAGGTTTATGCTACTTGCAACCTGACCCGATCTTAGTCCAGCTTGAAATTATCTCGCTGGCATTCGTTTTTGCTGTTTTTTTGGTTGATCATTTTCTAATTATGTTTTTGTTTTCTCAGTTTTTTAAGCATTCCAGTCATTGTCTATTTTGCATTGGTCTTAATTCTGTTTATTGTATAAGGTATTCCCTGATTGGCTTTTCCATTGTGCTCGAGAATTCTGGCTCTGCACTGCCGTTGCTACCATCTCTTTCAGGTGAGCCCATTATGTTTTCTTTTCATAAATGGTGATAACTAGTGATGAGCCAAACACCCCCGGGTTCGGTTCGCACCAAAACCCGCGAACGGACCGAAAGTTCGCACGAACTTTAGAACCCTATTAAATACAATGGATGCAAACGTTCGAAATCTAAAGTGCTAATTATAACGACTATTATGCATGTTATTGTCCTAAAAAGGGTTTGGGAACCCGGGTTCTGCACCAGGGGACATGTAACAATGCAAAAAGAAGTTTTAAAAACGGCTGTTTTTCTGGAGCAGTCATTTTAATGATGCATAAAGTGAAAAAAAAAAGTCAAATATTCCTTTAAATATCGTACCTGGGGGGTGTCTAAAGTATGCCTGTGAAGTGCCACGTGTTTCCCGTGTTTAGAACTGTCCCTGCACAAAATTACATTTCTAAAGGAAAAAAAGCCATTTAAAACTGCTTGCGGCTTTAATGTAATGTCTGGTCCCGGTAATATGGATGAAAATCTTTAAGAAAAATGACATAGCTACCCCATCACCCCCCCCCCCCCCTTACCCCAGCCCATTACCAGCCCCTTTGGGTCTTGTATGGATATTAAGGGGAACCCCGCACACAAAATAAAAAAGGCCCTATATACTCTGAACAGCCGTATACAGGCAGTGCATACAAGACAGGGACTGTAGGTTTGTTCTTATGTAGAATCTGTTTGTAATTTTGAACAGGTACATTGTTTAAGTGTAGCTCCAGCCAAAAAATATATTTTTAAGCTTTTTGGAAAACATAGGCAAGGGTTATCACCCCTGTAACATTTGTTTTGCTATCTGTGCAGTGTGCACCTGTTCAGAACAGTTCACCTCACTTTCCGTCCTAATGACAAATGTTTTTTGAAAATTTGGGGTTTTTATTGAAACAAGAATTGGTGATAAAGAATCAGTGGAGAGGAGACACTTTTTTCCCATATTAACTCTTACAGGAGAGAATTTGCTTTCCTAGGGGTAGATTTCCTCTCACTTCCTGTTGTATCCTTCCGTTTGCAAGGAGGAGTCGTTTGTAAGTTGGATGTTTGAAAGTAGGGGCCTGCCATATATACTCAGCTGAAATTTGCCCCTTACATGTTGGTGTTGCCACAACACTGTGAGCCCTCACAGTTACTCTTGGTGGGCGCATGAATGGGCCCTGCTGTGAATTATTAGATCAAGAATTGTAATTGCATGCCCCTGTTGAACAGGGGCTGAAAAATTGGGCCTTTGGTGGTGGTGGTGGTGGTGGTGTTGACACAACACTGTAAGGCCTCACAGTTAGTCTTGGTGGGCGCAGGAATGGGCCCTGCTGTGAATTATTAGATCAAGAATTGTAATTGCATGCCCCTGTTGAACAGGGGCTGAAAAATTGGGCCTTTGGTGGTGGTGGTGGTGGTGGTGTTGACACAACACTGTAAGGCCTCACAGTTAGTCTTGGTGGGCGCAGGAATGGGCCCTGCTGTGAATTATTAGATCAAGAATTGTAATTGCATGCCCCTGTTGAACAGGGGCTGAAAAATTGGGCCTTTGGTGGTGGTGGTGGTGGTGGTGTTGACACAACACTGTAAGGCCTCACAGTTAGTCTTGGTGGGCGCAGGAATGGGCCCTGCTGTGAATTATTAGATCAAGAATTGTAATTACATGCCCCTGTTAAACAGGGGCAGAAAAATTAAGCCTTAGGCACTGGTGCCACAACACTGCAACCCCTCACAGATACTGTACTTGGAGCACAGCAATGAGCCCTGTTGCAAAGTATTGCATCAAAAATTTTAATTACACGCCCCTGTTAAACAGGGGCTGAAAAACTGGGCCTTAGCCACTGGTGCTGGTGCCACGACACTGCAACCACTCCCAGATACTCTAGTTGGAGTGCAGGAATGAGCCCTGCTGCAAAGCATTGCATAAAAAATTGTAATAACACACCCCTGTTAAACAGGGGCTGAAAAATTGGGCCTTAGCCACTGGTGAGTGAGTGAGTGAGTGAAAAACTTGTATAGCGCTAACAAATGCGAACTAAATCGCCTCAAGGCACTTAGCATCCAGTAGCTTCATGATCCATCAGAAGAGGTGGGTCTTAAGTTTTTTCCTAAAGGCCCGATGGTTTTCTTCCATACGGATATCCGTGGGTAGCGCGTTCATTGGATCATTGAGGAGGAGGAGGATAGTCAGTCAACGTAACAGGACAAACTCTCAGCATCAGCATCAGTCTTGAAGGGATGTGACATTTGAAAATAAATTAGTCTGTTATATCAGCTTCAGGTGTTTGGTAGCTGGTGGTGATCCAAGACTGGTTCATCTTTATGAAGGTCAGTCGATCAACAGAGTCGGTGGACAGGCGCACCCTGTGATCCGTGACAAATCCTCCAGCAGCACTGAATGTGCGTTCTGAAAGAACGCTGGATGCAGGACAGGCCAGTAGCTCAATTGCATACTGTGCAAGCTCTGGCCAGTGATCCATCCTCAAGACCCAGTAAGCCAGAGGATTTTCGGTGGGGAAGGTGTCCAAATCTGACCTTGCCCCTAGGTATTCCTGCACCATGTATATCAGACGCTGGCGATGGTTGCTGGAACCGATCATACCTTGGGGCTGCGGACTAAAGAATTGTCTGAACGCTTCGGTCAGACGGCCAGCTTCCCCACCGCTCCTTCTTTGACTGACCGAAGCCTCAGCAACTCGTTGTCCAAGACCAGGAGTTTGTAACCTCCCAGTCTCTGGGAACGCGTTGCACAGACCTTTCTGCAAGGCCTCCCGGAGTTGTCTCATCCTCTGCTCCCTCTGCGACGGTAAGATAAGGTCCGCAACCTTACCCTTGTACCGTGGATCAAGGAGAGTGGCCAGCCAGTAATGGTCCCTCTCTTGATCCGAAGAATACGAGGATCCTTCCGCAGACTTTGCAGGATCAGGGAGGCCATGCAGCGTAGGTTAGCTGAGGCATTCAGTCCGGAGTCCTCTGGGTCACTAAGGACGACATGATCCGCAGCCACCTCCTCCCAGCCACGTACAAGTCCACTGGTTTCTTGGGACTGTAAATCATCCCTAAAAGACTGCTGCTGATGATGCTGAGTGCCAGGCTCCACCTCCATGCTGACACAATCCTCCTCCTCCTCTTCTTCCTGTGCGATGGGTGGGACAGAAGGAACACTGTCTGGGTAAAGGGGGCCTTGAGAGGCAAGGAAGTCCTCCTCTTCCTGCCTCTGTTCTGCCTCAAGTGCCCTGTCCATTATTCCACGCAGCGTATGTTCCAACAGGTGGACAAGAGGTACAGTGTCACTGATGCATGCACTGTCACTGCTCACCATCCTCGTGGCCTCCTCAAATGGTGCCAGGACAGTGCATGCATCCCTGATCATGCCCCACTGGCGTGGTGAAAAAAACCCGAGCTCCCCTGACCCTGTCCTGGTGCCGTAGTTGCACAGGTACTCATTAATGGCCCTCTGCTGCGTGTGCAGCCGCTGCAGCATGGCCAACGTTAAGTTCCACCTGGTGGGCATGTCACATATAAGGCGGTTCTTGGGCAGGTTCAACTCCTTTTGCAGCTCAGCCAGGCGAGCACTGGCATTATAAGATCTGCGGAAATGCACACAGACTTTCCTGGCCTGCCTCAGGACATCCTGTAAGCCCGGGTACCTGCCCAAAAACCGCTGCACCACCAGGTTAAGGACGTGAGCCACACAGGGCACATGGGTCAGTTGTCCCTGTCGGAGAGGGGAGAGGAGGTTGGTGCCATTGTCGCAAACTACCATTCCTGGCTTAAGCTGGCGTGGCGTCAACCACCTCTCGGCCTGCCCCTGCAGAGCAGACAGAACCTCTGCCCCAGTGTGGCTCCTGTCCCCCAAACACACCAGCGCATGCATGGCATGGCATCTTTTTGCCTGCGTACTTGCGTAGCCCCTTGAACGCCTACGGAGCACCGCTGGTTCCGAGAACAAAGCACAGGAAGAGGCCACGGAGGAAGAAGAAGAGGAGGGGGTGGAGGACAGAGGTGTGTCACAACCAGTAGTAGCATTTTGGAGGCGTGGCGGTGGAACAATCTCCAACACTACTGCACCTTGTCCTGCATCCTTCCCAGCTGCCAAAAGAGTGACCCAATGGGCCGTGAAAGAAAGGTAACGTCCCTGTCCATGCCTGCTGGACCATGAGTCAGCGGTAATATGCACCTTACCGCTGACCGCCCTGTCCAGCGAGGCCAAGACATTGCCTTCCACATGCCGGTAGAGAGCCGGAATCGCCTTCCGTGAGAAAAAGTGGCGTTTGGGAACCTGCCACTGAGGAACCGCACATTGCACAAACTCACGGAAGGGGGCCGAGTCTACCAACTGAAAAGGCAGCAGTTGAAGCGCTAGCAATTTAGCCAAGCTAGCATTCAACCGCTGGGCATGTGGATGGCTGGGAGTGAACTTCTTTCGATGGTCCAGCAGCTGGGGCAGGGAAATTTGCCTGCTAGAATCGGACGTCGGTGTACTGCTAGCAGAGTGGCCGCAAGTACTTGGCTGTGACACACCTAATTCTACACCTTTGTTGTGTTACACTATGTGATTATTCTTTCTCTGTGTCTTTAAGATCTGTCCCCTTCTTTCTAGCTGAACTCTCTCTCTCACCGTAGTTCTTTATATATCTCCTCCACTTCCTGATTCTGGTCATTACTCCTGTATTTCTTCCATGCTAACATCTTACATGTGGCTTACAACTGCAATGTTTTTCTACCTATGAATATCCATCATTAAACGGAACATTCGAAAGGATTCATCGTCTGTCGTCCTAACTGTGAGTTTATTCATTGAGTTAAACTGCCTGTATCGATGCAAGGGATGAATATCAAACCAGCTTGAGTAAGGCCTACTTAAACCTGGAGATGAACTTTATCGCTTTGTAGTTGAGACAGAACAGTAGAAAAACGGAGTTTCACAGCCTAATTACAAGATTTCTGCATGTCAGTACTGAAACAGACAAGATTTACTGCCCTCATAGCAAGACAGAAGGGACAGAGCAGCACATGGCAGCCTGAGACAATCTGCACAGTGTCATATTTCAGCACACAGATCCAGTCTGCTATCATGAGTGACCAAGCTTCTGCATGTGAACTCACATCTACCTTGCCACAAGTTCCTGAAGAAACTGAGTTACCCAAACACTCAGTTAAACCCACTTGGAAAGTAATGGAGAATTATGAATCTTCAAGGACTGAATTGTCAAATAGCTTGGAATTAGTCTGGGAGAAAATCCTTGCTGAAGCCAATGCAGTGTCTGTTGAATGTGAACTACTGACACTAGAGGGCGCCATTAAACAACTTTCTGCCTCATATGAGCTTTATCAGCTTACCAGCAGCAAATTCACTAATGTCTTACAAAACATGAATACAGAAAGTGCGATGAGGCAGTTAAAGCAGGTCAACATTCTTAACCACTTGACCACTGGGCACTTAAATCCCCTTAATAACCAGACCAATTTTCAGCTTTCGGTGCTCTCACATTTTGAATGACAATTACTCAGTCATACAACACTGTACCCATATGAATTTTTTGTCCTTTTTTTCACACAAATAGAGCTTTCTTTTGGTGGTATTTAATCACTGTTGGGTTTTTTATTTTTTGCGCTATAAGAGAAAAAAGACTGAAAATTCTGTAAAAAAATGTTTTTTTTTTCGTTTCCGTTATAAAATTTTGCAAATTACTATTTTTTCTTCATAAATTTTGGCCAAAATTTATACTGCTACATATCTTTGGTAAAAATAAGTACAAATTGGTGCATATTATTTGGTCTTTGTGAAAGTTATAGAGTCCACAAGCTATGGTGCCAATATCTGAAAATTGATCACACCTGAAGTACTGACGGCCTATCTCATTTCTTGAGACCCCAACATGCCAGAAAAGTACAAATACCCCCCAAATGACCCCTTTTTGGAAAGAAGACATTCCAAGGTATTCAGAAAGAGGCATTGTGAGTTTTTTGAAGTTGTCATTTTTTCCCACAATTCTTTGCAAAATCAAGATTTTTTTTTCTCTTTTTTTTTTTCACAAAATTGTCATATTAGCAGGTTATTTCTCACACACAGCATATGCATACCACAAATTACACCCCAAAACACATTCTGCTATTCCTCCCGAGTATGGCGATACCACATGTGTGAGACTTTTACACAGCGTGGCCACATACAGAGGCCCAACATGCAGGGAGCCCCTTCAGGCGTTCTGGAGCACCGAGGCCAATTCTGACATTTCTCTCCTACATGTAAAAATCATCATTTATTTGCTATAAAATTACATAGAACCCCAAAACATTATATATGTTTTTTTAGCAAAGACCTTAGAGAATATAATGGTGGTTGTTGCAACTTTTTATCTCGCACGATATTTGCGCAGCAATTTTTTTAACGCGTTTTTTACGGAAAAAAAATGCTTTGTGCTTAAAAAAAAAAAAACAGTAAAGTTAGCCCAATGTTTTTGCATAATGTGAAAGATGAAGTTACGCCGAGTAAATAGAAACCTAACATGTCACCCTTAAAAATTGCACACGCTTGTGGAATGGCGCCAAACTTCGCTACTTAAAAATCCCCATAGGCGACGCTTTAAATATTTTTACTGGTTACATGTTTTGAGTTACAGAGGAGGTCTAGGGCCAAATGATTGCTCTCGCTCTAACGTTCGCAGAGATACCTCACATGTGTGGTTTGAAAACCGTTTTCATATGTGGGCGGGACTCACGTATGCGTTCGCTTCTGTATGCGAGCTCACGGGGACAGGGGCGCATTAAAAAAAAATATATTTTTTTATTGTTCATTTTACTTTATTTATTTTAGTTTGACATGTTTTTCCGCCCCAAAATTTTTTTTGATCACTTTTATACCTATTACAAGGAATGTAAACATCCCTTGTAATAGGAATATGGCATGACAGGTCCTCTTTACAGTGAGATATGGGGTCAATAAGACCCCACATCTCACCTCTAGGCTGGGAAGCCTGAAAAAAAAACAAAAAAAAAACAACAATCCTGGCTTTGATCGTAGCGGTGAGTCGGTAGGAGCACCGGAGGGCGGCGGGGGGGGACGACATCCCCTCTCGCCTCCCGTAAGAATGATCAAGCGGCAGAACAGCCACTATGATTGTTGTTATGGTGTAGGGAATCGCCGGCTGAAAAAGCTAATATCTGAATGATGCCTGTAGCTGCAAGCATCATTCAGATATCCCCGCACAAAGTCAAGGACGTCATATGACGGCCGGCGGGCGGGAAGTGGTTATTGCGGAGTATTACCGGGCATTGCGGAGTATGGCAGGGCATTGCGGAGTATGGCAGGGCATTGCGGAGTATGGCAGGGCATTGCGGAGTATGGCAGGGTATTGCATGGGGTATTGCACAGGGGGTATTGCACAGGGTATTGCAGAGTATTGCGCAGGGTATTGCAGAGTATTGCACAGGGTGTATTGTGCAGGGTATTGCAGAGTATTGCGCAGGGTATTGCAGAGTATTGCGCAGGGTGCTGCAGAGTATTGCGCAGGGTATTGCAGAGTATTTTGCAGAGTATTTTGCAGAGTATTGCGCAGGGTGATGCAGAGTATTGCGCAGGGTGATGCAGAGTATTGTGCAGGGTATTGCAGAGTATTGTGCAGAGTATTGCGCAGGGTATTGCAGGGTATTGCAGAGTATTGCACCAGGGTATTGCAGAGTATTGCACCAGGGTATTGCAGAGTATTGTGCAGGGTATTGCGCAGGGTATTGCAGAGTATTTTGCAGGGTATTGCAGAGTATTTTGCAGGGTATTGCAGAGTATTTTGCAGGGTATTGCAGAGTATTGCGCAGGGTATTGCAGAGTATTTTGCAGGGTATTGCGCAGGGTATTTCAGAGTATTGCACCAGGGTATTGCAGAGTATTGCGCAGGGTATTGCAGAGTATTGCGCAGGGTATTGCATAGTATTGCACCAGGGTATTGCAGGGTATTGCAGAGTATTGCGCAGGGTATTGCAGAGTATTGCAGAGTATTGCACCAGGGTATTGCAGAGTATTGCACCAGGGTATTGCAGAGTATTGCACCAGGGTATTGCAGAGTATTGCACCAGGGTATTGCAGGGTATTTTGCAGAGTATTGGCAGGGTATTTTGCAGAGTATTGGCAGGGTAATTTGCAGAGTATTGCGCAGGGTATTGCAGAGTATTGCAGAGTATTGCACCAGGGTATTGCAGAGTATTGCACCAGGGTATTGCAGAGTATTGCACCAGGGTATTGCAGGGTATTTTGCAGAGTATTGGCAGGGTATTTTGCAGAGTATTGGCAGGGTATTGCACAGGGATGGCTGAGCAGGGATGGATGGATGGCTGGATCTGTGACTGCAATTGTCACAGATCCAGCCCACAGCGCTGCTGCTGCCATCCGCTCCCTTCCCCTCCCCTCTCACACTGTACCGATCGGTACAGAGAGGGGAGGGAGGAACCGGCGTCATCAAATGACGCCGGTCTGTTTACAAGTGATTGCTCCATCATTTGACGGAGCGATCACGTGGTAAACGGCCGCTATCAGCGGCGATTTACCGCGATTCGTGATCCGCCGGGTCCTCTGGACCCGGCGGTCACGGAGTTTCCCGTGTGCGCGCCCCAGGGGGCGCGGGAGCGCGATTCTGGGAGGACGTTATATAACGTCCTCCCAGAGTTAAGCAACCACCTTGTCGACGTTATTTGTCGGCAGGTGGTTGCTAAGTGGTTAATATTGAAAGAGACAGTTTTATCCAGCAAACCAGATTAAAGGCAGAAGCAAAAATAAAGCTGTTACAGGACACTGCATCTCACAGATCTGTTTCCACCAGACGTTCTAAAAACTCGTCAAGATCCCATAGTTCAAGATACTCAACACTCAGTGAGCGACTTATTAATGCCCGCGCTGAAGTGGAAGCCAGCAAAGTGCAGGTGGCATATGCAGAAAAAAGAGCAGAGTTGGAAGCGCTGTCAGCACGTCAAAGAGCAGAGTTGGAAGCGCAGTCAGCACGTCAAAGAGCAGAGTCGGAAAGCTCAGTCAGCCCGTCAAAGAGCAACAATGGAAACCTTAAATGAACAGTGTAAACATGACGCAGCCATGGCAAAGCTAAGGGTCCTACAGCAAGCTATCAGTGCAGACGAAGGTGCAAGTGAGAAAGACAGCATTAACCTAAACATAGCAGATATGGAAGACCCCCTCAAACGCACTAAAGACTATGTCCTAAGCCACAGCAGTGCACACTCCATTGTCTCCAATGCTCCCGACTACATAGAGACTCCTTCACAGCTTCAAGTTAAAGAGGTTCCAGCAACTTCCTGCACTCAAAATCACTCCACTGCATTTCCTACCTGCCTACCTTGCCTGCCTTCATACGTCACAGAGCATCAGCGCAAGCTTCAAGCAAGTCATCAATCTCCAGTCATCGGTACAGCCTTGAATCAACGTACCATTGGAACAACTGACTTCAAGCAAGCAACTCACCTGGATGCATCTGCTGCACCATATTTCCCTGTGTCCTTTAACAACAATGTCAAAAATAACGCAATCAGCACCATACAGCCAACAGCATCTCACATAAAGGCGGAGACAACTGAGACAGAAGAGTTTGTGAGGTACATGCTTCGCAGAGAGCTCACAAAGACTGGTCTTACAAGCTTTGATGACCAACCTGAGAACTACAGAAGTTGGAAATGTGCCTTCAGAACTACAATCAGCAATATTGGCATTACAGCTGATCAAGAATTGAATCTGCTGATCAAATGGCTTGGTCCTCTATCTGCTGCACGTGTTAAGCCATTAAGATCGGTTTTCATGGACAATCCTACTGCAGGCCTCACAGCTGCATGGGAGCGACTAGAGCAAAGTTATGGCAGTCCAGAAGCTATAGAAAATTCTTTGTTCATGCGTCTGGAAACTTTCCCAAAGATATCCGGTAAGGACAACAAGGAGTTCCAGAGACTGAGTGACCTTCTCCTTGAGATTCAGCTAGCCAAGACAGACCCAAAACTACCTGGACTCAGTTACCTTGACACTCCAATAGGGGTAAACCCAATTGTCTCCAAGCTCCCGTATGGTTTGCAAGAGAAATGGACTGCACTAGGGTCATCATACAAAAGAGAGAACAAGGTTTCCTTCCCTCCATTCTCTTTCTTCTGTGAATTCATCAGGAAAATTGCAGAGACCAAGAACGATCCAAGTTTTTCCTACGGTGAGTACAGCCTCTTCTCACCCTTTCCTAAGAGTACCAGTCTTCAGGGCAACTATAGAAACCATAGCGGCCCAGTGTCCGTGAAAAAGACTGACATCCTTCCCACTCCTACCACAGTTCTAGCCACGAACAAACAGAGTAGGAAGATTGAAAACCCTAACAGAGAGTGTCCCATACACAAGAAGCCACACCCCCTCAATAAATGTATCGGCTTTAGGAAAAAGCCTCTGGAAGAGCGCAAGGAGCTTTTAAAGACATTTAGGGTATGTTTCAGGTGCTGTGCTTCTACAGAACATTTTGCAAGGGACTGTAATGTGTCCATCAAGTGCATAGAGTGTGGCTCTGAAGAACATGTGCAAGCCCTCCATCCTCTTGAGCCCAGCTCTGCACAACCTGCCAACACTCCTCCCAGGTTAACGCATGGCAGGGAGAATACAGACCAAGTGCCTAATTCTACCATCATTTCTTCATCCTGCACTGAAATTTGTGGAGAAGACCGCTGTGGTAAGTCCTGTGCTAAGATATGCTTGGTGAACATATACCACAAGGATCAACCAGAAAAGTCTCTAAAGGCATATGCTATCTTAGACGATCAGAGCAATCGATCACTTGCAAAATCGGAATTGTTCAATCTATTTGAAATAAAAGGCGAAGCTCATCCTTACACCTTGGGTACCTGTAGTGGAACTATAGAGGTTTCTGGAAGAAGGGCTCATGGACTCATGGTATCTTCTCTCAAAGGTAACTTGCAATTACCCTTACCTACACTTGTTGAGTGCAATCAGATACCTGCTAACAGGGAAGAAATCCTTACTCCAGCTGCTGCTTTCCATCACCCTCACCTCAAGGTAATAGCAAATGAGATACCGCCGCTTGACAAAGATGCTCAGATCCTTCTTCTGTTAGGAAGAGACATTCTAAGAGTTCACAAGGTACACAGACAAGTCAGTGGACCCCCAGATGCCCCATTTGCCCAGCGCACGGATCTAGGGTGGGTCATCATAGGCAATGTCTGCATAGGCAAAATGAAAAGACCTACCAACATTTCGTCATTCAAGACAAATGTTCTGCCAAATGGCCGACACATATACTTTGAGCCATGCCCACATCACTACTGGGTGAAAGAGAAGATAGCCAGCCACGAATGGCAACATGGTATCTCAGGTGACACAAGCCCTTTCTCCTGCCATGATGGCGACTTCGGCTCTACAGTGTTTAATGCAACCAGTGAAGATGACATACTGGCTCCTTCAATGGAAGACAAAGAATTCATCAAGGTAATGGACAATGAGTTCTTTCAAGATGACTCCAATAACTGGGTAGCACCCCTACCCTTTTGTCTCCCAAGAGAGAGATTGCCCAACAACTTACAGCAGGCCATCAGTAGATTCTCCTCCTTAAAGCGAAACTTAAGCAGGAAACCAGAGATGCAAATACACTTTGTGGACTTTATGCAAAATGTATTTGACAGAGATCATGCAGAGCCTGCTCCCCCACTAAAGGAGGGAGAAGAATGCTGGTACCTTCCATCCTTTGGCGTGTATCACCCACGCAAACCAGACCAAATCAGAGTTGTCTTTGATTCCAGTGCTCAGCACGAAGGTGTTTCTCTTAACAACATGCTCCTTACGGGACCCAACTTGAACAACAGTCTAACAGGAGTCTTGATTCGTTTCAGACAAGAGCCTGTAGCAGTAATGGCCGACATTCAACAGATGTTTCACTGCTTCATCGTCAGAGAAGACAACAGAAACTACCTCAGGTTTCTATGGCACAAGGACAATGACCTCAACAAGGAAGTTATAGATTATCGCATGAAGGTACATGTCTTCGGTAACAGTCCTTCCCCAGCAGTGGCAACTTATGGGCTAAGGAAAACAGCTCAGACTGGAGAAGTTGAATATGGATCTGATGCCCGTCAATTTGTTGAAAGAAACTTCTACGTTGACGACGCACTTAAGTCCTTTCCAACTGCTAAAGAAGCAATTGATCTTCTCACCAGAACAAAGGAGATGCTGTCTGTAGCAAACCTTAGACTGCACAAGATTATATCCAACAGCCAGGAACTTATGAATGCCTTTCACTCTGAGGACTATGCCACTAGTCTAAAAAACCTTGACTTAGGTACAGATGTGCTTCCTGTACAGCGAAGTCTGGGTTTGTTGTGGAACATCAAGCAAGACAAATTCACCTTCCAAGTGTCAACTTGTGACAAACCCTTCACTAAGAGAGGAGTCCTGTCCGTGGTGAATAGCATCTATGACCCACTGGGTTTCCTTGCTCCAGTTACCATTCAAGGTAAGATTTTACTAAGACAGTTGTCTACTGAGAACATAGACTGGGATACTCCCTTGCCTAGTGAGAATCAACACAAGTGGGAAAGGTGGAGATATTCTTTGAAGTCACTAGAAAAACTTCAGATTCCCCGTTGCTATGTTCCAGGATCCACTTCAACTGCTAACCGGAGAGAGATTCATATTTTCTCTGATGCATCAGTTGAAGCTATTGCTGCAGTAGCCTATTTGAAGACCTCTGAACTGAATGGAGAATCACACTGTAGTTTTGTCCTAGGCAAGGCAAAACTCACACCCAAGCCTGCACATACCATACCAAGACTTGAACTTTGTGCAGCCGTGCTAGCAGTAGAAATTGCCGAGGTCATACGAAGTGAAATGGACACTAGAATTGATTCTTTCACCTTCTATACAGACAGTAAGGTAGTACTTGGTTACATAAACAACCAAACAAAACAATTTTATGTGTACGTCAGCAACAGGGTTGAACGTATCAAGAGATTCTCTCTACCAAGTCAATGGCATCACGTTCCCACTGAACTCAACCCAACTGACTGTGGGACCAGAGCCGTGTCACCTGCCGCTCTTCAGGACAGCTTATGGCTAGAGTTGAGCGGGTAGCTGGATATTCGGGTCCGGCGGGTTCGGCCGAACTTCGGAAAAAAGTTCGGATTCGGGACCGAACTTTAACCCGAACCCGGACCCGGACCCCATTGAAGTCAATGGGGACCCGGACTTCTGACGACTAAAAAGGCTCTAAAAAAGTAATGGAAAGGGCTAGAGGGCTGCAAATGGCAGCAAAATGTTGTTAAGAACATGGCAAGTGCTCTGCAAACAAATGTGGATAGGAAATAACTTAAAAGAACATAAAAAAAATAAAAAATAAAAAAATATGCTGGAGGCCCCCTTTTCAGCAGAAGAGGTACAGGAAGTCATTAAGAACCTCAGAAACTCAACGGCACGATGCCACACATATGGTGGGAATGCCCCAGAATACGCCCTTTCTGGAATAAATTATTTAATTTAATGGATAAGCTAGTGGGAAAATAAAATACTTTGAAATAAAAATGTAGCGGGGTGCTAAATTTAAGGAAAGTGTTTGAGTGGTAAATAGGCTCAAATACCCTAATTCTGTAGGATTCATGGACCATTTTGTCCTCGGGGGACAGTATTGGTGTGCAGTTCCCTGCGGCCTACAGGTGGCGCCTTTTGTGTCCCCTCTTGGCAGTAGTACAGCGGGGCGGGGAACCTGCTGTGCATGCCGGGAGAGCATATAAAAGGGGCAGACCTTTGGCCTGGGGGCTGATGTCCAGTGGGGTCCGCGCCCAGGTGCCTTCGGCCTGGGTGCATGTGTTCCTGTTCCATCTCGGGCACCTTTAGCCCGGGGTGAGGTACTATCCTGGAGTTCTTGCTGCCCTGGGTATGGAGGCCTAGGGGCGGGAGTAAAGCCTGGAGTCCAGAGCCGCCTCGTGTAGGGGACCCTGTTCCAGGGAAGGGAGGATCATTCTGATGGACCGATGCGGGAGTCACGGTGAAGGAATGGTCTGTTGACTCCCTGGAGAGATGTCTTCCCCTTGATATGGGCTAGGTTCGTAGAAGGAGAAGCTCAAGGTCACCTTGGCTGTATCAGAGGCCTTATTCAACCGGCCCGTGGCAGGGGCCTTATACACCCTGGTCTGTGGCTGAGACCAAAGTTCTCCAGGCCAGTGGCAGGGGCCTTGTACACCCGGTCTGTGGCAGAGACCAACCTCAATGTCTGTGGCAGAGACCGTGCGCCAAAAACTGTTTGAGAAACCTAAGCAGTGAAGTGAATGTGCTACGTTTGTGCCTGGACCTCCTCCACACCTTAAGCTGTCCTGTTTCTTTGCTCTAACCTTTTCTATCTGAGTACAGTTTATTTTGCCATGAGAGAATAAGAGTTGGAGTTTCAGCTGGTGTGGACATTGACTTTACTGGCAATTAAAGGACTTGCCTCTACCTACAGTAGAGGTGAGAATCATCCTCTGGAGGAGTTTTGACTCCGGCTGTGGACACGGCCCGTCAAGTACACCGCTCAACCTCTTTATATAGGAGTATACGGGCTGGTAGTGCGGTGTGCCTTTCTCCCTCCTGCGAAGAGCCAACAACATAAAGGCAGGTAAGGGGGAAAGGATCTGTGCGCTACAAAAAAATAAAATAAAAATTTTAATCTTGGCCTAGCAGGACGAGGTCCATATGGAGTAGGAGGTTGAGGTGGCGGTGGATGTGGCTGTGTAGGTGGAAGCGGCGGTGGAGGAGGACGAGGTAGCCAACACTGGTTCAAAAATACAACAATGGCTGGGTAAGGTCGGTGATGTGTCGAATTCTGTCCCCTGTCGAATAGTGTCCGCCCTGTACTGCGCTTGCTGAGTATGTAGGACAAGGGGATTTCAAAAATCTCCCAAGACTAACGGCGCCTGCGTGTTGAGTTCAGGTGAAGGCCACACCATCCGTGGTTCAAGCCGAGCCAAGCAAGGCCGCGATCGAAGCGAGCCCGTGAGGGGCCCTGTTACTATGTGCTACCGTATGTCCTCTTGGATGGTGGGGCTTGAACCTGCACTCACAGCGCAGGCGCCGTTCATCTTCGGAGATTTTGTGAATCTCCTTGTCCTCTGTAGTGCGCAAGCGCTGTGCCTGCGCAGTACGGGCCGGGCACAATCCGATGGCCGGACAGTTTTTGTCACAACACCGGTATACATGTCTATTCTGCACAAGGTACGGACAAGTCCTGTGGGATCCATGCCTGGTTCATTTTAATGAACGTGAGCTTGTCCACATTGGCTCTGGACAGGCGGCTGCGCTTGTCTGTGATAACGCCCCCTGCCGTGCTAAATACACGTTCAGATAATACACTGGCTACAGGGCAGGCCAGCACCTCCAAGGCATAAACGGCAAGCTCAGGCCATGTGCCCAATTTGGAGACCCAGAAGTTAAAGGGGGCAGACCCGTCATCCAGTACATGTAGGCCTGTGGACACATACTGCTCAACCATGTTGGTGAAATGCTGCCTCCTGCTAAGACGTTCCATCTCAGCTGGTGGTGCTGGTTGTTGTGGCGTGCTGACAAAGCTTTTCCACATTTCGGCCATGCTAACCCTGCCTTCTGAGGTGCTGCCGGTGCCCCGGCTGCGTTGGCGACCTCTTCCTCCTCCTCTGCCTTCGCCTTGTGCTTCCACCGTACGCCCGCTGTCAGGTGGGAATGCCACCAGCAGCGCGTCTACCAGCGTGCGCTTGTACTCGCGCATCTTACGATCCCGCTCCAGTGAGGGAATTAAGGACGGTACGTTGTCCTTGTAACGGGGATCCAGCAGGGTGGCCACCCAGTAATCAGCACCAGTTAAAATGTGGGCAACTCGGCTGTCGTTGCGGAAACACTGCAGCATGTAATCGCTCATGTGTGCCAGGCTGCCCAGAGGCAAAGAAAAGCTGTCCTCTGTGGGAGGTGTATCGTCTGTGTCCTCTGTATCCCCCCAGCCACGCACCAGTAATGGCCACGAGCTGGTCTGAGTGCCACCCTGCTGTGAACATGGCTCCTCCTCCTCCTCCTCCTCCTCCTCCTCCATCTCCTCCTCCACCTCGTCATCCTCCAGAACTGTGCCCTTTCTGCCGGACAATTGTGTACCTGGCGTTTGTTGGTGCAGGAACCCACCCTCGTAGCCACTTGTGAAAGACTGCCCTGAAAGCCTTTGAAATGATCCCGCTTCCTCCTCCTCCTCCTCATCCTCCTGTGCCACATCCTCTTCCATCATCACACGAAGCGTTTTTTCAAGGAGGCATAGAACTGGGATAGTAACGCTGAGAACGGCGTCATTGGCACTGGCCATGTTGGTGGAGTACTCGAAACAGCGCAACAAGGCACACAGGTCTCGCATGGAGGCCCAGTTATTGGTGGTGAAGTGGTGCTGTTCCGCAGAGCGACTCACGCGTGATTGCTGCAGCTGAAACTCCACTATTGCCTGCTGCTGCTCGCACAGTCTGGCCAGCATGTGCAAGGTGGAGTTCCACCTTGTGGGCACGTCACATATGAGGCGGTGAGCTGGAAGGCCGAAGTTACGCTGCAGCGCTGACAGGCGAGCAGCAGCAGGGTGAGAACGCCGAAAGTGCGCACAGACAGCCCGCACTTTCTGCAGCAGCTCTGGCATATTGGGGTAATTTTTAAGGAACCTCTGGACCACCAAGTTCAGCACATGCGCCAGGCAAGGGATGTGCGTCAAACCGGCTAGACCCAGAGCTGCTACGAGATTTCGCCCATTATCGCACACCACCAGGCCGGGCTTGAGGCTCACTGACAGCAGCCACTCATCGGTCTGTTGTTCCATGTCCCTCCACAACTCCTGCGCGGTGTGGGGATTTTCCCCCAAACAGGAAAGTTTTAAAACTGCCTGCTGTCGTTTACCCCTGGCTGTGCTGAAGTTGGTGGTGAAGGTGTTACGCTGAATGGATGAGGAGGCGGTAGAGGATGAGGAAGCGGGGAAGGAGGAGTTAGCAACAGGAGGCAAACTGAAGCGCCCTGCAATCCTCGGTGGTGGAAGGACATGCGCCAAACCGCTATCTACCTCAGGCCCAGCAGCCACTGCATTTACCCAGTGTGCTGTTAGGGAGATATAACGTCCCTGACCGTGCTTACTGGTCCACGCATCCGTAGTTAGGTGGACCTTGCCACAGATGGCGTTGCGCAGTGCACACCTGATTTTGTCCCCCACCTGGTTGTGCAGGGAAGGGATGGCTCGCCTGGAAAAGTAGTGGCGGCTGGGCACGACGTACTGCGGGACAGCCAATGCCATCAGGCTTTTAAAACTCTGCGTCTCCACCAGACGGAATGACAGCATTTCAAAGGCCAGGAATTTTGAAATGCTGGCATTCAGGGCCAGGGATCGCGGGTGGCTAGGGGGGTACTTCCTCTTCCGCTCCAATGTTTGGGAGATAGAGAGCTGAACGCTTCCATGGGACATTGTGGAGATGGTTGGTGACCCAGGTGGTAGTGTTGCTGGCAGATCCTCTGTTTGCGGGGTGACAGGTGCCACTGTCACTACAGAGGTGGATGAAGAGGCCGAGACTGCAGCAGAAGAGGAAGCAGGAGGAGCCAGAGACCTTTCTTGGTTTCTGAGGTGTCTACTCCACTGCAGCTCGTGCTTTGCACTTAGATGCCTGGTCATGCAGCTTGTGCTCAGGTTGAGAACGTTTATGCCTCGCTTCAGGCTCTGATTGCACAGCGTGCAAACCACTCGTGTCTTGTCATCAACACACTGTGTGAAGAACTGCCACGCTAGGGAAGTCCTTGGACCTGGCTTTGGTGTGCTCGGTCCCTTGCTGCGTTGGGCAGTAGCAGATGTACTGTCTAGGGGACGAATGCTCCGTTTTTGCACCCTGCTCCCTCTTCTGCTGTGCTGGTGGCTCTGTGCGACCACCGCCTCTTCCTCCGAACTACACTGGTCACCTGCATAACGTTGATTCCATGTGGGGTCGAGGACCTCATCGTCCTCCACATCATCTTCCACCCAGTCTTCACCCCTGCCCTCCATGTCTGTCTGCACAATTGCGAAAGCAGCAGCAGTTGGCACCTGTGTTTCGTCATCATCCGAGACGTGCTGCGATGGTCCTCCCATGTACCCATCATGAAACATAAGTGGTTGGGCATCGGTGCACTCAATCTCTTCCACTTCTGGGGCAGGGCTAGGTGGATGGCCCTGGGAAACCCTGCTAACAGAGTCATCGAAAAGCAGAAGAGACTGCTGCATGATTTGGGGCTCAGACTGCTTGGCTGATTTGCAAGGGGGTGAGGTGAAAGACTGATGGACATGGGCTTCAGGTGCCAACTCTGATCTTTCAGCAGAAGAGTGGGTGGGAGACAATGTGAAGGAACCCGAGGCACTGTCAGCAACCCAATCTACTATCGCCTGTACTTGTCCTGGCCTAAACATTGGTACAGCCTCATTAGGCGCGACAAAATACCGCCACAGGCTCGGTCTCCTACTCGCACCTGAGGAAGGTGTTTCACTTGTGCGTGTAGCTGGCACAGATCCACCACGTCCTCTCCCTGCAACAGGAGCTCCACCAGCAGCACCACGACCGGAGCCACCACGTCCCTTTGACCTTCCCCTCATATTTTCCAAATTTAGGATCTTGCCCTAAATGGCGTTTTTTGGAAGACCACAACACACCCACAGTACGTAATGGCTGAAACGCACAGCTACAGAACTGCAGAAAATGCTATTCAAAAAAAAAAGGTTGTTTTTTTTAGTATAGCACAGTACAAGGAAAATATATAGAAATTGTTTTTTTACACACACCTCCAGATGTGTATTTCACACTGCAAAATATTTTCTGTGGCCCTAAATGGCGTTTTTTGCCAGACCACAACACACCCACAGCACGTAACCGCTGAATCGCACAGCTACAGAAAATGCTATTCAAAAAAAAAGGTTGTTTTTTTTAGTATAGCACAGTACAAGGAAAATAGATAGAAATTGTTTATTTCACACACCTCCAGATGTGTATTTCACACTGCAAAATATTTTCTGTGGCCCTAAATGGCGTTTTTTGGAAGAGCACAACACAACCACAGTATTTAACCACTGAATCGCACAGCTATAGAAGTGCAGAGAATGCTATTCAAAAAAAATGTTGTTTTTTTTAGTATAGCACTGTACAATATATAGAAATTGTTTATTTTACACACCTCCAGATGTGTATTTCACACTGCAAAATATTTTCTGTGGCCCTAAATGGCGTTTTTTGGAAGAGCACAACACAACCACAGTATTTAACCACTGAATCGCACAGCTATAGAAGTGCAGAGAATGCTATTCAAAAAAAATGTTGTTTTTTTTAGTATAGCACTGTACAATATATAGAAATTGTTTATTTTACACACCTCCAGATGTGTATTTCACACTGCAAAATATTTTCTGTGGCCCTAAATGGCGTTTTTTGCAAGAGCACAACAACCCCAACAGTATATAACCGCTGAATCGCACAGCTGCAGAGGCCAGAGAATGCTATTCAAAAATAATGTTGTTTTTTCACACACCTCCAGATATGTATTTCACACTGCAAAATATTTTCTGTGGCCCTAAATGGCGTTTTTTGCAAGAGCACAACACAACCACAGTATTTAACCACTGAATCGCACAGCTATAGAAGTGCAGAGAATGCTATTCAAAAAAAATGTTGTTTTTTTTAGTATAGCACTGTACAATATATAGAAATTGTTTATTTTACACACCTCCACATGTGTATTTCACACTGCAATTTATTTTCTGTGGCCCTAAATGGCGTTTTTTGCAAGAGCACAACACAACCACAGTATTTAACCACTGAATCGCACAGCTATAGAAGTGCAGAGAATGCTATTCAAAAAAAATGTTTTTTTTTTTTTAGTATAGCACTGTACAATATATAGAAATTGTTTATTTTACACACCTCCACATGTGTATTTCACACTGCAATTTATTTTCTGTGGCCCTAAATGGCGTTTTTTGCAAGAGCACAACAACCCCAACAGTATATAACCGCTGAATCGCACAGCTGCAGAGGCCAGAGAATGCTATTCAAAAATAATGTTGTTTTTTCACACACCTCCAGATATGTATTTCACACTGCAAAATATTTTCTGTGGCCCTAAATGGCGTTTTTTGCAAGAGCACAACACAACCACAGTATTTAACCACTGAATCGCACAGCTATAGAAGTGCAGAGAATGCTATTCAAAAAAAATGTTGTTTTTTTTAGTATAGCACTGTACAATATATAGAAATTGTTTATTTTACACACCTCCAGATGTGTATTTCACACTGCAAAATATTTTCTGTGGCCCTAAATGGCGTTTTTTGGAAGAGCACAACACAACCACAGTATTTAACCACTGAATCGCACAGCTATAGAAGTGCAGAGAATGCTATTCAAAAAAAATGGTTTTTTTTTTAGTATAGCACTGTACAATATATAGAAATTGTTTATTTTACACACCTCCAGATGTGTATTTCACACTGCAAAATATTTTCTGTGGCCCTAAATGGCGTTTTTTGGAAGAGCACAACACAACCACAGTATTTAACCACTGAATCGCACAGCTATAGAAGTGCAGAGAATGCTATTCAAAAAAAATGTTGTTTTTTTTAGTATAGCACTGTACAATATATAGAAATTGTTTTTTTACACACACCTCCAGATGTGTATTTCACACTGCAAAATATTTTCTGTGGCCCTAAATGGCGTTTTTTGCCAGACCACAACACACCCACAGCACGTAACCGCTGAATCGCACAGCTACAGAAAATGCTATTCAAAAAAAAAGGTTGTTTTTTTTAGTATAGCACAGTACAAGGAAAATAGATAGAAATTGTTTATTTCACACACCTCCAGATGTGTATTTCACACTGCAAAATATTTTCTGTGGCCCTAAATGGCGTTTTTTGCAAGAGCACAACAACCCCAACAGTATATAACCGCTGAATCGCACAGCTGCAGAGGCCAGAGAATGCTATTCAAAAATAATGTTGTTTTTTCACACACCTCCAGATATGTATTTCACACTGCAAAATATTTTCTGTGGCCCTAAATGGCGTTTTTTGGAAGAGCACAACACAACCACAGTATTTAACCACTGAATCGCACAGCTATAGAAGTGCAGAGAATGCTATTCAAAAAAAATGTTGTTTTTTTTAGTATAGCACTGTACAATATATAGAAATTGTTTATTTTACACACCTCCAGATGTGTATTTCACACTGCAAAATATTTTCTGTGGCCCTAAATGGCGTTTTTTGGAAGAGCACAACACAACCACAGTATTTAACCACTGAATCGCACAGCTATAGAAGTGCAGAGAATGCTATTCAAAAAAAATGTTGTTTTTTTTAGTATAGCACTGTACAATATATAGAAATTGTTTATTTTACACACCTCCACATGTGTATTTCACACTGCAATTTATTTTCTGTGGCCCTAAATGGCGTTTTTTGCAAGAGCACAACACAACCACAGTATTTAACCACTGAATCGCACAGCTATAGAAGTGCAGAGAATGCTATTCAAAAAAAATGTTTTTTTTTTTAGTATAGCACTGTACAATATATAGAAATTGTTTATTTTACACACCTCCACATGTGTATTTCACACTGCAATTTATTTTCTGTGGCCCTAAATGGCGTTTTTTGGAAGAGCACAACACAACCACAGTATTTAACCACTGAATCGCACAGCTATAGAAGTGCAGAGAATGCTATTCAAAAAAAATGTTGTTTTTTTTAGTATAGCACTGTACAATATATAGAAATTGTTTATTTTACACACCTCCACATGTGTATTTCACACTGCAAAATATTTTCTGTGGCCCTAAATGGCGTTTTTTGGAAGAGCACAACACAACCACAGTATATAACCGCTGAATCGCACAGCTGCAGAGAATGCTATTCAAAAAAAAGTTTTTTTTTTTTTTTTAGTATAGCATAGTACAAGAAAAATATATAGAAATTGGTTATTTCACACAACTAGAGATATACACTGCAAAATATTTTTTTTGCCCAAAAATAGGTCTTTTTTGCGCACAACAAAGTGCCTTTTTTTTTTTTTGCAACAGCACAATAAAGTGCCTTTTTTTTTTTGGGGGGCCCAAAAATGGGTCTTTTTAGCAAAAGCACAATAAAGTGCCTTTTTTTTTTTTTTCTGACCGAAATAGGTCTTTTAGCAAGAGCACAATACAGCCACAGTATGGAATAGGTGTATCACTCAACGTAATGCAGTGCTGGTGCACTGAGCTTGCAACACAAACAGATAAACCTATGCAGATCGCTGAGCTATTATATCTCTCAATCTGGACTCCTATCTAAATCTCTCTCCCTGAAAGCACAAACAGGATCCTGCCCCTACACTACACTACACTACACTGTCTCCCTATCTTTTCCATCAGTAGATTGCAGAATCAGGACTAACTCCTATCATATAATTCTCTCCCTCACAGCAACAGCAGCCAGGATCCTTTCCCTACACTGTCTAAAAGCAGAGTGACGATCTGTGCTGTGTGCCTCTTTCTTATATAGAAGCTGGTCACATGCTGGGTCACATGTTGCACTGACCAATCACAGCCATGCCATTAGTAGGCATGGCTATGATGGCTTCTAAGGGCACACCAGCTAATCAAATGGTGATTGGCTGGCCCCTGAAGCATTTTGTAACTGCGCCATTAAATTCCCGAATCCGGACCCGAACCCGGACTTTAGCGCAAAATCCGGGTCCGGGTCCGGGGTCGGGAAAACGCCAAAATTCGGTACGGACCCGAACTTTACAGTTCGGGTCCGCTCAACACTACTTATGGCTGTCACCTCCAAGGTTTCTGCGTGAGGACTCTTACTTACTCCCTATTGACACCACCTATGGGCTAGTAAACCCTGAAGATGATAAGAAAATAAGAACTGTGAACACCTCACTCCACACTTCTGTAAGTACAAAACAGAAGCTGCGGTCACACCATTACAGGCATCGATGGAAGCAGGTGCAGTATCTAGCCAATGTGTTCTGGCATCGCTGGAAGAAAAAGTATCTTCACCACCTTCAAGGTCGTAACAAATGGCAAGCATCTAAACCGAATCTTAAGGTTGGAGACCTCATCCTTCTAAAAGACAAGGAAGTTTGTCGGAATGAGTGGCCTATGGGTCTTATTACTAAAGTTATGCCCAGCGACGATAACAAAGTCCGGAAGGTAGAAGTCAAGGTAACCAAGGGAGGATCGACACGAACCTTTAGTCGACCAATTACAGAGTTAGTACTCCTTTTGCCAGGTGAGTGACTTGTGCAAGGACTAGCCATGCTGTTGGCACGGCGGGGAGTACATTGCTGCCATCTACAGGTTCTACTCAGAACTTTGGAATTATTTGAAGACATCATACTGTGACTTTATGTTCTTCATCCTGTTAAACTTACGTTTATTATTTGCTTGTTGCATGTTTTTCATTACAGGTTCCAGGACATTCGTCAGTATTGGACTTTTTGAAAATATATATTTTAGTTTAAGGTTATGAAATCTAAAGATTTCAGACGGGGAGTGTTGTGTTACACTATGTGATTATTCTTGCTCTGTGTCTTTAAGATCTGTCCCCTTCTTTCTAGCTGAACTCTCTCTCTCACCGTAGTTCTTTATATATCTCCTCCACTTCCTGATTCTGGTCATTACTCCTGTATTTCTTCCATGCTAACATCTTACATGTGGCTTACAACTGCAACGTTTTTCTACCTATGAATATCCATCATTAAACGGAACATTCGAAAGGATTCATCGTCTGTCGTCCTAACTGTGAGTTTATTCATTGAGTTAAACTGCCTGTATCGATGCAAGGGATGAATATCAAACCAGCTTGAGTAAGGCCTACTTAAACCTGGAGATGAACTTTATCGCTTTGTAGTTGAGACAGAACAACCTTCATTCCTCTCAGTGCAGGTTTCAGAGAGGACTGAAGGTATAGTGGGGTTGGAGATCCCAGCTGATGCAGTGCAAGGAGAGGTCCGCTTTGTTCTTTGGTGTGGGTCTTTAAGGTAGGCTTGCCAACGAGCTGCATGGCGGGTCAACATATGTCTGGTCAAGCATGTGGTGCCCAAGTGGCTGATGTTTTGGCCACGCGATATACGCTTGAGACATATGTTGCAAACAGCAGCTGTGCGATCTGATGCACTTGCCTCAAAAAAGGCCCACACCAAAGAACTTTTTGAATAACGGGCAGAGGCAGCGCCCTGCACAGGCGGAGCTCTGCGGTGTGATTCCGTCGGTGTGCTGCCCTTACGCTGGCCACCCAAGGGCATCCTGCCTCATTGGAGATGTGCCTCCTCCTCATCCTCTTCCTCCTCCTCTCTCCTATTAGGCACCCACGTGGAGTCAGTGACCTCATCATCCCCTCCCTCCTCATCACTGGAGCCAATCTGGCAGTATGCTGCAGCTGCTGGAACATGACTGCCAGATTGGTGTCCTTCTTGAGCATCCCCTCTCTCTGCTCTCACGCTACTGCCTTCCTCTAGCTGGGTATCATCATCAGACCCTTCGAAACGCTGGGCATCCTCCTGGAGCATGTACCCAACACTGTGCTCAAACAGTTCGGGGGACTCCTCAGGAGGAGGACATGGTGGGTCTAGGGAAGGAGTGACTGATGATGACATTGATACCAGGGAAGAGGACGCTTTGGCAGCTGCTTTGCCAGTACCCTGAGCCTGGGTGAGAGAGGATGAGGAGGATGAGGAGGGCTTGGTCATCCACTCTACCAAGTCTTCGGCATGATGTGGCTCAACATGTCCAGCTGCCGAAAAGAAGGACAAGCGTGTCCCATGGCCATGTGCTGATGACAATGCACCGCGTCCACGACCAGCACTGTTGCCCCCAGACACAGAGCCTGCTTGCCCTCTTTTATTGGCTCCTGACTGTCTGCCTCTCCTTGTTTGCCTTCCAGACATTCTAATGGCCTGCAGGGAGATGGGAAAACCAGCAATAAGGGGTAGCTTCAGGTGTTTATTTTGCAGGAAGCACACTCCGCCCGCTGTAAGTGCTGCAAATGCCTGTCAGTGTAACACACCAGGAAAAAACAGCAATAAGGGCTAGCTTCAGGTGTATACTGTGCAGGAGGCTTAGCAACAATGACACTGACACTGTCCCCTGCCTATCTGTCATGTACCTGGGTGTATTTGAACCGGGATCTTCCTGGTCCCAAAGCTGCAGCCTTACCTGTTGCGCTACTGAGCAGATCTAGACTTTTGGAAATGTCCTCTCAGTATTAAACATTACCTTGGACTCACCAGCCCCACCTACTGCCAGCTGTGGACAATTTTCAATCAAAGCAGCCCTTAAAAAGGAAGTGATGCTATCTCTCAGCGCCCGTTTGTGTGGAATAGCTCCCTGGGTGTTGTGACTGCTTTTTGATCCTGATTTTCGTGTTGAACTTCTGCCTGAATTCCTGACTACTCTCCAGCCTGCTGATTTTGTACTTCACTGCCAGCTCGTGTATGACCTTTGCCTGCCTGACCACTCTCTGGATTTCGATCGTGTACCATTTTGCCTGATCTGTTGCCAACCTAATCTGCCTGACTACGTTTTCGCCTGAATCCTCAGCACACAAGTTCCACTTCGGACACTACCTATCACAGGTACCTTACATTACAAACGGGCCACAATGACAGTGGACCCTGCTGAGATTGTTAAGACGATTTCACGTCAGGGACAATTGATTGGAGCTCATGAACAGCATCTTTCTTCCCTGGACGCCAAGTTAGATGAACTTTGTACTATGCTTAAATCTTGTTTGCCTGCTTCCTCTACAACGGTCCAGACTCTGGATCCTACTCCTGCTACGATCCAACCCACCTCTTCTGTACCACCCAAACTTCCTATGCCTGACAAATTTGGTGGTGATACTGAGGACTGCAGAGGCTTTTTAAATGTTTGCCGTTTGCATTTCCGCAACAACCCTGGGACCTTTAGCACTTCTTCTGCCAAAGTGACTTTTGTAATTTCCTTGTTAAAGGGGAATGCCCTGGCCTGGGTCTCTCCTTATCTGGAACGCAATGATCCTGTGCTGCAAGACGCTCACAAATTTCTGGCTTCTCTCCAGACTGTATTTGACAAGCCAGATAGAGCTTCTGCAGCTGAGTACTCACTCTTGGACATGCAACAAGGCACCAGGTCTGTGGCACAATATGCTATTGAGTTTCGTACCCTTGCCGCTGAGACTACTTGGGACTCAAGGGCATTACGTGCAGCCTTCCGAAAAGGTCTTGCAGATCGCATCAAAGACGAATTAGTCTATAAGGATTCCCCAGAAGACCTAGAGAAATTCATAGAGCTCTGTGTTCGTCTGGATGTCCGGTATCATGAAAGATGCCAAGAGAGACTTAGAACTCACAAGTTTCCTCGGCCAGTCTACCGTTTGGCCCCTAACTTCCAAGCACCACCTCAGCCAGAACCTGAAATCTCAGTTGAACCCCAGACACCTGTGGAACCCATGGATGTAAGCCGTCTCCACCTAACTGAGTCTGAGAAACAAAGGAGGCGTGCATTGGGCCTATGCCTATACTGTGGACTTAAAGGACATTTATTATCTGTCTGCCCTTCCCGTCCAGTAAAAGGCAGGGTCTAACCAGTGTTGGAGGAGCTGGCTTAGACCTTACAGGTATATCCTCCAAGACCAAGATTACGATTCCTGCAATTATCCATTTACCCTCTAAACTTGTCTCCTGTGAGGCTTTTGTGGATTCTGGAGCTGCTGGCATATTCTTGGACTACACTTTTGCTAAAAAAAATAATATCCCATTTGTTCCAAAATCTAGACCCCTGAACATTACCACTGTGAATGGACAACCCTTGGGAGATGGCATTGTAAAATTTGAGACTATGACAATCACCCTTCAGGTAGGCGTACTCCACAAAGAGGAAGTTGTCTTGTCTCTTATTGATTCTCCACTTCTGCCTGTTATCCTTGGTTACCCATGGTTACAACAACATAACCCTTCTTTTGATTGGGAAAATGGAGAACTAACCTCTTGGGGGTCGTTCTGTCATTCAAACTGTTTGTCTCAACCCAAAAGACTTCCTGCTTGTATGTTGGCTTCCGTGGCCGTCCCACCTACCTTGCCTCATGAATACCATGCGTTTGCAGACGTATTTTGCAAGCAAAAGGCAGAGGTTTTACCTCCACATCGTTCTTTTGACTGTGCAATTAAATTGATTCCTGGAGCACCTCTTCCCAAAGGAAGGACCTATCCCCTGTCTTTGCCTGAACAAAAATCCATGGAGGAATACATAAAAGACAACTTGGAAAGAGGTTTTATCCGACCCTCTTCTTCTCCAGTAGGGGCAGGTTTTTTCTTTTGTGACAGCAGGAAGGTAAAGTCACCTGGTTGCATCCAGGGGGGTAGATATATTTCGCCCAGATTCAGGCTTTACGCCGACTTATACAACTAGGTGGAGAGTTGTATAAGCCCAGCTGAGACTAGTGGGCTCATTGATGACTCATACCTCTAGGGAGAGGGCTGGGCGTCGTGCAGACAGGGAGTTGATGAGACCAGCTGAAGCTTGTCAGCTCATTTAGGCCTCTATAAGAACTCCCAGCTTCATTAGGGGTTAGCTCATGCCTGGAAGCAGACCTGTGTGGACTGTCTAGGGAGAGTGAACCCCTGTGCGGTGAGAGAAAGCCTGTGTGGCTATTTGCTTGGACATTTAAAACCAGGGACTTAGGGACTAGGACAGCACTAGGCTGATCCCAGTTGTTAGTTAGGAAACCTGTATGTTTAGTCAGAGGTCAAGTTGACCAGGATTTATTTTGTTTATGTTTCTTTTGCTTTGCTGTGTTTTTGTCACTGTAAATAGAAAATAAACCGCACCTTTTTGATTTTGAAAACCACAACCTCCGTCTGCTGGGCCTGTTTTTGTGTGGGGAGCCCATCCCGGGGGTCACACACACCCGCTGCCGAGCTAACCCCCTCACAGTTGGTGGAGAACCAGTGGCAGTTTTTTTAGGCCAGCATGGAGGAGATACTGAAACAGCTGGCTCTAGCAAATGCCAATCAACAGCAGACAAATGCAGGTTTGCAAAAGAGCCTTGCAGCTCAACAACAGAGCCTTGCAGCCCAGCAGCAGACAAACGCAACTTTGCAACAGAGTCTGGAGGCTCAGCAACAAGCCCAGCAGCAATCTGAGGCCCGCTTCATAGACCTATTGCAGAGGCAAGAGCAGAGACTACAACAACAGATGGAAGCAGTAATGCAGCAACGTCCGCAGACCAGTGAGGAAAGCCGTCCCACTAATACCGCGTCCTTTGGGGTGAGTCGTTTATTGACAAAAATGACTGGAGAGGATGATCCAGAGGTATTTTTGACCACATTTGAAAGGACTGCTGAAAGAGAAAAGTGGCCTGAGGAGCAGTGGGCTGGACTGGTGGCTCCTCTGTTAACTGGTGAATCGCAGAAAGCTTACTATGACCTGGAGCCTGACCAAGCAAAAAACTATGTGATGCTAAAAGCTGAAATATTGGCAAGGCTGGGTGTCACCCTGGCTGTCCGGGCTCAGCGTGTGCATAACTGGACTTTCCAGCTTGGAAAACCCCCCAGGTCTCAAATGTATGATCTCATTCACCTGAGCAGAAAGTGGCTACAGCCAGAGACTTTGTCCGCACCAAAGATTGTGGAACGTGTTGTAATGGATCGGTTTTTGAGAGCTCTTCCTACTGCCATCCAAAAGTGGGTAAGCCATGGAGACCCAGAGACGGCCGATGGTCTTGTGGATCGTGTGGAGAAATACTTGGCTACAGAGAACCTGACGGCCTCTTCCAGAGACACTCGGACTTTCCACCCTAAGACCAGACCATCCCCAGGGGCGGATAAGATGATTCCAAGGGGTAAGGGTGGAGAGAGTGAGAGGGTGGGAGCTCTACCCCAAGTTTGGCGAGAACAGCCTGGGAAATCAGCGGCTCAAGAGGCGGCAAGAAGGATCGTTTGCTACCGCTGCCGGCAAGCGGGACATATTGCAGCAAATTGCCCGGTTTTGGAGGAACCCATGCAGTGTGACTTTCTGACGGGCAGACGTCAGTCGCTGTGTGCGACAGTCGCATGCACTGCCATTCGAGGAACTGAGAAACATTTATGCAAAATGTGTGTTAATGGTAGAAATGTTGTGGTATTGCTGGATTCAGGTAGCCTTGTGACCCTGATAAAGGCTGAGTTAGTTAAAACAGAGGTCTCTGGGAATAGCAAGGTAGCTGTTATTTGTGTGCATGGGGACACCCGAGAGTATCCAGTGACTACAGTGTGTTTCGAGACCCCCAAAGGTACCCTCTCTCATCCAGTGGGCTTAGTATCTCAGTTACCGCATGACGCCATTGTGGGAAGGGATTTTCCGAAGTTCTGGGAACTGTGGGATGATCCTGAGCCCCCCACTGGTGCCCCTATGTACCAGGAATGTGATAGCCAGAACTCCCCACAGGAGTGTGATTGAGCATGTCGCCCTGATGCAAGACCGAATTGCACAGGTAATGCCCATCGTGAAGGAACATTTGGCCCTAGCGCAGTTAGCACAGCAGAGAGTGTACAACCGTGGAGCCAAGACCCGTACCTTTTCCCCGGGGGATAGGATACTGGTACTTGTCCCTACGGTTGAAAGTAAATTCCTTGCCAAATGGCAAGGCCCCTACGAGATAATGGAAAAAGTGAGCGAAGTGAATTACAAGGTCAGACAACCAGGAAGGCGAAAGCCCGAACAGATCTATCACGTTAATCTGTTGAAAGCCTGGAGGGATAGAGAGTCCCTAGTCGCAGACACTTGGTCACCAGCTCAAACTGGTTGCGTGATTCCTGAGGTTGGAATCGCAGCCACCTTGTCACAACCCCAACAACAGGAGGTTAAGGAGTTTGTGCTTCGCAACAAGGAGGTATTCTCTGAGCTGCCGGGACAAACATCTGGGGTAGAGCATGACATTATTACCCCGCCCGGTGAAAGGGTGAAGTTAAAACCCTATCGGATCCCAGAGGCCCGACGGGAGGCAATACGGGAGGAAGTACAGAAAATGCTGAACTTAGGGGTGATAGAGGAGTCCCAAAGTGATTGGTCTAGTCCCATTGTGTTGGTGCCTAAACCGGATGGGAGCTGGCGATTTTGTAACGATTTTCGTCAGTTGAACAAAGTTACAAAATTTGACACCTACCCCATGCCACGTATAGATGAGTTGATCGACCGGCTGGGAACAGCCCGATACATGACGACTCTTGACCTCACAAAAGGGTATTGGCAAATTCCCCTGGCCAAGTCGGCCAAAGAGAAAACCGCATTTGTAACCCCAGACGGGGCGTTCCAATATAAGAGAATGCCGTTCGGGTTACAGAATGCGCCGGCCACATTCCAGCGGAAAATGGACCAGATACTGAGGCCCCATCGGAAGTATGCTGCGGCTTACCTGGATGACGTAATTGTCCATAGCACAGATTGGGCCTCACATCTGCCAAAAGTGCAAGCAGTCCTAGACTCTATCCGGGAAGCGGGGTTTACGGCTAACCCCAAGAAGTGTACCATTGGGCAGGAGGAGGCCAAATATCTTGGGTACACCATTGGCAGGGGAGTGATAAAACCCCAACTCAACAAAGTCGAGGCCATCCAGAGTTGGCCACGTCCCAACAGCAAGAAGCAGGTACGGGCCTTTCTGGGAATCGCGGGTTATTATCGGCGCTTCATTCCCCACTTTGCTTCTAAGGCTGTGCCCCTAACCAACCTGACGAAAGGGAAAGGGTCGGTCATGATTAAATGGACCCCCGAGGCTGAGGCAGCATTCCAATTCTTGAAACAAGCCTTATGTAGCCAGCCAGTGTTGTACTCACCCGACTTCTCTAAAGACTTTGTCGTACAAAGTGATGCATCAGATGTGGGGTTAGGAGCAGTATTGTCCCAGGTCTGGAACGGGGAAGAGCACCCAGTCATTTACCTCAGCAGGAAGTTGAAGTCCCATGAGGTAAATTACGCCACGGTTGAAAAGGAGTGTTTAGCGGTGAAGTGGGCTCTAGATTCCCTTCGGTACTATCTGCTAGGTAGGCACTTTGACATGGTTACGGATCACGCTCCGTTAAAGTGGATGGCTCAAAACAAGGAGACAAATAGAAGAGTGAATAGGTGGTTCCTGGCCCTACAGGAATTCAACTTCACAGTAAAGCATCGCCCTGGCGTTCAAATGGGGAATGTGGATGCTTTGTCTCGAGTACATGAATGCCTGATTGCTGGTGTTCCAACCCCAAGGTTAAAACAAGAGGGGGGGGTATGTGACAGCAGGAAGGTAAAGTCACCTGGTTGCATCCAGGGGGGTAGAT
This sequence comes from Rana muscosa, assembly GCA_029206835.1. Classification (NCBI taxonomy): domain Eukaryota; kingdom Metazoa; phylum Chordata; class Amphibia; order Anura; family Ranidae; genus Rana; species Rana muscosa. The sequence goes on along the minus strand of JARGYO010005578.1, from coordinate 24,989 downwards.
ATATTTCTCCCAGATTCAGGCTTTATGCCGACTTATACAACTAGGGAGGGAGTTGATGAAGCCCAGCTGAGGCTAGTGGGCTCATGGATGACTCATACCTCTAGGGAGAGTGCTGGGCGTCGTGCAGGCAGGGAGTTGATGAGACCAGCTGAAGCTTGTCAGCTCGTTTAAGGCCTCTATAAAAACTCCCAGCTTCATTAGGTGTTTGCTCATGCCTGGACCCAGACCTGTGTGGACTGTCTAGGGAGAGTGAACCCCTGTGCGGTGAGACAAAGCCTGTGTGGCTATTTTGTTTGGACATTGACTAAACCAGGGACTTAGGGACTAGGACAGCACCAGGCTGATCCCAGTTGTTAGTTAGGAAACCTGCTTGTTTAGTCAGAGGTCAAGCCGACCAGGATTTATTTTGTTTATGTTTCTTTTTGCTTTGCTGTGTTTTTGCCACTGTAAATAGAGAAATAAACCGCACCTTTTGATCTTGAAAACCACAACCTCCGTCTGCTGGGCCTGTTTTTGTGTGGGGAGCCCATCCAGGGGGTCACACACACCCGCTACCGAGCTAACCCCCTCACAACATATATATACACATACATACATACATACATACATACAACGCTAAATCGGCCAACATATTACAACAACACCTAAAAAGAGGGGGAGATCAATGCATACCGAGCCCAAGAGGGATTAAAGTCAACAGCCAAACAAAAGACGGAAAATTCCAAAGGAAAGTGTAGGGATCAACAGAAAGAGACCCCTTTGAAGTCATATCCAGGAGAACTGGTAGGCCCCTCCCCCGTAGTACCTATTCAAGTGGAGGGAGTCTACACAAGAGCCATATTGGATACTGGGGCGCAAGTGACCTTATTATACTGGGACTTCTATGATAAACATCTGAGTCATCTACCCATCCAGAGAATTGAAGATTTGGAAATATGGGGAATCGGAACACAGAGTTTCCCTTACAATGGTTACTTGCCCATAAAACTGACCTTCGACCCCTCAGTAGCCGGGAAAGCTGAAGTGTTCGATACCCTGGCAGTGGTGTGCCCCCGACCGCCTGGAGCCAACAAGAACTCCCTAATAATAGGGACCAACACGGACCTGGTCCGAAGGCTTTTGGCCCCTCTGGCACGAGGGAAGAATCCCACAGTCACCAGAATCCACCCAATGTTGAAGACAGCCTATCAGCGACTAGTCTTAGAACAGAAGGCCCCAGAAGAGGGGGTGGGTAAAGTCTGGAGACTGGCGAAGAAAGGAATAGTATTGCAGCCCGGTGAGGTAACCTGTCTCAGAGCTAGGGATGAGCTTCGTGTTCGAGTCGAACATACGTTCGACTCGAACATCGGCTGTTCGATCGTTCGACGAAGATCGAACGATTTGGGCCGTTCGCGCCAAATTCGAGTGACGCGAACGACCCACAATGCACTACGCCATCGCAGTGTCATCCAGGCGCTGTGATTGGCCAAGCATGCACTGTGACCCCGCATGCTTGGCCAATCACAGCGCCGGCAGCGAGGAGAGCAATGATTGGCCACAGGCAGGATGCCTGTGGCCAATTATTGCTGATGGGGTTTAGTACACGCCCCACACTATAAAAGGCCGCCAGCGCGGCGGCCTTGTGTAGTGTGTTCCGGAGCAGGGAAAGAGAAGCATAGGCAGGGACAGTGTCATTATTTTTCCTTTACTATTCCTGGATTCCTTGTGTTTAGGGACAAATAAGGATAGGTAGGGAGAGTGTCAGTGACAGTGTGCTATTCTGTGCTAATCCTTGTTTGTAGGGACAGAGAGGTACAGTGAGGGAAAGTGTCAGTGTGCTATTCTGTTCTAAAACTATTTTGCTGAACCATATTTTCAATCCTTGAGTTTAGGGACAGAGAGGTACAGTGAGGGAAAGTGTCAGTGTGCTATTCTGTTCTAAAACTATTTTGCTGAACCATATTTTCAATCCTTGAGTTGAGGGACAGAGAGGTACAGTGAGTGAAACTGACAGTGTGCTATTCTGTTCTAAACCAATTTTGCTGTTCCATATTTTCAATCCTTGAGTTGAGGGACACAGAGGTACAGTGAGTGAAACTGACAGTGTGCTATTCTGTTCTAAACCAATTTTGCTGTTCCATATTTTCAATCCTTGAGTTGAGGGACAGAGAGGTACAGTGAGTGAAACTGACAGTGTGCTATTCTGTTCTAAACCAAATTTGCTGTTCCATATTTTCAATCCTTGAGTTGAGGGACAGAGAGGTACAGTGAGGGAAAGTGTCAGTGTGCTATTCTGTTCTAAAACTATTTTGCTGAACCATATTTTCAATCCTTGAGTTGAGGGACAGAGAGGTACAGTGAGTGAAACTGACAGTGTGCTATTCTGTTCTAAACCAATTTTGCTGTTCCATATTTTCAATCCTTGAGTTGAGGGACAGAGAGGTACAGTGAGTGAAACTGACAGTGTGCTATTCTGTTCTAAACCAAATTTGCTGTTCCATATTTTCAATCCTTGAGTTGAGGGACAGAGAGGTACAGTGAGTGAAACTGACAGTGTGCTATTCTGTTCTAAACCAAATTTGCTGTTCCATATTTTCAATCCTTGAGTTGAGGGACAGAGAGGTACAGTGAGTGAAACTGACAGTGTGCTATTCTGTTCTAAACCAATTTTGCTGTTCCATATTTTCAATCCTTGAGTTGAGGGACAGAGAGGTACAGTGAGTGAAACTGACAGTGTGCTATTCTGTTCTAAACCAAATTTGCTGTTCCATATTTTCAATCCTTGAGTTGAGGGACAGAGAGGTACAGTGAGGGAAAGTGTCAGTGTGCTATTCTGTTCTAAAACTATTTTGCTGAACCATATTTTCAATCCTTGAGTTGAGGGACAGAGAGGTACAGTGAGTGAAACTGACAGTGTGCTATTCTGTCCTAAACCAATTTTGCTGTTCCATATTTTCAATCCTTGAGTTGAGGGACAGAGAGGTACAGTGAGTGAAACTGACAGTGTGCTATTCTGTTCTAAACCAATTTTGCTGTTCCATATTTTCAATCCTTGAGTTGAGGGACAGAGAGGTACAGTGAGTGAAACTGACAGTGTGCTATTCTGTTCTAAACCAAATTTGCTGTTCCATATTTTCAATCCTTGAGTTGAGGGACAGAGAGGTACAGTGAGGGAAAGTGTCAGTGTGCTATTCTGTTCTAAAACTATTTTGCTGAACCATATTTTCAATCCTTGAGTTGAGGAACAGAGAGGTACAGTGAGTGAAACTGACAGTGTGCTATTCTGTTCTAAACCAATTTTGCTGTTCCATATTTTCAATCCTTGAGTTGAGGGACAGAGAGGTACAGTGAGTGAAACTGACAGTGTGCTATTCTGTTCTAAACCAATTTTGCTGTTCCATATTTTCAATCCTTGAGTTGAGGGACAGAGAGGTACAGTGAGGGAAACTGACAGTGTGCTATTCTGTTCTAAACCAAATTTGCTGTTCCATATTTTCAATCCTTGAGTTGAGGGACAGAGAGGTACAGTGAGGGAAAGTGTCAGTGTGCTATTCTGTTCTAAAACTATTTTGCTGAACCATATTTTCAATCCTTGAGTTGAGGGACAGAGAGGTACAGTGAGTGAAACTGACAGTGTGCTATTCTGTTCTAAACCAATTTTGCTGTTCCATATTTTCAATCCTTGAGTTGAGGGACAGAGAGGTACAGTGAGTGAAACTGACAGTGTGCTATTCTGTTCTAAACCAAATTTGCTGTTCCATATTTTCAATCCTTGAGTTGAGGGACAGAGAGGTACAGTGAGGGAAAGTGTCAGTGTGCTATTCTGTTCTAAAACTATTTTGCTGAACCATATTTTCAATCCTTGAGTTGAGGGACAGAGAGGTACAGTGAGTGAAACTGACAGTGTGCTATTCTGTTCTAAACCAATTTTGCTGTTCCATATTTTCAATCCTTGAGTTGAGGGACAGAGAGGTACAGTGAGTGAAACTGACAGTGTGCTATTCTGTTCTAAACCAATTTTGCTGTTCCATATTTTCAATCCTTGAGTTGAGGGACAGAGAGGTACAGTGAGTGAAACTGACAGTGTGCTATTCTGTTTTAAACCAATTTTGCTGTTCCATATTTTCAATCCTTGAGTTGAGGGACAGAGAGGTACAGTGAGTGAAACTGACAGTGTGCTATTCTGTTCTAAACCAATTTTGCTGTTCCATATTTTCAATCCTTGAGTTGAGGGACAGAGAGGTACAATGAGTGAAACTGACAGTGTGCTATTCTGTTCTAAACCAAATTTGCTGTTCCATATTTTCAATCCTTGAGTTGAGGGACAGAGAGGTACAGTGAGGGAAAGTGTCAGTGTGCTATTCTGTTCTAAAACTATTTTGCTGAACCATATTTTCAATCCTTGAGTTGAGGGACAGAAAGGTACAGGGAGTGAAACTGACAGTGTGCTATTCTGTTCTAAACCAATTTTGCTGTTCCATATTTTCAATCCTTGAGTTGAGGGACAGAGAGGTACAGTGAGTGAAACTGACAGTGTGCTATTCTGTTCTAAACCAAATTTGCTGTTCCATATTTTCAATCCTTGAGTTGAGGGACAGAGAGGTACAGTGAGTGAAACTGACAGTGTGCTATTCTGTTCTAAACCAAATTTGCTGTTCCATATTTTCAATCCTTGAGTTGAGGGACAGAGAGGTACAGTGAGTGAAACTGACAGTGTGCTATTCTGTTCTAAACCAATTTTGCTGTTCCATATTTTCAATCCTTGAGTTGAGGGACAGAGAGGTACAGTGAGTGAAACTGACAGTGTGCTATTCTGTTCTAAACCAAATTTGCTGTTCCATATTTTCAATCCTTGAGTTGAGGGACAGAGAGGTACAGTGAGAGAAAGTGTCAGTGTGCTATTCTGTTCTTAAACTATTTTGCTGAACCATATTTTCAATCCTTGAGTTGAGGGACAGAGAGGTACAGTGAGTGAAACTGACAGTGTGCTATTCTGTTCTAAACCAATTTTGCTGTTCCATATTTTCAATCCTTGAGTTGAGGGACAGAGAGGTACAGTGAGTGAAACTGACAGTGTGCTATTCTGTTCTAAACCAATTTTGCTGTTCCATATTTTCAATCCTTGAGTTGAGGGACAGAGAGGTACAGTGAGTGAAACTGACAGTGTGCTATTCTGTTCTAAACCAATTTTGCTGTTCCATATTTTCAATCCTTGAGTTGAGGGACAGAGAGGTACAGTGAGTGAAACTTACAGTGTGCTATTCTGTTCTAAACCAATTTTGCTGTTCCATATTTTCAATCCTTGAGTTGAGGGACAGAGAGGTACAGTGAGTGAAACTGACAGTGTGCTATTCTGTTCTAAACCAATTTTGCTGTTCCATATTTTCAATCCTTGAGTTTAGGGACAGAGAAGGACACTCGTAGAAATTATCAGTGTGCTATTCTGTGCTAAATCTTGTTTGTAGGGAGGGACAGAGTAGGACAGTGAGGGAAAGTGTCAGTGTGCTATTCTGTTCTAAAACTATTTTGCTGAACCATATTTTCAATCCTTGTGTTTAGGGACAGAGAAGGATAGGCAGGGGACAGTGTCAGTGTCATTGTTGCTAAGCCTCCTGCACAGTATACACCTAAAGGTAGCCCTTATTGCTGTTTTTCCCATCTCCCTGCAGGCCATCCATTAAAATGTCTGGAAGGCAACCAAGGAGAGGCAGACAGTCAGGAGTCAAAAAAAGAGGGCAAGCAGGCTCTGTGTCTGGGGGCAACAGTGCTGGTCGTGTACGCGGTGCATTGTCATCAGCACATGGCCATGGGACACGCTTGTCCTTGTTTTCGGCAGCTGGACATGTTGAGCCACATCATGCCGAAGACTTGGTAGAGTGGATGACCAAGCCCACCTCATCCTCCTCATCCTCTCTCACCCAGGCTCAGGGTACTGGCAAAGCAGCTGCCAAAGCGTCCTCTTCTCTGGTATCATTATCTTCATTAGTCAATCCTTCCCTAGACCCACCATGCCCTCCTCCTGAGGAGTCCCCCGAACTGTTTGAGCACAGTGTTGGGTACATGCTCCAGGAGGATGCCCAGCGTTTGGAAGGATCTGATGATGATACCCAGCTAGAGGAAGGCAGCAGCGTGAGAGCAGAGAGAGGGGATGCTCAAGAAGGACACCAATCTGGCAGTCATGCTCCAGCAGCTGCAGCATATTGCCAGATTGGCTCCAGTGATGAGGAGGGAGGGGATGATGAGGTCACTGACTCCACGTGGGTGCCTAATAGGAGAGAGGAGGAGGAGGAGGATGAGGAGGAGGCACATCTCCAACGAGGCAGGATGCCCTTGAGTGGCCAGCGTATGGGCAGTACACCGACGGAATCACACCGCAGAGCTCCGCCTGTGCAGGGCGCTGCCTCTGCCCGTCATGCAAAAAGTTCTTTGGTGTGGGCCTTTTTTGAGGCGAGTGCATCAGATCGCACAGCTGCTGTTTGCAACATATGTCTCAAGCGTATATCGCGTGGCCAAAACATCAGCCGCTTGGGCACCACATGCTTGATCAGACATATGTTGACCTGCCATGCAGCTCGTTGGCAAGCCTACCTTAAAGACCCACACCAAAGAACAAAGCTGACCTCTTCTTGCACCGCATCAGCTGGGATCTCCAACCCCACTATACCTTCACTCCTCTCTGAAACTTGCTCTGAGAGGAATGAAGGTGTAGAATTAGGTGTGTCACAGGCAAGTACTTGCGGGCACTCTGCTAGCAGTACACCAACGTCCGATTCTAGCAGGCAAATTTCCCTGCCCCAGCTGCTGGACCGTCGAAAGAAGTTCACTCCCAGCCATCCACATGCCCAGCGGTTGAATGCTAGCTTGGCTAAATTGCTAGCGCTTCAACTGCTGCCTTTTCAGTTGGTAGACTCGGCCCCCTTCCGTGAGTTTGTGCAATGTGCGGTTCCTCAGTGGCAGGTTCCCAAACGACACTTTTTCGCACGGAAGGCTATTCCGGCTCTCTACAGGCATGTGGAAGGCAATGTCTTGGCCTCGCTGGACAGGGCGGTCAGCGGTAAGGTGCATATTACCGCTGACTCATGGTCCAGCAGGCATGGACAGGGACGTTACCTTTCTTTCACGGCCCATTGGGTCACTCTTTTGGCAGCTGGGAAGGATGCAGGACAAGGTGCAGTAGTGTTGGAGGTTGTTCCACCGCCACGCCTCCAAAATGCTACTACTGGTTGTGACACACCTCTCTCCTCCACCCCCTCCTCTTCTTCTTCCTCCATGGCCTCTTCCTGTGGTTTGTCCTCGGAACCAGCGGTGCTCCGTAGGCGTTCAAGGGACTACGCAAGTACGCAGGCAAAAAGATGCCATGCCGTGCTTGCGCTGGTGTGTTTGGGGGACAGGAGCCACACTGGGGCAGACTTCCTGTCTGCTCTGCAGGGGCAGGCCGAGAGGTGGTTGATGCCACGCCAGCTTAAGCCAGGAATGGTGGTTTGCGACAATGGCACCAACCTCCTCTCCGCCCTCCGACAGGGACAACTGACCCATGTGCCCTGTATGGCTCACGTCCTTAACCTGGTGGTGCAGCGGTTCTTGGGCAGGTACCCGGGCTTACAGGATGTCCTGAGGCAGGCCAGGAAAGTCTGTGTGCATTTCCGCAGATCTTATAATGCCAGTGCTCGCCTGGCTGAGCTTCAAAAGGAGTTGAACCTGCCCAAGAACCGCCTTATATGTGACATGCCCACCAGGTGGAACTCAACGTTGGCCATGCTGCAGCGGCTGCACACGCAGCAGAGGGCCATCAATGAGTACCTGTGCGACTACGGCACCAGGACAGGGTCAGGGGAGCTCGGGTTTTTTTCACCACGCCAGTGGGGCATGATCAGGGATGCATGCACTGTCCTGGCACCATTTGAGGAGGCCACGAGGATGGTGAGCAGTGACAGTGCATGCATCAGTGACACTGTACCTCTTGTCCACCTGTTGGAGCACACGCTGCGTGGAATAATGGACAGGGCACTTGAGGCAGAACAGAGGCAGGAAGAGGAGGACTTCCTTGCCTCTCAAGGCCCCCTTTACCCAGACAGTGTTCCTTCTGTCCCACCCATCGCACAGGAAGAGGAGGAGGAGGAGGAGGAGGAGGAGGATTGTGTCAGCATGGAGGTGGAGGCTGCCACTCAGCATCATCAGCAGCAGTCTTTTAGGGATGATTTACAGTCCCAAGAAACCAGTGGACTTGTACGTGGCTGGGAGGAGGTGGCTGCGGATCATGTCGTCCTTAGTGACCCAGAGGACTCCGGACTGAATGCCTCAGCTAACCTACGCTGCATGGCCTCCCTGATCCTGCAAAGTCTGCGGAAGTATCCTCGTATTCTTCGGATCAAGGAGAGGGACCATTACTGGCTGGCCACTCTCCTTGATCCACGGTACAAGGGTAAGGTTGCGGACCTTATCGTACCGTTGCAGAGGGAGCAGAGGATGAGACAACTCCGGGAGGCTTTGCAGAAAGGTCTGTGCAACGCGTTCCCAGAGACTGGGAGGTTACAAACTCCTGGTCCTGGACAACGAGTTGCTGAGGCTTCGGGCAGTCAAAGAAGGAGCGGTGGGAAGGTGGCCGTCTGACCGATGCGTTCAGACAATTCTTTAGTCCGCAGCCCCAAAGTATGATCGGTTCCAGCAACCATCGCCAGCGTCTGATATACATGGTGCAGGAATACCTAGGGGCAAGGTCAGACTTGGACACCTTCCCCACCGAAAATCCTCTGGCTTACTGGGTCTTGAGGATGGATCACTGGCCAGAGCTTGCACAGTATGCAATTGAGCTACTGGCCTGTCCTGCATCCAGCGTTCTTTCAGAACGCACATTCAGTGCTGCTGGAGGATTTGTCACGGATCACAGGGTGCGCCTGTCCACCGACTCGGTTGATCGACTGACTTTCATCAAGATGAACCAGTCTTGGATCACCACCAGCTACCACACACCAGATGCTGATATAACAGACTAATTGATTTTAAAATGTCACATCCCTTCAAGACTGATGCTGATGCTGAGTGCCTGTGCTCTTATGTTGACTGGCTATCCTCCTCCTCCTCCTCAATGATACGATTAACGATGATAGCTTGGAAGATCATTTTGGTTTATGGGTGACGCCACCAGTGGCTAAGGCCCAATTTTTCAGCCCCTGTTTAACAGGGGCGTGTAATTAAAATTTTTGATGCAATACTTTGCAACAGGCCTCATTGCTGTGCTCCAAGTACAGTATCTGTGAGGGGTTGCAGGGTTGTGCCACCAGTGCCTAAGGCCCAATTTTTCAGCCCCTGTTCAACAGGGGCATGCAATTATAATTATTGATCTAATAATTCACAGCAGGGCCCATTGCTGCGCCCACCAAGAGTAACTGTCAGGCCTTACAGTGTTGTGGCACCAGCACCACCATCACCACCACCACCACCACCAAAGGCCCAATTTTTAAGCCCCTGTTCAACAGGGGCATGCAATTATAATTATTGATCTAATAATTCACAGCAGGGCCCATTGCTGCGCCCACCAAGAGTAACTGTCAGGCCTTACAGTGTTGTGGCACCAGCACCACCATCACCACCACCACCACCACCAAAGGCCCAATTTTTCAGCCCCTGTTCAACAGGGGCATGCAATTATAATTATTGATCTAATAATTCACAGCAGGGAGCATTGCTGCGCCCACCAAGAGTAACTGTCAGGCCTTACAGTGTTGTGGCACCAGCACCACCATCACCACCACCACCACCACCAAAGGCCCAATTTTTCAGCCCCTGTTCAACAGGGGCATGCAATTATAATTATTGATCTAATAATTGACAGCAGGGAGCATTGCTGCGCCCACCAAGAGTAACTGTCAGGCCTTACAGTGTTGTGGCACCAGCACCACCATCACCACCACCACCAAAGGCCCAATTTTTCAGCCCCTGTTCAACAGGGGCATGCAATTATAATTATTTATCTAATAATTCACAGCAGGGACCATTGCTGCGCCCACCAAGAGTAACTGTCAGGCCTTACAGTGTTGGGGCACCAGCACCACCATCAAAGGCCCAATTTTTACTACCACTGATCAACAATTATATGTTATTACAATTCCTGATATTATACTTGACAGAAGGGCGTTCCAGCACCCACCAAGAATAACTGTGTGTGCTTTCAGTGTTGTGTCAACACCAACACCTAAGGGGCCAATTTCTGCAGAGTATATACGGAAGGTCCCTACTTTCAAACATCCAACTTACAAACTACTACTACTAGCAAACGGAAGAAGACAACAGGAAGTGAGAGGAAATCTTCCCCTTGGAAGGAAAATTCTCTCCTGTAAGAATTAATATGGGAGAAAGGTGTCTCCTCTCTACTGATGCTTTATCACCAATTCTTGTTTCAATAAAAACACCACATTTCAAAAACAGTTGTCATTGGGACGCAAAGTGAGGTGAAATGTTCTGAACAGGGGCACAGACAGCAAAAAAAATGTGACAGGGGTGATAACCGTTCCCTATGTTTTACAAAAAACTAAAAAAAAGGAATTTGCCATGGAGCTCCACTTAAACAATGCAGCTGTTCAAAATTATAAACAGATTCTACATAAGAACAAACCTACAGTCCCTGTCTTGTATGCACCGCCTGTATACGGCTGTTCAGAGTATATAGGTCCTTTTTTATTTTGTGTGCGGGGTTCCCCTTAATATCCATACAAGACCCAAAGGGGCTGGTAATGGGCTGGGGTAGGGGGGGGGGGGTTGATGGGGTAGCTATGCCATTTTTCCTAAAGATTTTCATCCATATTACCGGGACCACACATTGCATTAAAGCCGCAAGCAGTTTTAAATGACTTTTTTCCCTTTAGAAATGTTATTTTGTGCAGGGACAGTTCTAAACACGGGAAACACGTGGCACTTCACAGGCATACTTTAGACACCCCCCAGGTACAATATTTTAAGGAATATTTGACTTTTTTTTTTCACTTTATGCATCATTAAAATGACTGCTCCCGGAAAACGTCCGTTTTTAAAACTTCTTTTTGCATTGATACATGTCCCCTGGTGCAGAAGCCGGGTTCCCAAACTCTGTTTCGGACAATAACATAGATAATAGTCGTTATAATTAGCACTTTAGAATCCGAACGTTCGCATCCATTGTATTTAATAGGGTTCTAATGTTCGTGCGAACTTTCGGTCCGTTCGCGGGTTCTGGTGCGAACCGAACCCGGGGGTGTCCGGCTCATCACTACTCAGAGCCACTGTAAAGCTTTCTTGGGAGCAACCTGGCCCCTTTGTCATGTTGGAACCAGACCCCCGGGAAGAATACTCAGGCTTAGAAGTGATCCCAGAAATGGTTCCGGAAAGAGCTTTGAAGAAGGCACACTGTAAGGTGCCGGTAAGCGTCAGGAATACCATGGGTGCCCCATGGAAATCCCCGCCAGGATGTTGCTGGGCCAGGTGAGCCCTGCTGCCCCAATTGTCTTATCAGATGGGGAGAAGACAGAGGGAGAAAGGACCATCTGGGAGAAGCTCTGCATGGAGAACCCAAACCTGCCAAGGGCCTGGAAAGAGAGGGCAAAGGCCCAGTTGACCAAATGGAGGAAGATTTTCTCTAAAGATGAGTTCGATGTAGGGTGTGCGAAGAGTGCCACCCATCGAATCCGCCTCCAGGAAGACAAGCCTTTCAGGGACAGTGTCAGGCGAGTTCCTCTAGCCGACCTTGAAGACCTGAGAGAACAGCTCGCCGAGCTCAAGCGAACCGGTGTTATCCGAGAATCTAGAAGCCCCTATGCCTCCCCAATAGTGGTGGTCAGGAAGAAGAATGGGTCGTTGAGGTTGTGTATAGACTACAGGACTCTCAACAGGAGAACGATACCCGACCAGTATACCACCCGACGATAGAGGATGCCCTACAAAGTTTGTCTGGAGCCAGGTGGTTCAGTGTCATGGACATAAAGAGTGGATACTACGAGATCCCTATGCATCTGGAAGATAAGGAGAAGACAGCCTTCAAAACCCCTGTGGGATTCTTTGAATTTGACCGGCTGCCCCAAGGTCTGTCTGGAGCCCCTGCCACCTTTCAACGCTTCATGGAAAAAAACGTAGGAGACATGAACCTCATCGAAGTTCTCGTGTACTTGGATGACATCATCGTCTTTGGGAAGACTCTAGAGGAACATGAGGAAAGACTGGAAAATGTCCTGAAAAGGCTCAGCGAAGAGGGACTCAAGCTTTCGCCAGAGAAATGCCAGTTCTACCAGTCATCAGTCAACTATCTGGGGCACATAGTGTCCGAAGAAGGGGTAGCCACAGACCCCGGGAAGCTGGAGGCAGTCACCTCCTGGCCACGGCCCACCACTGTGACAGAACTGAGGTCCTTTTTGGGGTTCTGCTCCTACTATAGGAGATTCGTAGAGGGGTTCGCACGGATTGCCAGACCCCTGAATGAACTGTTAAAGACGGAAGGAGAAGAGGATGACTCGGGTCCCAGGAAGCCGGGAGAGTCAGTTGAAGACCAGTGGAATGGGAAGTGCGAAGAGGCCTTCCACATGCTGAAGAAGAGCTTAACCACTGCCCCTGTCTTGGCCTATGCAGACCCAAAGAAACCCTATGAACTCCATGTAGATGCCAGTCATGACGGTCTGGGAGGAGTGCTCTACCAGGAGCATGAAGGGCAACTGCAACCCGTCGCATATGTGAGCAGAAGTTTGACCCCCTCTGAAAAAAAACACCCCACTCACAAGTTGGAATTCCTGGCCCTCAAGTGGGCTGTAGTTTATAAACTTAAAAACTATCTGTATGGGGCAGAATTCACCGTGAAAACTGATAACAATCCCTTTACTTATCTTTTCACCACAGCGAAGCTGGATGCCACAGGCCATCGATGGCTGGCTGCACTGACTGGATTCAACTTCAGCCTGAAATACAAACCTGGGGCTGGCAATCGAGATGCGGATGCCCTGTCCAGAAGGTCTCATGCTCCCACTAGCCGCACAGAAGACTGGACCCAAGTGGCACCGGACGGGGAACACAGAGAGACTGTCTTGGTCGCCTTACACGACCACCATGGTAATTTAGGAGCTGAAAGGACCTTTCAACTCGTCAGAAGTCGGTTCTATTGGCCCTGCATGAGGGCTGAAGTAGAGGAATACTGCCATTCATGCACACGCTGCATTCAGCGGAAAACTCTACCCCATCAAGCTGCCCCAATGGGCCACCTGGAAAGTCAAGGCCCATTGGATTTGGTATGCATTGATTTCCTCTGCCTCAAACCTGACTTGAGTGGACTAGGAAATGTTCTGGTGATAACCGACCATTTCACCCGGTATGCCTAGGCCTTCCCAACCAAAGACCAGAAGGCTTCCACAGTGGCCAAGGTACTCATGGAAAAATACTTCGTGCAATATGGGCTACCACAGCGTCTCCACTCGGATCAAGGGAGGGACTTGGAAAGTCGGCTGATCCGGAAGCTCTTGGACTCCTTAGGGATCAAGAAGACCCGAACCACTCCCTACCACCCACAAGGGGATGCCCAGCCGGAGAGGTTCAACCGAACCCTACTCAACATGCTGGGAACTTTAGATAGTGAAAAGAAGCAGCACTGGAGCAGGCACATAGCAGCAATTGTGCATGCTTACAACAGTACAAGTGATGCTACAGGGTACTCTCCCTACCGACTCATGTTTGGGAGAGAAGCAAGACTACCTATAGACCTGGCCTTTGGCACCTCCATAGACCATTCCTCAGCCACTTCCCACAAAGGATATGTGGACAGGCTGAGGCACAGTTTAAAGTTGGCCTATGAGCAGGCCCAAGCAGCTTCGGATCAGAGAGGAGCCTGCAACAAGAGAAACTTTGACCTGAAGGTCCGGATTCAGAATCTGCAGCCTGGGGACAGAGTGCTGCTACGGAACTTAGGAGTCCCTGGGAAGCACAAACTTGCAGACAGATGGAGACCTGAGCCTTATGTTATTTGCAGGAAGCTGCCCGGCCTGCCAGTCTACCAACTGAAGCCGGAGGGAAAGGTAGGGCCATTGAAGACTTGGCACCGGAATCACATACTCCCACTTGCCGAAGCAGTTCGGATACCCCCTGCAAAGGATTTCCCTGAGTCAACTTCCATCCTGTATACTCCTAGGCCAAATACCCGGTCCCAGCCATCTCGGTCTAAAGAAACAGATGTCTCTGAACCTATTGAGGATTAAAGGGAAGAGCTAGAATCGCTATGGCTTTCCCAGGCCCCAGTGACTTCTGCTATAGTTTTTCCACCTTTGGAAGACACCATAGACAGTACACTGAATGCAGAAGCTACTGAATTCGTCCCGTCCAGCCCTCTATCAGACTCATGGGAAGATGCCCTCGACTCACTCCCAGAGGAGGATCCAAGATGTTCCGTGTATTCTCCTGCTCCTGAGTTAAATGTTTCAGAAACAGTGAAAGCTGCCATGTCTGTTCCAGAAGAGGAACCTACAGTGTCCAAGTCAGAAATCCCAAGAGAGCGGAGGGTGAAAAGGGCCATAAGGCCTCCCCGAAAGTTGACTTACCCACAAATGGGGAAGAGCTCGAAGGACACTGTGGCAACTGCCAGGAGGAGTGCAGAATGCCCTGATCCCTCCGCTGTTCATTTGGTGGAGGGCAACCCCAACTCACCCCCTGGCACAGTTAGGCAGGCCACTTATGACAGTGTGACCTGTGGGCAAGGAAGTTCACCCTCTCATTTTTGGTGGGAACTTCCTCTACCGACATCATACGCAGCTTTGTCTAATGTTGTGCGTAGTGTATGTTGACAATTGTTGTATGTTGTGTATGTTGACAGAACCCCGTTTGGCACCCAGGGTGCATTGGGCCACCGCAGAGACTCATGGATGGGGTATAAAAGGGGAGGGCGAGGCTAAGCCAGGCCTCTTTGGGACACCGTGCGGCTGGCAAGAGGACTTCCTGTGTAGACCTGCTGCGAGTGCAAGGCCCGAGGCCTGGGCCTTGCGCACTTCCAGAGAGCCTTCCACCTCACTGCGGAACCTGTGCGGCATCTGACATCTACCTGCTTCGCGGACGTCAGTTGAACCAGAGATCCGGCTGTGGCAGATCCTGTGCCTGGAGGCACAGCGGTGGGAGTCCCGGACTAGGATTGAGTCCGGAGGGGTGAGAGAGCACCTGCTCACAGCTATAACCGAGTACTTTGTTAGGCCTATTGACTGCCTTGGCCCATCATGTTATACTTGCTTTCCTGACAGGAGACTAGTTGCAGAACTGAGTTATATAGTCTCCGGGGAGTTGCTTCTATTTCCATAGACCATTATTGGATTACAAATTATTGTTCCTGTATGTGCACCACCGATCATCTTGCATGCGAAGATTCCTCACCTAGAGACTGAGCTTTAACTGAGTCAGACCTGACTGGGAGTTTATAGCATTGCTGGGCGCCATATTGCTCACAGGGAGAATAGCTATATGTCAGTGTATGATAGAACTATATGTGCACTATAGTTGACTAGTGTTATTATTACTGCAGGGCTCTGGTATTGGAGTCCATTACTATATTTCACAACTGTTTAAATGCATTGAGGGATTGTTCATGAACTGGTATAGAGCCATACATATATACCCCCCGTAGACTAGCTGTGCCAGAGAAGGGTCGAGTAGATTGCCGGTGGTTGGCTGTGCTGTGTACAGGGCCCGAAACAAAACCAGCGGGTCTCTTAGTTTGGGGGTATCGCTACATTATGCTGTTGCTGAGCCTGCTAGAGCTCCTCCTCCATTTTGCATTATTATATATAATTCCAGATCTCTGGTCTGTTATATCTCACAGTTTCATGTCCTTTTTACTCCAGGACCACAAAGCACATTTCTAAATATCTACACACAGTCCATGGTGTAGTGGAGAAGAAGAACCACATGAGTCCCTATTGCAAATGATCAGCATAGAACAGAGGTAAGTGGTGAACTTTCTTTTATTTTTAAGAAGCATTTTAAAAATAGATTGCATGGAAAATACCATCACAGGAGTTTATTATTTGGATGATAGTTTTTCAGAGAGATTACCACTTTTTCTGTATGTGTCCCTGTTGGGAAGGCTTCCTGTCTCTATTTCTCCTGTCCTCTACTTGTCACTCTTATAGGAAAGCAGGGGGTGGGAAATCTAAATTTCACAGCTGTCACTGGATCAGGAACAGAACCAAAACCTTTTTAAATTTAAATGAAAATGACCCAGGAATATATCTTACAAATCTATTGCGTATGTATCAAACACCCATGAAACTAGCCCAGAGCTCAGCAGTCATGGTTCTTCATCTGCTGGTTGTCAGGGGTGTAAGTGGGAACCAGATAGCTGAAGTTAGGCATTGTTCACACTTGTGGCTGGTGGAGCAGCAAAAGCAGGAGGTTAAAGGGGTTGTAAACCCTCGTGTTTTTTCACCTTAAGGCTGCTTTCACACTGGGGAGGTGGGTGCGTCGGCGGTAAAGTTCCGCTATTTTTAGCACCGCTTTACCGTCAATTTCGCTATTCGGCCGCTAGTGTGTCGCTTTTACCCCCCCCCACTAGCGGCCAAGAAAGGGTTAAAACCACCGCAAAGTGCCTCTGCAGAGGCGCTTTGCCGGCAGTATAGCCACAGTGCCCATTGATTTCACTCCTTCACCGCTCCAAAGATGCTGCTAGCAGGACTTTTTTTACCGTCCTGCTAGCGCACCGCTCCAGTGTGAGAGCCCTCGGGTATTTGGAGAGACAGCAGCGGCTGTTTCAGGGCGCTTTTTAGGCGCTATTTTTAGCGTTAAAGCACCTGCAAAGCGCCCCAGTGTGAAAGGGGTCTAATGCACTTTATTCGTGAAGGTGAAAACAAATCTGTGTCCGGCCCCCCAGCCCCCCCCCCCCCGTTTTACTTACCTGAGCCCCGAATTTTCGTGGACACAATCCCAGGTCGCTCTCTCCACGGCTTCTGGGCTCATTATTGGATAGATTGATGGCAGCGCAGTCATTGGCTCTCGCTGCTGTCAATCGAATCCAATGATGCTGCCGCCAGGGGGCAGGACTGAGGTTTGTTCTTAAGTAGAATCTGTTTGTAATTTTGAACACGTACATTGTTTAAGTGTAGCTCCAGCAAAAAAAATCTATTTTTAAGCTTTTTGGAAAACATAGGGAAGGGTTATCACCCCTGTAACATTTGTTTTGCTGTCTGTGCCCCTGTTCAGAACATTTCACCTCACTTTCCGTCCCAATGACAACTGTTTTTGAAAAGTGGGGTTTTTATTGAAACAAGGATTGGTGATAAAGCATCAGTAGAGAGGAGACACCTTTTTCCCATATTAACTCTTACAGGAGAGAATTTCCCTTCCTAGGGGTAGATTTCCTCTCACTTCCTGTTGTCTCCTTCCGTTTGCAAGTAGGAGTCGTTTGTAAGTTGGATGTTTGAAAGTAGGGGCCTGCCGTATATACTCTGCTGAAATTTGCCCCTTACATCTTGGTGTTGCCACAACACTGTGAGCCCTCACAGTTACTCTTGGTGGGCGCTGGAATGCCCTGCTGTGAACTATTATATCAGGAATTGTATTTACATGCCATTGTTGAACAGTGGTAAGAAAAATTGGGCCTTTGGTGGTGGTGCTGGTGCCACAACACTGTAAGCCCTCACAGTTACTCTTGGTGGGCGCATGAATGGGCCCTGCTGTGAATTATTAGATCAAGAATTGTAATTGCATGCCCCTGTTGAACAGGGGCTGAAAAATTGGGCCTTTGGTGGTGGTGGTGGTGGTGGTGGTGTTGTCACAACACTGTAAGCCCTCACAGTTACTCTTGGTGGGCGCATGAATGAGCCCTGCTATGAATTATTAGATCAAGAATTGTAATTACATGCCCCTGTAGAACAGAGGCTGAAAAATTGGGCCTTAGCCACTGGTGCCACAACACTGCAACCCCTCACAGATACTGTATTTGGAGCACAGCAATTAGCCCTGTTGCAAAGTATTGCATCAAAAATTGTAATTACACGCCCCTGTTAAACAGGGGCTGAAAAATTGGGCCTTAGGCACTGGTGCTGGTGCCACGACACTGAAACCTCTCCCAGATACTCTAGTTGGAGTGCAGGAATGAGCCCTGCTGCAAAGCATTGCATCAAAAATTTTAATTACATGCCCCTGTTATTCCAAGCTATCATCATGAATCGGATCATTGAGGAGGAGGAGGATAGTCAGTCAACATAACAGGACAGTCACTCAGCATCAGCATCAGTCTTGAAGGGATGTGACATTTGAAAATAAAGTATTCTGTTATATCAGCTTCAGGTGCTTGGTAGCTGGTGGTGATCCAAGACTGGTTCATCTTTATGAAGGTCAGTTGATCAACCGAGTCGGTGGACAGGCGCACCCTGTGATCCGTGACAAATCCTCCAGCAGCACTGAATGTGCGTTCTGAAAGAACGCTGGATGCAGGACAGGCCAGTAGCTCAATTGCATACTGTGCAAGCTCTGGCCAGTGATCCATCCTCAAGACCCAGTAAGCCAGAGGATTTTCGGTGGGGAAGGTGTCCAAGTCTGACCTTGTCCCTAGGTAATCCTGCACCATGTATATCAGACGCTGGCGATGGTTGCTGGAACCGATCATACCTTGGGGCTGCGGACTAAAGAATTGTCTGAACGCATCGGTCAGACGGCCACCTTCCCCACCGCTCCTTCTTTGACTGACCGAAGCCTCAGCAACTCGTTGTCCCGGACCAGGAGTTTGTAACGTCCCATTCTCTGGGAACGCTTGCACAGACCTTTCTGCAAGGCCTCCCGGAGTTGTCTCATCCTCTGCTCCCTCTGCAACGGTAAGATAAGGTCCGCAACCTTAGCCTTGTACCGTGGATCAAGGAGAGTGGCCAGCCAGTAATGGTCCCTCTCCTTGATCCGAAGAATGCAAGGATCCTTCCGCAGACTTTGCAGGATCAGGGAGGCCATGCAGCGTAGGTTAGCTGAGGCATTAGGTCCGGAGTCCTCTGGGTCACTAAGGACGACATGATCCGCAGCCACCTCCTCCCAGCCACGTACAAGTGCACGGGTTGCTTGGGACTGTAAATCATCCCTAAAAGACTGCTGCTGTTGATGGTGAGTGCCAGGCTCCACCTCCATGCTGACACAATCCTCCTCCTCCTCCTCGTCCTCTTCCTGTGCGATGGGTGGGACAGAAGGAACACTGGGTAAAGGGGGCCTTGAGAGGCAAGGAAGTCCTCCTCTTCCTGCCTCTGTTCTGCCTCAAGTGCCCTGTCCATTATTCCACGCAGCGTATGCTCCAACAGGTGGACAAGAGGTACAGTGTCACTGATGCATGCACTGTCACTGCTCACCATCCTCGTGGCCTCCTCAAATGGTGCCAGGACAGTGCATGCATCCCTGATCATGCCCCACTGGCGTGGTGAAAAAAACCTGAGCTCCCCTGACCCTGTCCTGGTGCCGTAGTCGCACAGGTACTCATTGATGGCCCTCTGCTGCGTGTGCAGCTGCTGCAGCATGGCCAACGTTGAGTTACACCTGGTGGGCATGTCACATATAAGGCGGTTCTTGGGCAGGTTCAACTCCTTTTGCAGCTCAGCCAGGCGAGCACTGGCATTATATGATCTGCGGAAATGCACACAGACTTTCCTGGCCTGCCTCAGGACATCCTGTAAGCCCGGGTACCTGCCCAAGAACCGCTGCACCACTAGTTTAAGGACGTGAGCCAGATAGGGCACATGGGTCAGTTGTCCCTGTCGGAGGGCGGAGAGGAGGTTGGTGCTATTGTCGCAAACCACCATTCCTGCCTTAAGCTGGTGTGGCGTCAACCACCTCTCGGCCTGCCCCTGCAGAGCTGACAGAACCTCTGCCCCAGTGTGGCTCCTGTCCCCCAAACACACCAGCGCAAGCACGGCATGGCATATTTTTGCCTGCGTACTTGCGTAGCCCCTTGAACGCCTACGGAGCACCGCTGGTTCCGAGGACAAAGCACAGGAAGAGGCCATGGAGGAAGAAGAAGAGGAGGGGGTGGAGGAGAGAGGTGTGTCACAACCAGTAGTAGCATTTTGGAGGCGTGGCGGCGGAACAACCTCCAACACTACTGCACCTTGTCCTGCATCCTTCCCAGCTGCCAAAAGAGTGACCCATTGGGCCGTGAAAGAATGGTAACGTCCCTGTCCATGCCTGCTGGACCATGAGTCAGCGGTAATATGCACCTTACCACTGACCGCCCTGTCCAGCGAGGCCAAGACATTGCCTTCCACATGCCGGTAGAGAGCTAGAATCGCCTTCCGTGAGAAAAAGTGGCGTTTGGGAACCTGCCACTGAGGAACCGCACATTGCACAAACTCACGGAAGGGGACCGAGTCTACCAACTGAAAAGGCAGCAGTTGAAGTGCTAGCAATTTAGCCAAGCTAGCATTCAACTGCTGGGCATGTGGATAGCTGGGAGTGAACTTCTTTCAACGGTCCAGCAGCTGGGGCAGGGAAATTTGCCTGCTAGAATCGGACGTCTGTGTACTGCTAGCAGAGTGCCCGCAAGTACTTGGCTGTGACACACCTAATTCTACACCTTCATTCCTCTCAGTGGAGGTTTCAGAGAGGACTGAATGTATAGTGGGGTTGGAGATCCCAGCTGATGCGGTGCAAGGAGAGGTCCGCTTTGTTCTTTGGTGTGGGTCTTTAAGGTAGGCTTGCCAACGAGCTGCATGGCAGGTCAACATATGTCTGGTCAAGCATGTGGTGCCCAAGCGGCTGATGTTTTGGCCACGCGAGATACGCTTGAGACATATGTTGCAAACAGCAGCGGTGCGATCTGATGCACTCGACTCAAAAAAGGCCCACACCAAAGAACTTTTGGAATAACGGGCAGAGGCAGTGCCCTGCACAGGCGGAGCTCTGCGGTGTGATTCAGTCGGTGTGCTGCCCTTACGCTGGCCCCCCGAGGGCATCCTGTCTCGTTGGAGATGTGCCTCCTCCTCATCCTCCTCTCTCCTATCAGGCACCCACGTGGAGTCAGTGACCTCATCATCCCCTCCCTCCTCATCACTGGAGCCAATCTGGCAGCATGCTGCAGCTGCTGGAACATGACTGCCAGATTGCTGTCCTTCTTGAGCATCCCCTCTCTCTGCTTTCACGCTACTGCCTTCCTCTAGCTGGGTATCATCATCAGACCCTTCGAAACGCTGGGCATCCTCCTGGAGCATGTACCCAACACTGTGCTCAAACAGTTCGGGGGACTCCTCAGGAGGACATGGTGGGTCTAGGGAAGGAGTGACTGATGATGACATTGATACGAGGGAAGAGGACGCTTTGGCAGCTGCTTTGCCAGTACCCTGAGCCTGGGTGAGAGAGGATGAGGAGGATGAGGAGGGCTTGGTCATCCACTCTACCAAGTCTTCGGCATGATGCGGCTCAACACGTCCAGCTGCCGAAAATAAGGACAAGCGTGTCCCATGGCCACGTGCTGATGACGATGCACCGCGTCCACGACCAGCACTGTTGTCTCTAGACACAGAGCCTGCTTGCCCTCTTTTATTGGCTCCTGACTGTCTGCCTCTCCTTGTTTGCCTTCCAGACATTCTAATGGCCTGCAGGGAGATGGGAAAACCAGCAATAAGGGGTAGCTTCAGGTGTATATTTTGCAGGAAGCACACTACGCCCGCTGTAAGTGCTGCAGATGCCTGTTAGTGTAACACAAAAGAAAAAAAACACGTGCAATAAGGGCTAGCTTCAGGTGTATAATGTGCAGGAGGCACACTACGCCCGCTGTAAGTGCTGCAGATGACTGCCTGTGTTACACAACAGGAAAAAACAGCAATAAGAGCTAGCTTTAGGTGTATAATGTGCAGGAGGCACATTACGCCCGCTGTAAGTGCTGCAGATGACTGCCTGTGTTACACAACAGGAAAAAACAGCAATAAGGGCTAGCTTCAGGTGTATATTTTGCAGGAAGCACACTACGCCCAATGTAAGTGCTGCAGATGCCTGTTAGTGTAACACAAAAGAAAAAAAACACGAGCAATAAGGGCTAGCTTCAGGTGTATAATGTGCAGGAGGCACACTATGCCCGCTGTAAGTGCTGCAGATGCCTGCCTGTGTTACACAACAGGAAAACACAGCAATAAGAGCTAGCTTCAGGTGTATATTTTGCAGGAAGCACACTATGCCCGCTGTGTGTGCTGCAGATGCCTGCCTGTGTTACACAACAGGAAAACACAGCAATAAGGGCTAGCTTCAGGTGTATATTTTGCAGGAAGCACACTACGCCCGCTGTAAGTGCTGCAGATGCCTGCCTGTGTTACACAACAGGAAAACACAGCAATAAGGGCTAGCTTCAGGTGCATATTTTGCAGGAAGCACACTACGCCCGCTGTAAATTTTTGTTTATTTTGAAAACTACTGCCGATATTTATAGTATATACAAAAAGAAATAACATATACATTAAAGAAACCCTAACACATCAAACTAACACATATTTACAAAACCTCACCACCACCACCCTTACCCATTGACCGACCACCCACACGTGGGTCTCACAATATATACATATCCGAAATCCTAAAATACAAGAAGAAAAACACATCACCCACTAATCCTACAAGAATCCTAATACTAACACACACCAAACCTAACACTAACACCGACCACCCATCGGCTACTTACAGGCGAGAACGCAAACAAGGTCTAGAATGCCTGCCAGCCCTACTAAAAAAAAAAAAAAAAAGAAACTCAAATCTAAGGGGGGTGAAAAGGACAGAAAGAACCACCCCCCGAAAGGAAAAAGGCCCAGAGCCTCAAGGAGGCCGGAAGGAGAAACCCCTCCACAGCCGGGCACTCCTATTGGCTCCAACCCTCTCCCTCTCAAGATTCCTCACCTTCACCAACTCCCGGAAGATATCACCCACCACCTCATGCGTGGACAGGACTTTGCCACTAGTGGACACCAAACACCGAGCGTGCCATGTGTAATAGAGAGCCACTAAACTATCTAAATAAAGTGACGATAACTCAAACCCTCTGTGAACCCTGAAGTCGCCGTACACCACCTCAGAGTAAGTCAAGGACGAGAGTCGGGGATAACCGATGGCTTCCCCTGCCCCCTCGAGAACCTCAATGTTGAAGGGGCATTCGACCAAAAAATGGTCCATGGTCTCCAATGCCCCCCACATTCTGCACGAGGACAACCTCTGTCCCCTAGGTTCCTGTGCTTTAGGTTTCCACGGACATAGAGGCGTCCGTGGAAGGATCCCAAAACTTGCTTGGGATTCTTGGGGAATTCAGAAGGGCTAGTCCCTTCTCAAGGACTCTCTCCGGACAATCCCTTAAAGACAGGGGCTTCAAAATGTCCGAGGCCATGACTCTTGAGAACAGCTCACGCCGACCCGAAGAGCCCACCTCAAGGGCAGTTATCCGCCATTGCCTCAGTACCTTTAAAGCTTGGGGGACATAGGACGGGAGATACCCGTGAGATCTGCGAAGATCACCGGGCCGACCCCCATCCTCCCACCTACTCAGGAACAGCAAGAGCCAGTTCTTGCATGAGCGCTCCCACAGAGTAGGCAGGTCCACAAAGATGGACTGAAGGTTGAACTTCACAAATAAGGTGATGAAAAACACCACCGGATTGATCATATCCAACCCACCGTGCCTCCTCTGTCGGTACGTGACTTCCCTCTTGATCAAATTTAGCCTGTTTCCCCACAACAGCAGGAAAAACAGGCCAGAAATCTGGGCATAGAGAGATGCAGGCAAAATACAAATGTAGCTGACATAGAGGAATTCTGGCAATAGGTATGTTTTGACCAGGCTTACCCTTTCCCTCAATGACAGCTTCCAGCCCTTTCCAGGCGTTCACCTTCCGAGATGCACCGACCAGTCTGCGCTCCCAATTTAGCTTGGGGTAATCACCCGGGCCAAATAGGATGCCAAGGATTTTAACTTCTGGCTGGGGCTGAGGAAATACGTCCGGAAGAGCGAACTGCTCGCCTTTCCTCCCCAACCAGAGAACTTCGCTCTTGCCCCAATTGACCAATGAACCAGATGCCTCGGAGTAGCTCCCAATCTGCGTTTCCACAAAGAGGGCCTCCTCGCGGCTGGACACCACCACCGAGACATCGTCCGCGTAGGCCACCACCCTCACTGCCGGATCCGGACCAATGCAAGACTCCACCGGAACCCCCCTCAAACGCTCACAGTCGAGCCTTCTCACAAAGGGATCGACGGCAAAGACGTAGAGAAGGGGACTCAACGGGCAACCCTGCCTGACCCCAGAGTCCACAGCAAAGGCAGGACCCACCCAACCATTGACAAGAGGGAAGCTCACCGCCCCCCTGTACAATATTTTCAGCCAATTCACAAATTGCTCAGGCAAACCGTACTTTCTCAGAAGAAGCCAGAGGTACTCATGGTTCACCCGGTCAAAAGCCTTGGCCTGGTCTAATGCCAGCAGATACCGCCCATCCCCCGTTGCCCTGCACCTTTCCACAGCCTCCCGGACGCTCAGGACGGCACTAAAGGTGCTCCGGCCAGAAATTGCGCAGTGCTGGGAGACAGACAGCATCTTGTCAGCGACTGCTGACATACGCAAAAAGAGTATTTTCGCCAACAACTTCCTATCTGTAGTGAGAAGGGCGATCGGGCGCCAGTTCTCAATCACAGTTGGATCTTTTCCCTTTGACAGCAGAATCAAGGCTGACCTTCTCATTGAGGGAGGGAGCAGGCCGTTGGCCAAACACTCATTGAAAAACCTCCCTCAAGTGAGGAGCTAAAAGACTCTTAAAGGTTTTATAAAACTCAGCCGTAAGCCCATCGGGCCCCGGCGACTTTTTTAAGGACAAAGAGTCGATGGCCTGCTCGATTTCTGCAACCGAGATTTCCGCTATCAGAGAGTCCGGGAGATCAGGCCCCGCACGAAGCGGGGTCTCATCAAGAAACGCCCTGGCTTTCTCCATATCCAAAGGCTTTTGTAGCAAAATGCTGAAACTGAGAATATGGTTTGGATCACTTCAGAGGTGACAGCAAAGATTCATTCCAGGAAATGTAGAGACAGAAT